>CM054063.1:58051451-59251451 GCA_028641055.1 Alopecurus myosuroides
TGCATATTTAGTAGATAATTATAGTGATCAAAGATATGATTAAACAGACAACCAATTTAGAAAGATTAACTGCATTGAATATAATGAAGGGGTCGTTGCATAGAAAACAAAAAATTTCCTACGCGAGAGACACCCGAAAGGCCAAGATCTAATCTACGAGAAGAAGTGCAACGGGAAAATAGAGGGTTAAGAAGAACACATACCCTCGAAGACACAAAGCGTTACAAGATCAAATCTTGTTGTTGGCGTAGTCGTACTCACACCAATCCCGATAGCGAGAAGATGAGCACCGCAATCCGGCGGTGCATCCGTGATCGGTCACACGTACGGTTGATGACGACCTCCGTTCCCTCGATCCAGCAGGGCGCGGAAGTAGAGGATCCCTCGGAACTCCAGCAGCACGACGGCGTGGTGTGGTGGAGAAAAATTCGTTCAGGGCTTCGCCAAGCGCATGAACAAGTGGTGGAGCAGCGGGAGGAGGGAGGAAGAGATAACACAAGTGTGTGTGTGTGTGTGTGGGAGAGGGACCTCCCACCCCTCCTTTTATAGGAGGGGATGGCATCCACGAATTTGTGGGTGTCTCCACCTCTCCCTCATCATGTGAGTGGAGTATCCACTCAACCCACTCATTCTTCCATTAATTCCCACTCAAAATCCCAAGGGTTTTCTTTAATAAATAAATAAAACAATTTTATTTCTTTATTTTAATATTTGTTAATTCCATTAACAAACATTAACATATAACCCCTTGAGTTAGTTGTTAAATCTATTAACAAACATTTGATAAGAATCCCCTTGAACTATTTCAAAATTACCCGAAAAAATTTCGGTGATTAGTTCAATATTCCGCGAAACAATTTCGGTGATGTCCAAACTTTTCTCAGATATTCCGTATCCTCTCAAAATGCGTCATCGAACCTTAAGTGTGTCACCCTACGGTTCGCGAATAAGATAGACATGATCGAGACTACTCTCCGATCAATAATCAACAGCGGGATCTGGAGATCCGTGATGACTCCTATATATTCAACGATGACTCTCGTGATCGTGTGAACCAACAACGCCGTGAACTATTCCCTTTGTCTCGTGATATTTTACTTGTCCAAGATTCGATCATTGGTATCAACCATACCTTGTTCAATCTCGTTACCGACAAGTACTTTTTTCTCGTTCCCGTGATATAACATCCTTGTGATCATATCACGTGCTTGCAAGCGGTTTCGATGTGATATCACCGAGAGGGACGAGAGTATATCTCTCCATCATTTGGATGGACAAATCCAACTCTTGATCCATGATCCTCAACTAATACTTTCCAAATACTTAACGACACCTTTATAGTCACCCTGTTACGGTGTGACGTTTGATGACATCAAAGCACCCTTCCGGTATCAGCGATTGACATGATCTCATGGTCTAAGGAATAAGTTACTTCGTATGTTTGATATAACAATGTAAACTAAGTGACTTGATCGCATTGCTATATACACTTTGGGTATATGTTCATCATATCATTCTTCTAATGACATGACCCCGTTATTAACAACATCCAATGTTCATGATCAGGAAACCTTGATCATCTATTAATCAACGAGCTAGTTAAAAGAGAGGCTTTACTAGGAACCATTGTTTGTTTATTAAGCACACATGTATCATCGTTTCCGGTTAATACAATTCTAGCATGAGAAATAAACAGTCATCATAAACAAGGAATAAGATAATAACCATTTTATTATTTCCTCTCGGGCATATTCCCTTCAGTCTCCCACTTGCACTAGAGTCAATAATCTAGTCTGTAAGCACTTTAACACATATGGCGTACCAGTGTTATTACCATGCTTCGCATGCGGTAAACATCATCAAAAAGATCTGAACTGTTCAAGTCCTATTGTATTTGCATGTTCTTTGCGTCTACACGCATCACTCATTCTCTAATGAGATGGCTTTGTATATATATGGTCAATCGGTGAAAACTTAATTCCTCAGCTTAAACTGATGTCACTAACATTGTGAAAATGTAGCTTCATAGTGTTAGCATTCTTGGAAATTCACCAAGTTCCGGTGATACCTTAATTCCTTAGCTTAACTGATGTTACTAACATTGTGAAAATGTAGCTTCATAGTTTCAGCATTCTTGGAAATTCACCAAGTTAAATAAAGAACTCCTTGACACAAAATACGCTTATAATCAGTTGTCAACACAACGATATACTTTAGCCTTTGTTTGTAGTATCTATCACAATATTTTAATTTTGAAACTCTTTTCAAATCCAGCATGGAACTTTCTTCCATCCTATTGTGCTACCCTTCATCATATATTTTAATTGAGATAAAATTACTTGAATAAATGACAAGACTATTAGTGTAACATATTACAACTAATATTTTGTCATTACTATATAGGAAAACATATCCTTAGCCTTTCTAAAATGACACAAGGATCTCTCCCACTGTTGTCTAATCATCATATGACTTATCCTGCTATAACATTTTATAGCATAGGACTCATCTGGTTGTGTACATAGCATGGAAACATGACTTAGAAATCTCAATTTCAATTATGCTCATCATGTGTCAAAACACATGAATCTTGCTCAATTATTTTCCATGTGACAAGAACTCCTTCTTGTCATTTTGATATTGACTTACTTCAATATTTCATCTATGTAATTTGGCTTCAATCATATCAGGTGCGTCAATCCATCTTTTATAAGAATCGATGCCCAATATCTTCTAAGCCTTTCATCAATATGAAGTCGAAAATCTTAACCGTGTTAATTTAAAATACATATTTTCCAATCAACCATATGTCATCTACATATTGGAAATATGTCATAGCGCTCCCACTTAATTTCTTGTAACTATACTAGCATCTTTATCATTCATGATGGAATCAAACTCTTTTGATAACTTCATTAAGCTAAAGATTTCAACTTCGCTATGCTCACTTCAACCATTGAAGTGTGCATACCTTTCTAGCAACCTTTTGAATTTTACAAAACTCTCAGACTGTGTCAAGTACACATCCTTGATCAAAATTCCTCGAGAGGAGAGTTGGTTTTGTTATTCAACTGCCATATCATAATATGTAACTTTTAGCTAGAACTATCCGCAAAGACTAAAGCATCACTACGGAAGATCAAAATCTTGTAGTAGTCAACTCTTTGAACTTCGTCGAAAACAACTTTTAGATAAGTACAACTTTCAAAAGATGTAAAATCCATGTCTTTGTCGCTATATAGACCCTTTTGCTATCGTTAGGCATCATGCCTATCGAAAGGACTACCAAGTCACATACTTGATATTCATACAAGGATACTATGGCGGATATAATGACTCATAGTCAATTTTACGAAGTCAGGGCCCATCATTTGCTTCCTTTATAAGGTCCAGGTCCTTTTGTTGTCAAAACAACACTTTACACTTAAACCACAAGTTGTTCTAAGTACAAAGTTTTTGGACTTTTCTGGTACAGTTCGCAAACTCATTTGAAGTATCTACAACATTTGTAGTGTCTTCTACTTAGTCAAAATAGTAAACCCCGGAACAACTTCCAGTGCTGCGCTACTCTTGATATGATAACGAAGATTCTCTAATCTCATTGAGTTTGTACTGTGCTCCCACTCACTTGTTTCGCAAGAACTACTTTCTCGAGAAATCAACCCTTTCTGACAAACAACATTTGTCTTTTGGTTCGATGATAGCAGAAATACCCAATGTTTTATTTGGGATAACCTTATAAACATATATTTATCCTATTTTGGTTATAAACATTTTACACATGCTATGCATACCAAAACTTAAGAAAAATGACAATTCGGGTCACTACCCAAACCATATCTTATATGTTGTCAATTTCAACGGATCATGATGGTGCTCTTTTCAGTGTAAAAACGGTTGTCCTTAATGTATAAACTACAAAACTATAATGGCAATTTTATTAATCTTACCATGTCAAACAAGGTTTGATTTTTTCTTTTGAATACTCCAATCTAATGTGGGGTATTCGAGAAGTATAAGTTGTAGAACAATTCTGCAACTTCTCAGATGTTTTGCTAAACTTGTAACTCAAACTTTATCCTTTATGATCCAATCATAAATACTTGATTATCTTGTTACATTGATTTTAACTTCATATTAACAACCTTTTGAACCAATTCAAAATGTCAAACTTCTTTCCCTTTAAATAGATATACTCACATATCTACTCAAGTCATCGACAGAATTTTATGAAGGAAAAATTAATCCACCATACATGACTACACATAATGTACTATATAGAGCAATATGTATAATCTCCACTAAATTAGTCGTCCATTCTACTTTGGCCTAAGAACGGAATTCTAGTCATCTTTTGGAAGAGGTCTCACAAGCGTCAATTTATTCAAAATAAAATGACTCCGGAAGTCCATCAATATGGAGTTCCTTCATGTTTTCCTTTCCGATATGAACTAAAATGGTGGTGTCACAATTTAAGTGAAACTCTTCTACGTCTTGCAACGTTTAGCATTTAGTCTTATAGATGTTTACTTTACCAACATGATTTATATTAACATATCCATCAATTATGAAAAATGGTCATAGTTTGAACAATTTCATTTGTTCTCACAAAAGACTAGAACAAAATAACACTTATTAAGTTCTTAAAATAAATCTTGAATGTTTGGTTCGATATGACAATGAACGCAATAACACTTTATTTTTGTTCTTGTCATAATCGATTCCACATTTATTACTAGTTTCTTTTAGGCCCTTGTATTTCTTGCATTGCGTTGCTTTGTATGACAACTCATACCAACCAATGTGGTATCAAAATACCCAAAAATACTTTGTTAACTAGTAATACATCTATAACTTGTATATCAAGCATATACTCCTGAGCTGGGCTTTTCCAGTTATCTTCTTTTTCTGCCATATATCTTTTTGTAATTCTATTTTCAATATTCCCTTTCCTTTACAGAAGAATCATTCAACATCAAACAATGCTAGCCGTACTAGCTCATTTTCTTTGGCGTGTTAGTCATATACTATCACCCATTGAGTCATACTTTGAGTTTGATTGTTCTACTAATATCACCATATTAATAGTATTCTTCTAGATTCCACTCTTAGCAATCTCCAAGTAAGGTAAACGACTTTACCCATACTTTTAATCCATCCTATCATAACAATTTTATGATTGAGCTACTATAGCTCGAAGGAATGAATTTAGAGGATAATTTTTAGCGTACAACTTCTTGGAATATTCAAACGCTCAGCGTCTTCAATGATTGCATATATTCAGATAAACATTGTCACGCTAAATTTGCATATATTCAGATAATATAAGCAAACATTGTCACGCTAAATTATACTCAGTCATGTTGCCACAAATAAGTTTCTAGATACCAATATATCTTTCACTTGATTGTTTCTGAAAACAACTCTTTTCGGTTCCTAAATCACCTTGATCAACAAAACATTCTTTTGAAGATAAAGTAATAAGGAAGCAACCATGACTCTGGATTCTAGGTAGGAATTGGTTGCTCTCTAGATCAATCAATCATTAATCACATGGAGCTAGGTAGGAAATACCAAAATCTACAATAGGATTCAATTTTAAATTTCACTAATACGGTACCAATCTTAGATGGTATTTACCAGATCATAACAGTTATATCTCAATTAACAATATAAGTGTAAGGTAGTTATGTGGATGCCAATGAATACTACAATTTCTGCAAATTCACTTTGATTTGTTGTTCATGATAAATAAGTTCAAGTTAATTCAAAAATTAAACCATGAAGTCCCACTCAAAAACAACATCCCCCTTAGTCGTCTTTAGTGATTACACGAACCAAATTCACTACACCAAAACCGATCATCACGTGAGATGATGTAGTTTCAAAGGCGAACATCGACATGTTCATGATATCATCCATATGACTCATGCTTTACCTTTCGGTTACGTGTTCCGAGGCCATGTCTGTACATTCTAGGCTCGCCAAGTAGAACCGTAGTATTGCGTGTGTTTCAATGCCATGTCTGTACATGCTAGGCTTGAAAACACCCGTTGTATGCGAACGTTGAGTCTATCACACCCGATCATCAGGTGGTGTCTCGAAACGGCGAACTTTCTTAACGGTGCATACTGAAGGAAGAACACATTATTATCTTGATATTAAGTGAGAGGGATCATCTTATAATGCTACCGTCGCTATCTAAGAAAAACAAGATGCATAAAAGGATTAACATCACAAACATCACATGTAAGGATAACATGATATGATATGGTCCTCCTTGCACTTGATCTCCATCATGTGCATCATGGTATGATCTCCATCATTCCACCGGCGTGGTACCAAGTACCATGGCACCCCAATCTTGATTCTCCATCAATAAGAAGACAATCATATGGATACCTTCCGGTGTATCAATAATTTACAAAATAGATCATCTCATAATCAAATTTGTAATATTGACCATATCACATCACATGCCCAGCAAAAACTAGTTAGACGCCTCTAATTTATTTTTGAATATTTTACGTGGCTTAGGGCTTTCGATGATAGAACCGTTCATACCTACGAACATCAACCACAACGTTGATAAACACATTTTTAACAACCCTTCGTAGATTAGATCTTAACTATAGTAGGAGAAACGGACACCCCCTTAGCCACAAGTGAGACAACTCTTTCGTACATAGTACACGTAAACTTAATCTGGGCAGCTTCATCCTACTATGCCACTGAGATCATAAAATACTCAAGGAGGCAATAACATGATCATCAACGCCCACATACGCATATGTGTTCTACCCGTACAAAACATCTACGCATAGATCCGGCTCTGATACCACTGAAGGGGTCGTTGCATAGAAAACAAAAAATTTCCTACGCGAGAGACACCCGAAAGGCCAAGATCTAATCTAGGAGACGAAGTGCAACGGGAAAATAGAGGGTTAAGAAGAACACATACCCTCGAAGACACAAAGCGTTACGAGATAAAATCTCGTTGTTGGCGTAGTCGTACTCACACCAATCCCGATAGCGAGAAGATGAGCACCGCAATCCGGCGATGCATCCGTGATCGGTCACACGTACGGTTGATGACGACCTCCGTTCCCTCGATCCAGCGGGGCGCGGAAGTAGAGGATCCCTCGGAACTCCAGTAGCACAACAGCGTGGTGTGGTGGAGAAAACTTCGTTCAGGGCTTCACCAAGCGCATGAACAAGTGGTGGAGCAGCGGGAGGAGGGAGGAAGAGATGACACAAGTGTGTGTGTGTGGGAGAGGGACCTCCCACCCCTCCTTTTATAGGAGGGGATGGCAGCCACGAATTTGTGGGTGTCTCCACCTCTCCCTCATCACGTGAGTAGAGTCTCCACTCAACCCACTCATTCTTCCATTAATTCCCACTCAAAATCCCAAGGGTTTTCTTTAATAAATAATAAAACAATTTTATTTCTTTATTTTAATATTTGTTAATTCCATTAACAAAAATTAACATATAACCCCTTGAGTTAGTTGTTAAATATATTAACAAACATTTGATAAGAATCCCCTTGAACTATTTCAAATTTACCCGAAACAATTTCGGTGATTAGTTCAATATTCCGCGAAACAATTTCGGTGCTGTCCAAACTTTTCTCCGATATTCCGTATCTTCTCAAAATGCTTCATCGAACCTTAAGTGTGTCACCCTACGGTTCGCGAATAAGATAGACATGATCGAAACTCCTCTCCGATCAATAATCAACAGCGGGATCTGGAGATCCGTGATGACTCCTATATATTCAACGATGACTCTCGTGATCGTGTGAACCAACAACGCCGTGAACTATTCCCTTTGTCTCGCGATATTTTACTTGTCCAAGATTCGATCATTGGTATCAACCATACCTTGTTCAATCTCGTTACCGACAAGTACTCTTTTCTCGTTCCCGTGATATAACATCCTTGTGATCATATGAAGTGCTTGCAAGCGGTTTCGATGTGATATCACCAAGAGGGCCCACAGTATATCTCTCCGTCATTTGGATGGACAAATCCCACTCTTGATCCATGATCCTCAACTAATACTTTCCAAATACTTAACGTCACCTTTACAGTCACCCTGTTACGGTGTGACGTTTGATGACATCAAAGCACCCTTCCGGTATCAGCGATTGACATGATGTCATGGTCTAAGGAATAAGTTACTTCGTATGTTTGATATAATAATGTAAAATAAATGACTTGATGACATTGCTATATACACTTTGGGTATATGTTCATCATATCATTCTTCTAATGACATGACCCCGTTATTAACAACATCCAATGTTCATGATCAGGAAACCTTGATCATCTATTAATCAACGAGCTAGTTAAAAGAGAGGCTTTACTAGGAACCATTGTTTGTTTATTAAGCACACATGTATCAACGTTGCCGGTTAATACAATTGTAGCATGAGAAATAAACATTCATAATAAACAAGGAATAAGATAATAACCATTTTATTATTGCCTCTCGGGCATATTCCCTTCACATAAGCAGGATAATAAGGAAGCATCAAACATATAATTAAATAGACAAGCAATTTAGAAAGAATAGTTGCCTGCGGCTTTAGGCCTTCTGTCTTGCTGCGTTTCTCGCCTTCAATCTTCACTCGTTTCAGCGTGATTGCAAACATTGGTGGTTATGTTGTAGCGAGATTGGAGACGAGGTGGTAGATCTGGACGTACGGTGAGGTTGGTGGCGAGGTGGCTAACCGGCGAGCATGGCGGCGAGGTGGAAGATAACGTACGGTAGGGTTGGAGACGATGTGGCAGGCAGGCGAGCACAACGGCGAGGTGGCAGATGTAGACGGCAAAAAGGGCAGTGATGTGGCAAATCTGGAGGGCGATCTCGACGGCGACGAGGGAGTTCTGGCAAGCGATCTATACGGCGAGGTGTGAGACCGGGGGAATAAAGGATCTGTTTTGGGAGGACAAGGGGGAGTGATATTTTGTAGTAGTGGCTTTCTCTTTCCGTGAGGGCCGAGGCGATAAGGTAGGGTTTTGGAACGATTACAAAAATTCCCTCCAGGTTAAAGGTTGCCAATTGTTTGCGGGAGGGCTGAGAAGTAAAATATCCTGGCACGAAATTTTTTGGGCGGGCTGTCCTGGCGCGATTTTTTCTTAGCGACATGAAATTTTGGCGGAATTGTGGGAAACTTTGCTAGCCGTCCGATGTTGATGGGTGGCTTACATAAATTGAGCATTTATGCAATTATTTACTAAAAATTGTGAAAAAATCCCGAAAGTATTTGACCTAAAATACTGGGAAGGGTCAATTATGTGGAATACTACTACATGTTGATGGATGGCTTAAAATTTGCTAGCCGTTTGATGCTAGTCAACTGTTTTGTCTAAACCTATCACCAGTGTCGGAAGGGGTGGACCACTGTTCTTTTTTGCTTGGTTCTGTTAAGTTAGTCCATAGGTACATGGATAACCCAAATCTAGATATACTTGTAACAAGATTCACTCCATTTCGACTGAAGGGGAGCATCTATGGTTCCACTTCATGCTACGGTTCAGTGCAGCATCAATGAAAGCAAGGTGGTAACCAGAAATGTTGCTAGTGTTCTCCCTACCAAGGATACTAGTAGCAAGATAGTAAGTAAAGAATCTAAGAGCGGGAAGTTGAATGTTCCTTATCTTCCCACGCTGGGATGAGCGACCGTCATCGTTGGTGATTTCTCGATAGATCCCCTGGAGGTCTGCTGGTTTATCTTTAACCCTGCTTGATGTCCCGGTGGCGTTGATACCTATAATAGCACAAAATTCTACCAAGGACAAAGAAAATGGACTACCATATAACTTGAAGGCAACAAATGGACCATAATGTGTGTTCTGAAATTTAAATCTATTAACAAAAAAAATTGTGAGTGTGGCATACTGAGTGCTTTCATCCTCCATAAAGTTGGTTAGACCAACTGTTTCAATAAGCATACGAAGGTCATCTAATAAACCTGCACTTCTTAAAAATGTACTGCAAGGAAAGCTAGATGGGTTAACGATACCATCATCTCCCGCATCGTCAATAGTCGATGCAATAACGTCTTCATTATACGATGGACTCGCTGAAGTGTACGAGCGGGAGGACCTTGTCCTTCTAGGAGCATCACTCCTAAATATCTCTCCAAAATTATAACTATCCATCTCTGAAATTTTTCAACAATCATCACAAAAATTAATTTCAAGCAACTATAAGGTGGAGACTACCATAGGGACTTATATGAGAGCTAAACATACATCACAAATACATTATTTCTACTCAAATCAAGCATGAAAACTCACATAAGCTATCACCTATAGTACCAAAATACTCAAGAAATACTTCACTAAAGAAAATTCTACTTGGATCATCGGAGGAGTCACATACCGGAGATCAAACACACCAAATCTCATCACAAATGATGGGCTGAAGAAGGAGATCAAAAATCTAGAGGGAGAACAGCAAGAACACGGGTTCCAGGAAATGTTTTTAGTTTGTGAGGTAAGAGAGAAGACTTTGGCAGGGGAGAGAGTTAGTGGGGGGCCCACACCATGTGCTGGCGCCACCAAGGGCTGGCCGCGCCACCCTATGGTGTTCCTGACTGGTGGGCCCCCCTGGGGCCTCCCAGGTGGCTTTCTGCCTCATTTTTAACGTAAAAATTTATTATATTTTTTCTGGAATTTTTCGAGAAACTTTATTTTTCGGACTTTTTCAGAATTTTAATAAATAATAATATTGCTAGAAAACAAAAGTGAAAAGGTGGAAAACAAAACCAAAACCAGCACTACAGAGGTTCTATGACACTCTAATGGAAGAATATCCAAAGAAAACAAAGGTGGTAGTGGTGAAAACAAAAGTATGAATGGTGAAAACATGCATATCCTCAGAAATCAAAGTGAAAATATCAGGAAAACATGCATCAGGATGGTGGAAAACATGATTGTACTCAAGTAGAAATTTTATAACAAAAGTAAACATGGTGAAACCATAATCAGGAAGGTGAAAACATAGTGAAAACATTGTCCTCTTCATTCAAAATCATTTTGTTAACAAGGGTGATCAAGTCTTGTTACCAGAATAATTTTCATATGAAGAAAAACTTTGCTAATCACTAAATAATTATGTTACCTCAACCTTGATAGGCATAGTCCCAATCATAATAATTTCATATTCTTTTGGTGGTATTGGAATGGGACAATAAAATTCTCCAATCTTGACGGTCTCAATATTTTCAATTGAATTTAGACCATATTTCTTATCAATCTTCTTGGGAAATAAATAGTGTGCTCTTTATCGTTAACATTAAAAGTAACTTTTCATTGATTGCAATCAATAACAGCCCCTGCCATATTAAGAAAGGGTCTTCCAATAATAATAGACATATTATCATCTTCAGGCATTTCCAACACAACAAATTCAGTTAATATCAGACAATTATTAGCAACTTGAATAGGAACATCCTCACATATACCCACAGGAATAGCAGTAGACTTGTCAGCCATTTGCAAAGATATCTCAGTTGGCATCAACTTTTCTAGGATGAGTTTTTTATAGAGAGTAAAAGGCATAACACTAACTCCAGCTCCCAGATCACACAAAGCAGTTCTAACATAATTATTTTAATTAGAACAGGGAATAGTTGGTATACCATGATCTCCAAGTTTCTTAGGAACCTTTCCATTAAAAGAGTAATTAGCAAGCATAGTGGAAATTTCCTCATTAGGAATCTTCCTTTTGTTAGAGACAATATCTTTCATATATTTTTCATGAGGAGGCAATTTAATGGCATCAGTTAAAGGAATTTGCAATAACAAAGGTTTCATCCATTCACAAAACTTGTTATAGTGTTCTTCTTCTTTTGATTTGTGTTTATTATTAGGATAAGGCTTTGGTTTTTGTACCCAAGGTTCTCTCTCATTACCATGTTTATTAGCAATAAAATCTTCCTTAGTTTACTTTGTATTTTTAGTTTTCCTTTCAGGTTCCTTTTCAATTTCTTCTTTATTAGAAGCATCATTCTTTTCACTACCACTTTCAGTTTCAGCATCAAAGATGGATATACTATTAGGATCTTTAGCAAGTTCAGAGGATTCTACATCACTTTTATGTTTCTTCTTCTTTTTCTTCTTAGTATGAATAACATCATTATTAGTTTGCTGAGAATCTTGTTCAATTCTTTTAGGATGTCCCTGAGGACATAAAGGATCTTGTGTAGCAATACCACTTCTAGTTCTTATTTCATAAGCATGTTTTTCTTTAGAAGCATTAACTAACAAATCTGTTTTGCACTTTAGCAAGTTGATCAATTTGAGTTTGAACCATTTGAAAAATTTTAACAAGCATTTTAACATCATTAGAGGTTCTTTAAATAATACCATGCAAATTATCAATAGCTCTATAGTTTTCCATTAGGCGATTTTGCACTCTCATATTAAAATTATCTTGCTTAATAACATAATTATCAAATTCATCTAAACCTTGATCAAGAGGTTTATTATAGGTAATATCTCTATTATCAAAATATTGGAGAGAGTGTACCTCGATGGTGGATGAGTGAGGGATTGGCTTACATAATTCTTCTATAGGTGGAAGATTCTTCACATCTTTAGATTTAATACCCCTCTCTTTAAGAGATTTCTTGGCTTCTCTCATCACTTCATCATTTAATTCAATCATTCCCCTTTTCTTGGGTGTTGGTGTTGGTGTTGATACTGGAGTAGGGTTCGGCTCAGGATCAACCATAGCCCAATCATCATGATTGGCTTATTTTAGCCATTAATTCCTCAGCCTCTTCTGGAGTTCTTTGCCTGAAAACACAACCATCACAACTATCCAGGTATGTCCTAGATTCAACAGTTACTCCATTATAGAATATATCACGAAGTTTATTATCTTCTAGCTTATCCCCAGGTGTAGCCCTAACTAAAGAACAAAACCTTGCCCAAGATACATGCAATTTCTCTCCTTCCAATTGCTTGAAATTAAATATATTTTGTAAAGCAGCATGTTGAGCACTAGCAGGAAAATATTTCTGAAAGAAAGCAATAACCAAGCCAATAGGACTAACAATAGATCCCGGAGGAAAATTATTAAACCAAGTTTTAGCTTAATCTTTTAATGAGAAAGGGAATATTTTAGTAACAAAGTAGCTACGTTTCTTAAGATCATCTGAGAATAAACTACTCAAAGAGGAGAGCTCATTCATATGTTTCATATCACTTTCATTTTCAGTACCACAAAAAGGTTGTTTCTCAACAATATATATATAAGATAAATCAAGAGAGAAATCATAATCCTTATCCCTAATATTAATAGGAGAAGTGGTAAACTTATCATCAAGAGATAATTTATATTTAACAGCACGACTTTCATTAAGACTTATAACAGCATCTTTATCCTTCATAGCATGAATTTCATCAATAAGATCATCATTAAGTTCAATATAGGAATCATGAAAATCATCACTAGTATTTACTCTAAACTCGGATGAAACAGCAGGAGTAACTGGATTTTTATCAGGAGTTTCAGTGTTTGCAATATTTTTAGCTTTAGCAATAGTAGAATCTAACAAAGGACCGAGAGAACCACTCTCATCAAGCATAGTAGAAGCTTCATCAAAAGTATCAGAAGTATTTTTCAGATTCAGCAGAAGTAACATGTGTAGCATGTGTATGTGGTGGTGTAAGCAGCTTGCTCATAACATGCGGTGAATCAAGAGCAACAGAGGTGTTCAGAGTTGTACCTCTTCTTGTAGTGGATGGTAATATAGGAACCTTTACATCAGAGTCTTACCCATGATGAATGATTGGCAGAAGATAATAGTACTCTCCGGTGAGCTCGCAAATAAAAAAGCTATGCTCCTGGCAACAGCGCCACAAAATAGTCTTGATGACCCACAAGTATAGGGGATCGCAATAGTCTTCGAGGGAAGTAAACCCCGTATTAAGAATATTTGTGAGCCTTAACAGGTGAGTTGTCAATTCACCTGAACCTGAAAGTGGACTTGTCCGCAGTGGTTTATATGTAGTAACAGTTTTATAGTAGCAGCAGTAGTGTTTGAAGTAAACAGCGGGATTAAATACTGTAGGCATAGGGATAGATGAACATGCGTTGCAAGGATAATATAGTTCATATAATAATTAATACATGGGCATTGCAGATAAATAAGATAAAACATCCAAGCACTAAGTAACCATAGGCATGTGTTCTGTAAATAGTCGTACGTGCTCGCAATGAGAACTTGCACAACATCTATTGTCCTACCAGCCCGTTTTCAGCGGGGCCTCAAGGAAACTACTGGTAATTAAGGTGTTCCTTTTAATAGAACACTGGAGCAAAGCATTAACACTCCGTGAACACATGTGATCCTCTCATCACAGCCATCCCGTCCGGTTGTCCCAATTTCTGTCACTTCGGTGCCTCGGGTTCCGGACAACTATATGGGTAAACAACTTGTAGGTATGATCAAGAAACAATAATTATCATCATGATTCAATAACATGTTCAGATCTGAGATCATGGCACTCGGGCCCAAAGTGGCAAGCATTAAGCATAACAAGTTGCAACAATGTCAATAGCACTAATAGAGGATACGAGGCACTATTCCCTAACAATGAAGGAATTATTACATGATAGATCTCATCCAATCCCTACCATCCCCTTCATCCTACAGTGGGGGAATTACTCACACATGGATGGGGGAAACATGGATGGTCGATGGAGAGGCGTTGGTGATGACGGTGGTGATGATATCCTCCAATTCCCCGTCCCGGCAGGGTGCCAGAATAGAGTTTCTGAACCCCGAAAAAGGATTCACGATGGCGGCGGAGCTACAGACTTCTTTCTGGAAAACTAACGAACCCTCTCGGGTTTTAGGGTTTAAGGCGATATATAGTCGAAAGGAGAGCCCGAGGGGGTCTCTTGGTGGCCCACACCACCAGGTGGCGCGGTCTAGGGGGGCGCGCCAGGGGGTGGTGTGGCCCCCCTCTGGCTCTTCTCCTGGCCTCCTTCTGGATCCCAGGGTCTTCCGGTGTTTTAAGACCAATGGGGTCTTTTCTGAGCAATTTCCCGAAAGTTGTTTTTTCTGCACAAAAACAAGACACCAAGGTAATTCTGCTGAAAACAGCGTTAGTCCGTGTTAGTTGCATTCAAAACACACAAGTTTAGAGGAAAACAATAGGAAAAGTGTTCGGAAACGGAGATACGTTTTTGACGTATCAACATCCAAGACCCATGACACACTCTAACACACACGGTATGGCATACCCCAGTCTTGGGTGGGATTCAGACGCTCTGGAGGCCCTCTCTAGAGAAACCTTATGTCCGCCGGAGAAAAAGGACAGAACTGCCGTTCTGGACCCTCTACGTGAGCCGGAAAAGTGTAGAAAAGTGGAACTAATTTCTTGGTTATGTTAGGTTAGGCCTAAGGAACACCCAAGACAATGGTAGGGCAAACCACTTGGCAAGATTCCCCTCGTTCCCTCAGATCCGGGAGTTTCGAGCTCTAAGTAGTCCTAGAACCAACGAGAGAGAATCCGATGTCGGTGAAGCCATAACACAAATAGTGAGGGAATATTTGGCATCCAATACACATTACACACTCTAACACACATGTTATGGCATACCCTAGGTGTCACATCCCTGTTTTTAAGCACTTGTATAATAGTATTTTAGCAAGTCTCTTAAGACCTTTGTAATGCAATTAAGTGGACAACATGTTGTGTACTGATGTTTATCTATGCAATATTAGTGGTGTGTTTCTTTTCACTCACTTGAGGAGTTTTTCTCCTAAGAAACACATTGCTTTATAATTGTTTTCCCATGTTTTCCACTAAGGCTCTTATGAGATTATTTTTCAAGACTTGAGGTGACCCTTTGTTTCAACTTGAAAATGTGTTATTAATGTTTAGGAATCATCTTGAACTTGAAATAAAATTAATTGGAAAAGATTCCATTAGCTTTTCCAATATTATTTTTGCCCTGAAAAACAGCCAAGTAGCTGTTTTCAACCCTTGTTTTCCATCACAAGGATTATCCAATTAGGGGTTTTCTTTGATCAAAACTACTCTCTGTTATGAGTACAACAAAACTACATTCTTGGAAAAACCTACAAAGAAAATTAGCACACAATGCCAAGATGGTTTTTGAGCCATCTTGTTAAGACAGAAATTTGAGCATTTTAAAAACAGAGAATGTACCTACTTTGCCATTTATTTTCAGAGCCATAAACCCATCATTTTTCAAATCAAATGGTTGGATCTGAAACTTGGATAGTTGTTCTTTGTTGAGCATTTTAAATCACTCATTTTAGAGCTGGTTTGCTTGGTGAAAACAAACCCAACTTTTGCTATCTCTGTCTGTTTTTCCAGCACTTAGAAAAATTCAGAAACTGTCTAACTGAATTTTCCTGACAGAACAGTGAATACACTTTTGGACTTGATGTTTTTAGCTTTTGAGCACTGATCCAAGCCAGGCCACCTTGCCAATTCGAAAGCCATGTTAGTGACCTTCTAGAAGGTGGCATTGGATCCCATTTTGGCTGGATAGGAAGGGAGAAAACTGAGGTGGCATTTGACTAAATTGTGATGTCATTAGAGTGGTTGAAATAGTGTTATTCTTTTCTTTTGCCCATACCTTGGCCCTTGCTGTGGCTTAGCTCACCAATTGGTACTTGCTTGACCCCTAGGCACCAATAGGAACCATTGTCACCGTGGAGAACCCCCAAGGGGCAAGGGCATGCCCATGCCAATGCCAACCCGAGCCCTCCCCCTTTGACTCGTGCCTACATAGCCCTAGAGGCCTATCCCTCTCGCCACAGCACTCACCTCACCACACTCATCCACCCCATCGAGCTCTCGCTTGCTCGTTCGCTCTCTGCGAGCGAGGCAAGCCGTGGCCATTTTCGGACCCGAACGGATCGAGCTCGAGGTGGCGCCGCGATCACTGCCTCTCCCACCCTCGTTTCTCTTCCTTTGCGACCCCCTGGAGCTAGCGCACCTCCCTGACACCCTCCTGCCCCCTCTCGCTTGCAGGTTCATCGCCGTCGTCCTCGGAGCCGCCGCGGGACGCCGTCGAGCCGCCGCAGCGCACACTCGTCGCCATCGCCCGAAACCGCGCCACGGCAACGCCCAAGCCACCCTCCTTCGACCCCACACCGTCCCTTTGCTTCTCGCGAGCCCTAGGTGAGCGAATCCCCGTGCCCGTGAGGTGTTCGTCCGCGGTTAGGAGAGAGAGAGAGAGAGGAGTGACGCGGGGAGGAAGAAAGAACAGGGACCGTCGATCTGCGAATCGACGGCCCCCTTTGAACCGTGCGTTTCGCGCGCGCGCGCGTGCTGGCGGGCTGCACCCCGCGTTAACTGGGCCGCGCGCTGCGGATCTGGCCCGTTGGGCAGTTTGCGGTTAAAAACGAAAATACTTTTTTTCTGGCAGATTATTTTAGGTGTTAGCTTTAGGCTTAGAAAAGGTAGCAGATTAATTTATTTTACCTTGCTAATTTTTGTACTACTAGCCTTACAAAATTGCAACCATATCCCACTGGCAGAAACTTGTTTTGAGTTTTTATGATTTTTCTAAAAATCATATGCCAGACAGTACCCTAAAAATTGAAATGAATAGAACTTCAAAAATACAAAACATTTTGGAGCAAACTCAACTGTTTTGGAAAGCCCTTTCCAATACCTATCAGTAGAATTTTAGTTTGCATCAAGGTGAGTTACCATTTGGAAATGCCATCCATTTTGGTAAAACATCAGTGGGCTATTCCATGATTTTTAGAGGGAGTTTGGGATATTATTTTTGAGTGAGGCAAGTTGGAGAAGCTTTGTAGTGATAAGGACTATCACATCCTAGAAGGATTTACTTTTTAGAGCAACAGAAAAATTTAGAGAGACAGAACAAGTTTTGGCTATTTTCTGCCTAAATTTTAATTCTAGATCTTGCCTTATATGTTACTTTTGTGAGTTGCAAATGATGTGATCTTGCTTGTTATGTTGTTTTCCATTGTGGTTATGATGTATACAAGTTATATGAGCTTGTTAGAATAAATGGTTTGAATGGTAGCATTTTAGAACTAGTTTTCCATGCTTATGTCTTGCTAATAGCTAGATTTTTATGTATGTTTTGAGTAGATTTTTAAATGAATCTTTAGGCTAGTTGCTAGATTGTTTTCCATGGAACCAGTACCACTTAGGTGCTGTTAGTTTGTTTATAACACCTCTGGATGCTTGATGCTTGTGGTTGAAATAGGTTTAAAATAGAAATGCTTAAGGACTAGATTTCACACTAGAATACTCATGTATGTTTTTGTGTCTTGTTTTCCACTAGGGAAAATTATGACTCTTTAGTATTGAAACCAGAGGATGAAAAGTACTTGTGGCAGTATTTCCTTAGGGTTTTCACCCCTGGTAGATTTCCTATTAAAATAGCACAAAAGCATGAGTAGCACTTGGGTGACTAGAAATAAATCTCCTCACATGTGTAGCTTTTTAAGCATATTTATCCTTGTTCCCTAGCTATGTTTTTATGTTATTTTTGGTGAGATCCAGTAGCATTTATGGTGCTGGTTAGAGGGGTATTTTGCCTCTGAAAGCTTGCACACTTGTGCATAACATTAGCTAGTATAGTCTAAAATAGTCTAGTAGTTTCCTAAATTTTCTACTAGTATGAGTAGGAATTTTTGGGTGTTTGTTTGTTGTTTTTAGCACTTTTATAAAAGTGACCAGAGGCTTATTAACCTCTTGGTGAGCATATTTACTAGTGGAACACCCACTGGTATGTTTGCCTCATAGTGGAAAATAGGTTGACTTGTTGTCATGAGCTTATTTCACTACTTGAGTAATTGAGCAAATTATGTGTGCTAGCCATAGGAATTGTTGTGGGGATTTTTAGGCATAAAAATGTGTTTTATGGGACACCCTACTGTCCAGTAGCATGTGCTATATCCCACTGGTCCACAATGTTCTTAACTAAGAATCATTGTTTTGGCCACACATAAGCACTAGGAAAAAGCAGATTTTCCAACTATAGTTTTTTATGCCAATTTTCCTTTAGGAAAAAATTGAGAACTATGGGTGGTACTTTTTGATTGCTTGCTGTATGTATTGCTTGTAGCATTGCTTGCCTTGCTTGGTTCTGAAAGTGTGTCTTTATTTCTTTTTACGACGTTAGAAAACGAGGAGGAAGGAATTGCTGAAGAAGGGTATTGCAACTCCTGTTACTTTCAGGATCAGGACCATCACTTGTACCAAGGCAAGCCATCCTAATGCTTGCTGTATCACTACTTATCATTATCTATCATGCATGCTTTTCACTTCTGAAGTTTTTACAAAACTATACCTTCAAAACTATTTTTGTGTGAATCCTACTACTATTATTAATATTACTAGTATCAGGACTCATAATAATAGTCAACTTGGTATTACCAAGCCCTTAGACACTAAATGGTATACAAATACCATACACCTACTTAAAACTTGAGTTCTTAAATGAACTAAATAAAATGTGTTTTTGTAAACAAATGCCTTATGAAAGGAAAACCCCGGAGGAAGGGTGAGACCCTGTCTGCCGGAAGGGTTGTTATGATGGGGAATTTTATGAGAAATGTTTACAAAAGACACATAACCTAGTCTTCGCTGGACAACCATTATCGTACTGCCACTTTACCCCAATATGGGTAGGGGCTTGATTAAAAACTTGTTAGGGTTAGTATATGTGCTATCTCAAAGGCTATAGGGGATTGGATCCTCCGAACCGAAATGTCGCTAGGAGTGAGTATACGGGACATCTAAAGTGTGGGATTAATTTTCCCTCCGGATGCAGCAGTTGGGTCTCCTGTTTGAGCGGTGTGTGACATGGCTTGCCAGGGAGGGAAACCCCAATTGAAGAGATAGTCATGTACTAGCTTGTACAGAGTGGATAGTCAAGACCAGTTATCTGATGTTCTCATCGGTTGGGAACAGTCCATGGTTGTTTCATGGCAGACTCTGGATCTGGTGGAAATGTGTACACCTCTGCAGAGTAAAACTATTTCGAGATAGCCGCGTCCTCGGATATGGACGGTTGAATGGCCATGTAGCTAGTATTGTGTCAACTTTTCAAAAAGAGGTTTTTGAAGGAAGGATTTTTTTTGTACCTGAGAGGTACTATGGAGGAATGACTTGGTATCTGTGAGATACCGATGAGAAAGAAACTATTACAAAAAGTTTCTGAAAAGAAAAACTTTCTTTTCCAAAAGAATTATAAAACCTCCAAGATATGTGATATCTACGAGAACAAAACTACATTATTTTAAATGATTTTGTTTACAAAGAGATAAACTTGAAGAATCAACCATGGCAAATCTTTTATCTGTCATGGGTAGCTGAACCATATGTATGGCCTACCCACTCCACCAAATAAGCATGTATGCATTATTGTAAGCTAATAAAGGATGTCTTGTTGAGTACATTCAAATGTACTCATTTGGTTTCGCCCCTGGTATCTACTTATCAGACTACGAGGAGCCACCTCAGGAGGAGTACTATGAGGAGGAGTTCTACGCTGATGGCCCTGCGAGTTAGGATCGTCTCCCAGTCAGCAGCCTGTAGGATGAGGCGTGACTCGGGTTCTACTACGCTATGCTTATCGTCTTCCGCTGTGTTTACTTTGAATGTCTGTCCTGCGAGACAGTTATCAAGAACTTGGTCATGTGACCATTTATGTAAGACTCTATATTCGTGTAATGGATGATGTATTCTGTATGCCAACTACGTATGTTGTTCACGACTGGTTCTTCTGGGATCGTGAATGAATGCATATGAGGGGTTCTGGACCTACCGGTCTGGGGCCTCTACAAAGTTGGTATCAGAGCCATCCTGACTCTAGGAGACCTTAGTTAGCATGGACGTTAGTGTATACTCCGATAATCTAAGTTACTAATACAAAAAAAATTGGATATATGACTAAGTATAAAACTATTCCCTATATCCCACCACCTCTCTGGGTTAGACTCTACTTGCATTAAAGTTATTTCTTGCATGAACCTAAAACTTTGCACACTTGTATCTAACTTAAGCTATACTTAAAATTTTGTGTAGATGGACGTGGACATCACCGTGGCTTTTCAGTTGGGACGTCCACGTGGCGAGTCTTTCCTTTTCGAGGAGAGGCTAGTATCTATGGCTACTGTGTTGGGACGGCCACTTCCGGAGCTGCGAGGAGGACTAGTTGTCGGGGCACCTCTGGAGGGAGACTGGTACGCGGAGGTCACTATCCGCGCACCTCTGGCTAGCCCGACAGTGGAGGCCTACGTGTACCGTGCTGTTGATCGTTCTTGGAACGAGGCTGCGGTGCGCGTGATACAGGAGTCAGTAGCACGTCTGGCGCACATCGGGGAGTATATGTTCGTCGGTTCCCGGTTCGAGCTGATTGGGAGACGTGATGAGGATGGCATACCACTTCCTGTTGAGCCAGACTTTACCACTGTTGGTCCACACTTGGACGAGATGGAGATTCTGTTACACCGCACTCAGACCAGGCTAGACGACCAGCGTCTTGACACCCTCCACGGCATATTGGTGCACCAGACACTGATAGCCGAGACTGACGAGCTGAGGGCTGAGCTTCACGACAGCCAGGAGGAGAGTGGAGCTCTGGCTCAGCAGTTGTCCGAGTCGAGGGAGCAGTTGGAGGCTACTACCGCGAGGCACCGTGCCTTACGGAGGCAGCTGAGGGCCACCCGCCTTGGCCGTGCACGCCTCACCACTAGACTGACGGCCCTGGAGGGGGCTAACGCCGTTCTGCGCGGCAGGCTTCAGATAGCTCGTGATGACATAGCCACGAGAGACGCTGCCGTAGAGGAGCTGGAGGAGGAGGCCGCAGAGCTCCACAGGGAGATTGAGGATCTTCTGCCTGTTGAGGATGTTCCCTCCGACTTAGAGGGGATGGATATGAGCGAGGCTAGCGAGCAGGATGATGATGACCTGTTTGACGAGGAGGAGGAGGACCCTGAGGAGCGTATCTTCGACGTTGGGGACAGCGACGACTCTGTGTAGTCGCTGCCTTCTCACCCTTAGCACATGGTGCTGGTCTAGATACTAGTTAGGTATGCTAGATCGTTTTGCTAGATAGTTTGCTAGTAGTAGCCTTGCGATGACCCCACCAATCGCACCCCCTGTAGCTCGATGAAGCCTTCCTTGTATGATATGGCTTGTGATGTGTGTGTGTAATGTAAGGAACTCTGTTTAATTATGGTGATGAATGAAATGTTTGGCTTGGTTTTCTGTTGATTGTCACTACTTTGCGTTCATTTCATTCAAGTTTGCGACTGCCCCGCTCTTGTTTTTGAAACATATCGCTAGTATTCCTTTTGTTTAAATATTAAGGTACTGGGTTTTCAAAAACAAGAATTTACTTCTTAGACTTACACATGTTTCACTTCAGCATGGCACCCCGTCGCGAACCCCCACCGCCACCACCACCCACAGTGGAGGCGCTGTTGGCCCTGCTGATGGAAGATCGCCAGGCCAGCCGAGATGAGAGTGCAGCTACCATTACCGCTCTGCAACAGCTAGCTGCTGCCGCCAACAATAATGGCAATGGCAATGGAAATGGTGCTCGCTCGAGACTGAGAGACTTTCAGCACACCAACCCCCCAGTTTTCACCAGGATTGTGGAGCCTCTCGATGCTGACGACTGGCTCCGCACCATTGCAAACAAACTGGAAGTTGCTTCGGTTGATGAGAATGATAAGGTCCTGTTGGCCTCCCATTTTCTCGCTGGTCCTGCCAGGACTTGGTGGGAAACTACACGTGAGACTGTTGCTGCTGGTCACGTGTTCACCTGGGAGGAATTCTCTGCAAGGTTCCGCAAGTATCACATTCCCCAGGGGATGATGGCACTTATGCGGGAGAAGTTTCTAAATCTGAAGCAGGGAAGTATGCCGGTGTCTGAATACTGGGAGAATTTCACTACTCTGTCCCGGTATGCACAGGATGATATTAATACTGATGCTAAGAAGAAGGAGAGGTTCTTAAATGGGCTGGATGATGAGCTCCAGTGCTCTCTAGTAGTGGTTCCATTCCAGGACATGGAGACTCTTGCTAATGCCGCTATGGTGCTGGAGCACAAGCGGAAATCTGCTGATGATAACCGCAAGAGGAAAATGACTGCTCATGGAGGACCTAGTGCTCAGAGGACTCGCAACACTCCGTATGCGAGGCCACCAACCCACAAGGCGCCTGCTTATGCACCCCGCCCCAACCACAACTATGCACCAAGGCCCAACAACTACAACCACCCTGCACCGTATGCACCAAGGTACGGAGGAAACAGCTATGGTGGTAACCATGGTAATCACTCTGGGAATAATCATGGAAACCGCTATGGAGGTAACACTGGAGGAAATGGGAACCACACCAACAATGCTCCCAAACCAAACCCAAGCTCAAAGCCTTCTGGAGGTTGCTTTGCCTGTGGAAAGGAGGGTCACTTCGCTCGCGATTGCCCCAACAAAGCTACTGCTCCAGTCCAGCCTGCTGCAACCAAGATGAACCATGGTCCTTCCACTGGACGACAGAATAGGATGAAGGGACACCTGAACCATATCAATGCTGCAGAAGCTCAGGAGGCACCAGACATGGTGATGGGTATGTTTCCTGTCAACTCGGTACCAGCCGCAGTACTGTTTGATTCTGGTGCATCACATTCCTTTGTCACTAAACCGTTTGCTGAGAAAAGTGGTATGAAGCATTCCCGTATGCACAACCCTATGTTAGTACAAATACCTGGGGATAGTACTAAAGCCAACCTAATTTGCAATGAGGTACCAGTAGAAATTCAAGGGAAAACTTTTCATGCTGATCTTATAGTGCTGGGATCCAAAGGGATAGAAGTGGTACTCGGTATGAACTGGATGGCCAAGTATAAGGGAGTTATCGATTGCACTAAGAAATCTATTGAAATGATCTCAGAGGATGGGGAAAAGGTTGCGTACACTGCAACCCGACCCTCGTCACAAGTTCACTGCCACACTGGTATAGCCCAACCTGCCCTTGAGGAAGTCCCGGTAGTTTGCGAATACCCGGATGTTTTTCCTGAAGAATTACCCGGTATGCCCCCTGATCGGGATATCGAGTTTGTGATTGAGTTAGTGCCCGGAACTGGACCCATAGCACAGAAGCCGTATCGGATGAACCCGAAGGAATTAGATGAGTTGAAGACTCAACTGGAGGACATGTTAAGGAAGGGATTGATTCGCCCTAGTGCATCGCCCTGGGGATCTCCGATCATTTTTGTGGGAAAACGGGACGGTACCACTCGTTTATGTGTGGACTACCGCAAGTTAAATGATGTTACCATCAAGAACAAATACCCGTTGCCCAAAATTGAAGACTTGTTTGACCAGTTGAATGGGGCTGTAATCTTCTCCAAGATTGACCTTCGGACTGGTTATCATCAATTGAAAGTCCGTGATACTGATATCCCAAAGACTGCTTTCACCACTCGTTACGGGCTGTATGAATACACCGTAATGTCCTTTGGTCTAACCAATGCCCCTGCCTATTTCATGAATCTCATGAATAAGGTATTCATGGATTTTCTAGACAAGTTTGTCGTGGTGTTTATTGACGACATTCTTATATATTCGAGGAGTGAGGAAGAACACGAAGAACATCTGAGACTTGTGCTCGGAACACTTCGTGAGCATCAACTGTATGCTAAGTTTAGTAAATGTCAATTCTGGTTGACGGAAGTCGGATTTCTTGGACATGTAGTATCTGCGGGAGGAATATCTGTTGACCCTGCTCTAGTTCAGTCTGTGGAGAAGCGTGCTGCTCCGACCAACCAGACTGAAGTCAGATCCTTTCTGGGTTTGGCAGGATATTACCGCAAGTTTGTTCAGGGATTCTCGAGTATAGCCAGACCCCTCACCCAGTTGCTCAAGAAGGATAGCAAGTTCCTATGGACGGACAAGTGTGAAGAAAGTTTCAATGAGTTGAAGCACCGACTGGTGTCTGCCCCAATCCTTATAATGCCAGATGTCACCAAGAATTTCGACGTATATTGTGACGCTTCTAAGCTTGGTCTTGGAAGCGTGCTTATGCAAGAAGGGAAGGTGATATCTTTCATATCCCGCCAGTTAAGACCCCACGAGTTGAATTATCCCACTCATGACTTAGAGCTTGCTGCCGTTGTTCATGCTCTCAAGACATGGCGGCACTTTCTTATGGGAAGGCGAGTGGAGATTTACACGGATCATAAGAGTTTAAAGTATATCTTTACTCAACGTGAGCTCAACATGAGGCAGCGCCGCTGGATTGAGCTCATTAAAGATTATGATCTGAGTATTCATTATCACCCGGGAAAGGCAAATGTGGTTGCAGATGCTCTTAGTCGAGAGCCGGCCTCTCTAAATGCTATGATTTTAGTAAGGCAACCCGAGTTGTGGAAAGAGCTGGACCAGCTTGGCATTGAAGTGGTCAGCTATGGCATGTTAGACGCCATAGAGCTTAAACCGACCCTGGTTGACCAAATCAAAGAAGCGCAGAAAGGCCAGAAAAGTATTGATGGGATTAAAGCCCGCATGGAGAAGGAAAAGGTTGCTGGGTTTACCATCGATGCTGATGGGGGATTATGGTATGAAGGCCGTATTTGTGTTCCCTCTGAATCGATCTCAAGCAGACCATCATGGTCGAAGCTCATGAGACCATGTATTCTATCCATCCTGGAGGAACAAAGATGTATCAAGACCTGAAAGAGAGATTCTGGTGGCATGGAATGAAGCGAGAGATTGCTTCATTTGTAGCCAAGTGCCATGTCTGCCAGCAAGTAAAAGCCGGGCACCAGCGTCCCGCTGGATTGCTCCAACCATTGCAAGTGCCTGTTTGGAAATGGGATGAAGTGGGAATGGACTTCATCACTGGACTTCCTAGGTCCAGCCGAGGAAATGATTCTATATGGGTTGTCGTGGACAGGCTCACAAAAGTTGCTCACTTTATTCCTGTCCGGACAACCTATCGTGGAGATCAGCTTGCGGATCTTTACATTTCTCGGATTGTCAGCCTACACGGAGTCCCAAGCAGGATTGTATCTGATCGAGGTACACAGTTCACATCTAGATTTTGGAAGAAGTTGCACGAGAGTTTGGGAACCAAACTAGCTTTTAGCACAGCATATCACCCGCAGACTGATGGACAAACAGAGCGTGTGAACCAAATTCTGGAGGACATGCTCCGTGCTTGTGTGTTGTCCTATGGAATTAAATGGGAAGACTGTCTGCCCTTCGCAGAGTTTTCTTACAACAACAGTTATCAGTCTAGCTTGCAAATGGCCCCTTTTGAAGCTCTGTATGGACGTAAATGCCGTACACCTTTAAATTGGACTGAGACTGGAGACAGTCAGGTTTTTGGTGTGGACACCTTGAAGGCTGCAGAAGAGCAAGTCCAACTTATTCGGGAACGTTTAAAGACAGCTCAATCTCGTCAGAAGAGTTATGCTGATACGAAGCGTCGTGATGTCTCTTTCAGCATTGGAGATTTCGTGTACCTTCGTGTTACGCCACTCAAAGGGATGCAGCGTTTCCATGTCAAAGGAAAGCTGGCCCCCAGGTATATTGGCCCTTTTAAGATCTTGGCACGTCGTGGCGAAGTTTCTTATCAGTTAGAATTACCTGAGGAGCTATCTGCTTTTCACAATGTTTTCCATGTGTCATTGCTCCGGAAATGTCTGCAAGTACCGGAGAAAGATCTCTCGTATCAAGACGTGGATTTCAGGACCATTGACATAAATGATGATTTGACTTATCGTGATAGACCCCTGCGGGTTCTCGAGGAAATTGTGCGTGCTACCAGGAGGCGGGCTATAAAATTCCTTAAGATTCAGTGGACCAATCACTCTGAGGAAGAAGCTACCTGGGAGCGTGAGGATGATATCAGGAAGGAGTTCCCTGATTTTCTTAAAGCCTAGACCCGCGAATCTCGGGACGAGATTCTTTTAAGGGGGGGAGATTTGTCACATCCCTGTTTTTAAGCACTTGTATAATAGTATTTTAGCAAGTCTCTTAAGACCTTTGTAATGCAATTAAGTGGACAACATGTTGTGTACTGATGTTTATCTATGCAATATTAGTGGTGTGTTTCTTTTCACTCACTTGAGGAGTTTTTCTCCTAAGAAACACATTGCTTTATAATTGTTTTCCCATGTTTTCCACTAAGGCTCTTATGAGATTATTTTTCAAGACTTGAGGTGACCCTTTGTTTCAACTTGAAAATGTGTTATTAATGTTTAGGAATCATCTTGAACTTGAAATAAAATTAATTGGAAAAGATTCCATTAGCTTTTCCAATATAATTTTTGCCCTGAAAAACAGCCAAGTAGCTGTTTTCAACCCTTGTTTTCCATCACAAGGATTATCCAATTAGGGTTTTTCTTTGATCAAAACTACTCTCTGTTATGAGTACAACAAAACTACATTCTTGGAAAAACCTACAAAGAAAATTAGCACACAATGCCAAGATGGTTTTTGAGCCATCTTGTTAAGACAGAAATTTGAGCATTTTAAAAACAGAGAATGTACCTACTTTGCCATTTATTTTCAGAGCCATAAACCCATCTTTTTTCAAATCAAATGGTTGGATCTGAAACTTGGATAGTTGTTCTTTGTTGAGCATTTTAAATCACTCATTTTAGAGCTGGTTTGCTTGGTGAAAACAAGCCCAACTTTTGCTATCTCTGTCTGCTGTTTCCAGCACTTAGAAAAATTCAGAAACTGTCTAACTGAATTTTCTGACAGAACAGTGAATACACTTTTGGACTTGATGTTTTTAGCTTTTGTGCACTGATCCAAGCCAGGCCACCTTGCCAATTCGAAAACCATGTTAGTGACCTTCTAGAAGGTGGCATTGGATCCCATTTTGGCTGGATAGGAAGGGAGAAAACTGAGGTGGCATTTGACTAAATTGTGATGTCATTAGAGTGGTTGAAATAGTGTTATTCTTTTCTTTTGCCCATACCTTGGCCCTTGCTGTGGCTTAGCTCACCAATTGGTACTTGCTTGACCCCTAGGCACCAATAGGAACCATTGTCACCGTGGAGAACCCCCAAGGGGCAAGGGCATGCCCATGCCAATGCCAACCCGAGCCCTCCCCCTTTGACTCGTGCCTACATAGCCCTAGAGGCCTATCCCTCTCGCCACAGCACTCACCTCACCACACTCATCCACCCCATCGAGCTCTCGCTTGCTCGTTCGCTCTCTGCGAGCGAGGCAAGCCGTGGCCATTTTCGGACCCGAACGGATCGAGCTCGAGGTGGCGCCGCGATCACTGCCTCTCCCACCCTCGTTTCTCTTCCTTTGCGACCCCCTGGAGCTAGCGCACCTCCCTGACACCCTCCTGCCCCCTCTCGCTTGCAGGTTCATCGCCGTCGTCCTCGGAGCCGCCGCGGGACGCCGTCGAGCCGCCGCAGCGCACACTCGTCGCCATCGCCCGAAACCGCGCCACGGCAACGCCCAAGCCACCCTCCTTCGACCCCGCACCGTCCCTTTGCTTCTCGCGAGCCCTAGGTGAGCGAATCCCCGTGCCCGTGAGGTGTTCGTCCGCGGTTAGGAGAGAGAGAGAGAGAGGAGTGACGCGGGGAGGAAGAAAGAACAGGGACCGTCGATCTGCGAATCGACGGCCCCCTTTGAACCGTGCATTTCGCGCGCGCGCGCGTGCTGGCGGGCTGCGCCCCGCGTTAACTGGGCCGCGCGCTGCGGATCTGGCCCGTTGGGCAGTTTGCGGTTAAAAACGAAAATACTTTTTTTCTGGCAGATTATTTTAGGTGTTAGCTTTAGGCTTAGAAAAGGTAGCATATTAATTTATTTTACCTTGCTAATTTTTGTACTACTAGCCTTACAAAATTGCAACCATATCCCACTGGCAGAAACTTGTTTTGAGTTTTTATGATTTTTCTAAAAATCATATGCCAGACAGTACCCTAAAAATTGAAATGAATAGAACTTCAAAAATACAAAACATTTTTGAGCAAACTCAACTGTTTTGGAAAGCCCTTTCCAATACCTATCAGTAGAATTTTAGTTTGCATCAAGGTGAGTTACCATTTGGAAATGCCATCCATTTTGGTAAAACATCAGTGGGCTATTCCATGATTTTTAGAGGGAGTTTGGGATATTATTTTTGAGTGAGGCAAGTTGGAGAAGCTTTGTAGTGATAAGGACTATCACATCCTAGAAGGATTTACTTTTTAGAGCAACAGAAAAATTTAGAGAGACAGAACAAGTTTTGGCTATTTTCTGCCTAAATTTTAATTCTAGATCTTGCCTTATATGTTACTTTTGTGAGTTGAAAATGATGTGATCTTGCTTGTTATGTTGTTTTCCATTGTGGTTATGATGTATACAAGTTATATGAGCATGTTAGAATAAATGGTTTGAATGGTAGCATTTTAGAACTAGTTTTCCATGCTTATGTCTTGCTAATAGCTAGATTTTTATGTATGTTTTGAGTAGATATTTAAATGAATCTTTAGGCTAGTTGCTAGATTGTTTTCCATGGAACCAGTACCACTTAGGTGCTGTTAGTTTGTTTATAGCACCTCTGGATGCTTGGTGCTTGTGTTTGAAATAGGTTTAAAATAGAAATGCTTAAGGACTAGATTGCACACTAGGAGATTCATGTATGTTTTTGTGTCTTGTTTCCCACTAGGGAAAAATAGGACTTTTTGGTATTGAAACCAGAGGATGAAAAGTACTTGTGGCAGTATTTTCCTTAGGGTTTTCACCTCTGGTAGATTTCCTATTAAATAGCACAAAAGCATGAGTAGCACTTGGGTGACTAGAAATAAATCTCCTCACATGTGTAGCTTTTCAAGCATATTTATCCTTGTATCCTGGCTATGTTTTTATGATATTTTTGTGAGATCCAGTAGCATTTATGGTGCTGGTTAGAGGGGTATTTTGTCTCTGAAAGCTTGCACACTTGTGCATAACATTAGCTAGTGTAGTCTAAACTAGTCTAGTAGTTTCCTAGATTTTCTACTAGTATGAGTAGGAATTCTTGGGTGTTTGTTTGTTGTTTTTAGCACTTTTATAAAAGTGACCAGAGGCTTATTAACCTCTTGGTGAGCATATTTACTAGTGGAACACCCACTGGTATATTTGCCTCATAGTGGAAAATAGGTTGACTTGTTGTCATGTGTTTATTTCACTACTTGAGGAGTTTAGCAAATTATGTGTGCTAGCCATAGGAATTGTTGTGGGAATTTTTAGGCATCAAAATGTGTTTTATGGGACACCCTACTGTCCAGTAGCATGTGCTATATCCCACTGGTCCATATTGTTCTTAACTAAGAATCATTGTTTTGGCCACACATAAGCACTAGGAAAAAGCAGATTTTCCAACTATAGTTTTTATGCCAATTTTTCTTTAGGGAAAAATTGAGAACCTTGGGTGGTACTTCTTGATTGCTTGCTGTATGTATTGCTTGTAGCATTGCTTGCCTTGCTTGGTTCTGAAAGTGTGTCTTTATTTCTTTTTACGACGTTAGAAAACGAGGAGGAAGGAATTGCTGAAGAAGGGTATTGCAACTCCTGTTACTTTCAGGATCAGGACCATCACTTGTACCAAGGCAAGCCATCCTAATGCTTGCTGTATCACTACTTATCATTATCTATCATGCATGTTTTTCACTTCTGAAGTTTTTACAAAACTATACCTTCAAAACTATTTTTGTGTGAATCCTACTACTATTATTAATATTACTAGTATCAGGACTCATAATAATAGTCAACTTGGTATTACCAAGCCCTTAGACACTAAATGGTATATAAATACCATACACCTACTTAAAACTTGAGTTCTTAAATGAACTAAATAAAATGTGTTTTTGTAAACAAATGCCTTATGAAAGGAAAACCCCGGAGGAAGGGTGAGACCCTGTCTGCCGGAAGGATTGTTATGATGGGAAATTTTATGAGAAATGTTTACAAAAGACACATAACCTAGTCTTCGCTGGACAACCATTATCGTACTGCCACTTTACCCCAATATGGGTAGGGGCTTGATTAAAAACTTGTTAGGGTTAGTATATGTGCTATCTCAAAGGCTATAGGGGATTGGATCCTCCGAACCGAAATGTCGCTAGGAGTGAGTATACGGGACATCTAAAGTGTGGGATTAATTTTCCCTCCGGATGCAGCAGTTGGGTCTCCTGTTTGAGCGGTGTGTGACATGGCTTGCCAGGGAGGGAAACCCCAATTGAAGAGATAGTCATGTACTAGCTTGTACAGAGTGGATAGTCAAGACCAGTTATCTGATGTTCTCATAGGTTGGGAACAGTCCATGGTTGTTTCATGGCAGACTCTGGATCTGGTGGAAATGTGTACACCTCTGCAGAGTAAAACTATTTCGAGATAGCCGCGTCCTCGGATATGGACGGTTGAATGGCCATGTAGCTAGTATTGTGTCAACTTTTCAAAAGAGGTTTTGAAGGAAGGCTTTTGTACCTGAGAGGTACTATGGAGGAATGACTTGGTATCTGTGAGATACCGATGAGAAAGAAACTACTACAAAAAGTTTCTGAAAAGAAAAACTTTCTTTTCCAAAAGAATTATAAAACCTCCAAGATATGTGATATCTACGAAAACAAAACTACATTATTTTAAATGATTTTGTTTACAAAGAGATAAACTTGAAGAATCAACCATGGCAAATCTTTTATCTGTCATGGGTAGCTGAACCATATGTATGGCCTACCCACTCCACCAAATAAGCATGTATGCATTATTGTAAGCTAATAAAGGATGTCTTGTTGAGTACATTCAAATGTACTCATTTGGTTTCGCCCCTGGTATCTACTTATCAGACTATGAGGAGCCACCTCAGGAGGAGTACTATGAGGAGGAGTTCTACGCTGATGGCCCTGCGAGTTAGGATCGTCTCCCAGTCAGCAGCCTGTAGGATGAGGCGTGACTCGGGTTCTACTACGCTATGCTTATCGTCTTCCGCTGTGTTTACTTTGAATGTCTGTCCTGCGAGACAGTTATCAAGAACTTGGTCATGTGACCATTTATGTAAGACTCTATATTCGTGTAATGGATGATGTATTCTGTATGCCAACTACGTATGTTGTTCACGACTGGTTCTTCTGGGATCGTGAATGAATGCATATGAGGGGTTCTGGACCTACCGGTCTGGGGCCTCTACACTAGGCTTGCGTGGGATTCAGACGCTCTGAAGCCCCTCTCCGGAGAAACCCTATGCCCGCTAGCTAGAGAAAAAGGACGGATTTGCCGTTGTGGACCCTCTACGTGAGCCAGAAAGGGGTAGCAAAGTGGAAAAAATTTCTTGTTTATGTTAGTTTAGGCCCAAGGAACACCCAAGAAAATTTTAGAACCCACCTCTTGGCAGGATTCCCACCATTCCCTCAGATCCAGGAGTTTCGGGCTCTTAGTAGTCCTGGAACCCATGAGGGAGAATCTGACACCGGTGAAGCCATATCACAAAGAGTGAGGGAATATTGGGAATGAAATACCCATCACACACTCTAACATACATGGTATGTTATTACCTAAGCTTGTGTGGGATTCAGATGCCTCGGAGCCCCTCTCCGGAGAAACCCCTAGGCCGTTGGAGAAAAGGACGGAATTGCCGGTCTGGCCCCTCTACGTGAGCCGGAAGGGGGTAGCAAAGTGGAACTAATTTCTTGGTTTTGTTAGGTTAGGCCGAAGTAACACACAAGACAATGGAAGGCCCACCTCTTGGCAATATTCCCCCCGTTTTGTCAGATTCGGGAGTTTCGGGCTCTAAGTAGTCCTAGAACCCACGAGAGAGAATTCGACGCCGATGAAGCCATAACAGAGAGAGTGATGTAATATTGGGCATCTAAGACACATTACACACTCTAACACACATGTTATGGCATACCCTAGGCTTGCGTGGGATTCGGACGCTCCGAAGCCCCTCTCCGGAGAAACCCTAGGCCCGTTGCAGAAAAAGAGGAAATTGTCGTCATGTCCCCTCTATGTGAGCTGAAAGGGGGTATAAAAGTGGAACTAATTTCTTGGTTGTGTTAATTTAGGCCCAAGGAACACCCAAGACAATGGTAGGGCCCACCTCTTGGCAAGATGCCCCCCCCGTTCCACCAGATCCGGGAGTTCCGGGCTCTTAGTAGTCCTGGAACCCATGAGAGAGAATCTGACACTACTGAAGCCATATCACAGAGAGTGAGCGAATCTTGGGAATGAAAGACCCATGACACACTCTAACACACATGATTTCACACACCCTAGGATTGGGTGGGATTCAGACGCTCCGGAGCCCCTCTCCGGAGAAACCATAGGCCCGCTAGAGAAAAAGACGGAACAGCCGTTCTGGCCCCTCTACTTGAGCCGAAAAGGGGGTAGCAAAGTGGAACTAATTTCTTGTTTTTGTTAGTTTAGGACCCAAAAAAATTCTAGGTCCCACCTCTTGGCAAGATTCTCCGTTGTCAGTCAGATCCGGGAGTTTTGGGCTCTGATTAGTCCTGGAACCCACGAGAGAGAATCCGACGCCGGTGAAGCCATAACAAAGAGAGTGAGGGAAACTTGGGCATCCAAGACCCGTGCCACACCCTAACACACATGGAATGGAATACCCTAGCCTTTGGTGGGATTAAGACGCTCCGGAGCCCCTCTCCGGAGCAACCCTATAGGCCCGCTGGAGAAAAGGACGGATCTGCCGTTCTGGCCCCTCGACGTGAGCCGGAAGGGGGTAGAAAAGTGGAACTAATTGCTTGGTTGTGTTAGATTAGGACCAATGAACACCCAGAACAATGATAGGTCCCACCTCTTGGCAAGATTCTCGCGCTTCGCTGGAACATTGATCTATTGACCAGAAGTCAACCTTCTGGTCTACCCCTATGACTGGCGTCGGAAGGGGGTAGACCACAATACTATTTTGTTTTGTTGTGTTAGGTTAGGCTCAAGCTACATTAATAACCAAAATCTAGCTATATTTTTAACAATATTCCCTCCGGATTTCCCGAAGGGGGAGCATCGACAGTTCGACCTGTAAATAGTGCATAACCTTCCTTTGTGATGCCGGTGAAACCGGTCACACCAATAGGTAGGATATTGGCCCCTCCCCACCTCCCACCACATGTTTATAAGTATTCTTAGTGCTCCACCATGGTTTATGTAGGATCCCAACACTTTAGACCCCCTCTTCATTGGAACATTAACTTGTTGACCAGAAGTCAACCTTTTGGTATGCCCCTATGACCGCGTCGGAAGGGAGTAGACCAGAGTAATATTTTGCTTGGTTGTGTTTGGGTAGGCCATAGCTACATTAATAAACAAAATCTAGCTATACTTTTAACAATATTTCCTCCGTTTTGCCCGAAGGGGGCAATTGACGGTTTATAACTAAACCGGGTGCTCCACCATGGTTTAGTGACCCCACTACATGTTTATAATTAAAACTGGAGTAATACATATATATTAGTAACTATAGATCATCACAACTACGGCGGGAAATATAAATTAGGCCTAAACTATCCTAGATGCCACGTCTTCCTCGTCGTCGCTCTCTGCCATGCTCGCCTTGTCGTCGTTCGGCGCCATGGACGGGCCAGCCTCATCGTCGTTCGCTGTAGGATCAGGGCGGGCCACCTGTGCGAAACAGCGCCGCCTAGCCCTGACTTGCACCCCCATCCGGTGCAACTCCACTGCCTGCAAGCGGGTGCGCCCGCGCCTATCGTTGCGCGCGCACAAGCGGGTAAACAGCCGCTGCAGCGCCTCCGCGTCCTCTACCCGGACGCGGTGTGCCTCGAGCGCCTCTCTTCGTGCCCGTGCAGCGTCGAAGTCCTCGTGCGCCGCACTCTGGGAGGCCATGAACAAAGCAGAATTGTCCTCCCTCCGCGCGATGAGGGCCTGCTGCTCGCCGGACGCCGCGTTGGCGTTGAGCTGCTCGTAAACCTGCCGCTCATCGTCATTGAGGGTGTGGGCATGCTCCTCCCTCCGTCGGTCTCGATGGAAGCCTAAATGGCGGCTGCCCCCGCCTCCTCGAACCCCGACCGGACCCGCCGAACCGTCTCCTCGTTGCGCCATGTGGCGAACGAGTTGTACGCCACCACCTGGTCAGGCCACAACGGAGGGCGCTGCTCCGGTTCCTGCGCCGCCTCCTACTGCGGAAGCTCCGGCTCCTCCTTGTTGTACCCCCAATCGAAGGGGTCGTCGCCAGTCCCGTCGTTGTCTTACGGCGGGTCTAGCCCACGGAGCGCCTCCTGCTGGGTGAACGTCGCCCACGAAGTATGGAGGCGGCGCAGCATGGTATTGTAGTGATGGGGAAGATTGCAAAAGCGGTGGGAGGGCTAGGACGCGTCGCCAGTGGCAGAGCCCGGACTCAAACTCTGTGTAGTCGATGCAAAATTGTGTAGTCAAATAGACCTATTTATATTATTTTGTTGCATGGTCTATGCTTGTATTGAGAAAAGTTCTATAGTCAATTGACCTAGCTCTAGTGTGGCTTCGCCACGGCGTCGATGGACGCGTCGGAGCACGCGTCCCATCGGAGTAAATGGCGGAGACACGTCCCGGCATAGGCAAACCGCACTAGCCCTGGCGCAGCTTGGGCAGTCGGGAAGGCTGCATACCGCGTTAATGCTAGGCGTGCAGCAGAGGCGAACCACCATCCCGCCTCCTGGTGCAGGTCGCGTCCAGTCGTCGCCATTACGCGGGGCGGAACCACCACCAGCACGACGCCGTGTTCATGACCAAGGTGTTTGAATGCAGAGGCATGTTGGCACGTACACACATGTTCGTCACCGTGGATGCATACACATGATAGCTGTGTTGGCACGTACCAATCTAAACTCTCCATTATTTATAGTGAACTTGTCAAAGATTGGTACCACGTTTCGCAAACGAACACGTGTCATACCGTTTTGTACGCGTACACGTATAAAACGATGTCATCTTTTCTACACGTACACATATGATAGAGCCTTTGATATTCGCTGGCTTGGTGGGATAAGCTTCATGGTGAATTTGAGTCACTGATTGGTGGCCCCGCAGAGTCCCGGGCCCCACTTGTCAGTGACTAAATGTCATATCATTCTATGTTGATGAAATCAGCCGGCGCGTTCCCACCATGCATACGCACACTTCAGTGCGACCAGTCGAAACGTCACTCGGTATATAAAGCTCTGGCCGCATCGCCTCTCTCCCCCATCTATTCTCACCCAATTTCTAGCAAAAAAAACCCACTCCGCCCCGGACGCATCGCCTCCCAGCACTCCTTCTCCCCCAACTTCCGATCGCACAACCGTGAGGTGGTTCCGCAGAATGGAACGTTCGAAGAAGGAGAGCGACGTCGTCGTCCCTTCTGTTGTCGTTGTCGCAGGAGCCGGCCATGGTGGTTCCAGTTCGTCACCTTATCCGACGTAGCCGTAGAATGTCGTCGTGGCCACTAAAGTCGGCATCGTAGGTTTGTCGTTCGGCCATGACGCTTTGAGTGCACAGCCTGCTCCTGCCGCGGTGGAGGCGCCTGCAGATTTCCATCTCCTGGCGGATCTGGGTTATCCCTACGGGGATCCCCCTCCGTTCGACGAGGTCGTCGACGACAAGTACCCTGAGGTATCTATCTCTAGGACGAGTTATTTTATTGTCAAAGATCCAGGGTTTGCGCATGCAAGTTCGGGATTCTAGTATTTGTAGTTGCATGTGTACTTCGTTTTTTTTTGTATATGCAAGTTTGGGCTTCTGGTGTTTGTAGTTGCATCTGTACTTAGGGGTTCGAGGGTTTTTTGTATTTGGGATTAAAAGGTTTATAGTTGCACCTATACATAGGGGTTCGAGGGTTTTTTGTACACTTAAGTTCGGGATTCACAGGTTTGTAGTTACATCTGTACTTAGGGGTTCGCAGGTTTTTCGTATTCGGGATTCAAACGTTTGTAGTTGCATATGTTCTTATGGATTCTAGTTTTTTTATGCATGTGAGCATGCATGTGAGCTAGGGATTTTTAAAAAAATTGGAAGCATTTTCAATTTTTGTAGTTATTTTTGCCTCGCAGACATTCTTGACACATTATAAATTTGTTGCAATATCACATATTGTACCCCCAAGCACAATAATTACTTGATCAAGTTTATGCATATAATTAAAGAATGATTCTTGTATGGTATTTGTGTTTTGGTAAGGGATAATAAAATGTTTTGATTAGAATATTAATATTTTGCATGTTATCTTAGATCACCAATGAAATCCTGATGTGTTATTATCTATTTTTGTGCATTATATAGTGAAAATTGTGATGTTTTATAAAATTCGACTCATTTTTCTCAACATTGATGTCCTCTTTAGGACGCATCTGCTAAATAAGTTACTTGATGAAGTGTATGCAAATAAATGAAGAATTATTTCTGTATTTTCTTTGTGATCTGGTTAGGTATATTACTTTTTTGCCAATTAGATTGTGTTGCTAACTTCTGTTTTATTGCAAATTTGTAGGACAAAGATGAGAATGTCGACTCGGATGAGGACTCTATGGATGCGAAGTGCATACATGTCCTGATGGCGCTGCAGGCTGGCACCATTCGGTACCGTCGTCAAGGCAACTTGTTCTCCCCTTTCTGTGGAAGAAACATAGCCAACGATCGCCAGAGCATGATCCGACATGTCGTCGGTGTGACAAGGGGCTCTGAGCATGGTGCGCGCCTTGTTAGGGCCAAGCACGCTGCCTACGGCCACTAGTAGAAAAAGAGGCTTCCATACGCCCCCATTAGTCCCCAAAATATTCGAACCGCGACCAAAGGGGTCTTTAGTCGCGGTTCGGGAGGAGACCCGCGACCAACTATCTGGGCCCAGCGCGCTCGGTCGACATCTGGCGGACAGGAGGGGCTTTAGTCCCGGTTGGCCTGGCCAACCGGGACTAAAGGCCTTCGGGCTGGCCCTGAGGACCTTTAGTCGCGGTTGGCCAGGCCAACCGGGACTAAAGGCCCATCCCTATATAGGACTCAGCTCACTTCACTTAGCCACATTTGGTGCCACTTCTATTCACAATATTCACAAGGGGGGTGGTGGGTTTGCTTTTGGTTCCTCTTATGCACACAAGGTGTTCGATGAAATGCCCGAGAGCATGAAACAAACATGATATGAAGTGTTCGAGCCACACTTGAGCTTTCTCATTTAACCTCCGCGATCGCGGTTAGCAACTTGAACCTTTCATGTGTCATTGATAAAATATGCATGTGTGTAGTTCATTGTTTAATTTGTATTATTTCTAGCTAGTTAGTTTAACAAATGCATGATGGTTAATTATATACTTTATATAATAATAATGTAGATCAATCGGCAATGGATGTACGGTACCCGACTCTCCGGCGAGTTCACTACGGGCTTGAAAGATTTCCTCGTAGTGGCAAATGCGAACAAGCAGCGAGGTTTTATTATCTGTCCATGTGTTGTCTATAAGAATCAGAAGGGTTACTCCTCCTCAAGAGACGTTCACATGCACCTGCTTCGGCACGGTTTCATGCCAAGCTATAATTGTTGGACCAAGCATGGAGAAATAGGGGTTAGAATGGAGGAAGATGAAGAAGGGGATGATATCGATGACAACTATCATGATCATTTCGGTGATACTTTCATGGAGGATGATGCTGAAGGTGGGGAAGGGTTAGGTGAAGGTGAAGAAGAGGCACATGATGAGCCCGCTGATGATCTTGGTCGGACCATTGCTGATGCACGGAGACGCAGCGAAACTGACAAGGAGAGGGAGAATTTGGATCGCATGTTAGAGGATCACAAAAAATCGCTGTACCCAGGATGCGATAATAGTCTGAAAAAGCTGGGCTGCACACTGGATTTGCTGAAATGGAAGGCACGGGAAGGTGTAGCTGACTCATCATTTGAAAATTTGCTGAAAATGTTGAAGAATATGTTTCCAAAGAATAACGAGTTGCCCGCCAGTACGTACGAAGCAAAGAAGCTTGTCTGCCCTCTAGGTTTAGAGGTTCTGAAGATACATGCATGCATTAACGACTGCATCCTCTACCGCGGTGAATACGAGAATTTGAATGAATGCCCTGTATGCACTGCATTGCTTTATAAGATCAGAGGCGATGACCCTGGTGACGATGTTGAGGGCGAGAAACCCAGGAAGAGGGTTCCCGCCAAGGTGATGTGGTATGCTCCTATAATACCACGGTTGAAACGTTTGTTCAGGAACAAAGAGCATGCCAAGTTGTTGCGATGGCACAAAGAGGGCCGTAAGTCCGACGGGGAGTTGAGACACCCCGCTGATGGAACGCAATGGAGAAAGATCGACAGAGAGTTCAAAGATTTTGCAGCTGACGCAAGGAACATAAGATTTGGTCTAAGTACTGATGGCATGAATCCTTTTGGCGAGCAGAGCTCCAGCCATAGCACCTGGCCCGTGACTCTATGCATCTACAACCTTCCTCCTTGGTTGTGCATGAAGCGGAAGTTCATTATGATGCCAGTGCTCATCCAAGGTCCGAAGCAACCCGGAAACGACATTGATGTTTACCTAAGGCCATTAGTTGATGAACTTTTACAGTTGTGGGGCAGACCTGGTGTACGTGTGTGGGATGAGCACAAAGAAGAGGAATTTGACCTACGAGCGTTGCTTTTTGTAACCATCAACGATTGGCCTGCTCTCAGTAACCTTTCGGGACAGACAAATAAGGGATACAAAGCATGCACGCCTGTTTACATGAGATTGAAAGTGTATACTTGGATAATTGTAAGAAGAACGTGTACCTGGGTCATCGTCGATTTTTCCCCCAAAATCATAACGTAAGAAAGAAAGGCAAGCATTTCAACGGCAAGGCAGATCACCGGCCGAAGCCTGCGGAACGTACTGGTGCTGAGATATTTGATATGGTCAAGGATTTGAAAGTCATCTTTGGAAAGGGTCCTGGCGGACAATCAGTTCCGCAGGGAGTTGACGGGCACGCACCCATGTGGAAGAAGAAATCTGTATTTTGGGAGCTACAATATTGGAAAGTCCTAGATGTCCGCTCTGCAATCGACGTGATGCATGTTACGAAGAATATTTGCGTGAACCTGCTAAGCTTCTTGGGCGTGTATGGGAAGACAAATGATACAAAGGAAGCACGGCAGGACCAACAACTTTTGAAAGACCCAGATGACTGGCATCCGGAATGGTTTCAAGGTCGTGTCAGCTACGCTCTTACCAAAGAAGAGAAGGTCATTTTTTTTGAATGCCTGAGCAGTATGAAGGTCCCGTCTGGCTTCTCGTAGAATATAAAGGGAATAATAAACATCGCAGACAAAAAGTTCCAAAACCTGAAGTCTCACGACTGCCACGTGATTATGACGCATTTGCTTCCGATTGCTTTGAGGGGGCTCCTACCGGAAAATGTTCGAGTAGCCATTGTGAAGCTATGTGCATTCCTCAATGCAATCTCTCTGAAGGTAATCAATCCAGAAGATCTACCACGGTTACAGAACCATGTGGTCCAATGTCTTGTCAGTTTCGAGTTGGTGTTCCCACCATCCTTCTTCAATATTATGACGCACCTCCTGCTCCACCTAGTCGAAGAGATTTCCATTCTCGGTCATGTATTTCTACACATATGTTCCCCTTTGAGAGGTTCATGGGAGTATTAAATAAATATGTTCGTAACCGTGCTAGGCTAGAACGAAGCATCGTCAAGGGCTATGGAAATGAGGAGGTAATTGAGTTTTGTATTGACTATCTTCCTGACCTTAAGCCGATTGGTATTCCTCATTCGCGGCACGAGGGGAGACTAAGTGGAAAAGGCACGATCGGAAGGAAATCAACGATATGTATGGACGGTCATTCTATGACTGAAGCACACCACACAGTTCTGCAAAATTCCAGCTTGGTGGCTCCGTACTTTGAGCAACACAAGAATATTTTACGCTCGGACAACCCAGGGAAGCCTGAATCCTGGATTAGAAAGGACCACATGGAGACTTTCGGCAGTTGGTTGCGAAAACATTTAATGAATGACAATGATGTTGGAGATCAGCTGTACATGTTGGCCAAGACACCATCTTCGACTATAACGACTTTCCAAGGGTACGAGATAAATGGGAATACATTTTACACGATTGCCCAAGATAAAAAGAGCACCAACCAAAACAGTGGTGCCCGCTTTGATGCAGCAACTGAGAATGGGCAAAAGGTCACATATTATGGTTACATAGAGGAGATATGGGAACTTGACTATTGTAACATCCAAGTATGAAAACCCTTAGTTGTTTTACTTGTTGTTTTTATTTAAGCAATGCATCATATCATCATCCTCATATTTATTTCTGTTTGCATTGTTTTCATATGAATTTCAAACATTGTTTTCACACTTGTCTGTTACTTTCTTTCAAACAAAGAATTGCAACTTAAAAACCTCTTTGTTTCCAAGCAATCCCTTTTAATGCACCTTTTGAGTTGTTGCTTAAAAGCAATTAACCAAGTTAATCTTTTATTTCCAAGTTATTTTCCAAACTCAAAACAAATCTCAATTCATTAATCCTTTTGAATCCCTAGTGTTCAACACATTTTGGTATTCATCAAACATTCTAAACTATAGGGTAAACCCTATTGAAAACAACCTATTTTCTAAATAATAATTAATATGGCAAAATTCATTTATTTTGGTTCAATTTCAAAACAGCAATAAAACATTTGAAATTTTGAAAACCTAAACTACCAAATGGTTTCTGTTCACTTGAGAAGCCTACCTAATTTTTCCCAAATTTTTATCTACACTAAAACCTATCTAATTCATCCAAAAGCAAATCTACAAAAAAAAAAAACAGTGTACAAAAAAAAAATTAAAGCAGCAGGAGAGGGGAGCAGCAGCTAAGGGCCCAGCCCGTTATTTCTTTTCCCTCTGGCCCGTTACCTCCCCCTCGCGTCGCTGTCGTCTCCTCCTTTCTGACGTCAATGGCGTACGACGCCTTGGCCACCATCCGATCCTCCTCTGGAGCTCCCGATTGCCGCCGTACTCCAACCCTCGAGCCCTTAAGTAACACCGCGGCGCCCTACGCCTGCCCGCAACCCTAGCCCTAACCTCCCGGCGCCGCCAACCTCCCCTCCTCTTCCTCAAGCTCGCTGCTTTTTCTCTGAAACTCGCCGCGCCCTCTCTGAATTCCGGCGAGGAGCGCCGTCTCCGATGGGTGGCGCCGTGCGCTAGCGGCGGGAATTGGAAGCCCGCGGTCCCCTCTACCTCATCGACACCGCCCCCTAGCCCTAGCCGCCTCCGATCGCCGCCGCCATCCACGCCAACATCGCCGGTCACCACGAACCCCTGCGTCGACGACAGTCCCGCGGTGAGCGTCTCCGTCGCCTTCCCCTCGTCTTTCTTCCTCCCCGCAAACGCACCGAGCGCGCCTAGGTCATCCACCAGCAGCACAAGCACGCGCGCTCGTCGTCGCAGTGATTCGCCGCGGCGAGCAGCCGCTGACTCGCCGGCGTCGTTCTCTGCTCCGTCAGGTTCAGTAACGAGTGTGCAAAATTCAGTTAACGCAGCGTTGAAGCTTATCCTCCCTCGCTCCCCGTTACTGTCACGATCCGCACGCTAGCGCAGATGGCATGCTCCCTGCGCGCGCGAGCCAGCGAGCGGGGTTCGAACCCTCGCGGCCGCAAGGCCAAAACTTTTTTCGCGATTTCTGCCCGCTCCCGTGGCCCACTGTCATAGACCCTCACTGCCACGCACACACGCAGGGCCACAGGGCCACCTGACAGCGTGTGGGTAGACTCTGTGCACGGTGACAAAAGACTAAACTGTTTTCTATTTCTTTTTTTTTTAAAAATAACAGATTGGAATACAAACTTAAAAATTCAATATCTTGGGTTTTATAATACCAACAAATACAAACTTGGTGTCTATTCTGATCCAAATTTCATCATCTTTCCAAATATGCAATTTGTGTTCTGTTTTGAATTTTCAAAATACAATCTAAATTCAAATTCAAATAATTCAAATGCAAATTGAAATAATTCATAACTAATTCATACTGTTTTCAAATAATTCAAATAAAATATGTTTTTCACACCATTTTGAATGCTCTATTCAAATATAAATTTTGTTTTCTGGTTTGAATAATTTAAATTGCCTAAACTATTTAAATCTTGTTTAATTCAATTAAAAATTGTTTAATATTGTCTAATTCATAACTAAATAATCCAAAGTCCAATTTCAAAATGTGAAACATGTAATCCAACTAAAATTTGATAAACTTTTCAAATATAAAATTTGTAAATTGTTTTGCACACTTTAACTTGATGATAACAACATTTACTTGTGTGCCATGTTTAAGTAACAAAATTCCAAATTTGATAAATGCCTTTCTAAATTGCTAAATATCATTCCACTTGCAATTAACTTGTTATGTTATTGTTCTTCATCATGCATGCATCATACTAATTCAACTACACCTAATGCTTAGTGATAGAACAATTAATTCAACTCCAAGCATGGGCTTCCATATGCACCCTTTTGCATATGGAATCCATTTAAACTTGTGTTTCATGTCAAGCAAGCTATTTTGTTGCATCTATTAAACATGACATGCATCATCCAATGTTTGTGCACCTATGCCATGTATTGATTGCCCGTCTTCCTTCGTTGTTGTTTTGCTTCTTCTCGGTTAGACGACGACGTTGGTACCGACGAGCCTTACGACACCACTACTCAGGACCTAGCCCAGTACGAGGCTGAGCTGCCAGGCAAGTTATCACTCACACAAATCATTGAGTTCTTTTCCACACTTGTTGTCGATACTATCTGTTGTCTACTATTGCTAGCCCTATGTATCGTTGCTTGTTCTCCGAACCCATCACATGATACCTTGAGCCATGATATTGCCACCACCTCCATACCCATAGCCTTTGCTTGTGCCTTAGTATTATCTAGCATGCTTAGGGTTGCTTTTACCCGAGTCTGTAGTCGGTTACTACTGTTACTATCTTATTATCTTGTACCGGGGCTCGTTGTTAATCAATCAATCCTGTTAATTGCTAGTGGTAATAATAATTTGATGATAAGGCACCGGCAGGAGGCCCATGAGTGGTTTTGGAGCCTGCTAGTGTCGACCCTAATAGGAAAAGGGTCTTGTCTACTGATCCATGATGAGCGCACTACCCGCATTTGGGAAGCGAGTATGGGCGCCCCCCTCAACTTGACCTGATTCGCATCTCGTCCAAATCGCCTCATTTAGTTCGTGTTTTCCATTTGCCGCATGCATGTTTTTGCGAGCCCAGCGCAGGGTGGAACTTTCGTAGTCGGCATATAGGGGGACACGTTCTTAGAGTGCTATGAGGGTCCATTTTCTTCTGGGCTCGATTAGCCGTGCGCCCAAGGTGCTTTGGGCTTGATGCGAGGAATGGTTGGTTGTGTAGAGTACCCCGCTTGGTGGAAGTGCATTTCCATCTGGCGGGTTATTCTTGAGTGTACGGCCAAATTGGTGCAACCCTGCAGGGATAATCTTCTCGAGAAGCCGTGTTTTCCGCGGTTATGGATTACTTGGTGAAAGTACTGGCTAACAAGTACTCAGGACAACTTCAACATAATGATCAATCATGTTTCACCCAATGATTAATAACATGACTAGTAATAGGTTATTCACATAATAACTTGATTCACCTTATCTCAACTGTGTGAGTTATCCTCGGATTGCTTCTTCGGATAAGGGGCGAGATCCAGGATGGGTTTGGTTGAAGTTATCTTTCAGTTGGTTACAATCCTCGATCTTATCTTTCTGTTAGCCGGAACTTGTAGTTATATTCTGTAGTTGGTTAGAGCAGCCAGCAGCAACCTTTATATCACCCTTTTCTTCCGTTGATCCCAAGCATCTATGCTTGTGTTGACGGGTAACTCCTTGATGAACTGTGAGTCTTGCTTGCCAGTACTTGGATGTACTGACCCCGTTGGGGCTGTGGTTTACGCAGAGTACTACTACGACTACGATGCTTCCCAGGATGGCTACTTTGTGGAGTTCGATGACGCTGCAGACGAGTAGTTAGCTGGACCAGGGCAGGATCCAGACCTACGTGGATGGGCTTCGTTTACCTTTATGTTCTCAGGCTTCTTAAGCCATGGATTTGTCTGTACTCAGACCCCTTTGATTGCTTCCGCTGTTGTAATGGATGATATGTTGGGACATGTGTCCTCTGGATGACTGTATTCGATATTTTCTGCCTTAGTGAAGGCCAGTTGCACTTATTTCATTCTTTTGTGTCTTAGAGACATTCTGTGCTATCATTCGTACCAAACTGTTGACGTACCGTGCGTGTTTGATTATGAAGTACGTCGACAGTAGTGCCTTTAGGTTCCTAGCGGATAGTTTACCTCGACGGTGGAAGCAGGGCTTGTGTTGTCGCGCATAAGCGCAGGCCTACCAGGAAGCTGGGACGTGGGAGCAGTTATGCCCCATAATCCAAGCACCTGACTTCCAGTTCGTGCGAGGAGTATCCTCTAGAAACCCAGGGTGCGACAAATGGTATCAGAGCCTGTCTGCCTGTAGGATCCCTTTTTACTGGTCGCAGTTGAGTCTAGAAACTATTTTGTAGCTATATAGGAAAAATGAAACGTGAGAGTAGGAATTCTGCCATTTTTCTTCTTTCCCCACCCACCCACCCTTTTCTGGTAAGGAAGTGAAACGTTGTTTTCTGTTCTCACCTAAACTTTCAAGTTAGGGTTTCACGTGTTTTGGGTTATCTGTAGTACCTCAGGACTTTTGGTCTCGTTTTCCCGATGTTGCTTCGATATCATGTTCTTTTCAACATCCTTTTCGTCCATTGAACCTTGTTGTTGTTTTCCACATCCTTTTCCTTCTACCGGAGTCTAATCAAAACCTTCCAAATAATCTGCAGATGGGTCTCAACTACTATCCGCAGGTGGTTCGCATGACTCGCTGTGAGAGCACCGCCGGTTTTCCGGAGTTGCTGAGAGACATGGTTACCTTTCTGGGGTTCCATTGGGCACCAGAGTACCAGGTCTACGAGCACCAGCGAGAGTGTGACCAGACTTGCTACCGGGCTATCGTCTACATTCTGTCGGATGATGGCAGGAGCATTGCACACCAGTACGAGGCAGTAGGGTCCACAGTGGATAAGGCAGTGCAGCAGGCAGCGTACGTGAGTGTCACCGTTCTCCGTGCTGACTACTGGGGGTTTGATAAGTCCAGTTTTCGTCACATCCCCCGTGGTTACATCACGGCAGCAGGAGCTCACTTCACTATCCACCGCGACATGGATACCTACGAGACTGATAGCTCCAGGCTCCAGGTCACTGCCCAGTTCGCTAGTCACAGTGATGCCGTTGCTTCCGCACTTTCTCAGGAGTTAGCCTCAGTCAGGGAGCAGCTCCGCCTTGCTCTCACTCGTCTGGCGACGTACACCACAGACTTTGTTGGAGACGAGCGCTTCGCACGTGTCGTTCAGCCAGCTGGTCTTCCGTTGCCAGATGCTGGAGGTTACGAGCCGATCAGAGGCCCACTTCTCGACCTCGGAGCTGGTTACACAGGGATTCCCCGCTATGGAGCACAGGGATACGACGCTTCCTACTTCACGACACCGAGAGTTGCTCTCAGAGCAGTCCCTATCTACATGGATCGTCGTGATACCTACTTCCGTGGGATTCCTCCTCACCGTATCTCTCGTCGTACTACTCACCGCCGTCCTGCGTGATGAGCATGGGAGTACCGTTGTATCCATTACTAGCTGTGTCTAGTTTATCCTTTCGTTTTCGAACCATGTATTTGGTCTGTTGGATATTCTGATGTATTTGAACATGTGATGATGTACCTGTTGGTTATCTATTCATGCGTCGGAATAATCTATCTTTCGGTTACCAAGTCTATCCTTTTCTGTTGTTGTGCTAAAACGAATTTCTGTTCAGGATGCCTCCAACCAGGAACAACCCGCCTCCGCCACCACCAATGGGGGAGCTGTTGGCTCAGATGACCCAAGTGGTGACACAGATGGCCCAGATCCAGGCTAACCAGCAACACAACCAGAATGCTCCAAGGGTCACCATCAAGGACTTCCTCAGCTTGGGCCCAAAAGCTTTCGTGGCAACACGTGAGCCCCTGGATGCTGATGACTGGATCCGTGACGTAGCAAGAGCTCTGGAGATAGCTCATGTTGCTGAAGAGGATAAGGTCAAGTACGCCACCTACCTACTGAAGGGTCAGGCAGCTACTTGGTGGGAGAACTACCAGGCCATGAGGGCTGGCTTTCCTATCAACTGGGGATGTTTCAGAGATGCCTTCCTGAAGCACCACATCCCGGATGGTCTCATGGAAAAGATGCGTGAGGAATTCTGCTCTCTCAGACAGGGCAAGCTGGACGTTCTCGGCTACCAGAACGAGTTCAATCGTCTCGCTCGGTACGCTGGTGACGAAGTGTCCACCGAAGCCAAGAAGATGGCAAGGTTCCGCCGAGGTTTTAACCCGGAACTGAAGTACGCTCTCACAAACATCAAGTGCAAGGACTTCGTCGAGCTTGTGAACACCGCGCTCAATGAGGAGAATGGGCGCAAGGCGTTCGAAGAGTCGCGCAAGCACTCGCGTGAGGGTGGTTCCTCCTCCAACATAACCACCCCTCCGCAGAAGCGCCGCATCTGGGTGCCAAATGGTGCTGTCACTCGGGCTCCAAATGCCCAAGTTTCTCCAGGCTTTGGTCCCCGCCCACCCAACCCATCTCAGATGCAGGGTCAGAGGTTTCCAATGGGGCAGCCAAGGCCGGGTCCTTCTCGCATCGTCACTTGCTCCAAGTGCAAGGATACTGGACATTATGCTGACAAGTGCACTCAGAAGCAGCTACCCCTACCTCCTCGCCCCAACACCAACCAGGCTATGGTTCGTGCTCCTCCGGCTAAAGCCTTCAACTCCAACAATAGGCCTGTCGGGAGGAACGCGAGGGTGAACCATATCAAGGCCGACAAAGCCGAAGAGGCTGCTGACGTCGTTCTCGGTATATTACCCGTAAACTCTATTCCAGCTAAAGTGTTGTTTGATACTGGAGCATCGCATTCATTTGTGTCAAAGATTTTTGCAAAAGCATACAACCTAGTTCTGGTTCCGCTAAGCAATCAAATGACTGTTCACTCTCCGGGACCGCAAATGTTGACTTCCAAGATAAGCATGGACAATGAGATCCTCATTGGAGGTCGTGTATTCCTTGCTTCACTCATGTTGCTGGGAAATTCTGACATTGATGTCATTCTGGGTATGGATTGGTTGAAGACCCACAAAGCTAAAATTGACTGTGCTCAAAAGTCAATAACTCTCTCCCACACTTCAGGCCAGATAGTCTATTCTCCATATGGAACAACTTCTGCTCAGCTGTTCAGCCTTGATGCCAAACCCCTTCCGGCAATTGAAAATGTTCCGGTGGTTTGTGAATTCCCTGACGTCTTTCCAGAAGAGTTGCCAGGGATGCCTCCGGACAGAGCAGTTGAGTTCGTGATCGAGCTTGAGCCAGGTACTGCTCCAATCTCTAAGCATCCATACAAGATAGCTCCTCCTGAACTGAAATTGTTGAAGGAGCAAATCGATATGTATATGGACAAAGGTTTCATTCAGCCTAGTTCCTCCGCTTGGGGTTGCCCAACTCTGTTTGTTGCCAAGAAGGATCAAACTAAGAGACTCGTGGTTGACTATCGTCCTCTCAACGAGAAAACAATCAAGAACAAGTATCCACTTCCTCGTATCGATGATCTTTTTGATCAACTTGCTGGAGCCACAATATTCTCAAAGTTGGACTTGAGGATGGGGTACCATCAGATAAAGATCAGAAAGGAAGATATTCCTAAGACAGCTTTCACCACTCGGTACGGTCTATATGAATACACCGTCATGTCCTTTGGTCTCACCAATGCACCGGCAACGTTCTCAAGACTCATGAATTCTGTCTTCCATGAATACCTCGACAAGTTCGTTGTGGTATATCTTGATGACATTCTAGTCTACTCAAAATCCGAGGAAGAGCATGGAGAACACCTTCGTCTCACTCTCATGAAACTTCGCGAGCATCGTTTGTATGCCAAGTTTTCCAAATGTGAGTTCTGGATTCCAGAAGTTGCATATCTTGGTCATATCATCTCTGCCAAAGGCATTGCCATTGATCCTGAAAAGGTTAAGGCAATTGTTGATTGGAAACCCCCTAAGACGGTGAAACAAGTTAGAAGTTTTCTTGGCTTGGCTAGCTATTGCCGTCGTTTCGTCCAAAACTTTTCCAAGATTGCTAAACCTCTCACTGATCTCACAAAGAAGGACAAAAAGTTCGTTTGGACTCCACAATGTGATGAGAGTTTCAACCTCCTGAAGACTAAACTCACTTCCACACCTGTTCTAGTTGGCCCAGATACCACCAAACCTTTCCAGATATTCTGTGATGCATCTCTCCAAGGCCTAGGAGCAGTTCTTATGCAAGAACGTCAAGTTGTGGCTTATGCTTCACGTCAGTTGAACCCACATGAGCAAAACTATCCCACTCATGATCTCGAACTTGCAGCAGTTGTGTTTGCCCTCAAGAAATGGCGACAATACTTGTTGGGTAACAAAACTGAAATCTTTTCCGATCACAAGAGTCTGAAATACATCTTCACTCAGCCAGATCTGAACCTCAGGCAAAGGAGATGGATTGAGAAGATTAAAGACTTTGATCTCACCATTTCTTACACTCCAGGCAAGGCTAATGTTATGGCCGATGCTCTCAGTCGCAAATCCTATTGCAATAATCTCATGATCATGGAAAGCCAACCTCCACTTCATGAAGAATTCCAGAAGCTGAACCTTGGTCTTGTTCCTGAAGGATACCTTGCTAGCTTGACAGCCAGCCCAACTCTCGGGGACAAGATTCGTTCTGAACAACTTCGTGATAATGAAATCAAGAAGATTGTGGATCACATCAAGGAGGGCAATGATAAATTCAAGTCCTTCTCAATTGATGACAAGGGAACTGTGTTCTTCGAAGGACGCATTGCAGTCCCTCAGATTCAAAGTCTCAAGGATATCATTCTCAAGGAGGCTCATGAAACTCCTCTATCCATTCACCCTGGAAGTACAAAGATGTACCAGGATCTCAAGACTCTGTATTGGTGGTCTGGCATGAAACGTGAAATTGCTCAATACGTTTCTGAATGCGACGTTTGTCAACGTGTTAAGGCAGTCCATCAGAAGACAGCAGGTCTACTCCAACCCCTGAAAATTCCTGAGTGGAAGTGGGACATGATTGAAATGGACTTCGTTACTGGGTTTCCAAAGTCCAAAAAGGGCAACGATGCAATCTTCGTTGTTATTGATCGTCTCACTAAGGTTGCTCACTTCTATGCTGTAAAGGAAACTATCTCAGCTAGCCAGTTAGCAGAGCTCTACACAGCAAAGGTTGTTCCCCTTCATGGTGTTCCATTGGAAATAAGCTCAGACCGTGGAAGTATTTTCACTTCTCATTTCTGGAAGAGCTTTCAAGAAGCATTGGGCACTAAACTTCTGTTCAGCACAGCTTATCACCCTCAGTCTCAAGGGCAAGTCGAAAGAGTCAATCAGATTCTCGAGGATATGCTCAGAGCATGTGGTCTCTCCTTTGGCATGAAATGGGAGGATTGCCTGCCATATGCTGAATTCTCCTACAACAACAGCTACCACGCAAGCCTAGGCATGGCACCATTTGAGGCACTGTATGGTCGCAGATGCAGGAGTCCAATCAATTGGTCTGGAGCTGGTGAACGTTCACTTTTAGGCCCTGACATTGTTAAGGAAGCCGAGGAGAAAGTTCGTATCATTCGTGACAATCTCAGGATTGCTCAGTCTCGTCAGAAGAGCTATTATGATAGCAAGCACAGGGATATGGTCTATGCACCTGGTGATAAGGCATATCTCCGTGTAACTCCCCTCAGAGGCACTCATCGTTTTGGTGTGAAAGGAAAACTTGCACCAAGATACATTGGCCCTTTCAACATCCTCTCAAGACGTGCAGAGAATGCTTATCGTCTTGAACTTCCAGAAAAGCTTTCCAAAGTGCACGATGTGTTCCACGTGTCACAACTCAAGAAGTGTTTCAAAGATCCAGATCGTGCAGTTGATCATGATTCCATTGAGCTGCAAGATGATCTATCTTATGAGGAGCACCCTATTCGTATTCTCGATGAGACCGAGCGTAAGACTCGCAACAAGAGCACCAAGTTCTTGAAAGTCCAATGGTCGCATCATTCTGATAAAGAGGCAACGTGGGAGACCGAAGAGGATCTTCGCAAGAAGTATCCGGACCTTTTCACATCTCAGTAGGGAATCTCGGGGCGCGATTCCTTCAAGGGGGGGCGTTTTGTAACATCCAAGTATGAAAACCCTTAGTTGTTTTACTTGTTGTTTTTATTTAAGCAATGCATCATATCATCATCCTCATATTTATTTCTGTTTGCATTGTTTTCATATGAATTTCAAACATTGTTTTCACACTTGTCTGTTACTTTCTTTCAAACAAAGAATTGCAACTTAAAAACCTCTTTGTTTCCAAGCAATCCCTTTTAATGCACCTTTTGAGTTGTTGCTTAAAAGCAATTAACCAAGTTAATCTTTTATTTCCAAGTTATTTTCCAAACTCAAAACAAATCTCAATTCATTAATCCTTTTGAATCCCTAGTGTTCAACACATTTTGGTATTCATCAAACATTCTAAACTATAGGGTAAACCCTATTGAAAACAACCTATTTTCTAAATAATAATTAATATGGCAAAATTCATTTATTTTGGTTCAATTTCAAAACAGCAATAAAACATTTGAAATTTTGAAAACCTAAACTACCAAATGGTTTCTGTTCACTTGAGAAGCCTACCTAATTTTTCCCAAATTTTTATCTACACTAAAACCTATCTAATTCATCCAAAAGCAAATCTACAAAAAAAAAAAAACAGTGTACAAAAAAAAAATTAAAGCAGCAGGAGAGGGGAGCAGCAGCTAAGGGCCCAGCCCGTTATTTCTTTTCCCTCTGGCCCGTTACCTCCCCCTCGCGTCGCTGTCGTCTCCTCCTTTCTGACGTCAATGGCGTACGACGCCTTGGCCACCATCCGATCCTCCTCTGGAGCTCCCGATTGCCGCCGTACTCCAACCCTCGAGCCCTTAAGTAACACCGCGGCGCCCTACGCCTGCCCGCAACCCTAGCCCTAACCTCCCGGCGCCGCCAACCTCCCCTCCTCTTCCTCAAGCTCGCTGCTTTTTCTCTGAAACTCGCCGCGCCCTCTCTGAATTCCGGCGAGGAGCGCCGTCTCCGATGGGTGGCGCCGTGCGCTAGCAGCGGGAATTGGAAGCCCGCGGTCCCCTCTACCTCATCGACACCGCCCCCTAGCCCTAGCCGCCTCCGATCGCCGCCGCCATCCACGCCAACATCGCCGGTCACCACGAACCCCTGCGTCGACGACAGTCCCGCGGTGAGCGTCTCCGTCGCCTTCCCCTCGTCTTTCTTCCTCCCCGCAAACGCACCGAGCGCGCCTAGGTCATCCACCAGCAGCACAAGCACGCGCGCTCGTCGTCGCAGTGATTCGCCGCGGCGAGCAGCCGCTGACTCGCCGGCGTCGTTCTCTGCTCCGTCAGGTTCAGTAACGAGTGTGCAAAATTCAGTTAACGCAGCGTTGAAGCTTATCCTCCCTCGCTCCCCGTTACTGTCACGATCCGCACGCTAGCGCAGATGGCATGCTCCCTGCGCGCGCGAGCCAGCGAGCGGGGTTCGAACCCTCGCGGCCGCAAGGCCAAAACTTTTTTCGCGATTTCTGCCCGCTCCCGTGGCCCACTGTCATAGACCCTCACTGCCACGCACACACGCAGGGCCACAGGGCCACCTGACAGCGTGTGGGTAGACTCTGTGCACGGTGACAAAAGACTAAACTGTTTTCTATTTCTTTTTTTTTAAAAATAACAGATTGGAATACAAACTTAAAAATTCAATATCTTGGGTTTTATAATACCAACAAATACAAACTTGGTGTCTATTCTGATCCAAATTTCATCATCTTTCCAAATATGCAATTTGTGTTCTGTTTTGAATTTTCAAAATACAATCTAAATTCAAATTCAAATAATTCAAATGCAAATTGAAATAATTCATAACTAATTCATACTGTTTTCAAATAATTCAAATAAAATATGTTTTTCACACCATTTTGAATGCTCTATTCAAATATAAATTTTGTTTTCTGGTTTGAATAATTTAAATTGCCTAAACTATTTAAATCTTGTTTAATTCAATTAAAAATTGTTTAATATTGTCTAATTCATAACTAAATAATCCAAAGTCCAATTTCAAAATGTGAAACATGTAATCCAACTAAAATTTGATAAACTTTTCAAATATAAAATTTGTAAATTGTTTTGCACACTTTAACTTGATGATAACAACATTTACTTGTGTGCCATGTTTAAGTAACAAAATTCCAAATTTGATAAATGCCTTTCTAAATTGCTAAATATCATTCCACTTGCAATTAACTTGTTATGTTATTGTTCTTCATCATGCATGCATCATACTAATTCAACTACACCTAATGCTTAGTGATAGAACAATTAATTCAACTCCAAGCATGGGCTTCCATATGCACCCTTTTGCATATGGAATCCATTTAAACTTGTGTTTCATGTCAAGCAAGCTATTTTGTTGCATCTATTAAACATGACATGCATCATCCAATGTTTGTGCACCTATGCCATGTATTGATTGCCCGTCTTCCTTCGTTGTTGTTTTGCTTCTTCTCGGTTAGACGACGACGTTGGTACCGACGAGCCTTACGACACCACTACTCAGGACCTAGCCCAGTACGAGGCTGAGCTGCCAGGCAAGTTATCACTCACACAAATCATTGAGTTCTTTTCCACACTTGTTGTCGATACTATCTGTTGTCTACTATTGCTAGCCCTATGTATCGTTGCTTGTTCTCCGAACCCATCACATGATACCTTGAGCCATGATATTGCCACCACCTCCATACCCATAGCCTTTGCTTGTGCCTTAGTATTATCTAGCATGCTTAGGGTTGCTTTTACCCGAGTCTGTAGTCGGTTACTACTGTTACTATCTTATTATCTTGTACCGGGGCTCGTTGTTAATCAATCAATCCTGTTAATTGCTAGTGGTAATAATAATTTGATGATAAGGCACCGGCAGGAGGCCCATGAGTGGTTTTGGAGCCTGCTAGTGTCGACCCTAATAGGAAAAGGGTCTTGTCTACTGATCCATGATGAGCGCACTACCCGCATTTGGGAAGCGAGTATGGGCGCCCCCCTCAACTTGACCTGATTCGCATCTCGTCCAAATCGCCTCATTTAGTTCGTGTTTTCCATTTGCCGCATGCATGTTTTTGCGAGCCGAGCGCAGGGTGGAACTTTCGTAGTCGGCATATAGGGGGACACGTTCTTAGAGTGCTATGAGGGTCCATTTTCTTCTGGGCTCGATTAGCCGTGCGCCCAAGGTGCTTTGGGCTTGATGCGAGGAATGGTTGGTTGTGTAGAGTACCCCGCTTGGTGGAAGTGCATTTCCATCTGGCGGGTTATTCTTGAGTGTACGGCCAAATTGGTGCAACCCTGCAGGGATAATCTTCTCGAGAAGCCGTGTTTTCCGCGGTTATGGATTACTTGGTGAAAGTACTGGCTAACAAGTACTCAGGACAACTTCAACATAATGATCAATCATGTTTCACCCAATGATTAATAACATGACTAGTAATAGGTTATTCACATAATAACTTGATTCACCTTATCTCAACTGTGTGAGTTATCCTCGGATTGCTTCTTCGGATAAGGGGCGAGATCCAGGATGGGTTTGGTTGAAGTTATCTTTCAGTTGGTTACAATCCTCGATCTTATCTTTCTGTTAGCCGGAACTTGTAGTTATATTCTGTAGTTGGTTAGAGCAGCCAGCAGCAACCTTTATATCACCCTTTTCTTCCGTTGATCCCAAGCATCTATGCTTGTGTTGACGGGTAACTCCTTGATGAACTGTGAGTCTTGCTTGCCAGTACTTGGATGTACTGACCCCGTTGGGGCTGTGGTTTACGCAGAGTACTACTACGACTACGATGCTTCCCAGGATGGCTACTTTGTGGAGTTCGATGACGCTGCAGACGAGTAGTTAGCTGGACCAGGGCAGGATCCAGACCTACGTGGATGGGCTTCGTTTACCTTTATGTTCTCAGGCTTCTTAAGCCATGGATTTGTCTGTACTCAGACCCCTTTGATTGCTTCCGCTGTTGTAATGGATGATATGTTGGGACATGTGTCCTCTGGATGACTGTATTCGATATTTTCTGCCTTAGTGAAGGCCAGTTGCACTTATTTCATTCTTTTGTGTCTTAGAGACATTCTGTGCTATCATTCGTACCAAACTGTTGACGTACCGTGCGTGTTTGATTATGAAGTACGTCGACAGTAGTGCCTTTAGGTTCCTAGCGGATAGTTTACCTCGACGGTGGAAGCAGGGCTTGTGTTGTCGCGCATAAGCGCAGGCCTACCAGGAAGCTGGGACGTGGGAGCAGTTATGCCCCATAATCCAAGCACCTGACTTCCAGTTCGTGCGAGGAGTATCCTCTAGAAACCCAGGGTGCGACAACTATGGACCCTCCTTTAAGGTCCCTTTGTTTCGGTGCAAATGGTTCAAGCTAACAGGAGGTGGGGTAAATGTGGACGAGCAATACGGAATGACAATGGTGGATTTCAATAATCTTGGTTACCTTTAGCCAAAGATGTCGCTCAAGTTTTCTATTTGAAGGACATGAGTAGCAAACCGAGGAAACAAAAAGATAAGAAAACGATCAGTACATCATGCGATAATCCAAAGCGCCACATTGTTCTTTCAGGGAAAAGAAACATCGTGGGAGTGGAGGACAAGACAGACATGTCAGAATATTATAATATGTTTGGTGAAATTCCGCCCTTCAAAGTGAACACTGACCCAAGCATTAAGTTAAATGATGAGGATGCTCCATGGATACGGCACAATCGTAAGCAAGCAGGGACACAAGGGAAGAATTGATGTGTAATAATTTATTGTACCAAACTTTGTTGAATGGATCATGTGAATTATATTATCTCTGATGTGTTTTGGGGCTTTCTTGGGCCCACCCTAGCACAACCAAGCAAAGACTTGCACATTGCTACCCACTCGTAGTCGTCGCCTTCTAAGTTTTGTATGATGGCGAATCCGGATGATTTGTATTTGGTCGATGAACTGAATGATGTATCAAACCTTTTGTCAAATCTTCAAGGGATCGAGGATGTAGAACAAAACAATCGATATCGCCATTATTCAGCCCTACCGTGGCTACTGAGTGCATATATGCATACCAAATGCACGGTAGGACGTATGATGGCGAATCCGTATGATTTGTATTTGGTCGATGAACTGATGATGTATCAAACCTTAAAGGGGGGGTGTAGAACAAACCATCGGTAACGCCATCATATAGCCCCACCATGGCTACTGAGTGCATATATGCATACCAAATGCACGACAGGACGTATGATGGAAAATCCAGATGATTTGTATTTGGTCGATGAACTGAATGATGTATCAAACCTTAAAGGGGGATGTAGAACAAAACAATCGGTATCGCCAGCGTACACCCCTGCCGTGGATACCGAGTGCATATATGCATACCAATGGCACGGCAGGATGTATGCTGGCGAACCCGGATGTTTTGTATTTGGTCGATGAACTCACTGGTGTATGAAGGTGGGCTATATATAGGGTCCTCTGGCTCACAAAGTGTTGTGCTAGGGTTTTGATCCAACGGTTAAGAAACACCCCTGATCCAACGGCTCACAACCGCTCGAAAGAAACACACCGTACCCCTGATCGAACGGCTCACAACAGCTCGAAAGAAACACACCCCTGATCCAACGACTCACAAGCGCTTGAAAGAAACACACGATCCGTGTGATTCTTTCTGATTGGTCGGAACAAAACCCTAACCATTTCGTCCCGGTTGGTAAAACAGGCCGGGACTAAAGGGACGATCCGTTTCCCAACGAAACCAGAACCGGAGACAGGAGGCGGGAAGACAGGAGGCGGGAAGAAAGAGGCGGGAAGCGGGAGGCGGGAAGAAAGAGGCGGGAAGCGGGAGGCGGGAAGAAATGGCGGGAAAAATGGGTTTTTAAAATGAATTAGTTTTATTTTTCTGAATTTTTTGATATATTATTTGCATTTTTAAAATTTTAAAATGAATTAGTTTTATTTTTCTGAATTTTTTGATATATTATTTGGATTTTTAAGATTTTAAAATGAATTAGTTTTGTTTTTCTGAATTTTTTGATATATTATTTGTATTTTTAAGATTTTAAAATGAATTAGTTTTATTTTTCTGAATTTTTTGATATATTATTTGTATTTTTAAGATTTTAAAATAAATTAGTTTTATTTTTCTGAATTTTTTTATATATTATTTGTATTTTAAGATTTTAAAATGAATTAGTTTTATTTTTCTGAATTTTTTGATATATTATTTGTATTTTTAAGATTTTAAAACGAAAAGTATTTGAAAAAGAGCCTTTAGTCGCGGTTCGTGACCTTTAGTCCCGGTTGGGGACACCAACCGCGACTAAAGGCTTCAGTCACGGTTGGGGACACCAACTGCGACTAAAGGTACCCTTTAGTCGTGGTTGGTGTCCCCAACCGCGACTAAAGGCTTGCCCTATATATTTCGCGCTGCCCCGGAAACTTCTAAGGACCAAACGCATCCGGGACCAGAGCAGAGACAGAGGAAGAAGAACGAGCATCCGGCCCGCGCCCTTCACCGCGCCGCCCTTGTCTCCGGCTGCGGCGCTGCTCCGCCCCCTCCCTGCTCTTCACCGCGCCGCCCTCGTCTCCGGTAGGTGCCCCCGCGCTGCTCCATGAATCGATGGCGGCCGCCCTAGCTCTGCCGGCTGCGGTGAACTCTGTGATGCTCGATTCCTTCCACGGGAAGATAGAGGAGGAGAGGACGACGATCTCCAGTGGACGCCACGCGGTGAGGACGACGGTGAGGACGACGGCGAGGAGGACAGAGGAAGAAGAAAGAGCACGGGAGGAAGAAGAAACAGAGAGAAGGGGCGCTCGCGTCACGCTCGCGTCACCCTGGGCGTCACGCTCGCGTCACCCTGCGCTTCAGACAGGGAGAGAAATAGAGAAGGGCGCGCGGGCTGCTGGCAGTTGGGCTGGCTGCACTTGTTTTTTTGCTAAGTCAAAAAAAGTCAAAAAAAATCCTACTAACCCTAAGTCTACTAACCCTAAGTCTACTAACCCTAAATATATATTTGTACTAATATTTGCTAAGTCTACTAACCCTAAATATTCCTAAGTCAAAAAAAAGCTAAAAAAAATCTGAAGCACTACTAACCCTAAATATATATTCCTAAGTAAAAAAAAAAGTACGGTCATTTCACTAAGTAAAATATTTGTACTAATATTTGCTAAGTCTCATTTCTACTAAAAAAATCACCGTCAATATTTGCTCCTCCTCTATACCGTACCCCCTAAACCCCCTCCGCCCCGAGCGGCTCCCTAACATCGTACAACCGTCGCTGCTCCTCCTCTATGTCCCCTTAATCTTATTTTTTAATTCCTTTATACTTAATTAATTTTTACTACATGCATGTCTTCAGGAGTGACATATGGCGGACGATAGAGCCGAGCCGCTTAGGGATCCGGAGGCTGAAGGTTATTTAATGGGCATCATAAACAACGAGATTCCTTATGTGCCGGGCTCAGAAGATGAGCAAGAAGAGGATGTAGTCTCTTCTTTTCTGAACCTTGACGGTGGAACAGACATTGTCGATGATCAATAAGGTGAAGGAACGGACATTGTCGACGGAGGTCAACCTTCGACAAACGATGATCTCGAACTGCAAGTAGCAACCACCTCCGGCGAGGTATATATATACATTGAGCCTCTCGTGATACAAACTTACTGAAATGTGAATACATATGTATTAACGCGCGCGACTCTCTTTCTTTTTTTAGCCCTCGGTCGGATCGAGTACGACAAAGTGTGGCAAATCCAAGGCGATGAAGGAAGGAGAAACATATACCATCGAATTAGTCGGTGAAACCGGCAAGCCCCTACAACACACCACAAAGTTTATCAACCAATGCGGAGTCGTTGTTAGAGACAACGTCCCGATCACCGTCCAGGAATGGAAGGAGCCAAAGAAGGCACGTCTTGGTTTCCGTTTTGTCGACAAGAGAACGAAAAAGGATTGCTGGAGAAAGCTTATGGAACATTTCATTCTACCTCCGGAATACAACAAAGTCGATGAATTCGGTAACGAGGTTCCGGGTGGACGTGAGAGGAGGAGGCTAGTCAAAGAGTTCGCTCTTCAAAAGATGGCCGAAGCATTCCGGAACTTCTAGAAAAATTTAACCCGTGACTATGTCAAGAAGGGCAAGACTCCGGATTTCAATGGACAACATGAGATACTGAAAGATGATTGGCCAGAATTTGTGAGGCAAAAGAAATCGGAGCATTTCAAGGAAATATCGGAAAAAAATAAGGTTAATGCGGATAAGAAACAGTACCATCATATTATGGGGCCAGGAGGATACCGCCTTTCGGCGCCTAAGTGGGAGAAGATGGAGGAGGGCCTGAGGGTGCGAGGAATCCCTCTAGGTACAGAGGGATGGGACCCAAGGGCCAAAAGCTGGTGGTACGGGCATGGGGGATCGCTAGACCCGGAGACAGGGGTGTGTGGTCACCGGAAGAAAAAGTTTGCTCCCACCCAAGCCCTTATTGACGCAATGACTCAAGCTCAAGAGGGCTTGATCAAGTTCAACAGAGAGAAATACGCACTGACAACAGCCCTCCGGAATGATGAACACGGAGGACGTGTACGAGGCAAAGGCAGAATTCCGTGGAAAGTAGGGTTTTCCCAGGACAATGACCCGTACTGTTACAGAAGCCGTAAGAGGAAGACAGACCGGGATGCAGATCTTTTGGCGAAGTTTGCATCGGAACTCCATCAGGTGAAGCAGATCGTGCATGAACTAGTAAAAGAAAGATCGGCTGCAGGGCCGCATGAAGATCATGAAGCGGATCACGGAAGCCAGCAGCAGAGAAGCAGCATGGCTTCCACGGATGCCCCGCCTGGTGCTAATGCACCGACGATCGAGATTCGTGCACCGGAGCCTCACTACCCCGTGGATGATGTAAAGGAGGTGAAAGAATGTGATCTGCATTATCCCGTGGGGAACGTTTCCACGAAGGTAGCTACCGGCAGTGCTTTACCCTGTACACCTGGAGCACTCCACCACAACAACCCCATTTCATATGGCTATGCTCGTGTCACGGTGGAAGACATAGTCCAAGAGTTTGAGGACCTGGAGATTGACAAAGCTACACCCGAAGGGGAGAGAAGACTTGGAGATGTCAAGCGCCAGATCATTCTATGGAAAAAGAAGTACATAGTGTTTCGAGGCGAGGCGCCAAGGCTAACAAGTCCACCCCCCTCTGATGGTGGTGGTGGTGGTGGTGGTTCACCTACACCTCCTTCACGCCATTCGACGCTGTCCCCCGATCCACAACCTCCGGCGGGTAAGCAGCCGCCGCCCCCCAATCCTCCTCCGGCGGGTACGACGCCCCCCAATCCTCCTCCGGCGGGTACGACGCCCCCCATACCACCTCCGGCGAAGAAGCAGAAGCAGGCGGACAGCAAGGAAACCCGCTCCTGGACTATTAACCCAGACCCTTATGTACCTAAGACCACAACGGTACCGGAGCCATCACTGAAGCCTCTCCTCCCAAGGCCTTGGGAACTTAGTGAAGCTGAAACCAAATTGGTTGCGGCTGGTCTTTATGAGAAATGGAAGGCGGATATGAAGGCGATAAAAGAGCATGAGCCCAAGCAAGTATTCACGGAGAAACAAAAGAAGTGGGCTACGGATTTTTTGACGACACCGTTCCAAGCCGAGCTGAATATGCCTGACGACTATGGACGTGAACTTCGTAGGCAAGCAGAAATATTGAAGGAGGAGAAAGAAGAAAGTAAAAAAAGCGGGAAAAAAGTTGACCAGCTCGGGATGCAGAATAAACAATCGATCCCCCCGCTCATAGTGAAAGCCGGTCCAGAAGAGGACCCCGAGATCATAGCAGCTGCGGCAGCACATGGATTGACTGTAGCGAGTGCCATAAAACAAGCGTCCGAGATGGGTTTGACTCTTCGTGCCTCGTTAGCCCTTGAGGATGTGCCAGTAAGTGAGATAGCATTACAATATGTGCGGAATGGGCCTCTCGTCGAGCCTGCGCAGGATGATAGTCTAGCACCACAAATGCGAAATCTGCAACGTTGGTACAAGAATTTCATAACATGGGCCGGCAAAGAATATGTTTATGCGGATGTTACAGAGGAGCATCACACCAAACGGTACTCTGTAGAAGTTCATATGAGTGAATTGTTCCAGCTGTTCAATCTGCGCGAGCTCGACAAATCTATGCTGAGTTGCTACGTTTTGTAAGTGATTTATTTCTATCTCATCTCGTTCTTCATTGCCTGCACTATATATATATATATATTGTCCTAACTATATTGTTGCGTACGCTATTATGCAGATTGAATATTTGGGAATGCAAAAAAAAGAAACATCCATGATGTTGGGTTCATTGACCCACATATCGTTAATGGATATGTGTTAAAAAATCACCCCGAAGACGTGGAGAAAGACTTGTACAAGTTTCTTAGAAAGCATCAACTCAAAAGTCATATTCTATTTCCTTACCATTTTGGGTGAGTGTTTCTCTCTTGTTCCCATTCTCTTTTGTTTACTCCATGCATGGTATGTATAATCGATGAGTTATGCATGACTGTGCATGTAAATGTCACACCCCAGTTTTTGGATTCTTGGACTGTGCTCAAGAAGACTAATATTAGGGCCAAAAAATTATTTTTATAACAACATGATTGTTTGGACTAACCTATGTTTATGATCTTAATCATATTTGCAACATAAGTTTTGTTTCATTATAAAACCAACACCATATGTTTCTGAAAAATATTCCTGATATTTTTCCCTAATGTTTTCTTATTATTACTTGAGTGGATTTTTATTCCAAGACTTGGATCATTCTTGTTTGCATCTTAAAACAAACTTTTAACCTTGTTGGATCCAAGAAAACAAGTTTCCAAAATGATCTATGAAAATTTTCTTTTAACTTTCCTATAGAAAACAATCTCTGAAAAATAATCCAAGTACCTGTTTTCTACCATTGTTTTCACCAAGCTATAAATTGTTATTTTATGGTTTCTTGACTTTTAATTAGTCCTTGATATATGTACTACAAACCCATAAGATCACTTTTATTTTTGGAGAAATATAAACTCTCTTTTGCTTGTGGTTTTTATGATATAAAATTAAGGCAGAATAAGGCAGTTTTGAGAAACACATACAAACAGAAAGTATACCTTTTTCACATTATTTTCATGGCCTTAAACTAGTTCAAAATTGTTTTCAAAAAGTTGTTTCTGAAAGTATATAACATGGCTAACAAGTCCATACTTTGAAAACCAATTTTGGAAAGCAATTGAGCCCTGAAAACAAACTCAACTTTTTGAACCTTTGATCTGTTTTTCAGCACTTAGAAAATTTCAAAGTCATAAGACCGAATTTTCTGAATTTTTCAGTGAACAGTTAAAGGATACACTTTTGCACATTAGTTTTATTATTGTTTCCTTGATCTTTTGGAAGCATGACCATACCTAGTGTGTTGACTATAGTTCCTACTCGAGCCAAGATATTTTGGTAGCCTTCTAAAAGCCTTGTGTGCTAAGATAACAGAGGAGAGAGTTGGTGACTAGGACAAGTATGGGCAACCCAAACCTAGACACACTTGACTTGCCCCTTGCCTCCCATTTCCTCCAAAGGCCAACCTTTCCCATGTCCCATGTGTACTTGACCTAGGACACCATGTGCACTCAAATGGAAATGACCAAATGCCCTAGAGCTTGCTCATGCCATTGCATGACATGACCCGAGGTGACCATCTTACCCTCCACCTCACTCCCTCTGATATAAAGGTCCAGAGACCACCTCCTTGCGCCCTGCACCTCCTCTCACTCCCTAGAGCCTCCCCAAACCAAAAGGAAGCCAAGCCCTAGCCTTGGGAGCGCGCACAGGCCGTGCCCACGCCGACGGTGACCACCACGGGCATGACAAGGTGCAGCCCTGCCCGAGCTCCCTCTTCCCCTCCCACTGCCCTAGATGGTTTCCCCTAACCCCCCTGAGTCCCCCTGACCCCTTCCCGTGGCCTCTCGTGCACATATCCGCCGCCGCCGTCTGGGAGCGCCGCCACGGGCATCTGCTTCGTGCCGCCGCTCGGAGCCGCGCCCGTCACCGCCGTCACCGTCCCTCGACGCCCTCGAGACGCAGGGACACCACCGAGCCCACGCAACCACTCCCCGAGCCCTAGGTGAGCGCCCCCGAGTCTTTCGCCGCCAGCCGTTTTCGGGCTAGAGAGAGAGAGAGAGAGACGTGAGGAAGAAGACGCGCTAGCGCCGTTCGATCTGAGATCGACGGCCGCGCTTAAACGGCCTTCTCCCGCGCCCGCACTCGCGCGCGCTGCGCTGCTGGGCCGCGCAGCCGGCTGTTGGGCCGCAGCCGCAGTGGATCCAGCCCGCGCTGTGTTCAGTTTATTCTTTTATTTTTTCAGAGATTGATACTTTTATTTTGGACGTTGCAAAAATAGTAAAACTGTAAAATAAAATCTGGAAAAATTCATGTAACTTAAGGAAAGAAATCTAAACCATATAAAATTTGCAGATCTACTTTTGGACCAATATTTCGGGCACAAGAACTGTTTGCCACAAACTGTCAGTGAGAATGATTTGAACATAACTTTTAAAATATGTAACCAAATGGAACAAACTAAAATGTTTTGGATAGGTATCGAAAATGTCTATCCAATGCAGTTGACCTCACATGAAGGTGAGTTATGGAATGGAAATGCCATCCAGATTACTTAAAGACCAGAGGCTCTTCTATGATTTTTATAATGAGATTAAAAATGATTTTTGGAGCAAATACAATTGGATGAGTTTGGTATTGACTAGATCTATCTTATCCTAGCTTAGATTAATTTTTGGAGCTCTAGATTATTTTTGGTAGACAAATCTAGAAACAACAGCTTTTCTATTTTTGTTTTGGAATGTGTTCTTGTTTGAAATAAATTGTGTCGTTGATTTAATCTTGCTTCCTAGCTTGTATAAAGTTGTTAGGACTTGTTATTAGGTTGTTTGATTACAATTCATCTACCTTAGAAAGTGTGTGCATGTTTGGAAACTCAAATAAAAATGAGATAGCATTTGTTACCTTCTAGTTTTATTATTTTGGAGTTTATGTGTGAGCTCGATCTTTGTGTGAATGCTTTATTAAATTTTGTGCTATGATTGCTATGGATCCAGTACAATTTTGGTACTATTATTTTTAAGTTAATACCTCTGTTAGCTTGCATGTCTTTTTATAGTGAAGCATGTGTAGGTTTTGTTATTCTTATGCACTAGAATAAATAGCCTTGTTTTATTTATTTTGTTATACTAATTTTTGTCATGAGTAACCAGAGGCTTAGTACCTATTTTGCCTTGGTATTAGTGGGCCCATAACCCACTGGTCCCATTGCATCTTGGTTGTGGATGAAAATTCCCAACCATGCACATGTGAGAAATTAACATGTTTTAATTATGTGGTTGATAGGATATTTTCCACCATGGAAAATATAATTGTTTGTTTTCACTTATGCAAGTGAGAAGTTTATTTCTTATCATAAGCTACTAGTATGTTAGATGTGATCCATTTGTTAGCATAATATTCCTTAGGAGTATCTTGTTAAGAAATGATTCACTATTGAGTGCTAAATTAAATTGTTTGCAAATAAACTAAATTCCTTGTGATTGATAAATTGATTGTGAATGATTTTAAATTGAGTGTTTGGATTTTTGAAAAGGTTTAGATAAATTTTCTTTAATTGCATAGCTACTGGTTGTGTAAGTTATACCTTGCTTGCTTGCTAGTAATTGTTTAGGAAAACAGAAATTGCTAGAATTAATTTATGCATGCTTAATGGTTGATTCATAGAATTACTTTGGTGATTGTGCTTACTAACATGAGTAAGATTTGTGTACTGTTATTAGGTATATTTATGATCATGACTTGCTTGTTTATAATTAAGCATCATAGTATCATTGCTTGCTTCTCTAGTGATGAACTAGTGTCACCACTAGGAATTGTGGTTATCTCTAGTATTGTCATTCTTAGTGTATAAGTGCATGAATTTATTATAGCATGTTTAGGAAGTTATTACTTCTGTTATGATGCCATGAACTCTTTAGTTGCATGTGCTATAGTTATAGAATATAATTATTTCTTATAGCATGCTTGTGTAGATTTCCATACTAGTCTACTATTAGTGCAGTCTTGTTTTTATTCTTTTAATAAGGGTTTTATCTTGAGTGTTGTTTGTGTTTTGGATTGTTTCTATGACTTGATTAAGTGGTATTTAGGTACTTGTTTCTTGCTAATTGTTCATGATTGATGGATTCCAAAACCTCTAGTAAACAATAACCTAGTAAATAAATAGTCTAATCAATTGTGGTGTGTTTGCTTGTTGTTTGGATTTTGTTGGAGTAATTTACCTTAGCATGAGTTTATAATTTTGTTGTGGTTGTGTTTAAGAGTATCTTATGAAACTAAAACATCCAACTAAATCATGAACACATTAAGTGATAGTTTCTTGTGGTGAGTAATACCCACCGCCATGGGTATTGTTCTGTCTGTTTGTTTTACCTTAGCAACCTAAACTTTTGCACCCACAAGATATATCTTTAGCTTATTGTATATCTTAATATGAGAGTGTTACACCACTCCATATATGGTATGTAAGATGTGGGGTATGGTTTTCTAAACCATACATGTTGTCAGACGATAGTTTTGGACCGTGAGAGTTATGTGAGATAGTTTTCGCGATATCGTTTCGAGAGAACTCGAGAGTGAACATTTGTTGTTGTATGTGTTTCTTAGCTTAGTTGTTTGTCTTTTGACCTAAGAGTGTGTCTATTATTCTTTTACGACGCTAGAAAACGAAGGAGAAGAAGAAGCAGTTGTGGAGTTGTGCGTCAAGTTCAAGTTGCTTCAAGGCCAGGGACATTAAGAGACTTGAGGCAAGCCATCCTGATGCTTGCTGTTATAATACACTTATCATTATCTATCATGCATGTTTTACTTCTGAAAAGTTTTACAAAACTTTGATTTCCAAAAGAAAACTATTTTTGAAGTGAGTATCACTTCTATTAATATTATAAATTATTATGCCATTAGTTAATACTTGGTGTTACCAAGCCCATAAGCCACCATGTGGTATGTATTACCATCACAAATACTAGTCCCTAAGTGGACACCCTAAAATTGTGTTTTTGCAAAACAAAGGCTTTACAGAAAACCCCGGAGAAAAGGCGGATCCTTATTCTCCGGAGGAATGTGGAAGTGGTCATTTTTGGGAAATTGGTGTTTTTAAAAAATGACACATAACCTAGTCTTCGTCGGACAACCCTTACCGTACTGCCACCCTACCCCAACATGGGCACGGGGCTTAACTTGAAGTTTGTCCTTGTTAGTGTGTGTCTTATATCAATCGCTATAAGGGACGTCGTACCCTCGAACCGAATGTCGTCAAAACTCCCAATGTTGAGACATGAAAAGTGTGGGATTAATTTTCCTTCCGGATGCAGCAGTTGGGGCTCCTGTCTTGGCGGGGATTAGCCCGGTGCCGGGGATGCGGACACTTGACTGAAGAGATAGACATATACTAGCTTGAACATAGTGGATGGTTATGATCAGATACCTGATGTTTACATACTGTTGTTACAGTCCGTGGTTGTTCAAGGTAGGTGTACTGTATCTGGTGGATGTGTACACCTCTGCAGAGTACAACTTTTTCGAAGAAGCCGCGTCCTCGGATATGGACAGTTGAATGGCCATGTAGCTAGCATTGTGTCAATGTTTTCAAAAGGATGTTTTCAAAAAGGTGTTTTGAACTTGTGATGTTCGGAAAGGAAGGAAATCTTGTACCTGGGAAGTACCGTCGATGATGAAAAGCGAGAAGTTGTTATACAAAACAAAATGTTTTGCAAAGAAAACCTTTTATACTCTAAGCAAGAATTCTGGAAACTGATTCGAAGAAGTTTTGCAAAGAGAAAATATTCTTTAACAAAGCTTTACAAAACCTCTTGTACATGTGATATCTACAAGGGAGAGAAAACCTATATTATTTTCTTCTGAAGTATCTTCTTCAACGAAGATACATATTAACTTGACTACAACTGTGGTGTCATCCTATATGAACACCATTGATAGTGAACCCTATTTATAGCCTACCTATTCCACCATATAAGCATACTTGCATATTTGGTAAGTTACATGATGGATGTCTTGCTGAGTACATTCAAATGTACTCATTATGGTTTCGCCCCTGGTATCTACTTGCCAGACATTGAGAAGGAGTCTCAGAAGAAGATCAACGAGGAGGAGTACGGAGTTGATGGCTTTGCGAACTAGGATCGTCTCCGGGTCAGCAGCCTGTAGGTTAAGGCGTGACTTGGGCTCTACCGCGTTATGAGTGTGTTTAGTCTTCCGCTGTGTGTGTTGTGTGTTGCCCTGCGTGGCAGCCGTTTAGGCTTGGTCAAGTGACCATGCCTCTTTTGTAAGTGTTTATGCAACCGTGTAATGGATAATGTATCTGCGTACGAACTTGATATGTTGTTCACGACTGAATTCCTGGGATCGTGAATGTATGCATATCGGGGGTGTCCTTGAAAAGTGGTTCGAAGGGCGGACCCTACAGAGTTGGTATCAGAGCTATCCTAACCTTAGGAGACCTTAGTTAGCATGGACGTTAGCTAGTACTCTATAATAAAAGTTAATAACCCCAGGTCACTAAGATGACTATTTTTCAAAAATGATTATATACCCCATCCCCTCTGTGTTTCAAAAACTCTATTTACACTACAGTTAAAAAGGAGCATCCTAAAAAAATTTGCACACTGATACCTAACTTAATCTACTCTAAAATTTTGTGTAGATGGCAGTTGTCTTCACCCATTCCTTCCGGCTAGGTTCTCAAGCACCCTCCTACCGCCGCTTTGAGGAGGATTTGATCAAGATGACTCGCCTGATTGGCCGTCCCCTACCTGAGTTGAAGGGAGCCCTGTTTCACAAGGATGGACGAGAAATGTCCTGGTTGGTTGTCTGCACCATCCGTGCACCGTTGCTAGCACCGTCAACCCCAGAGATCACTTGGGAAGTGGTGGAGAACAGTTGGGAATTAGGTATCCTTAGAGTGATGCAGCTGACCATCGCCAAGCTCGCAAACTTCTTCCATCGCAAGTTTGCAGGAACCCCCTACAGCTACTTTGAAAGGCGCGACGAGGACGACAAGCCAATAGAATTCACTGGATACTTCGTGTTTGCACGTCACTTCCAGCACCTGGAAGGACAGCTGTACAACACCCAGCTCTCCCTTGACAGAGTTAGAGCAAATTATGACCTCCGAGGCAGAGAGATAGACCAGCTAGAAGCCAGTCTTGGTGCATCTTCGGCTACCGAGCGTCGTCTCAAGGTACTGAAGAAGACCATGAAGTACACTGACTCCCAGCACCGCACTCGAGTGATAGCGCTTCAGCTTCAGCTTGCAGCCAGCAAGGCCAGAGTTGAAGAGTTGGAGGAACAGCTACGCGCTTCCACGAGCACTTAGGATTGCCGCAGGATGTTAGGAGTTATGTAGTTTTTACACCCCAGACGCTTGTTGTGTTTGTGTCACTGTCTTGTGAGCTCCTCTGTTAGAGCGTTGTGTGTGCCAGTTGTGTTGTAAGCCTTATGCTATAGCCTTGTGAACCTTTAAGTTAAGTTATGCTTGTTAAGGCTCGTTTTCACATGCGTGATAATCTTGATTTGAGTTGGCATTAGTTTCTTCGATGTTTGCTTGTTGTCGTGTTATCTACCGTTCTCATATCCGCTATGAGCCGGTATATGCCACGAGCCTTTAAAACCAACACCACCTTTAGTTGCTCTCGTCTTACACCGTTCTTTGTCTTCAGCATGGCCAGCGATCTACCTCCGTCACCTGAGCCGACGGTTTCTCAACTGTTTGCTCTGTTGAGGGAAGAAAGTGAAGCCGCTCGTGCTGAGCACATCGCCACCCATGCTACCCTGGAACAGTTGACTCAGCTTGTCATCACCAACGCTGAGAATACTGCTTTCCTTATGAGAGGATACCAGCAACTGCTTGCTGGAGAGAGCCGCAAACGGAAGATAGTGACGCCAGGAGAAACTAGTTCATGGGTGACTCGCAGCGTTTTGCCTGCGATGCCACAATCTTCAAGGAGGCGTGTGAAGGTCAAGCCTAGAACCACGGGTTGCTTTACCTATGGACAGGAAGGACACTTTGCTCGCGAATGTCCCATGAAGAACCATATTCTAGCTCATCCTGATGAATCCCAAGAAAACCAAGGACCAACCCAGAAGAAACGCAAGAATCTGATGAGTGGACCTCGAGACCAAGATGAAGTTGCAGGAGCATCTGCGACTCATGCTGTCGTGGGATAATCACGGCAGATGTTACCAGGGGTAACTGATCTTGGGGCAAGTCGACACAGGCGTTCGGGAGAGGGTTTAGCTCAAGGGAAGACATGGTGTAACTTGATCTGACAGCCGGCAATCGAAGTCGCCGGATCTCTATTCTTGATACAATAACTCGATTAGGGTTTACACTGGATACTCGATACCACACGATATTGCTAGGGTTCTTAGATCTCTCTCCCTAAAACTATACCTGAGGGTCGGTTTATAAAGCACCCGTACCCCCTAACTTATTCGGCAAGGCATATTCCGGATCCTACATGAACACGGCGCACTAACCATAACTTTCCTTTACAATGGCCCATAACCCGGGCTGTTAAGCCCACAAGTTTGGGCCTCCACAAGCTTCTTTATTCTTAGCCGAATCCTGCATACCATCCTTCGGGCCGGGTTATTTCCTCAGAGCTTGGCATACCGGGTTAGCATCCCCCTGTCAGTAGTCCCCAGAATAGCCTGGGCTTCATGGATCTCCTTGAAGTGCTTGCTATTCCCTGCAAAGATATAGATCATACGGGCGTATGAAGACCGGGTTAAGATGTTTTGATATTCGGCTAGGCCTCACTCCATGGTGGCCATGTGATAACCCGGATTTGGCCTCCAGATATTTAAGTTCAAATTCCCAGGTCCAGACTACCACAAAAATGCCAAGATCTCATGCTCGATAATCAGTCCCGTCATTGCCGGGCTAATCCTTTCCTTCTTCTGTCCCAATGCCTCGCTCAATACTCAACGCATATCCCGCAAGATCTTCGCTGATAACCTTTACCCCGCGGTTTCCGGCTACTGGCCGTTAGGATAGGCTCACCCTTGCCTTATAAATAGTACTTAATGGGCAACCCTAAGCCTCTCACCACGCCACAACTTCCCCTCTTCTTCCTTGCTCCCAACACCCTCGCGACACCATCGTGAGGAGCTCGCACAAGTCACCAACGCAAGCTCACCAGCGACCGCGCCCGCCCTTGAATCGCCTTACGCCACCGTCAAGTGTCATCGTTGCTCCTCCGTTCCTCTCATTCGAGCCACGCCGCCCGTCGCCATCGTATTAGACTCCAATCTCCCCGGTAAGCTCCTCGCAACCAGTCAATCAATCCTCACAACTTTCAATTTACCCAAGATCGGATCTAGGTCAACCCGCAAGTCATTTGTCCGATTGCACCAAACTAGATCGACTCGAGGCTTGCCAACTCCTTTAATCATCTGCCCTATAGTCACAAATGATCCTCCAACCCTCATTGATTACCAATTTTACTTAAAAATCATCCGCAAGCATTTCCATCTAGATCCGTTCCTCCTCAATTTTCCGCCTATTGCATTAACACCCGGAAAAACCCTCCTTTTCCAGCCATTTCATTTGCGATATAAATATGGGCAACCATCCGTCATCCCCGAATACCTTTCCCTATGTAAGTGACCAACAATTTCACAAGTGTGCTCAATACCCGGACAGTTCTCGACTTCGCACCTTCTTGATACTTTTATATTCGGATGCCTCAGTATTCCCGGGTCTTATTTCACACGCCTCTTCTCTTTATGTTTTGCAGGCTGGCCCCATGGCTCCCAAGCGACAAGGGAAACAGCCGGCTCCGACAAGGACCACCCAAACCATATCTGCCAACTGGGGGCGTTCCACAACCACCAAAGCCAAATTGGACGAGCTAGCCGAATTAGGAACCCTCCCTTCTCAAAAAGACATCCACTAGAGGGTCCCGGGTAATGAGACTCGTCCCACCCCCGAAGAAAACGAGGTAATCTGCTTCGTTGACCACGTGACCCGGGGATTTCGTCCTCCGGGTCATCCTTTCTTTAGGGAGGTCTTAGATCATTATGGACTCCGGGTGTTTGACATAGGGCCTAACTCCATGTTAAACATTACCCACTTCATTGTTCTATCTGAGTCGTACTTGTCCATGCCACCGAGTCTGACTCTTTTCATTGAGTTATTCCAGTGCAAGCCGTGCCGCGAAAGCGGCGACGGAGCGCTTCTCACTTGCGGCGGGGTATCTATCCAACGCCGTAAGAATTCTCTGATGCCAACCCTCAACCTGCACTCCCACGTTAAACATTGGCAGCTATCCTTCTTTTACTGCCACGATACCTCCCCCGACAGCGAAAAGAAGCTGCCGGGTTACTCAGAGGCCCCCCTCAAGCTCTCCGAGTCTTTCAATGCCTTCGCATCAGACTCAGACAGGGAGGCAATCCTTCCTTCGCTAGCCAAGATAGCCATTCTCTCAGCCCAGGGCCTCCTAGGGCTCAATTTAATAAAAACTTGGGTCGATTTCCGAATCCAACCTAATTCCGTTCGCGCCAAATTGATGTGCGAGTACTCGGGGCACACCACAGACGCGCTCCGCTACTCCACCAAGAGCTTTGCGACCGGTGATACTATAAAGACTATCAAGGGCTTCTTGGCGGAGAAGCTGGAGGCGATAAAGGGTATCTCCGGGTTACCTCCGTTTACCCGGGAAAATCCAGCTCCAGCGGTAATACCCGGCGCTCATAGCTTGTTTCCGCATTTCAACTCGATACTGCTTCTAAGACTTTAATCTTATCTTTTTACTTCAGGCTGATGACCCTTTCTGGAGAGTTGAACCACTCCCCCCCTCCAGAGACCCGGAAGAGGAGGACGAAGCGACTGACGATAGTGAAGGTATTCACTCAGGATCTGCATATTTTTACTTGCATTACTTTCCTCTCGTCTGTCTTTTTTCCAATGAATGCACACCCGGTTCGCAGGGCTAGAAGACGAGGGTGGAAACAATGAAGACGACCCGGAGAGAACCGAGTCTGACCCAGAGGCAACAGTCGGGACCAAGAGGAAAGGCAGGGGGACAGTGTCCAAGGTTCCTTTTTCCTCATTATCCTCTGAACCTTACTCCTTTGACGTCATGCGACGACTTAACCATCAATTATCAAATTCATCATGCTTGAAGGATTCCCTCCCAGCCAAGCGCAGGGTAACTCGGAGCTCCCCAGGTGAAGATCCACTTAACCCGGGCATTTCCGCCCCCTCGGTCCCTCGTGGCAGTGCTCCTCCATCTCGCTCTTCCAACTCTCCTCAGCGCCACCCTTCTCCTAACCACCCCCGTGCCGGGCAATTCCGGGTTCCATTAGTGGTTCCTGCGAATACCTCATCTACTTCAAGTGGCGAGCTCCCATCGGATTACACCGTAAATGCCGGGTAAGTTTTTGCCTTACTATTTCTTTTTGCCTCTAGCGAACTTTCATCCGAGCCACCGTCATCATTAATAACTGCCTTTTTTCGTCTTTCTTTCAGTGATCAGGTCACCGTCAGTGACCCGGAAAACACAGAAACGGATAACCCCCAGGTGGAGAAGCCGACTGACGACGCAGACGCCGCAACTGGTGGTGATGCGGCCACTAACCGGGAACAAGGCCCTCTGAACAATCCACTTTCCCAAACCGTCGGATCTCCTTCCTTATCGGAACCAGTAGACGAAGAGATAGAAATTCTAGATACAAAGATGAGCCCTCCCAACCCGGACACTCAGACTGTCCGGGTCTCCACTCCAAATGCAAGGGGAACCCCCCTACCAGATGATCAAGCTGCCGGCTCTTCCGGGACTCGCTCCGAGGAGTTAACTTTTGCCCAGATGCTAGAGACCCTGCGCGCCTTAAGGGCTAACGAGGAAAATATCTTGGGGTCTTTGATAACCAAACACGAGGTAAGTTTGATTAATGTTGCTTGTACCTTTGTCCAGTCCCCAAGTTCCGAGGGAGTTCATTCATGACTTGCTCGGTACTTTTATTATACCAATGACTGATAACTGTGCTCTTCTACCTGACCAATGCTTTCTTAACATCCATGCAGTCTTACGTGACTCAATACGAGGAGAAACTTGCGGACGCCGCCAAGCTCGTTGAAAAGGAGATATCTTTACGTGAAGCAGCAGAGGCTGAAGCCAGGAGGAACAGGCAATTAATGAAGAAGTACCGAAGAAGGGCTCACCGAGCCGAAGATGACCTGACAAGCCTTTCCGTCGAAATATCTGACACCTATCGTTCTTTGCTTGGTATGCTTCCTTCTCCGGTTTTATCCTTTTGACAAACAGCAAAAGTTGTCCGACTTATATCTTCATTTTACTTCAGGCCCGGACGAAGTCATGCCGGACGAAGATGACATTGCCAAGCTGAAAACCATAAAGAGTGCTATCCGGCAGCTATGTGCCGGGACCAGATGGATCCTTGACGAGTTACGGTGTCCGGGTAGAGGACATGTTGACCTGAGGAGGCTGTTGGACGCCCTATCCACTGTTCCCGAGTGGATTCGGCACTGGAAGCGCTCATCTTGCCGGGTTGGAGTGACTCGGGGGCTTGCGCTTGCGAAAGCTTATCTCCCCAAGCTCGAGTTAGCGAAGCTTATGGGCGGCTTCCCAGAGTTCAAGCTTGACGGATCCAAGTTTTCAGTAAAGGATTTCCAGGCCGTCCAGAAGGAGGTCCGTTACCCGGCCAGCGTAATTGCTGATGAACTGGATGTTAACATACTTGTTCCAGCATATGATTCTGCCGACAAAGCAATTAAGTCGGATCTTCCTGAGCCTTATGACATGCTGGCCCGGTGGAAGGAGGAAGCTGCTGCGATAAGGGCGGAGGCTGCCAAGAAACAAGCTGAAGCCGGCTCTGCTCCTGCTGCCTCAACATCAGTCGTTCCGCCCCCTGCAGGGGCTGGCGCCGCCGATCCGGGTGTTGCTGCTACCACCAATGATGGCAAGGGTAAGGCCAAGATGGGCGCCGAGTGATATATGGTTTCCAATTCCTCTTCTTAAGCGTCAGTCGGTCGACATACTTTTTGAAACAGTCATTTTTTAATCGGTGCGCCTGTGCACCTTTGATATTTTTTCACCAGTATTTTGTAATGCACACTAAGGCCTTGATATACTCGATGCCTGTTCCGACCTTTGTAAGTTTAAGCTCATTTGTTCTCGATATCTGGTTTTATTTATTGCTCCTTTTGTGAAAACTCAATTTCCGGGTCTCATGGGTATTGCCAAGCGGATTTTGCTTCGAAGTCCCCAAGTCCCCAAGACTCGGATATTTGGATTTTTGCAACTATACAAGTAAGCCAGTTCTTTTCAAGATTTCAAGCTACCGGGCCCGGATTGCCGAGCCTAGGACACTTGATCTTGAAAAGTCAACAAAATGCTTATTGTTATTTTCACAAAGATCCATGAGTTGTTTCACATCGGTTTTGAAGTTATGCTTAATAGTCATTGAGTTTCCAGCTATTCAGCCTTGTACTCTGCATAACTTGTGGTTTAGATGACCCTTTTGACTGTCTTGTACTGTAAGCCGGCTTTCGCGTGGATACCATGTTGTTACATCAATACGAAGACGTAGCCAGCCAATTCCCGACGGGTTTCATGACTAACTGTCATCGTAAGCGAACAAATCATGCCACTTTAATGCGAGTCACATCGAGCTTAAGTAAGAGTAGCCAAGAAATTTGGACTTCTTTGTCCGGTTATAAGATTGTAGCCGTACTCGTTTGCGAGTAATCGGCCCTTATAACTCATAGGCATCATGGCCGGGTCTTTGAGTTTGTAACTGTGCTATTTAAGCGATCAGCCCCCAAGACCTAGATATACGCATCGTACTGAGAATACATAACCTGATAACAACCATCTCTTTTCTTGATAACCATCTCTTTACTTGATTTGAAAAACTGATAACGACCATCTCTTATCTTGATAACCATCTCTTTACTTGATATGAAAAATGTAGGTCAGCAAGCCGCCTCATTAAAAACCCGTCCAGTCCCCAAGGGTGCCCTGGATAGGAAAAGAGTGCGTCAGAAAACCTGCTGCCTATTACATCGTGCAATTCCACTTGCCAATATAGTCTTTACTAAGTATAATACGGACGCAGCTGAGCCACGTTCCATGGTCTATCTCTTTCTTGCATAGATGAAGTGGTGTGTGCGGTGTCATTGACTGTAGCCGACTCTTCCCTTGCATCTATCAAATAATATGATCCGTTATGTAGGCTCCGGCTTATGATAAATGGTCCTTCCCATGGTGGTGATAATTTGTGTTTTCCTTCGTTTGACTGTACCAGACGCAGAACCAAATCTCCTTCCTGGAATACCCGGGTCTTCACACGCCGGCTATGATACCTCCGTAGATCTTGCTGATATATGGCTGATCTTTCCAGGGCTTGTTCTCTTTGTTCTTCTAACATATCTACGGCGTCCTGCCGGGTTTTTTCGTTCTCTACTTCGACGTAAGCTGATACTCTGGGCGAATCGTGAATAATATCACTTGGTAACACTGCTTCCGCACCATAGACCATGAAGAAGGGTGTCATCTGAGTGGATCTGTTAGGTGTAGTGTTGATACCCCAAACTACAGACGGAAGTTCCTCAACCCATGCACCAGCGGCCCTGACACAGGGAACTCGCAATCGTGGTTTTAATCCGCGAAGCAATTCTTGGTTTGCCCTCTCCACTTGTCCATTGGCCTGGGGATGAGCCACCGATGCCACATCGAGCCGGATTCCATTGTTGCCGCAAAATTTCTCCATCTCACCAAGGGACATGTTGGTTCCATTGTCGGTAATTATGCTGTGGGGATACCCAAACCGGTAGATAATCCTTTTCAGGAACTTGACTGCTGTAGCTGCTTCGCAATTAGTAACTGGCATAACCTCAACCCACTTGGTAAACTTATCAATAGCCACCAAAAGATGTGTTTTCTTGCATGGTGACATATGGAAGGGGCCAACCATGTCCATACCCCAGACGGCAAACGGCCAAGTTAACGGGATAGTCCGCAACTCCATAGCCGGCACGTGGGTTTGGCGAGCGTACCTTTGACATCCGTCACACCTTGCTACCAATCGCTCCGCATCCGTTAGGGCCGTGAGCCAGAAAAACCCGTGTCGATAAGCTTTGGCCACAAGAGACCTTGTGGACGCATGATGCCCACAGTCGCCTTCATGGATTTCCTTGAGAATCTGTCTGCCTTCTTCCGGCGCCACGCAGCGCAAAAAGACTCCTGCCGCACTTCTTTTGTACAATTCCCCATTGATGATAGAGTACCCCTTTGCTCGCCTCAAAATTTGCCTTGCTAATACCTCCTGTTGTGGTAACTCACCTCGTGATAGGTAGGCCAAAAACGGTTCTGTCCACTCGGGAATAGTACGTACAGTGGCTACGAGCCCTGAATCCGAGTCTTGATTTGCCAATTCCTCCTCTGACTCGATTTTAACTGATGGTCGCCATAATTCGTCCAGGAAAACGTTAGGTGGAACCGGCTCTCTGCGCGAGCCGAGTCTGGCGAGGGCGTCGGCTGCCTCGTTCTTTCTTCTGTCTATATGCTCCACCTCATACCCGGAAAAACATCCTGCTACCCTATCAACTTCCCTGCGGTATGCCGCCATAGTTGCGTCCTTTCTGTCCCACGTTCCCGACACCTGCTGTACCACAAGGTCCGAGTCTCCGAAGCACCGTATCCTCTTGATGCTCATCTCCTTGGCTACCTTTAAGCCATGCAATAGGGCCTCATACTCGGCAACGTTGTTGGAACAGTCGAAGTGAATTTGTAGCACGTAACTCAATTTGTCCCCTTTGGGTGATGTTAGCACCACCCCAGCTCCTGATCCCTCATACTGCTTTGAACCGTCGAAGTGCATGACCCATGACTTGGAATTTGGAACCGTTGCAGTCATGCCTGTATGTGTCCAATCGTTAACGAAATCAACTAAAGCTTGAAACTTGATTGCTGACCTGGGTTCGTAGTTGATATGATAATCCCCCATCTCTATCGCCCATTTGGCTATTCTTCCCGTCGCGTCCGAGTTTCTGATGATATCCGACATTGGTATTGAACTAACCACTGTTATCGGATGCTCTTGGAAATACGGCTTCAACTTCCGGCTAGCCATAAAGACCCCGAACACCAGCTTTTGCCAATGCGGATAGCGCTGCTTTGCTTCTGATAACACCTCACTGACGTAATAAACCGGCCTCTGAACCGGGTAACCTTTCCCGTCCTCTTTGCGTTCCACGACAACCACTGCGCTAACGGCTCGGGGGCCAGCTGCCACGTATAGCAACATAGGCTCTTTAGGACCCGGCGCCGCTAGTACTGGTGCTTCAGATAATTGCTTCTTTAGTGCTTCAAACGCTTCATCTGCCTCTTCGTCCCATACGAATTTATCCGATTTTCGCAAGAGCCGATACAAGGGTATTGCTTTTTCTCCGAGTCTAGATATGAACCGGCTCAAGGCTGCTACACAGCCCGTGAGCTTTTGAACATGCTTCAAGTTCTCCGGCTTTTTCAAACTCTGGATTGCCTTGATTTTATCTGGATTTGCCTCAATTCCTCTCTCGGAAACTATGAAGCCGAGTAATTTCCCAGCCGGAACTCCGAACACGCACTTCGTTGGATTAAGCTTCATCTGGTACCTCCTCAGGTTTTTGAATGTCTCCTTTATATCATCGATAAATGTCTCCGCCTTCCTGGTCTTGATGACCACGTCATCCACATAAGCATGGACGTTACGTCCGATTTGGTCCTCAAAGCACTTTTGAATACACCGTTGGTAAGTTGCGCCAGCGTTCTTCAACCCAAATGTCATAGTTTTATAGCAAAAGGCCCCAAACGGGGTTATGAACGATGTTTTCTCCCAATCCTCCCTTTTGAGCTTAATCTGATGATACCCGGAATATGCATCCAGGAAGCATAACAGATCGCTTCCAGCTACTGCGTCTATAATCTGATCTATCCTTGGGAGCGCGAACGGATCCTTTGGGCAATGCTTGTTAAGACTAGTGAAGTCAATGCACATCCTCCACTCGTTGGTCTTTTTCATCACCAGAACCGGGTTAGCCAACCAATCCGGGTGAAATACTTCCATGATAAAGCCGGCTGCCAGTAGCCGAGCGATCTCTTCGCCTATAGCTTTCCTTCTTTCCTCATTCATTTTCCTCAAACCTTGTTTCACGGGCCTGGACTTGGGATCCACATGCAAACTGTGCTCAGCCAATTCTGTAGGGATACCCGGCATGTCGCTGGGTGTCCAGGCAAACACATCTGCATTCGAGCGAATGAACTCCACGAGCGCTCCCTCCTGCTCTTTTCCCAGGTTAGACCCTATGGTAAACTGCTTAGTAGAATCCCCTTCGACAAAATCTATCTTCTTGGTGTCTTGCGCTGCCTTGAATTTTGCTCTCTCATCCTCAGTATTCGGCTTTTTCAAGGCTGTTCTATCGTCCGGGTTTACTTGAGACCGGTAATATTCGAGCTCTTCCTTCCTGCATGCCTGCTCGGCCATAACTGAATCTCCTTCGTCGCACTCGGCCGCTATATCCCGGTTCCCATGTATAGTGATGGTCCGTTTAGGACCCGGGATTTTCAGCTGCAAATACACGTAGCACGGCCTAGCCATGAATTGGGCGTAAGCCGGCCTCCCCAACAGCGCGTGGTAAGGACTGCGCAACTTGACCACCTCGAACGTGAGCCACTCCACTCGATAATTATCCGTCGATTCCCCAAAAGCAACTTCCAAGGTGATCCTTCCCTCGGGGCTCGCCGAGTGACCCGGTACGATCCCGTGAAAGATTGTTGAACTTTTCTGCAGCTGGGACTCTTTGAGACTCATCCGTGAGAAGGTCTCCCAATAAAGGATGTTGATGCTACTTCCACCGTCCATCAGGACCTTATTCAGCTCGTAACCATTAACCTGTGGAGCGACCACCAACGCCAAGACTCCTGGACGCTCCACCTTTTCCGGATGATCTCTTCTACTCCACGTTATCTCTTGTTCTGCCCATCTAAGATATCCCGGCACGGCTGATGAAACCGAATTTGCCGCTTGCTTTGATGTCTCTTTGTTCCTGCTAGAAGTTCCTGTAGTATGCACATGATATTGTCCTTTTAAGTTAGTCGTTCGTACCGTGTCGACGAAGATATTGATCCGGCCGATCGTCAATGTAAATCCGGACTCGAGGTGATCCGATTCTGGCCCCCAGCCGGGATCGTCCACCGACTTTTCTTCTTCGTGGTCGATGTAGATTTCGCCAATGACAAGATCCTCCATGCCCTTCCGAGCTTCTCCCGTGATGTAAACACCTTTGGACGCAGGCCCCACGGTGGGCGCCAACTGTCGTGGGATAATCACGGCAGATGTTACCAGGGGTAACTGATCTTGGGGCAAGTCGACACAGGCGTTCGGGAGAGGGTTTAGCTCAAGGGAAGACATGGTGTAACTTGATCTGACAGCCGGCAATCGAAGTCGCCGGATCTCTATTCTTGATACAATAACTCGATTAGGGTTTACACTGGATACTCGATACCACACGATATTGCTAGGGTTCTTAGATCTCTCTCCCTAAAACTATACCTGAGGGTCGGTTTATAAAGCACCCGTACCCCCTAACTTATTCGGCAAGGCATATTCCGGATCCTACATGAACACGGCGCACTAACCATAACTTTCCTTTACAATGGCCCATAACCCGAGCTGTTAAGCCCACAAGTTTGGGCCTCCACAAGCTTCTTTATTCTTAGCCGAATCCTGCATACCATCCTTCGGGCCGGGTTATTTCCTCAGAGCTTGGCATACCGGGTTAGCATCCCCCTGTCACATGCCATAGCCAATTGTAACATCCCAAGTATGAAAAACCACCCTACCATGTTTGCTTCTTGTTTAAATTAAAGTTTTGCATCATGTCATCATACTCATCACTTTGTTTCCCTTTTGTTTGCATATGTTTTCTTTGTTTTCACAATTGAAATTCAAACATTATTTCAAATGCTTGTTCATACTTGTTATGTTACAATTTTTCAAATAAAAAGTTCAACTCAAAACCCCATTTGTTTCCATTAAAACATAAGGTTCAAACTATTTTAAAATTGGCTTTTAATAATTCACTTAATTAAATTTGCATTCAAATCCAAATCACATTTTCCAAACAGCAACCTTTTGGAATTAATGATAATTACAACACAATTCTAATTATTTTGTTCCACTTAAACTATAATGTCCACCCTATTTAAATCTTGTTTTCTATAAATCACTTAATAATCAAAATTCATTCAAATTCACTCAAATTTCAAACAGCACATGGCTCAAGTATTTTTGAAATCAAAAACTTACAAGTTGTTGCTGTTACAAAAATGAAACAATATAAAAATTTTCCCTAATTTTCTACACCCCAAAACCTAGCTATTCCTTCCTATTTCTATTGCAGCAAAAAAAAACAGAGGAAAAAAAATAAAAAGCAAAAAAACGCAGCGGAGGGAGAGGCAGTGGGCAGGCCCAGCCAGCCCACTAGGCCACCGGCCCGGTACCCCCCACTTCATCCCCTTCCTTCGTACGGTGGCCATCGGCGCTATCCACGTCGCTGCAGAGAGGCAGCGAACGGCCAAGCTCCGCTCCCCTCCTCCTTCTTAACCCCTAGGGTTTCCCCCCTCGACGCTAACCCTAGCCGCACCTCCTTCCCTCTCTCTCCCCACCACCGCCGCCATCGAGAGGAAGGACCTCGCCTCCGTTTCTTTCTGCCACGGACGCCGGCCGCCGGAGCTCGCCGCCGACGTCTCCGCCTCCCCCCGGCCGTGCCGCGGCCACCCCTGCGACGAGGGTAATCCCTTCTTTCCATTTTCCCTAACCCCCTCTCGTTTCCTCGCTGATGGAGCATCGATTTCTTCTGGCCATTTGTGCCATCGCTGCCTGTTCGTGCTTGTTTTTCCGTCAGAGAAGAACAGCTGCAGGTGTTCGTTTGCAGGTTCAGTTAACGCTTCGTCCTATACTCAAAAACCAAATCGACCCGTATAGTATCAAACCGGCCCCAGCAGACCGACTGGTGAGCGATCGCTGCGCGCAACCGCGGCGCGCGGGATCGAGTCCCAGCACCTCCACTTTTTCTGCTTCTTTTTTCAAAATACTACAGTGCAGTTGCTGAACCTTAAGCCCCTGCTAGCGTTTGACTGTCACAAAACCAGCACTAGCCCAGTTGGTTGCTACCACGCGCTGCCAGACAAGAGGGCAGGGGTTCGAATCCTCCCCCCTGCAACTAAAAACCATCTTTTTCCATTTGTTTTTTTCCTAGATCTAGATCTACTCTAAATTGCTCACAGATCCCTGCTACTTTCATCTAGGTCCCTGTAATTTTCTTTCCAAGTCCCTGTATCTTTTCTAGGTCCGTAGTTATTTTCTATCAACCATAAAAATGCTTAAACTTGGTAAATTAATAACTTTTGTTTGGAAACTCCAATTGCAAAACTTTAAACATGTAAATCACTCCATTTTAAATTCTCTACCCAAATATCAAATTTGTTTACTATTTTGAATATTTTAAATTGGTGAAATATTTGAATTCTTGTTTAATTCATTTAAATTTGCGAAATTCATAACTTGAGCATAAAAATTCCAAACTCAACAAATAAAATATGTTTTCCATCCATTTTTCATGTACTTTGCAAATATAAATTTTGTTTCATGTTTTGAATAATTATAATTGGTTAAATAATTTAAACCTTGTTTAAATCATTTAAAATTGCTAAATTCATAACTTGCTCAAATTAAATTATTTTTGAACATATAAAATATGTTTTCAAACCAGAAAAGTATAAAGTTTTCAAATATGAAATTGGTTTAATGTTTGAACAAATAAAAATTCAAATAATATTCCTACTTGAATTTAATTCATTTAAATCTTGTTTGACTTGTTTATTTCATAAATAATTCATCCTAATTCCTTTTTCAATAATTGACACCTGTAATCCACCTAAAATTTTGTGCTCTTTTCAAATATGAATTTTGTTATTTGTTGGGAACAATTTAAATTGCTGAAAACAACAAATGCTTGTGTAACACCTTTAAGGAACCAAAATTCCATAACTTAATGACTAAAATTCCAAACTTGGTAAACCTTATTTCAAATTGTTTCTATTGTTGTTATTTTTCTGTTTTCCTCATCCATGCATCATACTAATCCACTTTCACCTGTTGATTAGTTGTAAAACAATTATTCCAACCTTAATTCATGGGCTTTCCATATGCAATCCCAAATTGCATGTGGGTCCATTTAATCATGTTGTTACCATGTCAACTAGTTTATTTTTATGCATCAATTAAATGGTCATGCATCATCCCATGATTGGGCATTATGCCATGTTATTGATTGTTTGTCTCTTTGCGTTGTTTGTTTGCTTCTTCTCGAATAGACGACGACGTTGAGACAGACGAGCTTTACTACACCCCGTCTGAGGATCTAGCTCAGTACCAGGCTACTGAGTTTGCAGGCAAGTATTCACTCACATGAACCATTGTGTTCCTTTCAACATTGGATACCGATACTTTCCGTTGTCTATTCTGCTATCCCTATGAATCGTTGCTTCTGTTCGATCCTATCACATGTTATCCTTTAACCCTGATATAGCCTCACCTCCACACCTATAACCCCGTTGCTTGTTGCCCGTGTCTTACTAGCATGCTTAGGGTTGTTTTTGCTCGAGTCTGTTACCCGTTACTTTCTGTTATCATATCCTATTATGTTCTGGGGCTCGATGTTAAACAACAACCTGTTAATTTTGAGGTAATAATAATTTGATGATAAGGCACCGGCAGGAGGCCCGGTGTGGTTTTGAGGCCTGCTAGTGTCGACCCTAATTAGGAAAAGGGTCTTGTCTACTGATCCATGATGAGCGCACTATCCGCATGTGGGAAGCGTGTATGGGCGCCCCCCTCAATTTGATTCGATTCGCATCTCGTCCAAATCGCCTCATTTAGTTCGGGTTTTCCATTTGCCGCATGCATATGCAGGTGCGAACCCTTGGTACCAGGGTGGAACTTTTGTAGTCGGCATTTAGGGAGACACGTTCTTAGAGTGCTATGAGGGTCCCCTTTTCTTCGTGGGGCTTGATTAGCCGTGCGCTCACTGCACGGGGTTCTTTGGGCTTGATGCGAAGAAGAGTTGAGTTGTGTTGAGTGCCCCGCTTGGTGGGAGGCATTCCATCTGGCGGGTTATTCTTACTTGTACGGCCAAATTGGTGCACCCCTGCAGGGATAAATCTTCTCGAGAAGCCGTGTTTTCCGCGGTTATGGTTAACTTGGTGAAAGTACTGGCTAACAAGTACTCAGAACAACTTACACCTAACTAATGATAACTTGACTAGTAATAGCTTTATTGCCACAATAACTTGATCCATCATTAATCCAACTGTGTGAGATATCCTCGGATTGCTTCTTTGGATAAGGGGCGAGATCCAGGATGGGTTTGTCTGGAGTTAGTTATAGTTGGTTACGATACGCTATCTTACCTCCTTTCTGTTAGCCGGAAGTTGTAGTATGTTTCTGTAGTTGGTTAGTGCAGCCATCTGCCGCATCTTTTGTATCACCCCTTTCTTCCGTTGAACCCAAAGCATCTGTGCTTGGTGTTGATGGGTTACACTTTGGTGAACTGTGAGTCTTGCTTGCCAGTACGTTTATGTACTGACCCCTTTGGGGCTGTGGTTTCCGCAGACTACGCTTACGAGGATCCCCGTGACGGCTACTACGTGGAGTTTGACGAGGCTGCTGACGAGTAGATAGCGGACCTGGGCAGGATCCGAGACATCGTGGATGGGCTCCGTCTTTTCGTTTCCAGCTTCTTAAGCCTATTTGGATTTTGTCTGTACTCAGACCTTTTGAATGCTTCCGCTGAGATGTAATGATGATATGTTGGGACATGTGTCCTCTGGAAGATTGTATTTGCTATCTCTGCTCTAGTGAGAGCTATTTGCAACTTATTTCTATTTATTTGTGTCTTAGAGATATGTTGTGTTATCATTTTGTTAAACGCCGTTGACGTACCATGTGTGTATGGTATGAAGTACGTCAATGGTAGTATCCTGATTTCTATGGGATGGTTTACGTAGACGATGAACAGTAGGGGTTGGTTGTCACACATACGTGTGTTGGCCTACTCGTAAGAGATGCGGGTGCCGGTAAGCCCCGTAATCCAATCAACTACTGTTCAACGGAACTGCGAGTATCCTCTAGAAGTCCGGGTGCGACAAATGGTATCAGAGCCTGTCTGCCTGTAGGATCCCTTTTACTGGTCGCAGTTGAGTCTAGAAACTATTTTGTAGCTATATAGGAAAAATGAAACGTGAGAGTAGGAATTCTGCCATTTTATTTCTTTCCCCACCCACCCTCCCTTTTATGGTAAGGAAGTGCAACGTTGTTTTCTCTTCTCATCTAAACTTTCAAGTTAGGATTTCACGAATCCTGGTTTCTGTAGGATAGTTATATCTACTAGACCATAGGAATGGAGGTGGTTGTGACATGATTTATCATGTTGCCTACTCACGATTGAGAACGGAGGCGTGTAAGCCCCGGAAGCAAATCCTCTATTCCTTAAGCAGTAGATATTGATCCTTTAGAAGCCCGGATGGGTTTCCGTTGTACCTCAGGAGTTTTTGGTCTCGTGTTTCCCGTTGTTGCTCCGATATCCTGTTCTTCTCAACATCCTTTTCGTCCGTTGAAACCTTGTTGTTGCTTTCCACTTCAGTTCTCTACCGGCGTCTAATCAAAACTTCCCCGATCATCTGCAGATGGATCTCAGGTTCTACCCGCAGGTGGTTCGGATGACTCGTTGCGAGAGCACTATCGGTTATCCGGAGATGCTGAGAGACATGGTCACTTATCTGGGGTTCCGTTGGGCACCAGAGTACCAGGTCTACGAGCAGCAGCGAGAGTTTGACCAGACCTACTACCAGGCTATCGTCTACATTCTGCCAGATGATGGCATGAGCGTAGTCCACCGCTACGAGGCAGTAGGTTCCACAGTGGATATGGCTGTGCAGCAGGCAGCTTATGTGAGTCTCACAGTCCTTCGTGCTGACTACTGGGGATTTGACGATTCTATCTATCGCCACATCCCCCGTGGTTACATCACTTCGGAGGGAGCTCACTTCACTCTCTACGACAACCTGGATGTCTACGAGCATGATAACTCCAGGCTGCACACCACCGCTCAGTTCGTGAGGCACAGTGACGCAGTGGCCAGCACACTATCTCAGGAGTTGGCTTCAGTCAGAGAGCAGCTCTACCTTGCTTTGACTCGTCTGGCGACTTACACCATAGACTTTGTTGGAGATGAGCGCTTTGCACGTTTCGATCAGCCAGTTGGTCGTCGTCTGCCAGATGATGGGGGTTACGAGCCGATCAGAGGTCCACTCCTCAACCTCGGTGCTGGTTACACTGGGATTCCACGCTTTGGAGCACAGGGAGTCGACGCTATGTACTTCACCACACCTAGAGTCGCTCTCAGACCACGTCAGATCTATGTGGATCGTCGTTCTACCTACTTTCGTGGGCGTGCTCCTCACCGTACCTCTCGTCGTACTACTCACCGCCGTCCTGCGTGATGAGCATGGGAGTACCGATGTATCCATTCTTAGCTATGTTTAGTTATCCTTTGGCTTTCGAACCATTTATGGTGTGTTGGATATTCTGATGTATTTGAACATGTGATGATGTACCTGTTGGTTATCTATTCATGCGTCGGAATAATCTCTCTTTCGGTTACCAAGTCTATCCTTTTCTATTATTGTGCTGAAATGCATGTCTATTCAGGATGCCGCCAACAAGGAACACCCCGCCTGAGCCACCGCCAATCACGGAGCTGTTGACTCAGATGACCCAAGTCATGGCACAGATGGCCCAGTTTCAGACTAACCAGCACAACAACCAGAATGCTCCATGAGTCAGTATCAAGGAGTTTCTCAGTCTGGGCCCAAGAGCTTTCGTGGCAACACGCGAGCCTCTGGATGCTGATGACTGGATCCGTGAGATAGCTAGGGCTCTGGAGATTGCTCACGTTGCTGAGGAAGACAAGGTCAAGTATGCCTCCTATCTCCTGAAGGGTCAGGCAGCTACTTGGTGGGAAAACTACCAGACCATGAGAGCTGGCTATCCAATCACCTGGGGTTGTTTCAAGGAAGCCTTCCTGAAGCACCACATTCCAGATGGTCTCATGGAAAGGATGCGTGAAGAGTTTTGCTCACTCAAGCAGGGCAAGCTGGACGTCATTGGCTATCAGAGTGAGTTCAATCGCCTCGCTCGTTACGCTGGTGATGAGGTGTCCACTGAGGCTAAGAAGATGGCAAGGTTCCGCAGAGGTTTTAACCCAGAACTCAAGTACGCCCTCACCAACATCAAGGCCAACAACTTCGAGGAGCTCGTGAACACCGCGCTCAATGAGGAAAATGGGCGCAAGGCGTTCGAGGAGTCTCGAAAGCACTCGCGTGAGGGTGGTTCCTCCTCCAACATGACCACCCCTCCGCAGAAGCGCCGCATCTGGGTGCCAAATGGTGCTGTCACTCGGGCTCCATACGCCCAAGCTTCTCCAGGCTTCGCTCCCCGCCCACCCAACCCTGCTCAGATGCATGATCAGAGGGCTTCAATGGGGCAGCCAAGGCCAGGGCCTCCTCGTGTCGTCACTTGCTACAACTGCAAGAAGACGGGGCACTACGCTGACAAGTGCACGCAGAGGCAGCTACCTCCACCACCACCTCGTCCCAACACAAACCAGGCAATGGTGCGTGCTCCCCCGGCTAAAGCCTTCAACTCCAACAACAGGCCTGTCGGGAGGACCGCAAGGGTGAATCATGTCAAGATCGACAAAGCTGAGGAAGCTCCTGACGTCGTTCTCGGTATATTACCCGTAAACTCTTTTCCAGCTAAAGTGTTGTTTGATACCGGAGCATCGCATTCTTTTGTGTCAAAGATCTTTGCAACAACAAACATCCTAAGTATGGTTCCACTAAGCAATCAAATCACCGTTCACTCACCGGGATCTCAAATGTTGACTTCCAAGATAAGTAAGGATAATCAAATCCTAATTGGAGGCCACATTTTCCTTGCTTCACTCATGTTGCTGGGAAGTTCTGACATTGATGTCATTCTTGGTATGGATTGGTTGAAGGCCAATAAAGCTAAAATTGACTATGCTCAAAAGTCAATAACTCTGTTCCACCCTTCTGGCCAGATAGTCTATTCTCCAAATGAATCAAGTTCTGTTCATCTTTACACCCTCGATGCAAAACCTCTACCTCTACTTGAAAATGTTCCGGTGGTTTGTGAATTCCCTGACGTCTTTCCAGAAGAGTTGCCAGGGATGCCTCCGGACAGAGCAGTTGAGTTCGTGATCGAGCTTGAACCAGGTACTGCTCCAATCTCTAAGCATCCATACAAGATAGCTCCTCCTGAACTGAAACTGTTAAAGGAGCAAATCGATATGTACATGGAAAAAGGTTACATTCAACCTAGTTCCTCCGCTTGGGGTTGCCCAACTCTGTTCGTTGCAAAGAAGGATCAAACAAAGAGACTCGTTGTTGACTATCGTCCTCTTAACGAGAAAACCATCAAAAACAAGTATCCAATTCCTCGTATCGATGATCTTTTTGATCAACTTGCTGGAGCCTCAATATTCTCAAAATTGGACTTGAGGATGGGTTACCATCAAATAAAGATCAGAAAGGAAGATATTCCAAAAACAGCTTTCACCACTCGGTACGGTCTATATGAATACACCGTCATGTCCTTTGGTCTAACCAATGCACCGGCGACATTCTTTCGACTCATGAATTCTGTCTTCCATGAATACCTCGACAAGTTCGTTGTGGTATATCTCGATGACATTCTAGTCTACTCGAAATCCGAGGAAGAGCACGAAGAACATCTTCGTCTCACTCTCATGAAACTTCGCGAGCATCGTCTATATGCCAAATTCTCCAAATGTGAGTTCTGGATTCCAGAAGTTGCTTACCTTGGTCATGTCATCTCCGCCAAGGGCATAGCCATTGATCCAGAAAAGGTTAAAGCAATTGTTGATTGGAAACCTCCTAAGACGGTGAAGCAAGTAAGAAGTTTTCTTGGCTTGGCTAGCTATTGCCGTCGTTTCGTCCAAAACTTTTCCAAGATTGCCAAACCTCTCACTGATCTCACAAAGAAGGACAAGAAGTTCGTTTGGTCTCCACAATGTGACGAAAGTTTCAATCTCTTGAAGACTAAACTCACTTCTACACCAGTTCTGGTTGGACCAGATACTATCAAACCTTTCCAGATATTCTGCGATGCATCTCTCCAAGGTCTAGGTGCAGTTCTTATGCAAGAACGTCAAGTTGTGGCTTATGCTTCACGTCAGTTGAACGCACATGAGCAAAATTATCCCACACATGACCTTGAACTTGCAGCAGTGGTGTTTGCCCTCAAGAAATGGAGACAATACTTGTTGGGTAATCGCACTGAAATCTTTTCCGATCATAAGAGTCTGAAATACATCTTCACTCAACCAGATCTAAACCTCAGGCAAAGGAGATGGATTGAAAAGATTAAAGACTTTGATCTCACCATTTCTTACACTCCAGGCAAGGCTAATGTTATGGCCGATGCTCTCAGTCGCAAGTCGTATTGCAATAATCTCATGATCATGGAAAGCCAACCTCCTCTTCATGAAGAATTCCAGAAGCTGAACCTTGGTCTTGTTCCTCAAGGCTATCTTGCTAACTTGACAGCCAGTCCAACTCTCGAGGACAAGATTCGTTCTGAACAACTTCGTGATGCTGAAATCAAGAAGATGGTAGAACACATCAAAGAAGGCAAGGAGAAATTCAAGTCCTTCTCAATTGATGACAAGGGAACTGTGTTCTTCGAAGGACGCATTGCAGTTCCTCAAGTTCAAAGTCTCAAAGATGTCATTCTCAAGGAGGCTTGTAACATCCCAAGTATGAAAACCACCCTAGCATGTTTGTTTCTTGCTTTATTTTTGTTTTGCATCATGGCATCTTAATCATTGCATTTGTTTTCCTTTTGTTTGCATCTGTTTTTCTTTGTTTTCATAATTGATTTTCAAACAATTTCAAATGCTTTGTTTCATACTTGCTCTGTTACAATTCTTCCAACTAAAAAGTTCAATCAAAACAACCATTTTGTTTCAATTAAACCATAAGGTTCAAACCATTAAAATTATGGTTTTTAATAATTCAATTAATCCAAACTTAATTCAAATTTTATTTCAAATTAATTTACAAACAACACCCAATTTCAAATGATGCAAATTACCAAACAATTCTAATCTTTTGTTCTAATTAGACAATAGGGTTCACCCTATTTAAAATTTTGTTTCATTGATCACTTAAACTCAAATTCATTCAAAATTGATCCATTTTTACAAACAGCAAGTTTTTGAACTTTTGGAAAAACAAAATTGGTCAAGTGGTTGCTAATACATATTTAAACCATACCAAATTTTCTCAAATTTTTCCTAATTCTAAAACCCTTATTTTTCTCCCTATTCCATTTCTGCAAAAAAAAAACACAGAGAAGAAAATCAAAAAAAAAAAAAAACGCCCACACAGGCCAGGGGAGCACCCGGCCCGGCCCTTTTTCCTTACCCGCACGGCCTGGTACCGGTTCGCCTCGCTCCTCTCCTTCTGTTTCGCGTACGACAGCACATCTGCCGGTGCCACATCGCCGCCGCGCTCAGGCGACGGCCATCCTCGCTCCCTAGCGCCTATAAGAGCCACCCTAGGCCCCGGGAGCTAGCCCTAACCTACCTACTCCCTCCTCCCTCGAGCTCCGCCGCCGATTCCCTCTCTCTGCCACCCTCCACCTCCCTCTGCAACCTCACCGGCGAGCGCCTCTCTGAATCCCCGATGACCACCGCCACCTCGCAGCGCCACCTTCCCACCTAGCCCCAGAAATCAACCCGCCGTGCTACCCTCTACGCCTCCGACACCTCCTCGAGTCCGGGAACCTCTTGTAGCCGTGCCGCCATCCTCAACGTCGATGCCGCCGTCTGCTCCGAGCCTCTGCCACCTCCACGACGCCGGTGAGCAGTCGAGCACGTCCTCCTCCTCCCTGTTCTCCCTCTGCACGAACGCCTCCGCGTCCACCACACGCCAGCACCAGCACACGCAAGCACAACGACAGCAGCAACGACGATCGCCGCCGGCCACCGCGCCGTTTCTGTCAAGTTCAGAAACAATTCGTTCGTCAGTTAAGTTTCAGATTCGCGAGCTACACCTTATCCTGTCAGCGACGCGTATACTGATAAGAAACAATTCGTAGCGCACTGGTAGCAGGCAGTGCGCGCGTGCGAGAGATCCAGGGTTCGAGTTCCCCTCCCGCGGGGAAAAACCCCAATCTTTTTGCGCAGCGCGCTGACAGGGTGGCCCCCCCTGTCAGCTGCTGTGTGTGCGCCCGCAGTGCCACGCTGGCCCAGGGCCCATTTGCAGTGCCCTGGGTAGCTATCTGTGCGGTATAAAATTAATTTCAACCTTTTCTGTTTCAAAAACAAGTCCTTTTAATTGCAGAATGGTCCCTGAAACTAAATTGCTAATAACTTTTGTTTTATAAATCCAAATAATAAAAGTAAAATATGTGCACTGCCCCAAATTTAATTATCTATCTATCTAAACCATTTGTATTCTGTTTTGAATAATTCAAATACATCCAAATTTCAAATTCAAACAATTCATTTGTAATTTGAATAATTCCATAACTAATTCATACTTAATCCAAATAATGCAAATAAAATATGTTTTCCATGCTATTTCAAACCACCTTTTCAAATATAAATTTTGTTTCATGGTTTGAATAATTAAAATTGATTAAATAATTTAAACCTTGTTTAAATCATTTAAATTTGCTAAATTCATAACTTGCTCAAATTAAAATATTTTCGAACATGTAAAATATGTTTTCAACCTAGAAAAGTATAAAGGTTTCAAATATGAATTTGAATTTATGATTTGAACAAATAAAATTCAAATAATATTCAAACTTGAATTTAATTCATTTAAATCTTGTTTAACTTGTTTAATTCATAATTAAATCATTGTAGTTCCTTTTTCAATAATTGAAACATGTAATCCACCTAAAATTGTGTGTTCTTTTCAAATATGAATTCTGTTATTCAGTTTGAACCATTTAAAGTGGTGAAAACAACAAATAATTGTGCAACACCTTTAAGTAACCAAAAATTCCCTAACTTAATAAATAAATTTCTAAATTGGTAAACCTTATTTCCAATTGATTCTATTGTTGTTATTTTGTTGTTTTCCTCATCCATGCATCATACTAAACCACTTTCACCTGTTGATTAGTTGAAAAACAAATATTCCAACCTTATTTGATGGGCTTTTCATATGCAACCCCAATTTGCATGTGGGTCCATTTAATCATGTTGTTACCATGTCAACTAGTTTATTTTGATGCATCAATTAAATTGTCATGCATCATCCCATGATTGTGCATTATGCCATGTTATTGATTGTTTGTTCTTTGCGTTGGTTGTTTGCTTCTTCTCGGATAGACGACGACGTTGAGATAGACGATACTTACGACACCCCTTCTGAGGATCTAGCTCAGTACCAGGCTGCTGAGTTTGCAGGCAAGTTATCACTCACATGAACCATTGTGTTCCTTTCAACATTGGTTACCGATACTTTCCGTTGACTATTTCTGCTAGCCATATGAATAGCTGTTTCTGTTACGAACCTATCACATGTATCCTTTAACCCTGATATTGCCTCACCTCCACACCTAAAACCCTTTGCTTGTTGCCCGTGTCTTACTAGCATGCTTAGGGATGTTTTTGCTCGAGTCTGTTACCCGTTACTTTCTGTTACTATATTTCTATCATGTTCTGGGGCTCGATGTTAAACAACAACCTGTTAATCTTGAGGTAATAATAGTTTGCTGATAAGGCACCGGCAGGAGGCCCGGCGTGGTTTTGAGGCCTGCTAGTGTCGACCCTAATTAGGAAAAGGGTCTTGTCTACTGATCCATGATGAGCGCACTATCCGCATGTGGGAAGCGTGTATGGGCGCCCCCTCAATTTGATTCGATTCGCATCTCCTCCAAATCGCCACACTTAGTTCGGGTTTTCCATTTGATGCACGCATATGCAGGTACGAACCCGAGGCCAGGGTGGAACTTTTGTAGTCGGCATTTAGGGCGGCGTGGTCTTCCAGTGCTATGAGGGTCCCCTTTTCTTCGTGGGGCTCGATTAGCCGCGCACGCACAGCACGTGGTGCTTTGGGCTTGATGCGAAGAAGAGTTGAGTTGTGTTGAGTGCCCCGCTTGGTGGGAGGCATTCCATCTGGCGGGTTATTCTTACGTGTACGGCCAAATTGGTGCACCCCTGCAGGGATAAATCTTCTCGAGAAGCCGTGTTTTCCGCGGTTATGGTTAAGTTGGTGAAAGTACTGGCTAACAAGTACTCAGAACAACTTACACCTAACTAATGATAACTTGGCTAGTAATAGGCTTATTGACACAACAACTTGATCCATCATTAATCCAACTTTGTGAGTTATCCTCGGATTGCTTATTTGGATAAGGGGCGAGGTCCAGGATGGGTTTGTTTGGTGGTTAGCTATAGATGGTTACGATACGCTATCTTATCTTCCTTCTGTTAGCCGGAAGTTGTAGTATGTTTCTGTAGTTGGTTAGTGCAGCCAGTTGCAGCATCTTTTATATCCCCTTCTTCCGTTGAACCCAAGGCATCTGTGCTTGGTGTTGACGGGTTACACTTTGGTGAATTGTGAGTCTTGCTTGCCAGTACGTTTATGTACTGACCCCTTTGGGGCTGTGGTTTCCGCAGACTACGCTTACGAGGATCCCCGTGACGGCTACTACGTGGAGTTTGACGAGGCTGCTGACGAGTAGGTAGTGGACCCGGGCAGAATCCGAGACATCGTGGATGGGCTCCGTTTTCTTTTCATTCCCGGCTTCTTAAGCCTATTTGGATTTGTCTGTACTCAGACCCTTTGAATGCTTCCGCTGAGATGTAATGATGTTATGTTGGGACATGTGTCCTCTGGATGATTGTATTTGCTATCTCTGCTCTAGTGAGAGCTATTTGCAACTTATTTCCATCTTTTGTGTCCTAGAGATCTGTTGTGTTATCATTTTGTTCAACGCCGTTGACGTACCATGTGTGTATGGTATGAAGTACGTCAATGGTAGTATCCTGATTTCTATGGGATGGTTTACGTAGACGATGAACAGATAGGGGTTGGTTGTCACACATACGTGTGTTGGCCTACTCGTAAGAGATGCGGGTGCCGGTAAGCCCCGTAATCCAATCCACTACTGTTCAACGGAACTGCGAGTATCCTCTAGAAGTCCGGGTGCGACAAATGGTATTAGAGCCTGTCTGCCTGTAGGATCCCTTTTACTGGTCGCAGTTGAGTCTAGAAACTATTTTTGTAGCTATATAGGAAAAATGAAACGTGAGAGTAGGAATTCTGCCATTTTTCTTCTTTCCCCACCCACCCACCCTTTTCTGGTAAGGAAGTGCAACGTTGTTTTCCCTTCTCACCTAAACTTTCAAGTTAGGATTTCACGAATCCTGGTTTCTCTAGGATAGTTATATCTACTAGACCATAGGAATGGAGGTGGTTGTGACATGATTTATCATGTTGCCTACTCACGATTGAGAACGGAGGCGTGTAAGCCCCGGAAGCAAATCCTCTATTCCTTAAGCAGTAGATATTGATCCTTTAGAAGCCCGGATGGGGTTTTCCGTAGTACCTCAGGAGTTTTTGGTCTCGTGTTTCCCGATGTTGCTTCGATATCCTGTTCTTCTCAACGTCCTTTTCGTCCGTTGAAACCTTGTTGTTGCTTTCCACTTCAGTTCTTCTACCGGCGTCTAATCAAAACTTCCCCGATCATCTGCAGATGGATCTCAGGTTCTACCCGCAGGTGGTTCGGATGACTCGTTGCGAGAGCACTGCCGGTTATCCGGAGATGCTGAGAGACATGGTCACTTATCTGGGGTTCCGTTGGGCACCAGAGTACCAGGTCTACGAGCAGCAGCGAGAGTTTGACCAGACCTACTACCAGGCTATCGTCTACATTCTGTCAGATGATGGCATGAGCGTTGTCCACCGCTACGAGGCAGTAGGTTCCACAGTGGATATGGCCATGCAGCAGGCAGCTTACGTGAGTCTCACCGTCCTTCGTGCTGACTACTGGGGATTTGACGATTCTATCTATCGCCACATCCCCCGTGGTTACATCACTTCGGAGGGAGCTCATTTCACTCTCTACGACAACTTGGATGTCTACGAGCATGATAACACCAGGCTGCACACCACCGCTCAGTTTGTGAGGCACAGTGACGCAGTTGCCAACACACTATCTCAGGAGTTGGCTTCAGTCAGGGAGCAGCTCTACCTTGCTTTGACTCGTCTGGCGACGTACACCACGGACTTTGTTGGAGATGAGTGCTTGCACGTTTCGATCATCCAGTTGGTCGTCGTCTGCCAGATGCTGGAGGTTACGAGCCGATCAGAGGTCCACTCCTCAACCTCGGTGCTGGTTACACTAGGATTCCACGCTTTGGAGCACAGGGAGTCGACGCTATGTACTTCACCACACCTAGAGTCGCTCTCAGACCATGTCAGATCTATGTGGATCGTCGTTCTACCTACTTTCGTGGGCGTGCTCCTCACCGTACCTCTCGTCGTACTACTCACCGCCGTCCTGCGTGATGAGCATGGGAGTACTGATGTATCCATTCTTAGCTATGTTTAGTTATCCTTTGGCTTTCGAACCACTTATGGTGTGTTGGATATTCTGATGTATTTGAACATGTGATGATGTACCTGTTGGTTATCTATTCATGCGTCGGAGTAATCTCTCTTTCGGTTACCAAGTCTATCCTTTTCTGTTGTTGTGCTAAAATGCATGTCTATTCAGGATGCCGCCAACAAAGAACAACCCGCCTGAGCCACCGCCAATCACGGAGCTGTTGACTCAGATGACTCAGGTCGTGACGCAGATGGCCCAGTTCCAGGCTAATCAGCACAACAACCAGAATGCTCCACGAGTCAGCATCAAGGAGTTTCTGAGTCTGGGGCCGAGAGCTTTCGTGGCAACACGCGAGCCTCTGGATGCTGATGACTGGATCCGTGAGATGGCCAGGGCTCTGGACATTGCTCACGTTGCTGAGGAAGACAAAGTCAAGTATGCCTCCTACCTACTGAAGGGTCAGGCAGCTACCTGGTGGGAGAACTACCAGACCATGAGAGCTGGATACCCAATCACCTGGGGTTGTTTCAAGGATGCCTTCCTGAAGCACCACATCCCAGATGGTCTCATGGAAAGGATGCGTGAGGAGTTTTGCTCTCTCAAGCAGGGCAAGCTGGACGTCATTGGCTATCAGAATGAGTTCAATCGCCTCGCTCGCTACGCTGGTGATGAGGTGTCCACTGAGGCTAAGAAGATGGCAAGGTTCCACCGAGGGTTTAACCCGGAACTCAAGTACGCCCTCACCAACATCAAGACCAAAGACTTCGAGGAGCTCGTGAACACCGCGCTCAATGAGGAAAATGGGCGCAAGGCGTTCGAGGAGTCTCGAAAGCACTCGCGTGAGGGTGGTTCCTCCTCCAACATGACCACCCCTCCGAAGAAGCGCCGCATCTGGGTGCCAAATGGTGCTGTCACTCGAGCTCCATATGCCCAAGCTTCTCCAGGCTTCGCTCCCCGCCCACCCAACCCAGCTCAGATGCAGGCTCAGAGGTTCTCAATGGGACAGCCAAGGCCAGATGCACCTCGTGTCGTCACTTGCTACAAATGCAAGCAGACGGGGCACTACGCTGACAAGTGCACTCAGAGGCAGCTACCTCCACCACCACCTCGTCCCAACACAAACCAGGCAATGGTGCGTGCTCCCCCGGCTAAAGCCTTCAACTCCAACAACAGGCCTGTCGGGAGGACCGCAAGGGTGAATCATGTCAAGGTCGACAAAGCTGAGGAAGCTGCTGACGTCGTTCTCGGTACATTCCCCGTAAACTCTGTTCCAGCTAAAGTGTTGTTTGATACCGGAGCATCGCATTCTTTCGTGTCAAAGATCTTTGCGACAGCAGTTAAACTATCTTTTGTTGGTTTGGGTTCCCCGCTAGTAGTAAACTCCCCTGGAGCAACTATGCAAACTTCCAAGATCAGTCATAAAAATCAGATCCTAATTGGAGGTCACATATTCCTTGCTTCTCTCATTCTGCTTGGCAATTCTGACATTGATGTCATTCTTGGCATGGATTGGTTGAAGGCCAATAAAGCTACGATTGATTGTGCTCAGAAGTCAATAACTCTGTTCCACCCTTCTGGCCAGATAGTCTATTCTCCAAATGAATCAAGTTCTGTTCAGCTATACACCCTCGATGCTAAACCTCTACCTCTACTTGAAAATGTTCCGGTGGTTTGTGAGTTCCCTGACGTCTTTCCAGAAGAATTGCCAGGGATGCCTCCGGGTAGAGCAGTTGAGTTCGTGATCGAGCTTGAACCAGGTACTGCTCCAATCTCTAAGCATCCATACAAGATAGCTCCTCCTGAACTGAAACTGTTGAAGGAGCAAATCGATATGTACATGGAGAAAGGTTACATTCAACCTAGTTCCTCCGCTTGGGGTTGCCCAACTCTGTTGGTTGCAAAGAAGGATCAAACAAAGAGACTCGTTGTTGACTATCGTCCTCTTAACGAGAAAACCATCAAAAACAAGTATCCAATTCCTCGTATCGATGATCTTTTTGATCAACTTGCTGGAGCCTCAATATTCTCCAAGTTGGACTTGAGAATGGGTTACCATCGAATAAAGATCAGAAAGGAAGATATTCCAAAAACAGCTTTCACCACTCGGTACGGTCTATATGAATACACCGTCATGTCCTTTGGTCTCACCAATGCACCGGCGACATTCTCTAGACTCATGAATTCTGTCTTCCATGAATACCTCGACAAGTTCGTTGTGGTATATCTTGATGACATTCTAGTCTACTCGAAATCCGAGGAAGAGCACGAAGAACATCTTCGTCTCACTCTCATGAAACTTCGCGAGCATCGTCTATATGCCAAGTTCTCCAAATGTGAGTTCTGGATTCCAGAAGTTGCTTACCTTGGTCATGTCATCTCAGCCAAGGGCATAGCCATTGATCCAGAAAAGGTTAAAGCAATTGTTGATTGGAAACCTCCTAAGACAGTGAAGCAAGTAAGAAGTTTTCTTGGCTTGGCTAGCTATTGCCGTCGTTTCGTCCAAAACTTTTCCAAGATTGCCAAACCTCTCACTGATCTCACAAAGAAGGACAAGAAGTTCGTTTGATCTCCACAATGTGATGAAAGTTTCAATCTCCTGAAGACTAAACTCACTTCCACCCCAGTTCTGGTTGGCCCAGATACTACCAAACCTTTCCAGATATTCTGCGATGCATCTCTCCAAGGTCTAGGTGCAGTTCTTATGCAAGAACGTCAAGTTGTGGCTTATGCTTCACGTCAGTTGAATGCACATGAGCAAAATTATCCCACTCATGACCTAGAACTTGCAGCAGTTGTGTTTGCCCTCAAGAAATGGAGGCAATACTTGTTGGGTAATCGCACTGAAATCTTTTCCGATCATAAGAGTCTGAAACACATCTTTACTCAACCAGATCTAAACCTCAGGCAAAGGAGATGGATTGAAAAGATTAAAGACTTTGATCTCACCATTTCTTACACTCCAGGCAAGGCTAATGTTATGGCCGATGCTCTTAGTCGCAAGTCATATTGCAATAATCTCATGATCATGGAAAGCCAACCTCCACTTCATGAAGAATTCCAGAAGCTGAACCTTGGTCTTGTTCCTCAAGGTTATCTTGCAAGCTTGACAGCCAGTCCAACTCTCGAGGATAAGATTCGTTCTGAACAACTTCGTGATGCTGAAATCAAGAAGATGGTAGAACACATCAAAGAAGGCAAGGAGAAATTTAAGTCCTTCTCAATTGATGACAAGGGAACTGTGTTCTTCGAAGGACGCATTGCAGTTCCTCAAGTTCAAAGTCTGAAAGATGTCATTCTCAAGGAGGTCATGAAACTCCTCTCTCCATACACCCTGGAAGTACAAAGATGTACCAGGATCTCAAAACACTGTATTGGTGGCCTGGCATAAAACGTGAAATTGCTCAATACGTTTCTGAATGCGACGTTTGTCAACGTGTTAAGGCAGTCCATCAGAAAATAGCCGGTCTACTCCAACCTCTGAAAATCCCTGAGTGGAAGTGGGACATGATTGAAATGGACTTCGTCACTGGTTTTCCAAAGTCCAAGAAGGGCAACGATGCAATCTTCGTTGCTATTGATCGTCTCACTAAAGTAGCTCACTTCTTTGCTGTCAAAGAAACAATCTCAGCTAGCCAGTTAGCAGAACTCTACACAGCAAAGATTGTTCCTCTTCATGGTGTTCCACTGGAAATAAGCTCAGATCGTGGAAGCATATTCACTTCACATTTCTGGAAAAGCTTTCAAGAAGCATTGGGCACCAAACTTCTGTTCAGCACAGCTTATCACCCTCAGTCTCAGGGGCAAGTCGAAAGAGTCAATCAGATTCTCGAGGATATGCTCAGAGCATGTGGTCTCTCCTTTGGCATGAAATGGGAGGATTGCCTTCCATATGCTGAATTCTCCTACAACAACAGCTACCAGGCAAGCCTAGGCATGGCACCATTTGAAGCACTCTATGGCCGCAGATGCAGGAGTCCAATCAATTGGTCTGGAGCTGGTGAACGTTCACTCTTAGGCCCTGACATTGTTAAGGAAGCCGAAGAGAAAGTTCGCATCATTCGTGACAATCTCAAGATTGCTCAGTCTCGTCAGAAAAGCTACTATGACAACAAGCACAGGGATATGATCTACGCACCTGGTGACAAGGCATATCTCCGTGTAACTCCCATCAGAGGCACTCATCGTTTTGGTGTGAAAGGAAAGCTTGCACCAAGATACATTGGTCCTTTCAACATTCTCTCAAGGCGTGCGGAGAATGCCTATCGTCTTGAACTTCCAGAAAAACTATCCAAGGTGCACGATGTGTTTCACGTGTCACAGCTCAAGAAGTGTTTCAAGGATCCAGATCGTGCAGTTGATCATGATTCCATTGAACTGCAAGATGATCTCTCTTATGAGGAGCACCCAGTTCGTATTCTCGATGAGACCGAGCGTAAGACTCGCAACAGGGGCACCAAGTTCTTGAAAGTGCAGTGGTCGCATCATTCCGATAAAGAGGCAACGTGGGAGACCGAAGAGGATCTTCGCAAGAAGTATCCGGACCTTTTCTCTTCTCAGTAAGGAATCTCGGGGCGCGATTCCTTCAAGGGGGGGCGTTTTTTAACATCCCAAGTATGAAAACCACCCTAGCATGTTTGTTTCTTGCTTTATTTTTGTTTTCCATCATGGCATCTTAATCATTGCATTTGTTTTCCTTTTGTTTGCATCTGTTTTTCTTTGTTTTCATAATTGATTTTCAAACAATTTCAAGTGCTTTGTTTCATACTTGCTCTGTTACAATTCTTCCAACTAAAAAGTTCAATCAAAACAACCATTTTGTTTCAATTAAACCATAAGGTTCAAACCATTAAAATTATGGTTTTTAATAATTCAATTAATCCAAACTTAATTCAAATATTATTTCAAATTAATTTGCAAACAGCACCCAATTTCAAATGATGCAAATTACTAAACAATTCTAATCTTTTGTTCTAATTAGACAATAGGGTTCACCCTATTTAAAATTTTGTTTCATTGATCACTTAAACTCAAATTCATTCAAATTTGAACCATTTTTACAAACAGTAAGTTTTTGAACTTTTGGAAAAACAAAATTGGTCAAGTGGTTGCTAATACATATTTAAACCATACCAAATTTTCTCAAATTTTTCCTAATTCTAAAACCCTCATTTTTCTCCCTATTCCATTTCTGCAAAAAAAACACAGAGAAGAAAATCAAAAAAAAAACAAAAAAAAAAAACACCCACACAGGCCAGGGGAGCAACCGGCCCGGCCCTTTTTCCTTACCCGCACGGCCTGGTACCGGTTCGCCTCGCTCCTCTCCTTCTGTTTCGCGTACGGCAGCACATCTGTCGGTGCCACGTCGCCGCCGCGCTCAGGCGACGGCCATCCTCGCTCCCTAGCGCCTATAAGAGCCACCCTAGGCCCCGGGAGCTAGCCCTAACCTACCTACTCCCTCCTCCCTCGAGCTCCGCCGCCGATTCCCTCTCTCTGCCACCCTCCACCTCCCTCTGCAACCTCACCGGCGAGCGCCTCTCTGAATCCCCGATGACCACCGCCACCTCGCAGCGCCACCTTCCCACCTAGCCCCAGAAATCAACCCGCCGTGCTACCCTCTACGCCTCCGACACCTCCTCGAGTCCGGGAACCTCCTGTAGCCGCGCCTCCATCCTCAACGTCGACGTCGCCGTCTGCTCCGAGCCTCTGCCACCTCCACGACGCCGGTGAGCAGTCGAGCACGTCCTCCTCCTCCCTGTTCTCCCTCTACACGAACGCCTCCGCGTCCACCACACGCCAGCACCAGCACACGCAAGCACAACGACAGCAGCAACGGCGATCGCCGCCAGCCACCGCGCCGTTTCTGTCAAGTTCAGAAACAATTCGTTCGTCAGTTAAGTTTCAGATTCGCGAGCTACACCTTATCCTGTCAGCGACGCGTATACTGATAAGAAACGATTCGTAGCGCACTCGTAGCAGGCAGTGCGCGCGTGCGAGAGATCCAGGGTTCGAGTTCCCCTCCCGCGGGGAAAAACCCCAATCTTTTTGCGCAGCGCGCTGACAGGGTGGCCCCCCCTGTCAGCTGCTGTGTGTGCGCCCGCAGTGCCACGCTGGCCCAGGGCCCATTGGCAGTGCCCTGGGTAGCTATCTGTGCGGTATAAAATGAATTTCAACCTTTTCTGTTTCAAAAACAAGTCCTTTTAATTGCAGAATGGTCCCTGAAACTAAATTGTTAATAACTTTTGTTTTATAAATCCAAATAATAAAAGTAAAATATGTGCACTGCCCCAAATTTAATTATCTATCTATCTAAACCATTTGTATTCTGTTTTGAATAATTCAAATACATCCAAATTTCAAATTCAAACAATTCATTTGTAATTTGAATAATTCCATAACTAATTCATACTTAATCCAAATAATGCAAATAAAATATGTTTTCCATGCTATTTCAAACCACCTTTTCAAATATAAATTTTGTTTCATGGTTTGAATAATTAAAATTGCTTAAATAATTTAAACCTTGTTTAAATCATTTAAATTTGCTAAATTCATAACTTGCTCAAATTAAAATATTTTTGAACATGTATAATATGTTTTCAACCTAGAAAAGTATAAAGGTTTCAAAAATGAATTTGAATTTATGATTTGAACAAATAAAATTCAAATAATATTCAAACTTGAATTTAATTCATTTAAATCTTGTTTAACTTGTTTAATTCATAATTAAATCATTGTAGTTCCTTTTTCAATAATTGAAACATGTAATCCACCTAAAATTGTGTGTTCTTTTCAAATATGAATTCTGTTATTCAGTTTGAACCATTTAAAGTGGTGAAAACAACAAATAATTGTGCAACACCTTTAAGTAACCAAAAATTCCCTAACTTAATAAATAAATTTCTAAATTGGTAAACCTTATTTCCAATTGATTCTATTGTTGTTATTTTGTTGTTTTCCTCATCCATGCATCATACTAAACCACTTTCACCTGTTGATTAGTTGAAAAACAAATATTCCAACCTTATTTGATGGGCTTTTCATATGCAACCCCAATTTGCATGTGGGTCCATTTAATCATGTTGTTACCATGTCAACTAGTTTATTTTGATGCATCAATTAAATTGTCATGCATCATCCCATGATTGTGCATTATGCCATGTTATTGATTGTTTGTTCTCTGCGTTGTTTGTTTGCTTCTTCTTGGATAGACGACGACGTTGAGACAGACGATACTTACGACACCCCTTCTGAGGATCTAGCTCAGTACCAGGCTGCTGAGTTTGCAGGCAAGTTATCACTCACATGAACCATTATGTTCCTTTCAACATTGGTTACCGATACTTTCCGTTGTCTATTTCTGCTAGCCATATGAATAGCTGTTTCTGTTACGAACCTATCACATGTATCCTTTAACCCTGATATTGCCTCACCTCCACACCTAAAACCCTTTGCTTGTTGCCCGTGTCTTACTAGCATGCTTAGGGTTGTTTTTGCTCGAGTCTGTTACCCGTTACTTTCTGTTACTATATTTCTATCATGTTCTGGGGCTCGATGTTAAACAACAACCTGTTAATCTTGAGGTAATAATAGTTTGCTGATAAGGCACTAGCAGGAGGCCCGGCGTGGTTTTGAGGCCTGCTAGTGTCGACCCTAATTAGGAAAAGGGTCTTGTCTACTGATCCATGATGAGCGCACTATCCGCATGTGGGAAGCGTGTATGGGCGGCCTCCTCAATTTGATTCGATTCGCATCTCGTCCAAATCGCCACACTTAGTTCGGGTTTTCCATTTGATGCACGCATATGAAGGTACGAACCCGAGGCCAAGGTGGAACTTTTGTAGTCGGCATTTAGGGCGGCGTGGTCTTCCAGTGCTATGAGGGTCCCCTTTTCTTCGTGGGGCTCGATTAGCCGCGCACGCACAACACGTGGTGCTTTGGGCTTGATGCGAAGAAGAGTTGAGTTGTGTTGAGTGCCCCGCTTGGTGGGAGGCATTCCATCTGGCGGGTTATTCTTACGTGTACAGCCAAATTGGTGCACCCCTGCAGGGATAAATCTTCTCGAGAAGCCGTGTTTTCCGCGGTTATGGTTAACTTGGTGAAAGTACTGGCTAACAAGTACTCAGAACAACTTACACCTAACTAATGATAACTTGGCTAGTAATAGGCTTATTGACACAACAACTTGATCCATCATTAATCCAACTGTGTGAGTTATCCTCGGATTGCTTCTTTGGATAAGGGGCGAGGTCCAGGATGGGTTTGTTTGGTGGTTAGCTATAGATGGTTACGATACGCTATCTTATCTTCCTTCTGTTAGCCGGAAGTTGTCGTATATTTCTGTAGTTGGTTAGTGCAGCCAGTTGCAGCATCTTTTATATCCCCTTCTTCCGTTGAACCCAAGGCATCTGTGCTTGGTGTTGACGGGTTACACTTTGGTGAATTGTGAGTCTTGCTTGCCAGTACGTTTATGTACTGACCCCTTTGGGGCTGTGGTTTCCACAGACTACGCTTACGAGGATCCCCGTGACGGCTACTACGTGGAGTTTGACGAGGCTGCTGACGAGTAGGTAGTGGACCCGGGCAGGATCCGAGACATCGTGGATGGGCTCCGTTTTCTTTTCATTCCCGGCTTCTTAAGCCTATTTGGATTTGTCTGTACTCAGACCCTTTGAATGCTTCCGCTGAGATGTAATGATGTTATGTTGGGACATGTGTCCTCTGGATGATTGTATTTGCTATCTCTGCTCTCGTGAGAGCTATTTGCAACTTATTTCCATCTTTTGTGTCCTAGAGATCTGTTGTGTTATCATTTTGTTCAACGCCGTTGACGTACCATGTGTGTATGGTATGAAGTACGTCAATGGTAGTATCCTGATTTCTATGGGATGGTTTACGTAGACGATGAACAGATAGGGGTTGGTTGTCACACATACGTGTGTTGGCCTACTCGTAAGAGATGCGGGTGCCGGTAAGCCCCGTAATCCAATCCACTACTGTTCAACGGAACTGCGAGTATCCTCTAGAAGTCCGGGTGCGACAAGGCTCATGAAACTCCTCTCTCCATACACCCTGGAAGTACAAAGATGTACCAGGATCTCAAAACACTGTATTGGTGCCCCGACATGAAACGTGAAATTGCTCAATACGTTTCTGAATGCGACGTTTGTCAACGTGTTAAGGCAGTCCATCAGAAAACAGCCGGTCTACTCCAACCTCTGAAAATCCCTGAGTGGAAGTGGGACATGATTGAAATGGACTTCGTCACTGGTTTTCCAAAGTCCAAGAAGGGCAACGATGCAATCTTCGTTGTCATTGATCGTCTCACTAAGGTAGCTCACTTCTTTGCTGTCAAAGAAACAATCTCAGCTAGCCAGTTAGCAGAGCTCTACACCGCAAAGATTGTTTCTCTTCATGGTGTTCCCTTGGAAATAAGCTCAGACCGTGGAAGCATATTCACTTCTCATTTATGGAAAAGCTTTCAAGAAGCATTGGGCACCAAACTTCTGTTCAGCACAGCTTACCATCCTCAGTCTTAAGGGCAAGTCAAAAGAGTCAATCAGATTCTCGAGGATATGCTCAGAGCATGTGGTATCTCTTTTGGCATGAAATGGGAGGAATGTCTTCCATAAGCTGAATTCTCCTACAACAACAGCTTCCAGGCAAGCCTAGGCATGGCACCATTTGAAGCTCTCTATGGCCGCAGATGCAGGAGTCCAATCAATTGGTCTGGAGCTGGTGAACGTTCACTCTTAGGCCCTGACATTGTTAAGGAAGCCGAGGAGAAAGTTCGCATCATTCGTGACAATCTCAAGATTGCTCAGTCTCGTCAGAAAAGCTACTATGACAGCAAGCACAGGGATATGATCTATGCACCTGGTGACAAAGCATATCTCCGTGTAACTCCCCTCAGAGGCACTCATCGTTTCGGTGTGAAAGTAAAGCTTGCACCAAGATACATTGGTCCTTTCAACATTCTCTCAAGGCGTGCAGAAAATGCCTATCGTCTTGAACTTCCAGAAAAACTATCCAAGGTGCACGATGTGTTTCACGTGTCACAGCTCAAGAGGTGTTTCAAAGATCCAGATCGTGCAGTTGATCATGATTCCATTGAACTGCAAGATGATCTATCTTATGAGGAGCACCCTATTCGAATTCTCGATGAGACCGAGCGTAAGACTCGCAACAAGAGCACCAAGTTCTTGAAAGTACAATGGTCGCATCATTCCGATAAAGAGGCAACGTGGGAGACCGAAGAGGATCTTCGCAAGAAGTATCCGGACCTTTTCTCTTCTCAGTAAGGAATCTCGGGGCGCGATTCCTTCAAGGGGGGCGTTTTGTAACATCCCAAGTATGAAAAACCACCCTACCATGTTTGCTTCTTGTTTAAATTAAAGTTTTGCATCATGTCATCATACTCATCACTTTGTTTCCCTTTTGTTTGCATCTGTTTTCTTTGTTTTCACAATTGAAATTCAAACATTATTTCAAATGCTTGTTCATACTTGTTATGTTACAATTTTTCAAATAAAAAGTTCAACTCAAAACCCCATTTGTTTCCATTAAAACATAAGGTTCAAACTATTTAAAAATTGGCTTTTAATAATTCACTTAATTAAATGTGCATTCAAATCCAAATCACATTTTCCAAACAGCAACCTTTTGGAATTAATGATAATTACAACACAATTCTAATTCTTTTGTTCCACTTAAACTATAATGTCCACCCTATTTAAATCTTGTTTTCTATAAATCACTTAATAATCAAAATTCATTCAAATTCACTCAAATTTCAAACAGCACATGGTTCAAGTATTTTTGAAATCAAAAACTTACAAGTTGTTGCTGTTACAAAAATGAAACAATATAAAAAATTTCCCTAATTTTCTACACCCCAAAACCTAGCTATTCCTTCCTATTTCTATTGCAGCAAAAAAAAAACAGAGGAAAAAAAATAAAAAGCAAAAAAACGCAGCGGAGGGAGAGGCAGTGGGCAGGCCCAGCCAGCCCACTAGGCCACCGGCCCGGTACCCCCCACTTCATCCCCTTCCTTCGTACGGCGGCCATCGGCGCTAGCCACGTCGCTGCAGAGAGGCAGCGAACGGCCAAGCTCCGCTCCCCTCCTCCTTCTTAACCCCTAGGGTTTCCCCCCTCGACGCTAACCCTAGCCGCACCTCCTTCCCTCTCTCTCCCCACCACCGCCGCCATCGAGAGGAAGGACCTCGCCTCCGTTTCTTTCTGCCACGGACGCCGGCCGCCGGAGCTCGCCGCCGACGTCTCCGCCTCCCCCCGGCCGTGTCGCGGCCACCCCTGCGACGAGGGTAATCCCCTCTTTCCATTTTCCCTAACCCCCTCTCGTTTCCTCGCTGATGGAGCATCGATTTCTTCCGGCCATTTGTGCCATCGCTGCCTGTTCGTGCTTGTTTTTCCGTCAGAGAAGAACAGCTGCAGGTGTTCTTTGCAGGTTCAGTTAACGCTTCGTGCTATACTCAAAAACCAAATCGACCCGTATAGTATCAAACCGGCCGCAGCAGACCGACTGGTGAGCGCTCGCTGCGCGCAACCGCGGCGCGCGGGATCGAGTCCCAGCACCTCCACTTTTTCTGCTTCTTTTTTCGAAATACTACAGTGCAGTTGCTGAACCTTAAGCCCCCTGCTAGCGTTTGACTGTCACAAAACCAGCACTAGCCCAGTTGGTTGCTACCACGCGCTGCCAGACAGGAGGGCAGGGGTTCGAATCCTCCCCCCTGCAACTAAAAACCATCTTTTTCCATTTGTTTTTTTCCTAGATCTAGATCTACTCTAAATTGCTCACAGATCCCTGCTACTTTCATCTAGGTCCCTGTAATTTTCTTTCCAAGTCCCTGTATCTTTTCTAGGTCCATAGTTATTTTCTATCAACCATAAAAATGCTTAAACTTGGTAAATTAATAACTTTTGTTTGGAAACTCCAATTGCAAAACTTTAAACATGTAAATCACTCCATTTTAAATTCTCTACCCAAATATCAAATTTGTTTACTGTTTTGAATATTTTAAATTGGTGAAATATTTGAATTCTAGTTTAATTCATTTAAATTTGCAAAATTCATAACTTGAGCATAAAAATTCCAAACTCAACAAATAAAATATGTTTTCCATCCCATTTTTCATGTACTTTGCAAATATAAATTTTGTTTCATGTTTTGAATAATTATAATTGGTTAAATAATTTAAACCTTGTTTAAATCATTTAAAATGGCTAAATTCATAACTTGCTCAAATTAAATTATTTTTGAACATATAAAATATGTTTTCAAACCAGAAAAGTATAAACTTTTCAAATATGAAATTGGTTTAATGTTTGAACAAATAAAAATTCAAATAATATTCCTACTTGAATTTAATTCATTTAAATCTTGTTTGACTTGTCTAATTCATAAATAATTCATCCTAATTCCTTTTTCAATAATTGAAACCTGTAATCCACCTAAAATTTTGTGCTCTTTTCAAATATGAATTTTGTTATTTGTCGGGAACAATTTAAATTGTTGAAAACAACAAATGCTTGTGTAACACCTTTAAGGAACCAAAATTCCATAACTTAATGACTAAAATTCCAAACTTGGTAAACCTTATTTCAAATTGTTTCTATTGTTGTTATTTTTTTTGTTTTCCTCATCCATGCATCATACTAATCCACTTTCACCTGTTGATTAGTTGTAAAACAATTATTCCAACCTTAATTCATGGGCTTTCCATATGCAATCCCAAATTGCATGTGGGTCCATTTAATCATGTTGTTACCATGTCAACTAGTTTATTTTTATGCATCAATTAAATGGTCATGCATCATCCCATGATTGGGCATTATGCCATGTTATTGATTGTTTGTCTCTTTGCGTTGTTTGTTTGCTTCTTCTCGAATAGACGACGACGTTGAGACACACGAGCTTTACGACACCCCTTCTGAGGATCTAGCTCAGTACCAGGCTACTGAGTTTGCAGGCAAGTATTCACTCACATGAACCATTGTGTTCCTTTCAACATTGGATATCGATACTTTCCGTTGTCTATTCTGCTAGCCCTATGAATCGTTGCTTCTGTTCGATCCTATCACATGTTATCCTTTAACCCTGATATAGCCTCACCTCCACACCTATAACCCCGTTGCTTGTTGCCCGTGTCTTACTAGCATGCTTAGGGTTGTTTTTGCTCGAGTCTGTTACCCGTTACTTTCTGTTATCATATCCTATTATGTTCTGGGGCTCGATGTTAAACAACAACCTGTTAATTTTGAGGTAATAATAATTTGATGATAAGGCACCGGCAGGAGGCCCGGCGTGGTTTTGAGGCCTGCTAGTGTCGACCCTAATTAGGAAAAGGGTCTTGTCTACTGATCCATGATGAGAGCACTATCCGCATGTGGGAAGCGTGTATGGGCGCCCCCCTAAATTTGATTCAATTCGCATCTCGTCCAAATCGCCTCATTTAGTTCGGGTTTTCCATTTGCCGCATGCATATGCAGGTGCGAACCCTTGGTACCAGGGTGGAACTTTTGTAGTCGGCATTTAGGGAGACACGTTCTTAGAGTGCTATGAGGGTCCCCTTTTCTTCGTGGGGCTTGATTAGCCGTGCGCTCACTGCACGGGGTTCTTTGGGCTTGATGCGAAGAAGAGTTGAGTTGTGTTGAGTGCCCCGCTTGGTGGGAGGCATTCCATCTGGCGGGTTATTCTTACGTGTACGGCCAAATTGGTGCACCCCTGCAGGGATAAATCTTCTCGAGAAGCCGTGTTTTCCGCGGTTATGGTTAACTTGGTGAAAGTACTGGCTAACAAGTACTCAGAACAACTTACACCTAACTAATGATAACTTGACTAGTAATAGCTTTATTGCCACAATAACTTGACCCATCATTAATCCAACTGTGTGAGATATCCTCGGATTGCTTCTTTGGATAAGGGGCGAGATCCAGGATGGGTTTGTCTGGAGTTAGTTAAAGTTGGTTACGAGACGCTATCTTACCTCCTTTCTGTTAGCCGGAAGTTGTAGTATGTTTCTGTAGTTGGTTAGTGCAGCCATCTGCCGCATCTTTTGTATCACCCCTTTCTTCCGTTGAACCCAAAGCATCTGTGCTTGGTGTTGACGGGTTACACTTTGGTGAACTGTGAGTCTTGCTTGCCAGTACGTTTATGTACTGACCCCTTTGGGGCTGTGGTTTCCGCAGACTACGCTTACGAGGATCCCCGTGACGGCTACTACGTGGAGTTTGACGAGGCTGCTGACGAGTAGATAGCGGACCTGGGCAGGATCCGAGACATCGTGGATGGGCTCCGTCTTTTCGTTTCCGGCTTCTTAAGCCTATTTGGATTTTGTCTGTACTTAGACCTTTTGAATGCTTCCGCTGAGATGTAATGATGATATGTTGGGACATGTGTCCTCTGGATGATTGTATTTGCTATCTCTGCTCTACTGAGAGCTATTTGCAACTTATTTCTCTTTATTTGTGTCTTAGAGATATGTTGTGTTATCATTTTGTTAAACGCCGTTGACGTACCATGTGTGTATGGTATGAAGTACGTCAATGGTAGTATCCTGATTTCTATGGGATGGTTTACGTAGACGATGAGCAGTAGGGGTTGGTTGTCACACATACGTGTGTTGGCCTACTCGTAAGAGATGCGGGTGCCGGTAAGCCCCGTAATCCAATCAACTACTGTTCAACGGAACTGCGAGTATCCTCTAGAAGTCCGGGTGCGACACTAATGGTACGTTTTGAACCAAACCTGTGAACCCCCTTGTTTTTGTTTGTCGTCGTACCCTGAAAAACCCGACGTAAATGGAACACTAGAAGTGTCACGTCGGACTAGATAAGATCTTAAATAATCAACGATATTCATATAATCTTAGTATAACACCCTACTGAGTAAATTGATTGTTGCCATCCTACAGAGTTTGTAAAATGGCTTCATCTAATTCTAATTGGAGACCTCACAGAATTGGTTATATAACCTCATCTAATCGTAAGCTTAAAACCCTATAGAGTTGGCTCATCAAATTTTTGTTTAAAATACCCTACAGAGTTGGTATCTAAAGCGTAATACCTTACAGGGTAACTTACGGAGTTGATATGTTACAGAGTTGGTATCACCCGTTTAAAAGAAAACGTGTAATCAACTTTTTCCAGAAACAAAGGGAAAGGTGCCTTAGGATGATTCTATAGCGGTTTTGAAGAAGTGAAATGTTGGAAAAAAAATATTGGATGAATAAAACCATGATCGTTACTAGGCGACAAGATCTCCCGTATATATGTGTTGGAGGAACCAGATTTTAGAATATGAGATGGTGGAAAACTCATTTGAGGTTTAGCTTAGGAGTGAAAAATTGAGGACCTTAAGATTGTTAGTGGAGATGAATTATGAATTAAATATCCGGGGATAACCAGTTGAGGACCCCAAATATTTGGAAGTTTATCAGTAACTAAGATTGTTTAGTTTTCGAAGAATGGTTGAGGTTTAGAAAGATGGGTAAATATAAAATGATGATGATAGATTTTAGGAAAAATCAATATGACTTGGATTTAGTAGATGATCATTCTTGATGATATATTCTCGGAGCTTGTCGCGCTCTATTGAGATGGTTGGAGGAAAATGATTTAGCTTCGATCATGAGAAAAGAGTTTGGAGATTTTGAAAGGACCTTACAGAAATAGGTAGTACACCGAGTTGGTATAGCTATATGATCTTGATAAACTACCTTTGGGGGAAAACAAATGATTGGAGATATCAATTATTATGAAGTAAGAGGAAGAGAGTGGATTTTCCTGGATTTTTGAGATGAGCAATGGAAATCTCATGCTAAATAAATGTTGGTGGATGTCCATTAAATTGAACATTTGAGATTGGGAAAAAATAGGTTTTTATCTACAAAATAAACCCTGGTTTGATAGCATGGTCTTAAGGAACAATAAGTTCGAGGTTTAGAACATGGCACCCAAACCTTTGAGAAGAAAACAAATTTACCGGTGAATTCTGGTAAGATAAATCAAAGGGGGGAAGCCCCTGTAAATAATGTTGCAAATCACCAACAATGTTTTGTAAGAAAATCATCTAACATTGTTGTGTTGACCATACTCTCTTTTCGCTTGCCTGCGAATCTCGGGACGAGATTCTTTTAAGGGGGGAAGGTCTGTCACACCCCAGTTTTTGGATTCTTGGACTGTGCTCAAGAAGATTAATATTAGGGCCAACAAATTATTTTTATAACAACATGATTGTTTGGACTAACCTATGTTTATGATCTTAATCATATTTGCAACATAAGTTTTGTTTCATTATAAAACCAACACCATATGTTTCTGAAAAATATTCCTCATATTTTTCCCTAATGTTTTCTTATTATTACTTGAGTGGATTTTTATTCCAAGACTTGGATCATTCTTGTTTGCATCTTAAAACAAACTTTTAACCTTGTTGGATCCAAGAAAACAAGTTTCCAAAATGATCTATGAAAGTTTTCTTTTAACTTTCCTATAGAAAACAATCTCTGGAAAATAATCCAACTACATGTTTTCTACCATTGTTTTCACCAAGCTATAAATTGTTATTTTATGGTTTCTTGACTTTTAATTAGTCCTTGATATATGTACTACAAACCCATAAGATAACTTTTATTTTTGGAGAAATATAAACTCTCTTTTGCTTGTTGTTTTTGTGATATAAAATTAAGGCAGAATAAGGCAGTTTTGAGAAACAGATAAAAACAGAAAGTATACCTTTTTCCACATTATTTTCATGGCCTTAAACTAGTTCAAAATTGTTTTCAAAAGTTGTTTCTGAAAGTATATAACATGGCTAACAAGTCCATACTTTGAAAACCAATTTTGGAAAGCAATTGAGCCCTGAAAACAAACTCAACTTTTTGAACCTTTGATCTGTTTTTCAACACTTAGAAAATTTCAAAGTCATAAGACTGAATTTTCTGAATTTTTCAGTGAACAGTTAAAGGATACACTTTTGCACATTAGTTCTTATTGTTTCCTTGATCTTTTGGAAGCATGACCATACCTAGTGTGTTGACTATAGTTCCTACTCGATCCAAGATATTTTGGTAGCCTTCTAGAAGCCTTGTGTGCTAAGATAAGAGAGGAGAGAGTTGGTTACTAGGACAAGTATGGGCAAACCATACCTAGACCCACTTGACTTGCCCCTTGCCTCCCCTTGCCATCAAAGTCCAACCTTTCCCATGTCCCATGTGTACTTGACCTAGGACACCATGTGCACTCAAATGGAAATGACCAAATGCCCTAGAGCTTGCTCATGCCATTGCATGACATGACCCGAGGTGACCATCTTACCCTCCACCTCACTCCCTCTGCTATAAAGGTCCAGAGACCACCTCCTTGCGCCCTGCACCTCCTCTCACTCCCTAGAGCCTCCCCAAACCAAAAGGAAGCCAAGCCCTAGCCTTGGGGGCGCGCACGGGCCGTGCCCACGCCCGCGGTGACCACCACGGGCACGACAAGGTGCAGCCCTGCCCGAGCTCCCTCTTCCCCTCCCACTGCCCTAGATGGTTTCCCCTAACCCCCCTGAGTCCCCCTAACCCCTTCCCGTGGCCTCTCGTGCATAGAACCGCCGCCGCCGTCCGGGAGCGCCGCCACGGGCGTCTGCTTCGCGCCGCCGCTCGGAGCCACGCCCGTCACCTCGTCACCGTCCCTCGACGCCCTCGACACCCAGGGACACCACCGAGCCCACGCAGCCACTCCCCGAGCCCTAGGTGAGCGCCCCCGAGTCTTTCGCCGCCGGCCGTTTTCGGGCTAGAGAGAGAGAGAGGTGAGGAAGAAGACGCGCTAGCGCCGTTCGATCTGAGATCGACTGCCGCGCTTAAACGGCCTTCTCCCGCGCCCTCACTCGCGCGCGCTGCGCTGCTGGGCCGCGCAGCCGGCTGTTGGGTCGCAGCCGCAGTGGATCCAGCCCGCGTTGTGTTCAGTTTATTCTTTTATTTTTTTCAGAGATTGATACTTTTCCTTTGGACGTTGCAAAAATAGTAAAACTGTAAAATAAAATCTGGAAAAATTCATGGAACTTAAGGAAGGAAATCTCAACCATATAAAATTTGCAGATCTACTTTCGGACCAATATTTTGGGCACAAGAACTGTTTTTCCACAGACTATCAGTGAGAATGATTTTAACATAACTTTTAAAATATGTAACCAAATGGAACAAACTAAAATGTTCTGGATAGGTATTGAAAATTTCTATCCAATTCAGTTGACCTAACATCAAGGTGAGTTATAGAATGGAAATGCCATCCATATTACTTAAAGACCAGTAGGCTCTTCTATGATTTTTATAATGAGTTTAAAAATGATTTTTGGAGCAAATTCAATTGGATGAGTTTGGTATTGACTAGATCTATCTTATCCTAGCTTAGATTAATTTTTGGAGCTCTATATTATTTTTGATAGACAGATCTAGAAACAACAGCTTTTCTGTTTTTGTTTTGGAATGTGTTCTTGTTTGAAATAAATTGTGTGGTTGATTTAATCTTGCTTCCTAGCTTGTATAAAGTTTTTAGGACTTTTTATTAGGTTTTTTTATTACAATACATCTACCTTAGAAAGTGTGTGCATGTTTGGAAACTCAAATAAAAATGAGATAGCATTCGTTACCTTCTAGTTTTATTATTTTGGAGTTTATGTGTGAGCTAGATCTTTGTGTGAATGCTTTATTAAATTTTGTGCTATGATTGCTATGGATCCAGTACCATTTTGGTACTGTTATTTTGAAGTTAATACCTCTGTTAGCTTGCATGTCTTTTTATAGTGAAGCATGTGTAGGTTTTGTTATTCTTATGCACTAGAATAAATAGCCTTGTTTTATTTATTTTTTTATACTAATTTTTGTCATGAGTAACCAGAGGCTTAGTACCTATTTTGCCTTGGTATTAGTGGGCCCATAACCCACTGGTCCCATTTCATCTTGGTTGTGGATGAAAATTCCCAACCATGCACATGTGATAAATTAACATGTTTTAATTATGTGGTTGATAGGATATTTTCCACCATGGAAATATAATTGTTTGTTTTCACTTATGCAAGTGAGAAGCTTATTTCTTACCAGAAGCTACTAGTATGTTAGATGTGATCCATTTGTTAGCATAATATTCCTTAGGAGTATCTTGTTAAGAAATGATTCACTATTGAGTGCTAAATTAAATTGTTTGCAAATAAACTAAATTCCTTGTGATTGATAGATTGATTGTGAATGATTTTAAATTGAGTGTTTGGATTTTTTAAAAGGTTTAGATAACTTTTCTTTAATTGCATAGCTACTGGTTGTGTAAGTTATACCTTGCTTGCTTGCTAGTAATTGTTTAAGAAAACAGAAATTGCTAGAATTAATTTATGCATGCTTAATGGTTGATTCATAGAATTACTTTGGTGATTGTGCTTACTAACATGAGTAAGATTTGTGTACTGTTATTAGGAATATTTATGATCATGACTTGCTTGTTTATAATTAAGCATCATAGTAGCATTGCTTGCTTCTCTAGTGATGAACTAGTGTCACCACTAGGAATTGTGGTTATCTCTAGTATTGTCATTCTTAGTGTATAAGTGCATGAATTTATTATAGCATGTTTAGGAAGTTATTACTTCTGTTATGATGCCATGAACTCTTTCGTTGCATGTGCTATAGTTATAGAATATAATTATTTCTTATAGCATGCTTGTGTAGATTTTCCATACTAGTCTACTATTAGTGTAGTCTTGTTTTTATGCTTTTAATAAGGGTTTTATCTTGAGTGCTGTTTGTGTTTTGGATTGTTTATATGATTTGATTCAGTGGTATTTAGGTACTGGTTGTTTGCTAATTGTTCATGATTGATGGATTCCAAAACCTCTAGTAAACAATAACCTAGTAAATAAATAGCCTAATCGATTGTGGTGTGTTTGCTTGTTGTTTGGATTTTGTTGGAGTAATTTACCTTAGCATGAGTTTATACTTGTGTTGTGGTTGTGTTTAAGAGTATCTTATGAAACTAAAACATCCAACTAAATCATGAACACATTAAGTGATAGTTGCTTGTGGTGAGTAATACCCACTGCCATGGGTATTGTTCTGTCTGTTTGTTTTACCTAAGCAACCTAAACTTTTGCACCCACAAGATATATATTTAGCTTCTTGTATATCTTAATATGAGAGTGGTACACCACTCCATATATAGTATGTAAGATGTGGGGTATGGTTTTCTAAACCATACATGTTGTCAGACGATAGTGTTGGACCGTGAGAGTTATGTGAGATAGTTTTCGCGATATCGTTTTGAGAGAACTCGAGAGTGAAAATTTGTTGCTGTATGTGTTTCTTAGCTTAGTTGTTTGTCTTTTTACCTGAGAGTGTGTCTATTATTCTTTTACGACGCTAGAAAACGAAGGAGAAGAAGAAGCAGTTGTGGAGCTGTGCGTCAAGTTCAAGTTGCTTCAAGGCCAGGGACATTAAGAGACTTGAGGCAAGCCATCCTGATGCTTGCTGTTATAATACACTTATCATTATCTATCATGCATGTTTTACTTCTCAAAAGTTTTACAAAACTTTGATTTCCAAAAGAAAACTATTTTTGAAGTGAGTATCACTTCTATTAATATTATAAATTATTATGCCATTAGTTAATACTTGGTGTTACCAAGCCCATAAGCCACCATGTGGTATGTATTACCATCACAAATACTAGTCCCTAAGTGGACACCCTAAAATTGTGTTTTTGCAAAATAAAGGCTTTACAGAAAAACCCGGAGAAAAGGCGGATCCTTATTCTCCGGAGGAATGTGGAAGTGATCATTTTTGGGAAATTGGTGTTTTTCAAAAATGACACATAACCTAGTCTTCGCCGGACAACCCTTACCGTACTGCCACCCTACCCCAACATGGGCACAGGGCTTAACTTGAAGTTTGTCCTTGGTAGTGTGTGTTCTATCTCAATCGCTATAAGGGACGTCGTACCCTCGAACCGAATGTCGTCAAAACTCCCAATGTTGAGACATGAAAAGTGTGGGATTAATTTTCCCTCCGGACGCAGCAGTTGGGGCTCCTGTCTTGGCGGGGATTAGCCCGGTGCCGGGGATGCGGACACTCGACTAAAGAGGTAGACATATACTAGCTTGGACATAGTGGATGGTTATGATCAGATACCTGATGTTTACATACTGTTGTTACGGTCCGTGGTTGTATCACGGCAGGTGTACTGTATCTGGTGGATGTGTACACCTCTGCAGAGTACAACTTTTTCGAAGAAGCCGCGTCCTCGGATATTGACAGTTGAATGGCCATGTAGCTAGCATTGTGTCAATGTTTTCAAAAGGATGTTTTCAAAAAGGTGTTTTGAACTTGTGAAGTTCGGAAAGGAAGGAAATCTTGTACCTGGGAGGTACCGTCGATGATGAAAATCCAGAAGTTGTTATACAAAACAAAATGTTTTGCAAAGAAAACCTTTTCTACTCTAAGCAAGAATTCTGGAAACTGATTCCAAGAAGTTTTGCAAAGAGAAAATATTCTTTAACAAAGCTTTACAAAACCTCTTGTACATGTGATATCTACAAGGGACAGAAAAACTATATTATTTTATTCTGAAGTACCTTCTTCAACGAAGATACATATTAACTTGACTGCAACTGTGTTGTCATCCTATATGAACACCATTGATAGTGAACCCTATTTATAGCCTACCTATTCCACCATATAAGCATACTTGCATATTTGGTAAGTTACATGATGGATGTCTTGCTGAGTACATTCAAATGTACTCATTATGGTTTCGCCCCTAGTATCTACTTGCCAGACATTGAGAAGGAGTCTCAGAAGAAGATCAACGAGGAGGAGTACGGAGTTGATGGCTTTGCGAACTAGGATCGTCTCCGGGTCAGCAGCCTGTAGGTTAAGGCGTGACTTGGGCTCTACCGCGTTATGAGTGTGTTTAGTCTTCCGCTATGTGTGTTGTGTGTTGCCCTGCGTGGCAGCCGTTTAGGCTTGGTCAAGTGACCATGCCCCTTTTGTAAGTGTTTATGCAACCGTGTAATGGATAATGTATCTGTGTACCAACTTGATATGTTGTTCACGACTGAATTCCTGGGATCGTGAATGTATGCATATCGGGGGTGTCCTTGAACAGTGGTTCGAAGGGAGGACCCTACAGTAACGTGTCCGCAGGTTCCACTGGATTCTGCTAATGATTGAACTTCACACCTCCAGAGTTCTAATCATGGACTCTATGAATTCGGATTCAAAGCTTTGGGCCGACATGAGAAAAATGCTGAAAAAGTAATTATTTTCAGTCATTTGCGCTCTATATCGATCGGCCTCTTTCGTTCATTTCCTAATATCAAGTAACTAATAACTCCCTTGTTCATTTAATTTAATTTTCCCTGTAGGGTTTGGAGACCGGTCTCAGAAGAAACTGTCGGTGAATTCAAACATAAGCTAGAATTTAGAAAGTTAGTTAATGTGGATAAGCAGCCACCGGGGACCAGCCTATGTGGATACTATGTTTGTGAGAACATCCGGAGACACACCTCTGAGCGGAAAAAAATCGGATAGCTGGTGGAAGGCGACGGATGACTTGCGGAAGAAGCTTAGTCCAGAAGCTCGCTTCCGACCAATTCAAGAGGAATTAGCAGGATTTTTCATGAGGGAAGTCATCCATCCTAAAGGAGAACACTATATCGAGGACGAAGAACTTTTTATGCGATAAATTGTGTATGGAAACTTGTTCGAAGTTGTATATGGTCACCCGAGATTGAATATATATTATATATTCCTCTTGAATTCTTCTTGTTTGAAATTTCATATGCATGTATATAGTAGCGTAGAATATGTGTACTAAAAATTCATCAAAATTAAAATAAAACATAAAATAAAATATAAAAGAAATAAAACACTACAAATCAAAAAGAAACCAGGTTTAGGGGGGCTAAAACCCTAAACCTGTGGAGGAGGCCTTTAGTCCCGGTTAGCCACGAGAACCGGGACTAAAGGTCCTCCGCCCCGACGGACTCCTGGTGCCCACGTGGACGGGCCTTTAGTCGCGGTTCGTAAGCGGCGCGACTAAAGGGATTAATGGCCATCCATTTACTAAAGGGACATCCATTTACTAATGGATCATGCCCAATAAGCCAATATTTGGTGCAACATCACAAATGTGAGTAACAAGACTCGAACTTTGGTGTGTTGAAATGAAGCAGCCCCTCTCCAGCACTAAAATAAAAAAGAATCTGAAGAAGTAGAATAAAAATTCGATCGGATTCTAAAAGTCCTTTCTTTTTTGTTCTTTTTTATTTTTTACTTTCAGTCCGAAAAACAAGAATAAATTCCATTAGAGTAATATGTAATTTTGAAATTAATTACTCCCTCTGTCTAGTTTATTAGTCACAATTAGCGTTTCTCTACGACATAGGTGAACAATGATAGGGCGAAGGAGATAGACAGAGGGATTGGTTTGTGCCTAATTTTGCTTGATATCCACAGAGGAATTGATTGCAGAATCCCAGAGATACGTGCCAATCCACCACCATTAAACTCCTTCTCTTGCATGCAAACTGAGCGAGTAAAAACTCTGGTCATGCATTGACCAGTTTCCTTCTCTCCCTTAGTTCACATTGCATGCAGAGAGTAAAACGGTTTGTAATAGGTAGAGAGTTAAATTGGGTATGGGATGATGCGGTTTTCTCTATATACTAGTTGAGCATTAAATGTCTAGATTGTGCCTAACTCTTGAGATAATCTAATTTCGATATTTTGACTAATAATCCGAGATGGAGTCCTTGTTGAATTAGAATAGATTTTCCTTTTAAAATACTTCAATTTATTAGCCAGCATGCCAGAAATGCCATCTCTAGCCATTTGGACATTAACATCTAAACCCTCAGTTCAAAAAATAAAAAATAATAAACTCCCAACATCTGCGCGCCTAATTATTACCTTTAACAGCCGCACGCCAAATCTCCACTGAAATAGCCTCACGCAGGGTCCCACTCCCCAGCGTGTGCGAGCCAAATCTCCACCACAGCGCTCCTCGCCACTCGGCTACTCCTCCACTGAAAGCCTCCACTTTGCCCTCCCGCCCCAACGGCGACTGCAACGGCTTCGCCCTCCCCTTGTCCTTGGCGTCGTTCTCAACTAATGACTAGTAATCCCTGGTTCCCGCCCTCCCCATATCCTCAACCAAATGATACGATGTAAGTTAGATGTCGGCAGATCCAGGTGTGATACCGACATATGTAGGTTATATGCCGGCGGATGTAGATCACCGTTGATGTTTTAAGTTACCACTGGCGATGGATCTAGATCACGCTACCATTACATGTCCCTCGGAGATCGTTTCCCCCACCCAAATGGAGATCGACTTGAACAAGGCCTCTGTTATTCAGATAGTCGCGGTAAATAGCATATAAATTAGTCCTTTAACGAAATGTTCTCTTAAGATTCATCTATATCTTTTATCGTTTGTTGCCACTTCTTTTATTTTTATTCTTTTCGTATTTGGCTAGTGGACCACAGTACAGGCTGTGACTTCTACAGCATGTCGCGTGCTGAAATTCAGAATTCTCTGTTTATTGCATGTGCTGATGATTAAACTGTGCCATGCTAAAATATAAATTATTACTCCCCAGTACCTAGTAGCGTTTACATGGAAATTGCTTGCTCATGCTCCCTGGTCCTGGTCCTGTGGATCTTAGCCCTTTGCACTTTCTTTACAATGTATGTGTGAGACTTTCTTATTTCGTGTTCATTCGCTATTTAGTCTGTTGACCGATTAAGCTCTACACCTTTTCTTGATGAGATGATCAGGCAGTTACCTAGTGTTGTGTACAACTACATTTGTTCAGCATCTTCCTTCGTAAGTACTTGATGGTCTCATTGATTTGTGTGTGCTTCTTTACGATGAGGCCCCAATCTAGGCTTGGTTCTCTGCCGATGATTAATATGCAGCAATGTATGCTACAATTGGCGTACCGTAGCAAAAAAAAACTACTACGATCAGCATCTAAACAGTACTACCGAACAATCTATTCTTCTAGAACTTATCATACATGTTTATGTTACATGTGAAAGGTACAAGTATTTCATCTATCTCATTTCTCCTTCGTCGCCACTTCTTTGATTTTTATTCTTTTCGTATTTGGTTATAGGATCACAGTGCAGGCTATGACTTCTGCAACATGCCGCGTACTGAAATTCAGAAATTGGTTCATTTCTCTGTTTGTTGCATGTGCCGATGAGTAAACTATGCAATGCTAAAATGCAAAGGATTACTCCCTGGTATCTAGTAGCGTTTACACGGACATTGCTTATTCATGCTCCATGATCCTGTGGAGCTTAACCCTTTGCACTTTCTTTGGAATGTATGTATGAGGCTTGCTTATTTTATGTTCATTTGCTATTCTGTGTTCCGATGATTAAACCCCGCACCTTTTTTATGTGCACCTAGTGTTGTGTACGACTAAATTTGTTCTGCATCTTCCTTGGTAAGTGTCCGATAATCTCATTGATTTGTGTGTGCTTCTTTACTATATATGAGGCCCATATCTAGGCTTGGTTCTCTGCTGATGATTAATATGCAGCAATGTCTCCAACAATTGGCATAACATAGCAAAAAGAGTGCCATTATCACCTCTTTACTTGTCTCATTTGTACATATGATGCAGTTTTGTCACTCATGTTTGTATGTATGGAAGTGTATCTGCTTCATTTTTGTGAATGTGCTAAACATGTTTGATGCTTTTTTACTAGTGTTTATGTGGACGCGGGTTTGGAAAGTTTCGGTGGATGATGTGAACCCCTGGATGTGCTTCGGAATGCATGCTGGCATAGGAAAATATCCGGTGGATGATGTGAACCTGCGGATGTGGCTTTGGAGTTGACGTTGGCATAAAAAAAAGTTCCCGTTAACCCATGGACCTCCTGTTGAACCTTTGTGATGCTAATTTCAGGTATTATAAATCTCCTATGCTTCGGAGTGTATGTTATGTAAACAGACTCCTTCGACGACGACGATTGTGATGATGGCGCGGAACAGACATCGAAGAGGGCAAGGAGGAAAAAGATTAGTATTAGTACTAGGTTATCCATTGTTGCAAATGTAAAACCATGTCAATTCATTTCCATCGGAGTGCATGTTATGACTTAGGTCTCCTATTCGGTAATTTAGTTTTGACACTCTCGCCACGTGGGATACCCCGGCCAGCTCTCCTCTCCACTCCCAAACTACGGATAATGCAGCGGCTCCCAATGTGAGCGCAGAACGCTCTCCTCTCTACCCCCAAACTGTCTGTCTGTCCCCACACCTCTCTACTTCCAAACTCTGTTGTGCGTAGATCCACCGGTACCATGTCTGGTCATCGCGAGGAGGGCCACCAGCAGCAGATCCACATGTACTTTCCCCGGCGCAGCATGCAAGGCGCAGAGCGTGCGCTGCCCGCGAGGTGCAACATGCCAACTCGTCCCGCACACCACCACCTTCGGCTCCACCCATCGCACCTTCGGACGCCAAGGAGGAAGAAGAGGAGGAGGATCTCGCCGTCGAGTTCCACGAAGAGGCCTTGCAGGGGATTTTAGCGTCCCTAGAGAGTTTCACGATAGAAGAGCTCTGGCAAGCTAGGCTCGCCCGGCTTTTCACTGTCAAGCTAGAGGCCAACATTGCGGAAGCGTTCCGCCATTACATGCAAAATGAAGATGCGACGGTGCTGGCGGAGGCGCGGCGGCGCACCGTAGGCTAGGACGCTAGGTCCGGGGTCTATCTTTTTTATTTTTGTGATTTGTTTTAGAAACGACTTGTTCACTCTAATGTTAACTGTGATGGTTTCGAAGATTATGTGCATGCTTATTTTCGCAAGAAACGTTAGTCTCTCTATGTTTCTTCGAATTTTACCGTGGATGACAAGTGGGGTCCAGGCATCAACTGGTCGGTCGTAGCCAGTCAAAGGAGTCAAACAGGGCAGGATGTGTGGTGCGATAAAAATTCGCGACGTTCTACGTGACTAGGCTAGTTTCGTCGAAGGCAACTAGGCTCTAAGTGGGCTACTGAGCCGGGAACAAAAATCAGCGGCGTAAAATTAGAGAAAATTCGTGCAAAACCAGTCTGCGAAGGACCAAACCAAAACGTCAAGAGCAAAATCCACTTTTAGCCATCCGCGACAGAAACACGCGACGTTATGCGCTCAAAACACCCCCGATCGCACGGAATTTGGTAGTGGCGGGAGTCGTTGTGCCTGTACCTTGCGTCCACTGCTTAGACAGTCAGCGCTGCTCTCGTCGCTGAAAGGCCAGCTGGCAAGAAAAGAGCGGCCCTGCCTGACCTGGAGCCCACGCCCGCTTCTCCCCATAGGATTCCGTTGCACGGCAAGACCTCCACAAGGAGGATGCCCTCATGCAGCTTCAGGAGAGCCCCAATGTGTCAGGACAACTCATTGCCAGGACCCCTTTAGTCGCTCTCGTCGAACACCCTGTTTACTTTGCTAGCATCGTGCTTCGAGATCCCACGAGAGGTACCCCGTGCAGCAGAAGCTCATGTACATGCTCGATATCACTTCGAGGAAGCTTTGTCACTAATTCAAGGGAAAACCCATCACCGTGGTGTCTACCTTCCCCGTGGAGCAAATACTGTGCAATTTCAACGGCACGGGGCGTGTCGCCGAGTGGGCTGTCGAGCTCCAACACTTTGAGCTCCAGTTCCTCACGACCAAGATAATCAGGGGAGGAGTTTTGGAGGAGTTCAATGTAGAATGGACCAACCCACCGCCATAGGAAGACCCTGAAGAGGAGACAACCATCCCTCTCTCTCTCTTCCTCCTATTTTGACTTGTTTTGGTTTGATTTTGAACCAACTTATTTCAAAAACACAAAAAGAAGAGAAAAAATAGAGAGAGAGAAAACCCAGCGCAACCCACCCCTCTCTTTCTCCCTCTTGGGCCCATCCCATTTTATTTCCTCCTCTACTATCACTCACGCGCGCGCCATATAGCTGACAGGACGACCCAGCAACAGCTCGCTCACTAAAAATAGAGGCCCACCAGGGATGTCACGATGACGCCCCCTGTTCTATCCCCTCGCGCACGTTCTAGACTCTTAGAAGAACACGAATCCGCACTCGATTTCTTCCGTTTAAACGAGATATTGTTCGATCTCTTCGTCCCTTATATACCCCGCACCCTCCCCTCCTTTTTGCTCCAAAAACCTCAAGGAAAATCACCTCAAGGAAAACCGCCTCCAGGCTGCCGCAATCAAGCTCGATGCGCCGCCTCGGTCGCTGTTAGCATCTGGTCATTCCGGCAATCACCGTCGTTTTCTCCTCCTCTCTCTGCCTCCTCTCGATCTCTCTTGTCACTGTGCATCTCCCTCACATCATCGCACGTTGTTTTGTCCCCCAGGTCTTCGCCAACCGAGGGAGGAGCAGAGCGCCATGACCACACCATCTTCACCATCGAGTCTGCGTCGTCCTCCTAAACATCCTGGTATGCCCCATTGTCCCTCTAGAGTGATAGGATAGCCGTGATGTGCCCGTACTCGTTTCTGCCACCGCGCGCGCGTAGTTCCGGTGAACCTCTGGGGGACGACAGCGCACAACCATTAGATCTTCATCGGGTGCCCAGCGGCGGCGATCAGCACGAAGAGGTACGGACAGAGTTGGTGCATCCGTTGCCACTTCCATCCGACGACAGAGAGCAACGATCCACACGAAGCATCATCGGCCAATCAGAAACCGCCGTGGAGATTGCCCCGGATCGAGCCTTTTCTCTAAAAACAAAATAAAACCAGATTGTTTTTACAACTTCAAAAATTCATAACAAAAGATTTACTCGGCCAAATTTCAAGTTTTTGTACTCGTTGAATTCAGCATAACACGTAGAATACATTAGAGAAATAAAATCACACTTTTAATATGTGCACAAACATGTTATTGGTAGATTTTTTTTCACTATATTGCTCATAACTTTTGTTCTATAAAGTATTTTTGAGTGAATCCAATTGCTACAGTTTTGTACTGATATTCTCTATGAACTAGAAGTAAAAGACCAATTATAAGAAACAGTTTCGTGGCAGAACCATTTTGATGCAGGGCGACCCATCCCATTGGGCATGTCTCACACTCCATCATATTTCAAGTCACCATGGATTCAAAAGGTAAACTCATTCTTCTTCTATAACCCACTTCGTACCCCTTTGGATGGTATACTAATTAACCATCTACCCCCGTGCATTGCTAGGTATGAGTCAATGAGTACAGATGCGAGGGCAGATGACGAGGAAGCCCAGGACTCAAGGATGTCTAAGGTATACACGTGGAAGAGAAGGAAGAAGCGAGAAGACGAAGAAGAAGAAGGAAAGTAAACCCGGCCTAATGGCCCGGCCAGAACGGCCTCCCTGCTCCTCAGGTCGGGCTCCCAGTCGAGCCGTCCTGCCTCCACTGTGTCCTCGGGCCGGCCTCCCTGCTCCTCAAGCCGGGCTCCCAGCCGAGCCACCCGGCCTCCCTGCGCCTTAGGCCGGCCACCCAACCGAGCCACCCGGCCTCCCCGACCGGCCAGGCCGACTTCCCAGGCCGACTCCCCTGCGACTTACATGCCTGCGCGCAGTGACAGAGAATATTACCCTGTATCCCTTTACCTACCCCCTACTACTATATATAGGACCCCTCCCCCTCCTTCCTAGAGAAAGGGTTGACTTGAGATAGAATTGGGCCTTGTGCTCCCCTCTCATGTGGAGAACCTCCCCCATGCGATCCATGGCTAATCCATAGATTCATCTATTGGATTGTATCAAGATCTCTACAAGTAGCTACTCTTTCACCTTGTGATTTCGGTAGTTCTTGACAACCTTCCCCTTGCGGCTTTTGTTGGATAGGTGGACCGGCCAGTGAGAGGAATCGATTCCAATTAGCGTGTTGTTGACTTGGGTTTGCAATCCCTCGTAGGCTTCACGAGTTATCTCCCCTTTTGTGTGCATGAGTTCAGCATGTTCTTCGTGTCCATCGCGTTCTTCCCAACCTCCCCACCTCTTGTGCGTCAATCTTGTGAAGATCGGGCCACCAAAGAGGTGAAGCCTATATCATCTGGTATCAAGAGCAAGGTTGCCACGGATTTGACACCCTCTTTCCCCTAAAAAGTTTCTTGTTCTTGCCTAAAGTCGAAAATTTCCACCAAAAATAGCCCCAATTTGCTTTTGGATCGATCATTGATTTGAGTGCGTTTTGGTAGGTTTTGATCTGTGAATCTCTTGCTAAACTTGTTGATCTACCTTCACTTGCGTTTCCATGGCTTAATTCCACCTATTTCCCCTACAATTTGGTGATTTTGGGAGCCGTTTTACGCCCCAAAATGTCAAATTCGCGTTCAAATCCCGTGTGCAGGAAGCCCAGCCTCAAAGGACCCCAGGCCGTACCCCTAACAGACCTGCCCGGCCTCCACCATGGCCTCAATGCCCGGCCAGGCCGGCCTCCCAGAAAACTTCTGCGTCCGATCATCGTTTTCGCTATAACTTTTGACTCGGGACTCTGTTTTGAGTGATCTTTAGCTCGTTGTGTGGCCAATTACATCATATACAGTACTATTGCAGGAGATATATCATCCATTTAAGCCCAATTTCGTGAGAGAGCATGACACTTTCCAGCCTATAGGGTAAAAATCGTCAGAGAGATGTGAACATCCCGAATCTTCTCCCTCTTGCCATTCCTTTGTGAACCAACCTACCTTTTCATTACATTACCTATTGATGCTAGTTCATCTATGATTGATAGGGATTTGCACACTTGTATCGTGTAGTTTCAGAGTGATCGTTGTATGCGCTAGTTCATATAGTTTCATCTGATGGCACAAAGTGAGTGAGCAAAAAGAGTAAAAAGCAAAAGAGAAAGGAGAAGAGATAAAAAGGTAACCACCACTTTCCATACCACTTGTAGGAGGCGCGCAAGATCGATGAAAATCTTGTAGGTGGTGCATTGTGTGCAAATCTTATAGCCCACCATAAATTGCAATCGAACTAGTGACTCTCCTTATACTTGTGCAACACGAGATTTATAGTCTTAGCTAGGATCATTTGGTTCCTTAGCTCACATTTTGGTTGAATTAGTCAATTTATCTCCGTGCGTGCGTTTCCATATATCTTTCGGAGATCAACTTGCTGTTGCTTTGTGATCATTGTGGTTCTCTACTTGTCATTGCAATATCTTGGTTTCCGGTTGTTCCATTTTCTTTCCACTTTCCATACCTATCCAAACACAAGCCGTGTGTGATTTGGAGCGTGCTTTTGGATCTTTCGGACTCAAGTCACTTCATTCTTTTTGTTATCCGTTTCTCTTGGCATGGTCCACTAGTTCCAATACTTGCTTAAAGGTGAGGTTTGAGCTCTTAGGTCTTCACACTATATATATACACTTGTACTTGTGAGTAACCATGTGTAGCGAGAGCGGGGGATATGGAGGCGATGATGACTATGGTGAGTAAGTGATGGACCACTACGACTACAACAACAACGATTATAACGAGCTAGACATGGGTGACCTATACCACGACATGGTGGATCACCACTCGTACGAGAACGACATGGTGAATCACCACTACTACGCGCATGACATGGTGGATCACCACCACTACTACGACCACGACGTTGAGCTCTACACAGACTATTCCTACCCAAGCATCATCGACATGGCGGAGAACCATACCAACAACAACAAATTCAACTCCATGAGCTCGAACGACATGAACCACTACTACAACTATAACACCGCGACCTTGGATGAAGAGATGGAGCCGTGCTACACCGACTATGCATCCAAAAACATGGTGGAGTACTACACTGACAATGACTCCACAAGCATGAGGGACAAGATGGAGCTCTAAAACTACTTCAAATCCGACATGGATGAGCTCACCTACAAGAATTTCCTCTCCAAGATTAATGGACAAGATATCATATACCCTATGGTTCATTCTCAAGACCAAGGAACTTCAAGGAGAATGCCAAGGACACCACAATACAACTCCCTTCAACCTCAAGATGGTGCCACGACAAGAAATCCGACAAGTTGGCAAAGTCAAGATTGGCTCCTTCAACAACAAGATAGTGCCACAAGAAGGACATCATCGAGGCTCCATCAAGCAACAAGGCCAAGAAGCCAAGGCATCCGAATGACTTTCTACGTCATCCCACACAAGCTTCGTCGTCAACAAACTTCAACCGCCAAGTTGTCGCCCACACAAGCTACAATACGATGACACAAGAAGAGAACATCTACATCAATAGTCCAAGTGCGCGATGACTTCCCCACTCACAAGATGGCGGCGAGCGCACATCACTAGGTGGCCCCTTCAAGTGCTAACACAACATTGCCAACACATATGCAAGGCATGAAGGATCTATTCCTTTCCATGGATAAGACATTTGATAAGTCTCATCATGCTATGTCTCAACGGGTACAAGATCTCAAGACCTCCATCGACAAGATCTCTGAGCATCTAACAAGTTCAAGACGGAGGCACAAGAAACAAGATCGCGGGTAAAAGGCCAAGACCACTATGGCGCCCTCAACAAGTATACATCGTGTGGTATCTACATCAAGTGCCACCACCACAAGGGCTCCCACATGGAAAGAGGAAGACCTACATGAAGAAGGAGGAAGAGAAGGCCCTCCCATATATTGATGATGATGTTGGTTCGATCATCGCTCTTAACAAAACCATGAGACTACTTGAAGATGAATACCTCTTATGCCCTAGATGCAATGGACATGGACATGTGATGGCTAGGTTCAGACTCCAAGTGCAGAGTGTGTAGCTAGTGGCAAGCCTTCTTCCCCACGAGGGTGACTCGAGGGTTTATATCGAACTCTTGGGGAGCCAGTATTTCAGCAGTTGTCTTCCAAGCTTCCTCCAGGATCCTGCAAACAAGTAGAGAATTTTGTGCCCTCAACCTCACCAAGTGGTTGTCAAGCACAAGGTGTGAGACTTCTAAATTGCAATGCAAAACTGAAAGTAAATGTGCAATAATTAAATCTACTACTAAATGCAAATGAGAAAATAAATATGCAATGGATTGTTTTTGTATTTTTGTGATGCAAGTGGTGATGGAGATAATGTAAATTCGAATTGGAGATGCAAGTAAAGTAAAGTGCAAGTAAAGTAAATTGCAGCAAAGTAACTAGAGTGTTTTCTTATATTTAAAATAGGACCGGGGTTCATGGTTTCACACTTGCATTCTCTCAAATAAAGTGGTAGACGGTGGACATAAAGAATTACATGTGAGATTACAATAACATGTTTAACATTGAGTACTTTCATATGGGCATCACATCCTAGCATAGAGATCTCTACGGTCATATTAATCCCTCTTATACTCCACCAAGATGCGAAATAAATCATAACACCTCGATAATTAAGGAAAAACCAGAGTATAGCTTTAAGCAATGTGACATGAAGTTGAAGTAAGAACTTGCTAGATCTAGTCATGGAGATTGATTAGTGTCACTTCAAATCCCCGGTAACAAGGTACTCCTTTTTATCCCTAGTGAGGTAACTAAGAAAGGTTTAACAAAACCTAAGTGGATCGCTGAACTTCTGTCACTTTCACAGCACTAGCCACCCCCCGTTACTCCAACTAATGCACCCATCACCCCACACACGCTCTCAAGAACTAGATTGATCAAAGCTAGCAAATAAGAACGGGGTACATAAGATACATCTACTCAAATAACTCAAGAGAAACAATTGCAATCTCAGATTCAATAACTCATAGAAAAGATCCACCACATAGGAATTACAACGGTGCCAGTAATCATGTGAGGCAGCTCATATGGATCTAATTAGTGAAGAACATAGAGAGAGAGATACAAGTGCTACTTCCACAAACCCATAGACCCGGGGTGGACTACTCCCTCTTCATGGAGATGACGTTGGAGGGGTAGGAGATCACACCGGCGGCGCCCCACCGGAGTTTTCCCCCTCCAATCTGGAACTTCTGGTCTCTGTTTTGGTGTTTCGGCGGCGCTCCCCTCCGTAAGGGTACGGGGGACCCTTTTTATAGTCCGTTTTAGGTCAAGACGGAGTCGGTAAGTCGAAGATGGAAAGAATTGGGGCCAGAGGGTCCAAAAGGGGCCTCTCACGCGACCAAGGAATCTGGCCGCGTGGAGGGTCCTCTTTTGGGCCTCCTTGCCCAATTCTCGTGGATCCTTCGCCCGCAAGTCTTCTCCTTCCAAGAAAATGACCCCCGCAGATTTTCAGGTGATTTCGCGGAAGTTTGCCCCCTGAAACGTCAAAAATATAGAAAACGGGGTTTCTGACAGGCAGGGTTAATTCCATAAAAGTTGGGGGACTTTGTAATTTAACCCCAAAATACTATAAAACATTGAATTGTACCCTTATATGATGCAATATGTAATAGAAAACCATGTGAAAATATGCAAAATTCATCTATGCATTTTACATGCATCACCATGTGATGTGGGATTGCCAAGGCGGCGACCAAGAGGGTGCATCAAGTGGAGAAGCCGAGCATGGGAGTTTCCCTTTGGCAATGGAGGAGAGTGATGATGCCAATCTTATGGCTCACACATTTGGAGGCGATAAGGTTGATGAGGTTGAGCATGGGATTTTCCCTTCAACCAAGGAGGCGTATGGAGTTGAGGATGTTGATCCTACTGCTATGTGCATGTGTTATGAGATGGTACTAATCCCATGTGAGCATGAGAGCCACTTAGCCCACATGAGTGAGAGAGAATGTGAGATGAGTGACTCCACCATATGTGAGGTTGAGTGCATCCACTTTGAGGGCATGAGTGATATTCCACATGAGTTGCGAGAGGTAGTTGATAGGTCACGTGAGGCCATTTTGAATTCTAACAACTTACCCTCTATCTATAGTGTGTTTTCCCATGATGTGCTAGGTTCCATGGATGATGAGGCGCCACTCCTAAACACGGTGCTTCATATGGAGAAGAAGATGTACGTGGTGGATGAAGGTGTTGCCACCCCATGTCTACATCAAGATGGACAAGTCGGCCACTTAAAGGCCCCTACTACCACAACACCTACTTCATATGAGAAGGACGACAATGGCATGGGTGTTTATGTGACCATGTTCCCACTAGAAGACATGATGAATGATGACTTCTTGCATGCTACGGATGATGCTATTTGTGATGTACGGCCGACATGCTTTGCCCCAAGTGCTTAAATTTTTCATCCATTGTTGCAACCAAAATATTGAACAATTGTTCTTTAAAATGCTTGGTTTGCAATAATGTTTCTATGCTTTAAAATGAGTTTCCCCCCATGGCATCCTCACCTTTTGGGGATTTTTCTTGTGCCCATGTTGAGACTTCCGCATCCTTCAAGTTGCATGTTACCAATTTCAATATTTCGAATTTTCCCTATTGCTTTGGATATTTTTATGACTTGTACATGAAGAGACATGTCATGATGGATGAGGTGTTAATTTACCACAAACAAAATTTCTTGATTTGGTCTTTTGTGTGTTTGAGTACCCGCATGCTAATGTCAACCTGAATTGAACATTAGTTGACAAACCGAGCTCTTGAGAGCATGATAAAATTGTGTTGTGGATCAAACCCGGCTCTAATACCTTTCTCGTGTTTTGCATCAAACACATTGAAAAGTTTCTGTTTCCTTTGGTTTGTTTGCAAACATGTTTGTGATATTGTTCTCCTTTGTGACAAGAATGCTTGATATTTCACATAGATGATTTGTGTGTTGCAACAAGTATGATGAACAATTGTTCTTTCTGATGGCTTGCTTGCAACCACAATGATATTTTGAGCATGTCTTGTCATGAGTGTTTTGGTTTCCCTTCCATTGGTGCTGCAAAAAAATGACGAAAATTTTCTATTTCCTATGCTTTGCTTGGACCCATGCTAATAATATTTGGGACATTCTTCATCTTGTGTTTTTGCCAATGTCTCCTCTTATTGGACCAATGATTTTGACAAACTTCCATTTCCAATGCTTTATGTGTAACCCCTCAAAGTTTCTTGGAGATTTTGTGTTCTCACATTTTGGAGATGTTTCAGTGAATTGCTTGCACATTCATCTTGCATATGCAATAGATTCCATATATTTATGTTGTGCTAACGGTGCTATGAATAAGAACAGACATGTCATCAATGATATGCTCATCTGTCTTGCACGCACCTGGTTTTCTTGGTCTTTGGTGTGTAGGTTCTACCTTTGGATGAGATGGCATGCGTGGCTACATCACCACCTTTCTATGACGGGGGATCTTACAAGACAACCACATCGACATCTTGCTAAGGTGCCTTCCCTCTACTTAAAAACACATGCTTTGAACTTCAAGAATTGGCTACTCTTTGAGTGTTGTTTTTGTCTTTCTTGTGAGCTTGGTAGGTTACATAAAGGCCAAAGGAACATTGAAGAGCTTCCATTCCCTTTTCCATCAAGAACAACCACATGGTGACTTTGACTTCTACGACAATCCATCTACCTCCTCTACACGTTGATGACGAGTTGGCATCGAGGATGACTCCTTTTCAAGTGGGGGGAGATGATGCAGCACGACCCATCCCACTGGGCATGTCTCACACTCCATCGTATGTCAAGTCACCATGGATTCAAAAGGAGAACTCATTCCTCTTCTATAACCCACTTCATACCTCTTTGGATGGTATACTACTTGACCATCTACCTCCGTGCATTGTAGGTATGAGTCGATGAGTACAGATGCGAGGGGAGATGCCGAGGAAGCCCAGGACTCAAGACCATCTAAGGTGTACGCGTGGAAGAGAAGAAAGAAGCAAGAAGACAAAGAATAAGAAGGCCAGGAAACCCGTCCTGACTGCCCGGCCAGGCCGGCCTCCAGCCGATCCAGCCGGCCTCCACCCTGGCCTCGGGCCGGCCACCCTGACCCTCAGGCCGGGCTCCCAGCCGAGCCAGCCAGCCTCCACCCCCGCCTCGGGCCGTCCTATCTGCGCCTTAGGCCGGCCACCCAACCGAGCCACCCGGCCTCCCAGGCTGGCTCCCCTGCGACTTACCTGCCTGCGCGTAGTGACAGGGAATATTCCCTTGTATCCCTCCACCTACCCCCTACTACTATATATAGGACCCCTCCCCCTCCTTCCTAGATAAAGGGTTGACTTGAGATATAATTGGGCCTTGTGCTTCCCCTCCCATGTGGAGAACCTCCCCCATGAGATCCATGGCTACTCCATAGATTCATCTATTGGATTGTATCAAGATCTCTCCAAGTAGATACTCTTTCACCTTGTGATTCCAGTAGTTCTTGTCAACCTTCCCCTTGTGGCTTTTGTTGGATCCGTGGACCGGCCGGTGACAGGAATCAGTTCCAATTAGCGTGTTGTTGACTTGGGTTTGCGATCCCTCGTAGGCTTCACGAGTTATCTCACCTTTTGTGTGCGTGAGTTCATCGTGTTCTTCGTGTTCATCGCGTTCTTCACAACCTCCCAACCTCTCGTGCGTCAATACGTGAAGATCGGGCCACCCTAGAGGTCAAGTCTATATCACCTTTGTTGCACGTTTATGGCCTATTTTGAGCTCTTTTAATTCTAAAAATAAAATTTTATGCATAGATTGTCTTGCATGCATTATGCTCATGTAAATAACATCCGAGAACAACCATGTCAGTAATTTTGCTGATTGTAAATTTTAATGCATTGCATATCATGCATACAAGTTTATGTAATGTTTTATTTAATTGTATGTTTATGTATGCTATGTTTTTGTTTGTTTTAGATTTTGAAGAGGAGCAATACTAATCTTGTTGTTGTTTCTATTGTTGTTCTTGTTTATCCTCTTGCCAAGGCAAGTGACACATTCATCCACCCATTATTTTTCCTATGCATTGCTAGAGTTTTGAAGTAGTATGCACGATATGTGGTTTTTCTCTAAGTACTATGTTATGCAAAAACCCTAGTAGTGTGTAGCCCCCCTTACCCTTGTTAATATTATAGCCTTAGCATTTGGTATATGCTATGTCATGTTTCAAATTGTTTTACTTGATGTGTGGAAAAATTCTAAGTATAAACCCCTAATGAAACACATGGGTGGAATTTCGGATGTGATTGGATCATGTTGAGTGGATCCCTATGGCCATATCAATGGTGTTTATCACTGAAGAACTACACTTGTGGACGGACACCCAGGAACAAAGAGATTCCTAAGTCCCTCTTAATCTAGTAGCTTGCCGTGTATCCCTTTGACAATATGGGTTCTATCTTGATCAACTAAGTTGTGAGAAACCAACCCATGCTTGACAAGAAGATGTAGCATAATTATAGGTGGAATGGGTCTTGTTGTATGGGTTGAATCTCTCCTTCTGAAAGATCTCGTCTCAATTGTCTCCTTTCCATGATGCACTCCGAGTGTATAGAATGTTTGTGATAATTGAATACAAAGGGTAAAAGTACACAACCTCTGCAGAGTTAGAAACTATGATCATAGTCGTGTCCCCGGTAAGCCCTGTTTGTTTCCAGGGGATTTTTGGGGATAATCTTGGCCCAGTCCCGAATCCCCACATTTTGCAAAAAGCCCATTTGTTTTCGAGTGTTTTTGGCCCGGTCATATCCCAACCTTTCCCGACCTTTCCCCGAACCCCTATCAGTTTCTTATACGACCCAATAAGCGACCCATAGCTCGCGTATTATCCCGGAGAACCGGATGGAAAGGAAGAGGGAGGCGGCGGCGTCGTGCCTGTTGGGGCGGGGAGAGGCGGTGGCGAGTAGGGAGAGGGCGATGAGCAAGGGAGAGGGGCAGCGAAAGATGGGCGGAGGGAGGGGCGACGAGAAGACAGCTTATCCACCGGCTCCGCATCATCGTTTCGGAATCCCAGTGGCTCTGCATCGTCATTCCTGGCCTCTCACCGGAGAATCTCCTCCGGTCTGCACCTTTCCCGGTAATGTCTTTTCTCGCTTCGTCGCCGCTCCCACCCACTGCCGTTCCCATCCACACACACCGGTGCCACCACCTCATCCAGCACAATATCTCTGGCACCCTCCTTCGTCCTTGTCAGGCAGCAGTAGTGAAAGAAACACCGGGTTCTGTGTTCTGTATTCTATATTGTGGATGGACATGACTCTTTTGCAGATACACCTACAAAGAATTGTTGTGTACAGTAGTAAACCATCCTGGAAATTGTCCAGTCATATAACATATATTTTACCATGATGGTGTCAAGGATATCTGAAGCTTTATTACCATGGTTGGGACTTGGAAGTGAAAAATTGAAGATGTACTTCTCCTTGCTACCTATAATGAGGATATAATGATATCTTGTCAATAATAATGTCTTATTATTCTTAGCTGTTTTTTCCTTGCTACCTATCAGACATATTTTATGAATTGTACATAATTTTTCCTTGCTTGGATGCTGATATATATCCTGCAATTATTCCCTAATACAAGGACATGCTACTCCTTAGATACATCGCCTTGTTGAGATGATTATTCTTTTTTTTTTATTATGGAATACTTCCAAAGTTCCTAAGAGCCTTGTAAGGCTGTACTTGTGAGATATATGTTGTTTTCATTGTATTGCTCATAATTTGCAATTGCTACATTTAGATGGGTTGCTGTAACGTCAGACTGTTTGGGAAGTTATAATGATCTAAATATAATATGTGCATTTGCAAAGCATGCATCTAAAAATACGGGAAATTTTGGTGCATCTCTCGAGATGTTGAAATAGGTCTAGATCATCTGGTTGAGGGTACATCTTGGAGTGATCTTTATAACAAACATCTTTCTAAACCAAATCATCTTATAAGACAAACCAGATTTGGTGATGACCAGCACTAACTTTCAATAACATCGACCAAGTTCATAGGTGACGCGAGAGGATTCATCTAGGTATTTTAGAACTCAAACAGGGGTGAGTATCTAAATCACATAGATGATGACCTTACTTCTGCAAGTTAGTCGTGTATAACTGGACGATCTCATGAGTCCTAAAGGATGAATCTGAACGAGGAAACAAACCTTCTTAAACCAATACTAAACCCTGATCACTGTCTTTGATATTTCCAAAACTCTTGTCTACGTTTCTGTATGACCAAGGCTACAGGAGAAGCAAACCAGGAGGGATCCAAGATCAGAAGACATCAAGTGAGGGGGGTGAAATCCTAGTGTTTGGTGTCATACAAGAATAATTTGGGTACATGACCTGATCAATCTTGTAAGCTGATTATTTCTGAGGGATTAAACACTGGAGTTTCATTAGGTTAAATTATACTGGAACAAACTGGTAATTGACTCTGAGACATCATCACACGAGAAGTGGCAACTGGAGACTTACTCGCAAATACTAGACCCTGGAGTGATCGAGGTTCCATAGATATTTTGATGGAGAGAGAGAGAGAGAGAGAAACCAATATTGGAAGAGAGTGGAATTTCGACATGACCTCTAGATTATATTTAAAATTGACGAGTTTAAATTTGAATTATTTAAAATTTGTGGATGTTTGAATTTGAATATGAATTCAAATTGAATTATCAAGAAAATAAAATTACCATAATCAAATGGAAACAATTAAGAAATAACAAATATTGGACATTTCCAATTTCATTGTGTATAAGAAAAAGAAAACAATTAACTTTATTAATAAAATCACAATATACAAAGTCTTTACAATTTGTTTCCAAAATAGAAAAAATACAAATAATGCTACAAGGGTGTCATTACAAGAATTTATTTCCTAGACTAATTCCTAGCTAATCCATAGCATATGTCATCTTCTTAACCTGCAATATTAACACAAAACACTAACAGAGGGGTCAGGGGGGAATTAGTACCCTCAGTTTGACAGTGTGTTGCACTGATAAACTCATCATTGGGCATAATGAAAATTGTGTAGTATCTGTGCAAATTAAGATAGCCTCAAACCAGCATCACAGGCAAGCCCCAGGTATTACAACTGGCAGTTCAAAGAAAATGGAATGCCAGGATAAGAAGATCCACAAGGCATGGTAAAAATATCTCCTCAGCTAGCATACAGGCATACAGCATACTCACCGGCACACTTTGGTGCTGGAAACACACCTTCCACATTATAAATAACACATCAACCGCATGGGGAAGGGATCAACATCACCACTTTCCCCTGTTCCTGATCGGGTTGTGCACATAACCAAGAACAGGAAGAACAACCACTACTGATTAATACACCACAAAATCATCCACCAGTAAAAGTGAACCAGGTTGCAGATCCAGCTAACAAAGCACAAGACCAAGCTACATGGAAGAAGCAGGAATGCTTCAAGCAAGCCACAAGCACCAAAAACCACCAACCTTTGTTCATCACACAAGGTGAATCCTTATGCACCATCAAGTCATTCAGTGGCTAGTTATACACAAAGGGGTTGGGGTTTATTACCCTCAGCTTAGCATAGAAGTGCTATGCTAGGTTCATCACAGGTAGTGAAATTAATCAAGATAGCAATCTATTTTTATTAAGTAGGGCCTCAGGATTTGCATCCTAGGCTTAGGGGCAAAAAGAAACAAGTGATAGTAATCTGTTCTTAGCAGATAATTGCATAGAGATAAAAGCATCAAGTATTGTAGTATGTTCTTATCAAGTAGTGCATAGGGACAGATGATCAGGGAAGCTCAAGTTCTTATCAGTGTATAAGGATTCAGAAGCCAAGTTTTGAGCAAAATAAATACTGAATCAGATCACAGCCACAATATGTCCTCAGTACAGTTGCTGGGCACCAAATCTAAAGATTTGGTACCTCAACACAACCTCACAGAAGGATTGAATCATTGAAACAGTATCAAGAGATGATGGCATATCCTCTAAACCAAAAGGTTCAAAGTAACACCTATCAAATTAAGCACACCCATAGAAAATATCTGAGCAAACACATCAAAGTGTGCTCTGTACTGAATCCAACAGAGAGCAAGCAACAGTAGTAAAATCACAGGGGAAAATCCTTAGTGGATTCTTCCACAGCACAAGCACAGGGAGAAATTCCCAAATATTTTCCCACAACACAAGCATAACCCCTTACCCCCTGTTTGGACATAGGAAAAAGAGCCCGGAATTGCTATTCTGGAATTTGTGGGCCGAATTCCTCTGTTTGGGGTGGTGTCGGTATCGGGCTACGGAAACGAGGTCGAATTCAAGACAGCCCCCGCGCACGTCATCCCCGCTTGAGCAGTTTCCGAGCATCACACCTCGGAAACGCTTGGAAAAATTCCCATCGCCCCCTGGTGCCCATTTTCTCCTACCCCTTTGCTCTCGTCGCTGTGACTCGCTCGAGCCCCAACCAGGAGAAGAAACCGGCGGCGGCGCCGGTATGATTTTCGGCCCTCCTCTCCCTATGAATTCCCTGCCATCCTTTCTCTCTCACCGTCCTCCTCCTAGGTCTCTCCCTTGGTCGCCTTTCTCTCCCCTCAAGTGAGCTGCTGCAGATCCTAGATCGACATGGCCATGGAAGATTGGAGGTAGGGGAACGGCGGCGGCAAGAGGTGAACGACGGCATGGAGTGGGCCGTGGACTCGCGGTCTATGACCAGCCGGCGGGCCTCTAGATCCGCTTGGTTTTTCTTACTTCTGAACTCGCGATCTGCCACCGGCCGGCGGGTCTCTGGATCCGTCCGGTTGTTTTCACTCGTGAACTCCTGAACTCGCGGTCGTGGACTCGTTATACATAGGCAGAAGAGAGCGTCAATTGTATTTTTTTTCACTCCTGTATTCCCAATGTTCTAGATGCGAAATTAAGTAGTTTATGCATCACGCGCTTCAGTCTTTCCTGGTATATAATCTATCTTTGATTGCGTCATCTCGTTTTTCCCTTTTTCAATCTGTTTTCAATACTAGCTGTTGGTATGAAGACCTGCAATCTGTACTTTGGAGTGTGTTCAGCATTTTTTTCACTTTTGTGGAGGAGCAACGACCAGTGCCCAACACACAAGCTAGACTATCTTACATGTTTATAAGTTGTTAAATAAGATTACACATTTAAACTGTTTTATAACACTCGGACATGTACTCCAGATTACACGTTTGAACTGTCGTATAACACAACTGGAATTGTGTTCTATCCTTTGATTCCAACAAAAAATGCCAAGGTTTATATATCCAAACAGGAATTGGAATTGTGTGCTACCCTTTGATTCCAACAAAAAATACCAAGAACATCCAAACAACAGAATTCGAATTAAAGGTCATTTCCTTCCCATCCTGGATTTGGTATTCTAGTCCAATATCAATTCCAAGCCAGTTTTTCCTACGTCCAAACAGGGGGTTAGAGAAATCCTCTGGATAGAAACCCTACTCAATTCCCCACAGGGAAATTTTCCCTAGCAACATCCATCAACTAACAGCACTCACAAAGGCATCACTAACAATATGGGTTGTAACTAAACCATTTGAAGCATGGCATGAACACTCGCACGAAGGCCATGTTCCAGAGCAAGGGGAGGAAGGAGACAGAGGGAGAAGAGGAGGGGAATAGGAGGACTCACAGGTGGTCACCATCGTGGTGACCACAACCAGTTGAGGAAGCGCAGAAGTGGGCGGCGTGGCGTCGCGGTTGCATCCGTGGAGGCCGTCCCGGCAGCGCCTCGCCATCGCAGCACCTCGACAGCGTCTGGAGCAGCAGCAGGGCAGCACACGGTGGCACCCTGAACCTCCTCGGGAGGCCAGTACACACCGGAGAGGAACGGTGAACCTCGGGTTTCCGTAACCCTAGGGTTAGGGTTTGGAAGCGCGCGGGGATTTCAGTGAGGGAAAACTGGATCGAGGCGGCGGAGGTTGGAGAGGGCTCGGAGGCGCGTCCTTTGCGCCCAACCACGGCGACGGAGATGGTCGGAGCCATCCGGGAGAATTCACCAGAGGCGGGGCGACGCGGTCGCATGAGAATCGCCTAGGAGTCGGGAAAACGAGATGAGAGGAGAATAGGGTGCGGGTGCGTGCGTGTGTGTGGTTCGGGCTCGGGCTCAACCGAGCGGGTTGGTTCAACCCGGTGGGGTTGGCCCACCTGACAGCCCTGGGGGCAGAATGGTCATTTGACCATTTCAATAATTAAAATTGAAAAGAATAATAAATAAACATTCTTTAAATTATTAAAATTCATAAATAAACTAATAAAAATAAAAAATACGACACTCAAATACTTTTTGAAATTAAAAAGTAATACTTATTATGTGAAGTCTATAATAATAATATAAAAAAACAAGTAATATAAATAATAAATATTTGATAAAAATATTATTCTTTATTCATAAAAACTTAGTTTATACAATTTCAATACTCATTTTTATTAAAGAAATATTATTGCCTGATTTATCAATAATAAATAAAAGAATTAAACTAAACTAAATTGGAGTAATAATAATAAATTAAATAACCAAATGATTGGATAATTTAAATCAATTAGAACAAAAATGCAAACATGTTCCCAAAAGGATATTCATGATTTTATTTACAAGAGATTAACAATAATGTTGAATTTTAAAATTTTGAAACTAATATCATTAAATGGATTTTCTCAAATAAAATAAAATATATTTTTATAACTATGAAGAAATCCTAAATTACTTCAAAGCAAATTTAAAACATGTGTAATTATTACTCCACTATTTTTCATGATTTGGATGAATATTCCCAGTAATGCTAAGTCATAAAGATAAGTTCCCTTCTTAATAAAATATAAACACTATTTCTACTTAATCAATTTTGAGATAAAGTTAGATACTAATTTTCACTTAAGTTATCTTTCCAAAAATCAACAAACTTGATTAATAATAATTATTAAGAAGCTATGTCTAGTTCTTACTTCAACAGTTTTTTTCCAAAGCTACTTTAACTCATTAGTTCACTAAAAGTGTTAAATAAATAATACATAACATTTTGAAGTGTTTAATGACCAAGTAAACCATAAGAGCTCAAATCATCATATAACTCTATAAAGTCAATCAACCAAGTTATTATCAATTTATAAACTGGTGAATTCCATCACTCAAAACTAATGAAACAACTCTAAGTCAAATAACCTAATACAATTGAAGTATCGTAAGACGAAGCTTAATCATGTAAGGTTGGAGTATTTTCAGGGTAAATCATGATGCATCTCATTACTATGCATAATAGCATATTGCCAGTTTTCCTGTAGTCCTTATCAGGACTACTTTGCTATTTTCAGATCTTGGGAATTCCACGCAACCCTCGAACCACAAAGACATGGATTATTATTATTATTTCAATCTCAAGCAAGTTCATCACTTGCTCATATCCTTAGATGTATTTCATAACAAACTTTTTACAAAACCCCTATCGTATTATCACCTATTCTCAAAAGAATGCATGATCCTATATTTATAATAATATGACTAATTGAATGACTACCCGAGTGGTAGTGTTCTCTTTGGTGGGCGGATGGGACCATGGTAAGATGAATAGGTCAAAGGAAGGTTCCATCTGCATGGGAAAGTATTACCTAGGAATTAATCACAAATTCCGTCAGAACTCGGTGCGCCGTAAATACCGCGTTAACCATGGGTGTTCTATGGAGGGAGTAGGTTAGATGTGATCTTCTCTCGTTCACATGTCAACGGGCTGCCAGAGACGTACGTTGTAGGTCTTGCGGGACTACATGCACATGGGTGGGAGCCCTTACGTCCCATAGACTCTGGGGTCTATGAGTGTCTTCCAGGGGCGCCTAGGTCTCCATCGTGAGGGGTGGAATCAGGGTTCAACCTGTTGGTGGAAATGGGTGGGCATGCGTTGTGCGGAGTAGCATGGTTTGGCTTGGAGAAACAACCGGACCCCACACCTAAGTGTGCATGGACAGGAAATGTACACCTAGTTGTGCAACATGGTCTTGGTCGCCCATGGGTAAAGAAACGCACATGTGCAGAGTGTAAAAAGATGTGGCATGTTACCCCTTGTTCCTGGAAGGAACTGCGAATGCTACAGGAAAGGCAACTCCATGAAGTTCTATTCATGTGATGGTCTGGCGGGCATAGTTTTCAGAATTAAAAGCAACCTCTTGAAGAAAGTTTTACAAAACCTTGCATTAGCTTATGGCTCTTTAGAGTCTAAAGCTGTAGTTAGTGCATCAAACTACCCACTATATATAACGAGCTTGCTGAGTAACGCTCGTTACTCATTCGTTCCCGTTTGACCCCTGCTTAGAGGTGAAGCCTATGGAAGCCGTCATCGTGAAGCCATCGCCACCTCATGAAGCTAGGTGGAGTCATGTCTTACTTAGCCAGTAATGCATCGTCATCAACAACGTTGGTGGAGGAGAAGCTATCAAGATGTAGGTGAAGACCATTCTCGGACTTAGTTGTTTACAAGCCATAGATTAGGGATGACATCAGCCGTTGTAGATTAGGTTCTAAGCTAGAGTTATTCTCTAGCTTGGAGCTTCGAATTGCTTTTTCTGATGTTTCATTTGCAAGAGATCTTCTTGATTCATCAAATAGATTATCAAGATTTTGTAATGAAGTTTGTATCCTATAGCTTTGCTTGGACCCGCTGTGTTTCTGTTGTACCACTCTAAGAGATGTAATATTCACGGATAAGTCCTTCTGTGAGTATTATGTCACCGACTTGAGCACTACACATGCAGTGGTGTGCTGGGTCACCATAGATGGTACCAGAGCAAAGCGACCTTAGGTTTAAAACCTTTTAGGGGATCTGTAGGTTTGTAGAGACTATAGGAAACCATCTTATCTAAACTATATTTCCTACAACTATGATGGTCATTCACTTGAGAATGATACAGTCATACATGTATAGAATTTTTTACTCAACTTGAGTAAATATACTTATCTACTATCTTTATACCTAGGTATGAATAGTTAGAAGTCTAGCATGTATCAGTTTTGTTGAGAAAAAGAGTTCTGACATAGTCAGAGACGATTAAGTCAAAGAAATGATTACCCATTCTATGAATGAATAGGATGGAGTAGAACATGGTATAGAGTATGTATAAGAGTCTTCAGGAAGGGATGTTTGAGAACAATTAAGAGTCATTATACCTTGGTAACTATGGGGTATAACCATATCTTTATTATCAAGTCTAGGGGTGAATCATTATAGTATAGCATAGAATTAGGAGAAGGCATATGAATTGATGGAAGCTACATTACTATTCCTACGATGTGATCAACAACAGGAAGGATCAACATATGTCATGAGAAGCTTATAGTAATCAAGAAGAAGTACTTCAATTGGCATGGTACTTAGTCCTATATGGAACCAAGTTAGACAACACTTACTATAGAATCATTTTGCCTTGGTTTATTCCATTGCAGTAAGGCATGCAACTGGAGTAATTACCGAGGTAAAAAGTGGTTGTATAGAATAGGATTAAAAGGTAATATATACCTACTTGTAGTGTATAGCATTTAAGAGCCTTGGTACTTGGGATGTTTTACTCCAAGTACTTCTATTCCATGGGCTTTTGATGCATGAGTGATAACTACATTTGGGATTTATTGGATATTATTTGGATCTTTGATTGACTAGATCTGTACATGAAGTTGGAACTTGATGTGCAAATGCATGTGCAAACATTGAGTTCTATCTTGATGTTACTGGTCTAGAGGGTATAGGATTAGTATGAGAGCGGTCTGAAATATCAGCTGATGGAAGTAACCACCAAAGATCTAGAAGACTAGGAAGTCAAGAAGGAAGATGACAATGAAGACACTCATGGGAATGGACCACATTCCACGTCCTGTTTGGAGTTGGTGAGATACTACATCAACACATGGTGAGCTACCCCAAGTGATGCCAAGAAAATAACATGAGTGGTTATATCCTAGAAGGAAATATGTAGAAGTTCGATAAGTTAACTTATAAAGTCACCCCGTAGAAGTCAAAACCCAAAGATGTAGAAGGACCATAGGAAGTAACCAATGGAATAGGTTATAGTCACATGTAGGAAAAAGTTAAAACTCGAAGATATTTTCACCAAATAAATGAGTCTAAATCAATTTACACTATGTTGCAAAAGTTTAATTGAGAAATCTTTTTCTTGAGACCACTAGATTTAATCAAATGGAAATCTAACCATAGACGGTATCCAGTGTACCGGAAGAATCTTATTGGCTATTCATCACTCGGTGGACATACCAAAAGTTTTTCGGAAATCTGTGAGAGGTAGGAAACCACACCTATTCATCGGAGAATAAAACTTGGTATCCACTATATGGTGGAAATACCACGTGTTCTTCGTGAGACCATTAGGAAGGTTTAGTGAAAAAACAGAGTTTTCATAATAACATGCAAAGTATTAGATCATAGTGCAAGACAGTGGAAGGTGAACAATTAATACAAGAGACTACACATGCCAAGGTCAACACAAGAATACAGTTGTGAAGAATCAACGGTCTACTGAAGTTCTCTCTACCTATCTTTACGTGAGAGAGGTAGAACTTCCGGACGAAGTTCTTGTTAAAGGGGAAATACTGTAACGTCCGAAGTTATAAGGATATAATTATAATATGTGCATTTGGAAAGCATGCATCTAAAAATACGGGAAATTTTGGCGCGAATGTGTAAACGAAGCAAAGTGACCAGTGTTTCTCTCGACATGATGAAATATGTCTAGATCATCTGGTTGAGGGTACATCTTGGAGTGATCTTTATAACAAACATCTTTCTAAACCAAATCATCTTATAAGGAAAACCAGATTTGGTGATGACCAGCACTAACTTCCAACAACATCGACCATAAGTTCATAGGTGACGTGAGAGGATTCATCTAGGTATTTTAGAACTCAAAGAGGGGTGAGTATCTAAATCACACAAATGATGATCTTACTTCTCCAAGTAAGTCGTGTATAACTAGACGATCTCATCAGTCCTAAAGGATGAATCTGAACGAGGAAACAAACCTTCTTAAACCAATACTAAACCCTGACCACTGTCTGTGATCTTTTCAAAACTCTTGTCTACGTTTATGCATGACCAAGGCTACAAGAGAAGCAAACCAGGAGGGAGCCAAGATCAGAAGACATCAACTCAGTGGGGTGAAATCCTGGAGTTTGGTGCCATACAAGAATAATTTGAGTACATGACCTGATCAATCTTGTAAGCAGATTATTTCTTAGGGCATTAAACACTGGAGTTTCATTAGGTTAAATTATACTGGAACAAACCCGTAATTGACTGAGACATCATCAGACGAGAAGTGACAATTGGAGACTTATTCGCAAATACTAGACCCTAGAGTGATCGAGGTTCCATCGATATTCTAATGGAGAGAGAGACAAATATTGGAAAAGAGTGGAATTTCGACATGACCTCTAGATTATATTTGAAATTAAGGAGTTCAAATTGGAATTATTTAAAACTTGTGAATGTTTCAATTTGAATTCAAGTTGAATAATCAAGAAAATACAATTACCATAATCAAATGGAAACAATTAAGAAATAACAAATAATGGACATTTCCAATTTCATTGTGTATAAGAAATAGAAAACAATTAACTTTATTAATAAAATCACAATATACAAAGTCTTTACAATTTGTTTCCAAAATGGAAAAATTACAAAGAATGTTACAAGGGTGTCATTACAAGATTTTATTTCCTAGACTAATTCCTAGCTAATCCATAGCATCTGTAATCTTCTTAACCTGCAACATTAACACAAAACACTAACAAAGGGGTTAGGGGGAATTAGTACCCTTAGTTTGACAGTGTGTTGCACTGATAAACTCATCATTGGGATTAATGAAGATTGTGTAGTATCTGTGCAGATTAAGATACCTCAGACCAAAATCACAGGCAAGCCCCAGGTATTACAACTGGCAGTTCAAAGAAAATAAAATGTCAGGATAAGAACAGCCGCAAGGCATGGTAAAAATATCTCCTTAGCTAGCATACATGCATACAGCATACTCACCAGCACACTTTGGTGCTGGAAACACACCTTCCACGGTATAAATAACACATCAACCGCATGGGGAAGGGATCAAAATCACCACTTTCCCTTGTTCCTGCCCGGGTTGTGCACACAACCAAGAACAGGAAGAACAACCACTACTGATTAATACACCACAAAATCATCCACCAGTAGAAGTGAACCAGATTGGAGATCCAGCTAACAGAGCACAAGGCCAAGCTACATGGAAGAATCAGGACTGAATCAAGCAAGCCACAGGCACCAAAAACCACCAACCTTTGTTCATCACACAAGGTGAATCCTTATGCACCATCAAGTCATTCAGTGGCTAGTTATACACAAAGGGGGTTGGGTTTATTACCCTCAGATTAGCATAGAAGTGCTATGCTAGGTTCATCACAAGGAGTGAAATTAATCAAGATAGCAATCTATTCTTATTAAGTAGGGCCTCAGGCTTTGCATCATAGGCTTAGGGGAAAAAAGAAACAAGTGATAGTAATCTGTTCTTAGCAGATAATTGCATAGAGATAAAAGCATTCAGTATTATAGTGTGTTCTTATCAAGTAGTGGATAGAGACAGTAGATCAGGGAAGCTCAAGTTCTTATCAGTGTATAAGGATTCAGAAGCCATGTTTTGAGAAAAATAAATACTGAATCAGATCACATCCACAATATGTCCTCAGTACAGTTGCTGGGCACCAAATCTAAAGATTTGGTACCTCAACACAACCTCACAGAAGGATTGAATCATTGAAATAGTATCAAGAGATGATGGCATATCCTCTGAACCAAAAGGTTTAGAGTAACACTTATCAAATTAAGCACACCCATAGAAAATATATGAGCAAACACGTCAAAGTGTGCTCTGTACTGAATCCAACAGAGAGCAAGCAACAGTAGTAAAATGACTGGGAGAAATCCTTAGTGGATTCTTCGACAACACAAGCACAGGGAGAAATTCCCAAATATTTTCCCACAACACAAGCGTAACCCCTTAGAGAAATCCTCTGGATAGCAACCCTACTCAATTCCCCACATGGAAATTTTCCCCAGCAACATCCATCAACTAACAGCACTCACAAAGGCATCACTAACAATATGAGTTGTCACTCAACCATTTGAAGCATGGCATGAACACTAGAACGAAGGCCAAATTCCAGAGCAAGGGGAGGAAGGAGACGGAGGGAGAAGAGGAGGGGAATAGGAGGACTCACATGTGTCACCATCGTGGTGACCACGGCCAGTTGAGGAAGCGCAGAGGTGGGCGGTGTGGCGTCGCGGTTGCATCCGTGGAGGCCGTCCCGACAGCGCCTCGCCACCGCAGCACCTCGACGGCGTCTGGAGCAACAGCAACAGGGCAGCACACGGTGGCGCCCTGATCCTCCTCGGGAGGTCAATACACGTCGGAGAGGGACGGAGAACCTCGGGTTCCCGTAACCCTAGGGTTAGGGTTTGGAAGCGAGTGGGCATATCGGTGAGGAAAAACCTGATAGAGGCGGAGGAGGTTGGAGAGGGCTCGGAGGCGCGTCCTTTGCGCCCAACCACGGCGGCGGAGATGGCCGGAGCCGGCCGGGAGAATTCACCGGAGGGGGGGTGCGGTCGCCTAGGAATCGCCTCGGAGTCGGGAAAACGAGAGGAGAGGAGAAGAGTGTGCGGGTGCGTGCGTGTGTGTGGTTTGGGCTCGGGCTCAACCGAGCGGGTTGGGTTCAAACCGGTGGGGTTGGCCCACCTAACATCCCTAGGGCAGAATGGTCATTTGACCATTTCAATAATTAAAATTGAAAAGAATAACAAATAAACATTCTTTAAATTATTAAAATTCATAAATAAACTAATAAAAATAAAAATACAACACTCAAATACTTTGTGAAATTAAAATAATTAAGTAATACTTATTATCTGAAGTCTATAATAATAATATTAATAATAATAATAAAACAAGTAATATAAATAATAAATATTTGATAAAAATATTATTCTTTATTCATAAAACTTAGTTTATACAATTTCAATACTCATTTTTATTAAAGAAACATTATTTCCCAATTTATCGATAATAAATAAAACAATTAAACTAAAGTAAAGTGGAATAATAATAAATTAAATATCCAATTGCTTGGATAATTTAAATCAATTAGAAGAAAAATGCATACATGTTCTCAAAAGGATATTCATGATTTTATTGACAAGGGATTAACAATAAAGGTTAATTTGAAAGTTTTGAAACTAATATCTTTAAATGGATTTTCTCAAATAAAATAAAATATACTCTTATAACTATGAAGAAATCCTAATTTAATTCAAAGAAAATTTAAAACATGTATATTATTACTCCACTGTTTTTCATGATTTGAATGAATAGTCCTAGTAATGCTAACTCATAAAGATAAGTTCCCTTCTTAATAAAATATGAACACTATTTCTACTTAATAAATTTTGAGATGAAGTTAGATAATTATTTTCACTTAAGTTATCTTTCCTAAAATCAACAAACTTGATCAATAATAATTATTAAGAAGCTATGTCTAGTTGTTACTTCAATAGTTATTGTTTCCAAATCTAATTTAACTCATTAGTTCACTAAAAGTGTTAAGTCAATAATACATAACATTTTCAAGTGTTTAATGACGAAGTAAACCATAAGAGCTCAAATCATCATATAACTCTATAAACTCAATCAACCAAGTTATTATCAATTTATAAAATGGTGAATGCCATCACTCAAAACTAATGAAACAACTCTGAGTCAAATAACCTAATACAATCGAAGTATCGTAAGACGAAGCTTAATCATGTATGTTTGGGGTATTTTCATGGTAAATCACGATGCATCTCATTACTATGCATAATAGCATATTGCCAGTTTTTCTGTAGTCCTTTTCAGGACTACTTTGCTATTTTCAGATCTCGGGAATTCCACGCAACCCTCGAACCCCGATAACATGGAGTATTATTATTATTTCAATCTCAGGCAAGTTCATCACTTGTTCATATCCTTTGCAGTATTTCATAACGAACTATTTACAAAAACCCTATCGTATTATCACATATTCTCAAAAGAATGCATGATCTTATTTTTATAATAATATGACTAATTGAATGACTACCCAAGTGGTAGTGTTCTGTTTGGTGGACGGATGGGACCATGGTAAGATGAATAGGTCAAAGGAAGGTTCCATCTGCATGGGAAAGTATTACCTAGGAATTAATCACAAATGCCGTCACAACTCGGTGCGCCATAAATACTGCGTTAACCATGGGTCTTCTATGGGGGGAGTAAGTCAGCTGTGATTTTCTCTCGTTCGCATGTCAACGGGCTACCAGAGACGTACGTTGTAGGTCTTGCGGGACTACATGCACATGGGTGGGAGCCCTTACGTCCCACGGACTCTGGGTTCTATGAGTGTCTGCTAGGGGCGCCTAGGTCTCCATCCTGAGGGTGGAATCAGGGGTTCAACCTGCTGATGGAAATGGATGGGCATGCATTGTGCGAAGAAGCATGGTTTGGCTTGGAGCAACAACCGGGCCCCATACCTAAGTGGGCGTGGACAGGAATGTACACCTAGTTGTGCAACATGGTCTTGGTCGCCCATGGGTAAAGTAATGCACCTCTGCAGAGTGTAAAAAGATGTGGCATGTTACCCCCTCTTCCGGGAAGGAACTGTGAACGCTACAGGACAGGCAACTCCATGAAGTTCTAGTCGTGTGATGGTCTGGCGGGCATAGTTTTCAAAATTAAAAGCAACCTCTTGAAGAAAGTTTTACAAACTACCCACTATATATCATGAGCTTGCTGAGTAACGCTCGTTACTCATTCGTTTTCGTTTGACCCCTGCTAAGAGTTGAAGCCTACGGAAGCCATCATCGTGAAGTCGTCGCTATCTCGTGAAGCTAGGTGGAGTCATCTCTTACTTAGTCAGTAACGCATCGTCATCAACAACCCTGGTGGAGGAGAAGCTATCAAGATGTAGGTGAAGACCATTCTCGGACTTAGTTGTTTACAAGCCATAAATTAGGGCTGACATCAGCCGTTGTAGATTAGGTTCTAAGCTAGAGTTGTTCTCCAGTTTGGAGTTTCGAATTGCTTCTTCTGATGTTTCATTTGCAAGAGATCTTCTTGATTCGTCGAAGAGATTCTCAAGATTTTGTAATAAAGTTTGTATCCTATAGCTTTGCTTGGACCCGCTGTGTTTCTGTTGTACCACTCTGAGAGATGTAATATTAATGGATAAGTCCTTCTGTGAGTATTATGTCACCGACTTGCGCACTACACATGCAGTGGTGTGCTGGGTCACCACAGTTGCTAATCCTATTATGTTACTATTTGTGGTGTACTGGTAATGGACACAGAACCTGGGAGTGGACGGATGTTTTCAGAAAAGAGAAGAAATTTATTAAAGCTAGCTTGAAAAACAGTGGCGATGGAAAGTTGTGAGTTATTGCAAAAAAGGTTGTCATTATATTATTGAATAATTTGATTAGTTTACACCTTCATATATGTATATCTAATGTCGTTAGTGTGATGATTAAATTTCTCATATCAGAATTTTTCGCTGATATCATGCAAAGGCTAGGTGCCAGCAACCTGATAAGAAAGGTACACTTTGCTGGGCCGTTATAATTCGAACAATTGTATTATTAATTTATTACCTACTAAAAGCTTTTCTGTTATCTACTTATTAGTTTTACCTCTGATAGTTGCCTAATGCAATGCAGCACCATAAAGAGTCCATAAGACAGCGGGAAATGGTTCACAGACATACTCCTTCTGATCCCGGAGGTCATTTTGAAAACATGCTTGATTACAGGGGCGACTTTAATTCACCAAGTAAACTGACATCAGGAAAGGATTCTTCCTTTTATGCAAGTCCGTGTATCTTGTTTGGCTGAAATGGAGGCAAAGGCAGAGTTGTTTTATAATTCTGACTAGTTAGCGAGCACGTGCAATGCACGATCTTTATGGTATTAGCCAATTTTTTCTCTCATGGTTAGTTTTGTTAGAGACCGTCGTGATTAATTTGTCAATGCAATACTCAACTAATAAATATAAATTTTTAAAAAGATCTTTGGTTGATTAATTTGGCAATGCAAGACTCAACTAATAAATATAAATTCTTAATGAGATAATTAAATTTCAAGACATGATAGAAGCATACATACTCGGCACTCGCTGATCAGTTGGTATTGAACACACATATTTCCATCTCTTCTTCAAATGGAAAGCTCACCCACCATTTTACAAGAGGAGCACACAAGTATTCCATTGCAATAAGAGACCGGGTCTAAAGTGTTTGATACAATTTTTGTTTACTTTCCTCAAGCAAGTCTCGTAGGCGTACCTCCATGAGTACAACATGCACAGCTATAAACAGAATCATTACATTACAAGCCTTTGGGCAATTTACATCCTCAACATCACTGAATCAAGACTTAAATGGAATTTAATTTCTCTAAAGATACCTCGTAGCACAGATAGACCACATTCTCCATACGTGATGACCTACTTGGAAATATGGGTCAGTTACAAGATTACATGTTAACCGCTAATATTTGAAACACTACAATCTCTGCTTGTAGCAAGGCTTCAGCTCCGGCCTGAAGATGGTCAATTACTCACTAAAGGTTGCCTTCTCTAACAGCATCCGTAAAGCAGAAAATTACCATACCTCATTTATACAAAGAAAATCGAAGTGTAAACACATAGTGAACTCTAGAAAAATCCTCACTCATTCGTGTTTTTCTAACTGATTTCCAAACACAGTGAGCATCAGTGTGCTCCAATCCAATACCATATACATAAATTAAGTGAAAATATAGTCAGAAATGAGTGTAGGTTTGAGCTGTTTAAAAAAAATTGTAATACTAATGATAACTAAAATCCCATCCCATAATAAAATCTAGAAACCTTCTACAAAAATGGCAATAGTGTATGGAAGTGATTAAGTAACACCTGGACTAATTCATCAGTCTGTTATTTTGGACACAGAAAGTCTTGTTTTCAAAGTGTACTAAAGTTATACTTCTTAAAAACTAAAATTCAACATAGGTTCAGTAAATGATGAAGTGTAGTACATAAGCTCTGAGCTGAAATGCAGTCACAATAGCCATTTTTTCATTTAACCTAGCTCCAATTTATCAGACTTAAATTGAATGGTTTCATCGAATATTATAAATATTTCAGATTTTGGATTTATTGAAATCCTAAACAGAAGTTGGCACATAACCAAGCAACTCAAATCCTCTCTAGAACCATCCAAACCGAACCAAGAATATAGACCGAAGGTGCAAAGCATGAAACACTATGCAGAGTATTCCAGCACAATAAGCAATTGAAAAATTCACTTCTATTGGTTAACCATGAACCATAAGTCAAATGTTATAGTAAAAGAAAGTAGAGCATCTAAGAGATTCTTAACCCCGCATGGATATATAGTGTGTTGCTGGACAAAGTACTTTGTGTTTATTGTCATAATTTTCCAAACTCCGTCTACAAAACATACAAACATGCTATGCATGCGTTCATCTGAATGGCAATATATTAAAGTAATTTGATGCATCAACATACATTTGTTCATCCACCTGGTTGGACACCTGATACGACCATTACAATTTTCTATCTGCTTTTTTTGTTCTAGAATACAAAGATGGTACAGCTGCAATAAGCCAAAAAGGGACTTGTCCAGATTACATGAAACAAATCCGCCAAGGAAACATTACAAACTGAAACACCAATATGCAGAAATAGCTAAGCAGCAGATGTCTTTTACTTGTTTAAATCCTAAGAATGATACGTTTTGTGGGTTAAAAAGATCATTATGGCACTTCTTAACTGTAAATTGCTTTGCCTGTATCCTTATCTTGATAATGTGGTCATTTTAGTGCACAGAGTCCTGCAATTATTAGGTCAGGGATTTGGTTGTCTTTGGGCATTTAGGATGTGCATTAGCATGTGGCTCTGAGTTGGGAGTTTTCCCTTCAGAGGATCAGATATATGCATGGGCAAGAGTGACATCACCCATGCCATTTACCTGAGAAAAACTGAGATGAACTTAGCTCAGTTGTAGAAATGGAGTAGGTTATATTTATGGAGTTGAACACAACTCCTGGGTAGAATCAGAGCATGTGCTTTCATGTAGGCACATGTGTTGGACGGCATTTGAGTACAGGGCCATAGCTGCAGGCGGAGGCAAAAACAATAAAATAAATTAGAATATGCGCATGAGTATTTGATGCCACTGACCGGGGAGAGAGAAAGTAAAATTAAACACAAAGCAGGAATAATGCAATTGGGAACGAAGACCACATACCATTGAAGATTTCACGCCTTAGAAGTATGCCCTCTGTAGCTTGGCTGTGCCACTCCATTCAATCTCAGTGGCTTCATCCCATCGCTGGTCGTTGCGCTACTGGAAGACATTGTTGTCCCTGAAATTTCAGTTATGGTTAGAAGGGCGATGCCATGCTCAAATCAATCGGCAAAGTTGACAAATACAGGCGCCGGCTGATATCTTCCGGGTCTTGTCCGGGTCCCCTCCCGGCTGCCTTCCTCTGCCCTTGCCGGAGGGTCGTCGGGCGCCAACATGTCCGCTTTATCCAGCCCCCGCTCCTTGTCCCACTCCCGATTTCTGAAACGCAAGGCTATGGGACCGACGATGGTATGCTCTTTGTTTCACCAGAAACAGGTGGATCCACATCGGCAGCCATGGAGGACCCTAAGGCTGCAGGACGGCAAGATCGTCGGTTGGGGTACCGTCGTGTGGGGAGGCCGAGCAGCAAGATCGGTGTGTGTGTGTGGGGGGGGGGGGGGGGGGGGAGATGGTGGTCAACAGGAATTGACGCGTGATATCGGGAGTGATTTTAGGGCGACGGACGACAGAGTTTCGTCCGCTCCTGTAAAATGGCTAAATGTACACAGTTGATGGTTAAATTTTTAGGTGGACGGTTAGATTTGATTAGGTGGGACTGATCCGGTTGTATTTGGTCTTGGTCAACCTGTGTACAAGTTTTCGGGTGGCTATAGGAAAGAATATGTTTGCTCTTTTTATAGTAGTAGGGATACTGGGCTCATGGGGCCGTACCAGTTACCCGTGCCATTCACTGCTTCAAGTTTTTCCATGTACACTGGAATTCCTGATCGCCATCATGACCCAAAGCCAAAGGACAGCAACAGCCTTTTTGCCCTTGGATGCAGATGACGCTTCTCTGGATTCCTCATCTCCATATTCAGAGCGTCCCTGTAAGCAAAACTGGGAAAATAAGTGTGATTTATCCACAGAATCCAGAGAAGTTGGATAGATCGTCGACAGCCGTCGATGCTTCTGTGTAAGTGTTTACCTCTTGCTTCTGGTAAAATAAGTGTGATTTACCCACAGAGAATCCCTATAAGCAAAACTGGGAAAAAGAATTGTAGAATTTTTAACCTTCTACAAGTTGGATAGACCGTCGACAGCCGTCGATGCTTCTGTGTAAGTGTTTACCTCTTGATTTTGAATGCCTCTGAAGCTAATGTACATACTTGTTACCCTTCTTTTCACGAGCTATGCAAACTGAACTTGATCATACACATTATTCTTTTAGGTATTTTTCCGTGACGAATAGTGCAAACTGAACCTATCACACAGGGATTTCTTTCTTTAATTGAAGAACCAAGCTAGTATATCTTGAGCAACATTTTTGGTTGCTTTATATCTCTGGTTGCTTGTAAAAACATTTCTGATTGCACATTGTCCCAGCTAGCTTCATTATAAATCCTAAAAAATTGGGCACTGCAGCTTAGCAGTTTGCTTTTGGAATTTGTTTGAAATTTCCAATGAGCAAGACACCACTGTTGCTCAGGCGTGTCAGGGGGGGGGGGGAGCTTAGACTAACATTCAGGAGGACTGTTTCCCCAGCCCTGTGGCAACAATGGGAAGAATTAACACAGCTAGTGGCTTCGTTCCCCCTCTCTGAAGAACCTGACCATCCCATCTGGTTGTTTGAATCTTCAGGGAAGTATAGTGTGAGGTCGTTCTATGCTTTGGCCAATGATCGAGGGATTGTTCCTGTTCATACCCCTGCAGTTTGGAACCTTAAGGTTCCTCCAAGACTACATATCTTTCTTTGGCTGCTTGCAAATAACAGGCTTCTCACGAGGGACAACCTTGCTAAGCGTCGTGAAGTCCCTGACCCTTCCTGCCTTTTCTGCTCTGAAGCAGAATCTAACCATCACCTGTTTGTTGACTGCTTTATGGCCAAAATTGTTGGTCCTGTGTCTCAGAACTTTTGAATGTTTCTGTGGGATAGGACTTTGAATCAGTGGCAAGGTGGTGGCTTAGCGATAAAAATAACGCATTCATCAATGTGGTGTGCACTGCTGCACTGTGGTCTATTTGAAAATTGCGTAACGATATTTGTTTTCAGGACTGTGCTGGCCAGGTGTTCAGGACGTGTGGCGAAGGATGGTAGGGGAGCTCTCACAATGGAAGATCCTGGCAAACGTCGACGTCTCAACACTTCTGGACCAGTGCATTCTGAAGCTGAACAGGAAGCGCGGAGAGCTTTTGCGGATCGCCTGGCAATGATGCCACATTCGTGGAGAGGCTCAAAGCTCTTCCTTTCTGCTGCAGAAGCTCAAGAGGAGACCTGCAAGATGCTGCTCTCCAAGTACATTTCGAAGCACTAGGAGTGGAGCTGTTCCTTAGTTAGCTATCTCTAGTTGTTCGCGCCCTTTTGAGCTTTTGTTGTCTGAACTTTCTGCAGCCTGGGGGAGTCCTTCGTCGACTCCCTGATTTGCTGTCTCTGTTGCTCGTGGAGCTGGTTTGTAATAAACGATTACTGTGGTTGGTTGGTTTCAATGAAATCGGGGGGGAGCCCTTTTAGTCTAAAAAATTTCCTAAAATTACGTCTGTCCTGGAAGATAGTACTACTTGTGCTCGAATCTGCTTCAGTTAAGTATAGGGTAGTTGTTTACTACTACATAAGTTTAACTAGTTCTACTTGTTGGAAATAATAGTACACATAAGTTTCCTTCTTGGTTATGAGTATAAAACAGAGACAATCTACTACTGTACTTCTAGTGTGAACTCTGCTAGTGTACTTCTAGTATACAGCTATACTAGTACGTATGTTCATATACTACAAATGCTTGTAGGTGTTCATTCATTAGAGTCAGCCGTAATTGTAGAGACTCTGTGATTGTAAATTTATTAAATAAATAAGGTGATTTTGAATCTCTCAAAATGATTTTTTTGTATTGAAAAAATATGATAAGTGAAGCCAGCAATATGGTCAACTTTTTGTCATTGTTTTACATGCTTGTATCTATGGACTTCATGTGCATGGTGCTTATTACTTTGACTATGGGGACCTAGAAACTCGAATCAGTTTTTAACTCCGAAAATTCAGAACATGCCTCTTAGTTTCAAGTGCTTACACTCAGTTTTCCAACACTTGCAAGTAGGATTGTGTATGTACCTGCTGTTAAATATATCAATGAAATCTTCCTTTTTTTAAATAACAACTTCTAACACTTGCAAGTAGGATTTGTCTATGACACATATAGCTCTCCATGAAATGCACGCCTTCCTCCAATCAATCAGAGGTTGTTGTTGACTCCTTTTCTGGAGAGGATGATTTATGCATCTAACTAATGTTACCAGAAGCAAGTTGCTGCTAGGAATAGATTAGGATATCTTGGCAACCAAAGTAAAATGGGACCATCAATCGAACTAAGCAAATGCTGGATGTTTATTGCCATATGTTTCTTTTCGCGGCGATTTTGTTGTCCATAATTTATATCTAATGTATTTTGAACCAATTCTTTTCAGCTGCGGACAAAGTCCAAGAGACATTGCTGTTGCTAAAGAGTAGAACGTAAATTGAGCTTATCATAATTGTTAAAATCTAAAATCATCTCAATGTAATGTTCATGCTGGATGTTGAACATCATCTCTTTTGACTACTTGACGATTGTATCTTTGAACACTTGATCACCATATTTCAATTTTTTCATTGTCTCATGATTATAGACCACCGTATCTGTTTGTACTATGTCACAGATTAAATAATCCATGTGAAAAAAATAAGTGAAAGTGATCACAGAAGTATCGGATTTGAAACAGAAAGATTGCATTTTTATACCTTTGTAGAAAGAGAAGAGTGATCCTCCCTGGAGGCCAAAAAAGAAAAGGAGTTGAGAAGGTGATTGGAAAGCGAGAGGGTTTTGTGGGGATTGGGCGACACCCAATCCCTAAGGGGATTATCCCCACAAATCCCCTAGAAACATAATGGGGAAACCACAGACAACTTACACATCGTTGCTCGGCTGCAAGAGACGTCCTCTCAGATTGGGTAGTCATGCTATCCCATTTAGATCCACCCCCCTAATCCAGGCCATTTCAGGCCACATGTGACGCACAGGCCCTTAGCTCTTCGATAATTTCTCAGCGCAGTGATCTTCTCGTTACTGTTCTGTCTTGCTGAATCCATGCCTCGACTATCTGTGGCTCTGTGAAATGCTGTATTCGGTGTAGAAGGCACTTGAGAGGGTGCAGACTTGTTGGACCACTTGATGAATTTGTGCTCGAACTGTCTTGGTGGAGAAATGCACTCTCCCTCTGACACTTCCTCTTGCAGCAGTGCTAGAGAACACGCCGTGTCAAGATCAGTTGGCCGTTGCACCATGACGACTGCGCGGATATCCGAACGCAGACCCTCCACAAATCGAGTAAGAAAATAGTAAGGGTGAGTTGATTCAGAATATGAAACCAAATGATTCATCAAAATATCGAATCGTTCAATGTAATCGGCAACTGTTGACGTCTGCTTAATGGAATAAAATTGGCGGATAAGCAGCTGATGCCGATCCCTGCCAAAACGTGTGCACAAGAGAGCAGTGAACGAAATCCAATCGAGAGATGCGATTTCCTTCCTCACTGATTGCAGCCAAATGCCCGCGGCGCCCGAAAAATGCAAAATAGCCATGGGAACCCAAAATGATTCATGAACCGCAAACATGTGAAAATACTGCTCTGAGAGAGTAATCCACAAGTTGGGATTATCTCCTGAGAATGCTGGAAATGGGAAATTGGGTGCGTTCGCGCCTAGACCCATGAGAATTTGGTTGGTCACTGAATCTGGTTCGTTAACCAAAGGATTTTGGAGAGCGGTCATACCCGTGACCGGGGATGCCGACGACGACACGATGGTCGCCGCCGAGAAACCCCCGGGAGTGTTGTTGATGCCGTGGCCTTGCCCGTGGATCGCCTCGCTCGATGATGCGGACGGCTTGGTGGCGAGATGGGCCGCCACCGATCCACCCGTGTATGCCGCCGCCGATGGACGAGCTTGCTGTAGATCGATCACACACGCTTGGAGCTTGGCGAAGCGTGCTTCCAGGTCGGGTTTCCAGCTACACAGATCGGTGAGCTGGGTTGCTTGCGACGCGAGTTGGTGAACCATAGCATCCTGCTTCTGCATCATCGATCGATTCTGGGAATCGATGGATTCCTTCAGCTCCTGGGCATCCTTCCGAATTGCGTCCAGGTACTCCTTCAATCCTGGATCCATGTTCGCCAGCAGCCGATTCCGCTGCGCGGTGAATCGGCGAGTCTCCGGAATTTTGGTGGTGGGGAAGGGGATCGTAGGCAATCTGATACCACGATGTTAGGCTCTCGATATTCTCTCACTATATAGCATAGGAATTCTGATCCGGGATACACGAATTGATAGTTGCGGTTACAAGGTAGCTAGATAACTAGTTCGTCGGGGATCAGCCCCGCCGCCGTCGTCGTCGCGATCCACTGGATACCTTCCCCGTGGTAGGTGGTGGTCTTCTTGTAGAGGAAGGAACGACGCGTCTCAGCGCGTCCACTCGGGCCCGACGTGCCTTCGGTTGGGCTGGGCCATTCTCCTGGGCCGAGTCGCACGAGTGACGAGGCCCGCTTCTGCCCTTTCAGTCCTCTCGTCAGAATGGGTGCTGACAACTTTCCCCTTGTAAAGTTACCTATCCTTTTCCCTCTCTCTTTAGTGCTAGCTGTTGATTTTTAGTTTAAGTTTTGGTTCTTAGATTTTTGTCTTTGTCAGCTGCATTTCATGTATTTTTGGTTTCTCCCCGGATCTTATATAAAAAGAAACCACGGATGACCACATTGTCGATGGCGAAGCGGTCAGAACATGAGAGGAGGAGGATTCCCGGCCCCTGGTCCCGTCAGCGTTGAGCACAGCATGGGAATCAAACGCCTCTAGGATCAGCATCGGAAAAGGCGGCAAGTTTAGACTCCAGTAGACACATCAAACCTCTGCTGCCAAACAAGGCCTGAGGATTTCAACCATATGGAAACGAGAATAACATCAGGGTGCGGCAAAGCGAGGCAAGGGGGCACAAAACCACACAGAACACGATGGAGGCAAAGATCTCAATCAGTTCACAAACATTGTCAAGAACGAGAGCCTGACCTAAGGGCGAACACAACTACAAATGTGCAAACACACCATGGGGGGTGGACAGCAGGATGTCCAGCGGCGTTCCATAGTGATAAGAAGAGAGGTCCTAACACTGGGTAACTGAAGAACATCGATCAAGCAGCAACCCCTGCAATATGGAGCTCTTAACAGAGAGCCGATCCTAGGGGTTTGCCGCTGCAGCTCTTAGTGCCATGGCAGCAATACGCGCGGACCTGCGGGGGGGCGGCATCTCGTCCTCGTCCTCACCATCGTCGTCCTGTATCTCGTTCTCGTCCTCAGCATCGTCGTCCTGTATCTCGTTCTCGTCCTCAGCATCGTCGTCCTGTATCTCGTTCTCGTCCTCAGCATTAGCGTCCTGGTTCCCGTCCTCAGCAGCAGCATCAGCATCATCATTCTGGTTCCCGTCCTCAGCATCAGCATCAGCGTTCTGGTTCCCGTCCTCAGCAGCAGCATCAGCATCATCATTCTGGTTCCCGTCCTCAGCATCAGCATCAGCGTTCTGGTTCCCGTCCTCAGCATCTGCATCATCGTCCTGGTTCCCGTCCTCAGCATCAGCGTTCTCTATCTCGTCCTCAGGCGGCAGCTGCGGCGGCATCTCTTCCTGAGGCGGCATCTCGTCGTGAGGCGGCAGCTGCGGCGGCATCTCTTCCTGAGGCGGCATGGCGTCCTGAGGCAGCATCTCTTCCTGAGGCGGCAGCGGCTGTATCTCGTGCTCAGGAACCTCCTGATGAACAGGCGCGGGCAAGCCGTCAAGGAGCATCGCCTGAAGACCGTGAGGGTCGTCCTGGATCCCCGGAACAGGCGGCGAACGGAGCCTAAAGACCAGCTGGATGAAGAAACAGACGGCTCCTACTGCATTCTGAATCTGCAAACAAACAAAGGAGTGGGATCAAACAAAATCCTACAGAGCAGCTCGCACTGAAGCCGTACGTTCGTAAGCAGGAGCAAGGGAACTGAAATACTGTACCAGCATATAGTAGTTACGTGGGTGCAGCCTCCATGCTCTCGCGCACCACAAGCCACCATGCACCACATAGAGCACGAGCTCCCAGTAGGGAGGCAGCATCTCGGCGTTCCCCTGCTTCAACACAGTATGAGTGTGACTGGAATTGAACACAGTAGGAGTGTGACTCGAATTGAACCTGTTTTCTATCGCACACACTTACCTGGAAGTAGTAGGTGAGAAGAGGAGCTGCTCCTGCGACCATGCCGGCGAGCATGCACAGAGACGGGTAGACAGCAGCATTCTGTATGTTGGCGAAGCCGGCAGGCATGGTCATGCTCAAGTACAGTGCAGCAAACAGGCTACGGTGAAGCAGCTTATGTCTTAGGAATTGAAATTCACCGATATAGATCCAGAGGGATCTTGGGGCTATGTCAGAGAGCATATATTGAGAAGGTACTGAAAAAGTACAACATGTATAAATGCTCAGCCTCGCCTGCTCCTATTGTTAAGGGCGATAAATTTGGGACTTTTCAGTGTCCTAGAAATGATTATGAATCTGCGCAGATGAAGTCAATTCCTTATACATCCATTGTTGGAAGCATTATGTATGCACAAGTGTGCACTCTCCCTGATTTAGCATTCGTGACCGGGATGCTTGGCAGATATCAGTCTAATCCAGGTTTGGATCACTGGAAGGCTGCTAAAAAGGTCTTGCGTTATTTGCAAGGAACTAAAGGCCTCATGCTCACTTATAAGGAGTCTGATAACCTCGAAGTGGTGGGTTATTCAGACGCTGATTTTGCGGGGTGTGTTGACACTAAGAAATCCACTTCAGGATATATTTTCACCCTAGCAAAAGGAGCCATTTCATGGAAAAGCTCCAAACAGACTGTCACTGCATCGTCAACAATGCAGGCAGAATTTGTGGCATGTTATGAGGCTACCGGGCAGGCAGTATGGCTGAAGAATTTTATCCCGGGACTCAGAGTGATTGATAGCATTTCCAAGCCACTCACTCTTTACTGCGATAATCAACCCGCAGTAATCTATTCGAGTAACAACAAATCAAGTGGTGCTGCCAAACACATTGATATAAAGTATCATGTTGTGAAAGATAGAATCCAGGATCAGACTATTGACGTCAAGTACATAAGTACTAGGTTGATGTTAGCGGATCCGCTCACGAAAGGCTTACCACCCAGTGTTTTTAAAGTGGATGTTGCCGGCATGGGTTTGGTTGAAAGCTTTTGATCCTGGTAATGTTGGGACCAATGAAACACCATCTCCCCAAAAGGCTCATTCCGAGATTAGATGGGAACCATAGCCAATTGGTTCAGCAGTACTTAATTGACCGTTGTAATCTATTGTCTTGGTGTACTGTTTCATCAAAGGATGAGTCTGTAATGTTTATGATGTTTATGTAAAATATTATGTAAATTAATGTAATGTATGATGAGAATAAAGTTTATGGAGCTCATAAAGTTTAAGGAGTTTCATTTCGATATGAGGTGATGTGTTATAGTCACTAGGTTCAGTGGCATCTCTTTTAGCCATTGAAATCTTTTCGTCTTAATGCATTACCTTATTGAAAAGTGAACTTATAAAGTTTAAAGTTTTACGATCAAGGGGGAGAATGTTGGGATGTTGATCGTTAAGCTAAAGTCAACACGTTCACACATGTTCTGATCAGGAACATTAGTACTCTAAAGTCAATGGTGTGGGTCCCCCAGTGCACAGTACAATATTTATAAGGAGGGAGAGAAGAGATGATGATGATGTATGATTCTGGCTGCTGCTCTCGCAGCTCTCTCACTCTCTCTCCCACAAGAACAAAGGCTACTGATCGAGCCTGTTGCTGGAGCACTGGGAAGGGCTCATCCCAGCCACCTGAACATCTCTGGGTGTTTATCTAGGTGGTTTTGGATCAAGATCAAGGTACTGGTGGTATCTGTTGAGCAGGAACTGATCAAGGCCAAGCATAAAGGTTGATGGCTTCATCCTCAGATCAAGGTATGATCTGTTATCTTATCCCTGTAGCTCAAGATTATGCTAGTTGATTCTGTGAGGTGCTTATCAATACCATCATATAGTAATTTCGCGGATACATCGCCAAGGCTCTGACAGACCAGATAAGACCATGCGCCATGTAGCCCAGGATGTGGGAAGAGCAGAGAATATCAAATCTTTGTTGCAGAAGAAGGCGTCAAGCTTGCTCATAGTGTGGGGTGGTTTCTTTCATTGCTTGAATCTTGTATTTGGGTGGTGGATCTCTTTGAGATCGCATGAGTTGAGAGCATTCCGAAAACTCACTGTTCTAGACCTGTTGGCATTCGATCGATTCTTGTAGTAAGCTTGAAAGAGGTGTCAGTGTTGGCGACCTTAAGGCGAAATGAAGAATTGTCCCGTGGCAACATTATTGACCTCAATCTATCGTCATTCCAAAGGAGTAGGATTCCTTCTTTAGTGCCATCAGCCGGCCTTTGCAGATAATTCTTTAGCCGATATCCGCCTATAAGGGCATCTCCAGCCGTCCCCCCCAGAGCCCCCCCAGGGGGCTTTTTTCGCGGCGGAAGCGGCGAATAGCGCCGCTTCTTCACCACTCTCCCCCCCAGAGGCCCAAATAGCGCCGTTTCGGCGCTATTTAGCGCCGTGGCACCCAGGCCAAACCCAGCCCGCTGGGTTCGGCCTGGGGGGGCGAAACTGCGCGCGGGCCAGCTCTGTCAGTGACGCGCCGGGAAAACGCGGGAACAAAAGCCACCGCCCGTGACCTCCCTCTCGGCGCCCGCGCCGTCAAAGGCTGCCGGAGTTATAGCATGGCGGCCGGCCAGTGCATGCCCCCGGTCAAAGGCTGCCGGATTAATGGCGGGGGGCGGCAGCAGTGACACGCGCGGCGCGGCGACAGGCCCGCCAGGCTATAAAAATGGTGCCCGCGCCCTCTCCGTCCGCACATTCTCGCCTCCTCCTCGCCGTTCTTCTCTATCCTCGTCGTTCTTCTCCATCCTCATCCTCGCCGCAATGGACCATCTCTGGGACGCGTGGCCCGAGAGAGACAACGACGAGCTGCCACCAGCGCAGCAAGTGGCGCCGGAGCAGCTTCCAGCGCAGCAGGTGGCGCCGGAGCAGCTTCCAGCGCAGCAGGTGGCGCCGGAGCAGCCACCCGAACAGGACGCGGCGCGGGAGGCCCAGCGTCGCTGGAGGAGGGAGCTGCGGAGGCAGCCCATATGGCCGGAGCAGCACGCCGGGCTGCTCTCCTTCGAAACCGCGTAGAACGAGGGCGCGTACCGCGAGATCCGCGGCGTCCTCGAGCAGGCGGCCGAGGCGGTGGAGGCGGCCGCCATTCGAGCCTCTCTGGAAACACACCAGAGGGAAGAAGCAGCGCGAGAGGTGCGCCGGCAGATGGCCGAGCGCGCTGCCTCGGCCGAGCAGGGGGGCATCATCGCCCTGTACGAGCGGCGCAACCGGCCGCCCTCCGAGCAGGCGCAGCTGCACCGCCTGCGGGTGCAAGCCCGAGCGGAGCGGGCGGAGCAACGCTGGCTCGCCGCGGCGAGGCAGGGTGAAGCTGGCCCCTCCAACCAGCGCCGCGACGAGGACGCCGCTGAAGACGACGATGCGTAGGGGTAGTCGTCGCGTAGACCAATAAAAAGTTGTAGTTTAAATTTCCGTCGATGTTTAGTTTGAATTTCCGTCGAATATGTACGCAGTTCCCAAATTTCAATAAAAATCAACTAGTTTGTAATTGCGTTTGTTTTGGGCCGATTCTTGGGCTCGGGACGCGACTGGGAAACGCGCCCCCCAGGTTCCAGAATAACGCCGTTTAGCGCCGCGGAGGCCCCAAAACGGCGGCGTTTTGGGCCCTGGGGGTGCGCAACGACTGGAGATGCCCTAAAGGCCACCGTTGAATCATCAATATTGGACAGCTTCGTTTCCTGTACGCACACAAGGATGCAAGGTGTTGCCGCCATAAGCTCATGAACTGGGGTTTGGGGATCAAGGCAGTTGAGCACAGGAGGATTCCAATAAAATATAGCATTGGTAATGGAGGGGGTCAATCATTGGAAATAGAGGTGCACTTGTAGGCTAATAGTCTGACATCAGTGAGCGAACTAGAGAAATAGCAACAAGAGGGAAGAAGTGGGATCAATATATCTGGGTACAGGTGAGCCAGTCACCTGCGCAGCTGGGCAACAAGAGCAAACTAAGAGCGGAACCAAAGAGCAACATTATGCAAGTAGTTCTTCAAGTTACCGGCACCATTGTGCTGGTAGTGCTTCGCTTTGATCTAATTCGGGTCTGTCAGCAGCAACAGTCTAACATAGGACATTGTCTAAGCATATCACACATAGGACACACGGCTGATCCTAGTCATCCGCCACTGCGGGTGCAATGGCTGCGATACGTGCAGACCTGCGGGGGCCCGGAGCAGGGGCTGGCAAGGCTGGCGCGTCCTCCTGCACATTCTGCGGCGCGTCCTCCTGCTGCACATTCTCCGCCGGCTCGGGGAGTGCAAGAAGAGGGGCCGCCGGTATCTCCTGTGGTGGCTCGCCAAGGAGCGGCGCCTGAAGACCTTGAGGCTCCTGCTGCACATTCTGCGGCGCGTGTATCTCATCGCCGCCCTCAGCATCAGCGTTCTGGTTCCCGCCCTCAGCATCAGCATCATCGTCCTCAGCAGCAGCGTTCTGGTTCCCGCCCTCAGCATCACCAGCGTTCTGGTTCCCGCCCTCAGCATCAGCATCATCGTCCTCAGCAGCAGCGTTCTGGTTCCCGCCCTCAGCACCAGCGTTCTGGTTCCCGCCCTCAGCATCAGCATCAGCGTCCTCGGCATCAGCGTTCTGTATCTCGTCCTGATGCGGCATCTCGACCTCAAGCTGCAGCGGCGGTGCCATCCAGAGGAACACAATAAAGGGGACGTGTCCGGCATGAAAAGCGGCCGGTAAGTCTGCCAGCAGGAACGGCTCGGGGAGTGCAAGAAGAGGGGCGGCCGGTATCTGCTGTGGTGGCTCGCCAAGGAGCGGCGCCTGAAGACCTTGAGGCTCCTGCTGCACATTCTGCGGTGCGTGCCCATGCACGTTCGGCGGCATGTCCTCCAGCGGCTCCGCCGGCTCGGGGAGCAAAAGAAGAGGGGCGGGCGGTATCTCCAGTGGTGGCCCGCCAAGGAGCGGCGCCAGAAGACCTTGAGGCTCACCCTGGATGATGGCTAAACGCAGCCGAATGCACAGGAGCAGAAACGAGCAAACCATTCCCATGGCATTTTGAGTCTGCAAACAAGGAGTCGAAGTTGAGCAGGCTGCACTGAAACCGTAGGTGCAAGCAGAAGCTAGCAGGGGAGCTAAGATGTCATACCATCATGTAGTAGTTTTGTGGATCCAGGCTCAAGGCTCTGATGGACCAGATAAGACCATGCGCCGTGTAGCCGAGGAGCTCCCAGTAGGGAGGCAGATGCTCCGCGGTCTGCTCATCCAGCTGCAACAGAAACAGAGTAGGAGGAGGAGTGTGAGCTGCAACAGAAACAGAGTAGGGGGAGGAGTATGTACACGCGTGGGTAGAGGGCAAACAGCTTACACTTACCAAGAACCAGTAGGTGAGAAGTGGCGCGGCCGCTGCGAGCGAGCCAGCGAACGCGCAGATGCACTGGTAAACCACGAGCTGAATGTGGGCGAAGCCTACTGCCATCGTCGGGCCCACGAAGATGAAAGCAAAGGCCATGGGGATGATCAGGCGTTCATCTCTCGCGTCGTCGTCCGGGAATAGCCGATAGAACACCCCCAGAGCAAACATCTGAACCAATCCCCCCGCCGCGTTCAGGACGAATGGTTCCAGTTGGCCTTGGGTAAACCCGAAGAGGAACCAGCAGAGATGTGCGGTGAGCGCGGCGACGTTAGGTTCAGGCCTGCGTGCACCGGCGCCGAGCTCGTGCGTCCGCCACCGCGCCCTGGCTGCCCCGTAGCTGCATACATAGTGGGGAGAACCAGCCTCGATGAATAATGCTGGTGCACGAACGTGTATGTATGGGGAGAAAAAAACAGCATGTGTGGAGCTTACAGGGTGGGCACGAGAGCGAGCGCGGCTGTAGCAAGGCAAGCCCAGTCCAAGGCAGTGTACTGGTGCACGAACGTGATGTCGAACAGGAAGTCCATAGAGCCTGGCAGCACCAAGTCCATGGAGCGGCCCAGCTGCGGCAGCGCGGAGTCCATGGCGCGGCCCAGCTGAGGCAGCACGGAGTTCACGACGCGGCGGAGATGAGGCAGCGCCAAGTTCATGGCGCCGCGCAGCTGAAGCAGCACCCTGTCCATTGCACGTACTCCACGTGGCAGCTGGGTCACAGAGACAAAAAAATTTGATCAGAGCTAAACACTCCAGCTAGTGTCAGAAACACCCTACGTGAAGAGCCACATGGATCGATTTGGTTACGAGGAAGGAAACGATCGATCAAAAAAGATGAGGACCACGCATTAGGATCCCATTGCGCCCAAACAGACGCAGCATAATTAATTAACCGGAGAGTTGATTAATTAAGGCCAAGATGCATGATCCATGTTTAAGGAGATGAATTCCTGCTACTCCAACAGCGTATCTGCCTACGTACGGGCCGGCGCACACATGCCAACATGCACCTAAATTCTACATCTGGTCATCACAACAAATTCATCGATGCTCCCAGGGAATCAAAACCAAAAATAAATTAATTAAAGGGAACCACGGGTCCGTGCTCTCGATCTATTTCTCCTTTCAATGTAAGCAAAGCAAAGCAAAGGGTGAATAATCTACGACCTTAATTACCCATCCGGCCACGAAATGATTAGAAGCATGCATGTAGTACAGTACGTACTACTAGAATCCTTGAATTCAATCCGGATAGAAAACTAGATCGATCCAAGCATCCACACCCAAAATCTGGATCAGTTAACCAATATCAGCAGAACATATTGCTTCACGGATGTAACCTGCAGCTATAGCATACTGTACTTTTTTTCTGGTCGTATAGATCAACCCAACATTTGGTCGACGATGTCACCAGATCCAGTGAGAAATTCGTTTCATCACAACAACAACAACTCAAGCTAAACGTCCATGAGAAATAGCTAAACAATTAGTCTAGTACTACTATTTGCAACAGCTAGCGTGCCACAAATTAATCGGAGTTCCACATCCGTGAACAAGGAAGCGGTCGATCGAAAACGGAGGTGAAGGATGGATCGGTGGATGCATCAAGAGAATCGAAACCAAAAAAAAAAAAAATTACTGTAGTAAATCCACGCGCGGCTCCATTCAACTAAACTGCTCGGGTTCGATATCTCCATCCAATGTAAGCATGCAACACGCCAGAACAATCTACGATCGACCACAGCAAGTTTGGTGTAAATCTCGATTCAAAGCCATGTCCCAAACCCGAGCGTGAACAGCGAGGGATCCGTACGAGAGCGCGCGCGCATACGGCCAGTGGACGGCGGCGCGTAGAGAGAGAGAGGGAGGGAGCAACGAACTGCGGTACGTACTTGCACGCCCGCCGCCGCGAGCGCCCAACTTCCTCGATCACCGCGCCGCCGCGAGCAACGAACCGGAGAGCCACATCGATCGATGGGTTTCCGTGAACAAGGATCGATCGATGGATGCTTCAAGAGAATCGCTCGGGTTCTACACACACCAGAATAATCCACGATCGACCACAGCAATTCGATGTAATTCAAGCGATTCAAAGCCAACCCGAGCATGAACAGCGAGGGATCGAGACGAGCGCCGCGCGCGTAGAGAGAGAGGGAGATGGGGAGGGAGCAACGAACTGCGGTGTACGTACTTGCACGCCCGCCGCCGCGAGCGCCCAACTTCCTCGATCACCGCGCCGCCCTCCCGGCCACAACGCTGCCGCCTCCCGTCCTCTCTCTCCACCCCGATTTTTTCTGCTGCTTGTCTTTTGGTGTGAACATGCGGCGTGGGCAGTGGGGGGATTATAAAGGGAGGCAGACCGCGTACGTCAGCAGCACAGGAGACGAGCGCATGCGCAGACTTCTGCCGACCCAACTGACTGACAGGTGTACCTGGTACCTCTGGTCCTACCAGGCAGTCAGCGTGTCTGCAAGCTTTTGTGTCACAAAGGCACTGAGTTTGCACTGGAATTGTATGCACCGGCACAGCACCGCTTTTTGGGCTCCATTTCACTAAACCGGTACATTTTTCATCCGTAAGTAAATTCTTACGGCATACTATTTGATCGGTCCGTAAACACACCATTTTACTTCTCATCATCATCGCTTTTTAGCTACACCAAATATCCACGCCAAAAAGAAGAAAAAAGAATGACGCTTACAGTCCGTACGTGAAGGATGACTACACGTACGCGGTAATTAAGCACATGCATGCAGCGAATCAAATCTAAGATGTAGAGTTACTTTCATTTTTGGCTCCCTAATTTTTTTTTAACGTGCGGATGACATACAACGAAAATTTACTTGAGTGGCTAGCTATTACTTGGACTCGGTAACTAACCAAAGCGATGGAATGCCCGGTGTGGGCGCGGATGGATACGCACTAGAGGCTGGGGCGCCCCTTCCGGCGCCTCCTGGCCGTACGGTGGCGGTTCAATCCCGTCCCAATCGTAACCCAATTTTGTTATGTTATCGTTTGTTTTCGCAGCAAACATTTAGTTCAATTTAATGTATCATAAGTCATACTGTGTTTACATGTTTATTTGAATTTTCCTAGAGGGCACTGCCAAAAAGACTGCATATACTGAATATTATATGACCTCACATGGATACTGAGACCAATTGGAAATTCCACTAATTAGGGTCCACCGGTCTCTCTCCGTAATGGAAAAAACTTGCAGATCCTACAAAGATAGTTTGTGCCATCCTGAAGTGGAAGTTTTGAAGAAAATACAACAGTTTCCAAGCCAATCTAGCCACAAGTACTTTGGATAAGGTTGTTGCTGATGAACATAAAGTAATGATCAATCTAAAGCGACGCCTAGAACTGGAGAAATCTTATGTATTTTTTCTGCTTAATGTAAAAATACTAATCATCAATCTGAAGCAACACCTAGAACTTGAACTCAGAATCCAGGTAAGTAAATAAAACATAGCACAGGTAAGATGCAAATTATAGCTTGAATGGTTGGATTGCAGCAACCAGTAGCTGAAGGCTAGGTAACTAAAATAAACAAATGCTTCTGTGATAGAATCTAACTCCATATGAACTACTACAACATAATGTCTCCTTATTCTCAAATCATCTGCCTCCTTATTCTTCAAATCCTTGGCCTCCTTGTCCTTTTTTATCTCTGTGAAAAACAAAATGCACCATTTCATCAAGATTGCTACTTGTCCACTTTGTGAAACAGGTCCAAAATATGATTTCAGAAAATAATTACTGTTTTCACTTGACATACATGAATGAGCTCAGCCTATAGATTTAATCTGAATTCTACATCACAAGGGTTTGTGCTTAATTATGTGAGCATACAAAACACTGCTGATTTCTGCTTGACTCTGTTAGAAATAAATAGAAACAAGTAATGTTGATAGCCATTTTTCTGGATCATTTAGGATGAATAGATCATTTAGGATGAATTTGAAGAAGAAAGCTTGGCAATTAAAATCATATTGATCACCTCTCTGAAACATATTTTTTCGGCGAAACCGAGGAGAACAGCTCATGGTGGGTCTGGCAGCAACCGTTGTGTGTTGGTTCTTCTATAGGACCGAAGCCGCTCTGCCTCCCACCAATGGTATATGTCTCCTGGACAAGAGACGTTCAATGAACTTAGTTGTATAGAGAAAATCACCAGCAGTCCAGTACCTACCCGACCTCTCTCTCCCTGAGGGCCTCAGGCTACACCTCACCGTTGGTATCTGGGGCAATAATGAGCCAATGCACGTGGTAAATTTCATTGGGCATGGTGAACTTGAGAGGAACCACGTCCAGTACCCGACAGTCTGCAACGTTCGACCGCGCCGCCACCAGATCGTGAAGGAGCTTCCATGGTGGTGGCTCCATGAACGGCATCAAGAAAGATGCTCAGAGTAAACTGGAAATGTGAGCTAGTGGAGGGGCTCGTGTTTGTCTTCATTGGGACACAGCGCGACGACGTCCTAGTTTACCTTGTATTGCCAAATGGAAGCTGCAAGGAAAAATCAAAACTTATTAGAGCATCTCTGGAAGGTAAACAATTTTTCTCTCAAGATGCGCACACGTTGTCCTTGCACAATGATTTGATCAATATAGTGATTATCACACAAGGATTATCACCAATATTTGGAGCTACAACAGAAAAATAGGAATAAAAAAATGTTGCTTCAATTGTGTAAGTGCACATAAAAGCTGCACAATTTCTAATATAACCTATGACTGATATAGTTGAAAACGGCAGCCCATTGTGATTGTTAATAATTTCTTTCCATCTACAATATATATCTGTTTTCAAACTCAAACCGATAATAATCAAACGGAATAGTTGTTAGCTCCTTGATAGTGCAAAATAATTTACAACCATGAGAAGTTGTTGCTGCCCTTTTTGGAATGATAACAAAAATTCTGCAGTAACATAACTTCACTACTCAAGGTGATACTTCTCAAACGCTGATTTACTATCCAAAGATGAAGTACTAAAATGGAAGGAAATATTGATCTTAGTGATTTCAGGTAAAAGAAACAGAATTACCTTATATGGCATGAAATACAGTTTCATGACACGGTAACTATAAAGATGAACCGCTAATCTAAATGGCAGAAGAGCCAACAATATTTGGGGACTTTCCCCTGAAAACCCGCACTGGCCATCAAAACTCAGATGATGGTTTCATTGCATTCCACATCAATGAACTAACCAAACACATAAGAAAAATCATCCTGGAGAAGTGGCCTTGTGCTTGTTACGGAAAGTAACACATTTAAGCAGTGCATATGATTATTCTTTTATTGTAGGGCTGGTACAACATTGGAATACTCGTAAAAGTTGGCGTTGACAAGTCTATCCAACCTAGGGTCTGAATTTTTTGAAACTGAGAATTTCCCTTACATTTGATGGTTGGTGTTCTTACAGAGAGGTGACCTGTTTCAGAGTTCTAATATTTGGAATAGGTGGACCTCCAAAGACTTGGATTGTTAGACAAATCCATGCATGTAGTTCATATCAGTAGCCTGAAACAATTTATGATTTAGTTATCAAGATAATTTTTGAGTCTGTAGGATTCCGTTCTTGATGTTATATCGGTTACAACATGGTTTTGTTGAAGTAAAAATTGAAGGTTTTATTATTGAATGAAAGGAGTTCTTTTAAAAAGAATGAAGGACTTACGATACCTAAAGAAGAGAGTAGTCAACATGCACTAAAAGTAGTCTAAAACTAACCATAGTAATCGACCTTCAATGAGGCGCTTCTTTCTCTCGACATATCACGCTGTGCTTTCTCCCCTAGGATAGACATAAACAACAACACATCATAATCCTGTGAGAATTACTCGAGAACAAGATCAGAACAAACTGTTGGCTACCATGTGAGGATCAGAGGGAAGCAGAAACATTTATGGCCTTATGCCTGCGGTTTTATCTGGAGCTGTAACAATAGTTGGAACCACCTAATTTTTGGGACCTGTAACAAGAAAATAGTTGGAACCACTTGATCGAAATTATATCGTCTATACAGAGAACCAGATCAGTGGCCAAACTGATATGCATCTATGGATGAAAAATAACCAGATCCAGAGAGAAAAATAACAGCCCACCTTTTAGGCAAAGATTGGATATGTCATACAAGGACGGGGGGAGGATCTTCAGCACAATGCTCGGGCATGGTATTTTGCTGCATGAAAGGAGTGCGAGTACATAAATCCAGATGCAAAGAGCTCACTTCTATTACAAGTGAATGGTAGCGCAGTACCTGAAGATAGCACCATCAAGTAAAAAGCTTCTTAATGAACGTGCCAAAACACAAGTGGTACTAACCCTGAATCCAGATTTTATACCTGATGGGATATTATTAAAGAGGTAGGATCCATTATTCTGAGTTTCACTGAGTTTGGAAAGACAAGTGTCGGGCCGTTTTTAATAGCTAATGCAAGAGATTTACATGGAAGAACCAACAATTAATAAATTGACACCTACGAACTTTAATTAACATGATTTCACATGGCACCAAACAATAAATGGTTAAATAAAATCATCTTATATACATATCTATTTAGGTTACATTCTGTCATCACAATAAATAAACAAAAAAGGTACAAGACACATGCATCAGAAATTACCAATCCACCAAAATACGAATGCGAAGAGTAATAAATCACACGGCCGCATTTTGATTGAGGCCGTCGCATCAGTGTACACGTACCTGACATCAAATGAAGAATTTGCGCATGTGGGAGGACAAAAGAAGTGAGCCTGGCCTACTCTCAAAACAATTAAATTATCCAAGTTCGCCCTTTTATTTTCACCAAATCCAGGAGCCTTGACAACACATATCTACAGCCAGTGCCTCATGATTAGTTTAAAAGCCTGCTTACATAAATTCACTGAATTAAAAATCGCAATAACTTAAAGCTTGGAAGGTAATAAACACCATACAAAGAAAAATAAATTGAAGCGGTTTTCTTCAATACCAAAAGAGCTAATTGCCTGCAAGCTTATACCTGTAACGATAACGGTAGAAACTACATAAATAATTAATATTACCTTTAGTGCATGGTACAAGCAGTGATAGAGTTTCTCCCTCCATATCGGCAGAAATGATAAGAGGTCTCTATTCCTACATATATCAATCATCACTTAGCAGTTCCCAGCTGTCAGTGGCACAATAGGACAAAATAATTATATCGTAGGGTAATTCAAAAAGGTGCAAGCCATAGGAAAAGGGAAAATATTGTAGGGTAACTTTCTCATAATGGCTCTATGTAACCTGAGATATTTTCAAGCATTGGCCCTGATAATATATCTAGGATGCATGGCTAATGGATGTTTTCGCACCGGCAAGCAAGTCAAGGGATTGCAGACTTACAAATGCAGGGAATTGGTTCTTTGAGTCATTTATACAAATGTGTGATGTGAAACTTTTATCACATATAATTTTAGCCATCAAAAAACAATTTTTTTTTAGCATAGGGACCCAAGATGGAAGAATAATACAACATATGGGAGGTCCCATGTCAGGCACCATAGGATGAGACAAACAACAAGATTGGTGGAAAACACTACCTAAGATTAACAAAGTTGGTCATTCATACAGCTACAGAACGGGGAAGACGCACACACTGAGAAGTAATACAACTATTTTTGTAGTTATCTCAATCAAGCACATATGTGATTCCACGAAAAAATAACCATTCCAACCTGATTCACTATCGATACACCAAAGCAAAACATTCACCAAGAACTAATCTAACAACCTAGAGCACTGCGTCTCCACACTACAAACATCAGCCTCGCTAGACATATTTCAACAAAATTATTAGTCCAGGGGTTATACCTCTGATCTTTCTTTATGGGGAAATCACCAAACTCGAAGAAGGTTTCTGCTGGACTTCTTCTTGGTCACCACCTGTCAAATCTCTCACCATCCTGTGCTCCTGCAGAGAGATAGGGAGAGTGGTCAGAACAGAGTGAGGAGAACCCGGCGAGAGAGGTGAAACGTGAGCACACCCGTTCCAAGCAAACGTCTTCTCCGATTCCCCGCCTCCAGTTCTGGTTGTTCCTCGTCGTGAGACAGGAGGAGGACAAGACGAGAGAAGATACACATGGGAGAAGATGCACAAACCATCCCTCGTTGTTCCCCGCCGCCGGCTGCCCGCTCGCCGCTGCTACTCAAGGCCGCCACCATCACCGCCGCTGGGAGGAGCAGTGACACGGGAAAGAAATAGGGTCGTGGTGCGGATGGGAAGAGGTGGATGACATGGGCAAATGGGCGACCGCCGGCGCAGAGGGGAGGGGAGACGCGAGACTGGGACAGAGGCGGCGGCGGCACCAGAGAGAATGCGGTAGGGTTTCGCTAGGTGGACCTTTTTCATGAGGGAGAGTTTTTTTCCTATTTCAGCTGAGCGAACCACATTGTGACACGTTAACCAGTCGGTGGAGACGAAGCGAGGCTAGCGCGCAGCGCGAGGGTGCCACATCGCTGACGTGGATAGGCCGAGAGGGCTCGCTAGTCCTCCGCTATTGCTTGTCCTTGATGCACTGCAGGAGCGCGGTGCTTCAGCCTTCATCAGGGGACACACACAAGAGTTAGAGCATGTCTAACAGATCCCCTAAGTTTTCACCCCCTAAAACGCGTGTAGAGGGCCCTGTATGCACATTTCGCCGGCCAAAAACTCGTGCAAGCTAGCAGACCCCCTACCCCCACCCCGTAAAACAGAATATTCTGTTTTACGGGGTGGGGGTAGGGGGTCTGCTAGCTCGCACGAGCTTTTGGCCCCTCAGAAAACAGGGTTTCGCACGAGCAATTGAGCATACTTGGGCTGCACAACAACAATGTAGTGTGATGTTTACACAAGAAGACATAGTTTGCACAAGAAATCTGTCACAAAACTTACGTAGTCCGATGCCACACATCCACTTGGTGGATTATCCGCCACTTGGTCCATGGCAGCGCTCCAACGAGAACAAGCTGGCTTGATCGTGTTCCACCGGCCTTCAAGGGAGCGGTAGGATCGATCCGCCAAAATTTTCGTGCGAGGCTTGAGCTTGTGGTAAAGGTCCTCAATGCGTTGCCAATAGCGCTTGCCGGTTTGATCGGTGCTGGTGGCAGCATCCATGGACACTTTGCCCCACGCACGGACCAATGTGACATTTTCAATCTCGGTGTAGTTGGGCTGCTTCCCCGATCTGCTCCGCCGCGCAGTAGCCGCGTCCACCTCAACCACGTCGTCGTCCACCTCAACCACGTCGTCGTCCACCTCTTCGTCGGCCTCTTCATCCCCGGCATAGTCAGCGTACTCGTCGTCGAACGCACCAATGCCCGAATCCAAATCCACCGCAGAATCGTTGAGCATGTCCATGTAGGATGTCGCGACGGCCGGCGCGGGCACTTCGTCGAGCACCTGGCGGGCACCAGCCGGCGGCGGCGTGGGCACCTGCGTGGGAGCAGGCGAAACGGCCGGCGACGGAACCTCGGCGAGTACCTGCGTGGGCGGAACGTCCGCTGCAGGCGTCGCGGCCTTCTTCACCTTTGGTGGCCGCCCCCTCGTCGCGAATGACTTCACCCGGGCCCCTTTCGCGGGAGTGAAAGGACACGGATGTCGCCTAGAGGGGGGGTGAATAGGCGTTTAAAAATAATTACGGTTAAGGCTTGAATAAATGCGGAATAAAACTAGCGTTTAATTTATCAAGCCAAAACCTAAACAAACTAGGTTTACCTATGTGCACCAACAACTTATGCTAAACAATTCAAACAACTATGTGATAGCAAGATATGTTACTTCAAGCTCGATGGCTATCACAAAGTAAATTGCATAAGTAAAGAGTTCGGGTATAGAAATAACCGAGAGACGAGGAGACGATGATTTATCCCGAAGTTCACTTCCCAATGGAAGCTAATCTCCGTTGGAGAGGTGTGGAGTCACAATGACTCCAAGCGCCCAATGGCTCACCTTATTCTCCTCGTGCCTCCACCAATGCGGAGTGCCACGATCCACTATGGGACCTTTGAGGGCGGTCACCGATCCCGTACAAGGTTGGGGCAATCTCCACAACTCAATTGGAGGCTCCCAACAATATCCCGCGAGCCACCAAAACTCCGAGATAGCAACAAGGTCAGGAGCTACCAAAACTCCGAGACAACAACAACCGTCTAGGGCACTCCAAGTACCCAAGAGGACAAGCTCAAGGGCACTCCAAGAACCCAAGAGTAACAAGCTTCTCAACCTTTCACTCGAACGAATCCTCGTAGAGAACTCAAACCGATGCAACCTATGCAATGGCAAGAACACAAGAAGTGCTCAAATCCTTCACTCTCAAATCCCACCAAAGCAACAAATGCTATGGGGGGAGAAGAGAGGAAGAACAATAAAGAACTCAACAAATGAATCCACAAGATCTAGATCCAAAGACTTTCCCTTCACTAAGAGGAGAGATGGATTGGTGGGATAATAGATCTAGATCTCCTCTCTCTTTTCCCACTAATTGGAGGCAAGAATCATGGAGGAATAGAGAGAGAGCAAGCTCCAAAAAGGTCAACAATGGTGGGGGAAAACTTGCTAAAAAGGTAGGAAACCAATGGGGAAGAAGGCCCCTTTTATAGGCCCCCAAAAACAGCCCGTTGGGGGCATTCTGCCCCACCCCGGCCTCCCAGGCCGGCCAGGCCGGCCTCCAGGCCGGACGGTTCGGGTAGGGGTCCGGCCTGGGGAGCCCACCCCGGCCTGGGGCCGGCCTACCAGTTTTCAGAAAATGTCCTTCACTAAAAACGCGATATCTTTTGCATCCGGACTCCGTTTTCGATGATCTTGGGCTCGTTGAAATCGTAAGAACGAGCACTACAAGATTATGCAAAGAAACATCATAGTCCATAATTGGATGATAAAACCAAATGATGAAAGTTATTACCTCTCTATAATGGAACAATCGGTAAAACCTCCAATATCAAAAACGCAATAAGTTTTTCATGCGAAACCCGTTTTTGATGAACTTGAGCTTGTATTGAAGCACATGACAAGCTCAAAAACAACACATCGAGAAAACACAAATAAGAACCAAGAAATGTTATGCCAAGTATGCAAAGGTTTGAGCTCTCTCCGAGTGATGCGATCAAGTTGCTAATATGAGAGCCCCTCTTGATAGTACGGTTATCTATCCTATAATCCGGTCTCCCTCCTAATGCTATGAGACCGGTAAAATAGAAAACCTATCAAGATCATACCTTTGCCTTGAGCATTCCACTTGAGCTATAATATGACGATCTCGACCTCCTCAAGATGGAACACCTTTCTTGATTTCTTTTTGCTTGATGAAGACACAAAGATGCTCCCCCCATATGCAACTATGGGAGAGACTCTTTTAAGTATATCTTTACTTTAACATTATCTCCAAAAGAGTGGCAAGCTTCAAGAATGTGATCTCTTCGATATGCTTCCCTTGAACTTGCACTTCTCGAACTTGATGACGATCACAACTTGACGTCATCCACCATGGACTATATGAAATCTTCCTTTTGATGCAAGCCCATGGAAAGATGCCTAACCCCACATAGATATACCACACACACATATAATGGGTTAGAACACAAAGCTATATGAACAATTACTTACGATACCATGATACCACATGGTGCATCTTCTTGTTTTGTGAGTTGATCACTATTAACCATCGCTTAGCACTTTGCCTTGATCAACCTTTTATCTTTTCTTCTCTCTTCATAATAATGATGTCTTGAAGGTAAAGATGAATGTTCACACAATATTCTTCTTCAAGACATACTTGCAATATGCTCAACTCTCTCATGACCAAACTTGGGATATTCACATGAATAGCACCTTGGTCACCACTTGATTATCTTGAATCCAACACATGGACATCAAGTATTGCCTGTGGAGAAACTCTACAAGTGTAGCTCAATGCAACCATTAGTCCATAGTGATTGTCATCAATTACCAAAACCACACATGGGGGAACCATGCTCTTTCAGGGAGCAGTAGCGGTCGCCGCCGTCGCCCCCGTCGCTACCGCAGGCCCCGGCGGTGTGTCGAAGAAGAGCTTCGGGATCCTCTTCCTCTTCATCGGCATGGTGGCGGAGATGATGGCCGCCACATCGGCGGAGGCCGCGGCATCGACGGTGGCAGTATTCACCACCTCAGACATGGGTGGCGCGTCGTCGGCGGTCGGAGGGGCTTGTGAGGAGTCCATGGCGGCGAGATCTGGCGACGCGGTGGCCGGGGAGGGCGAGGAGGCGGATTTCCGGCGGCGGCGGCGGCGGTTGGGAGGTTCGCGCGCAGTTGGGGAAAAGGTGAGGGGTTGGCCCTGTACATCTCCTCCCGACCCGCACATGTAGGGGTCGACGGGTCGCCCGCTACCCAAACTTGTAAAAAATCGTCCGGGGTGGTCCATTTACGGGGTCTGCTATATGGCCGGGTAGAGCCCAAACCCGTATATCAGCGGTTATTATACGGGTTTGGGCCATTTAGGGGGTCTGTTAGACATGCTCTTAGTTACAGCCATGTCGGCTCTATTAACTCTAATCTTTTTCTCCCCTCACACCGTGGCCTACGGTTCGGTTCCACCTGTCGTTTTCATCAGATCAACGACTCGCCATGTGAGTTGCACTCTAATTCCATGCACCACCACCACCTAGTAGGTTTTTGCCTCCCGTCTCACACTAAGCTACAAAACTTTTAATCCCAAGTAAATTGTGGCAAGCTACTATTTGGTCATCCAAATAATCCTATCCAATAAATTTACTCTCTTTTTTTAGTAATCACCGGAAGACGCACAGGCATCCACCTAAATATTTCCATTTCACCAAAGATAGTGTGGAAAACCCCTGAGCATGTTACAAAGGGGAATGAACACACATAGTGGTGTCCTCAAAAGTAACACGAGGCAGAAGAGATACACACATCATAATCTGATAGGGGGCAGGTAGGTGAGCCAAAGTTCGACGTCGCGGCGCATATTCACCGGGAGGCGGGCTCTTCAGAGGGCAGCGTCGTCCCGGCAAGTCTTGACGATGCGGGAGATGGATGCCTCGAGTTTTCATAGGTGCCAAAAGCACATTAGCCAAAGAGTCGACGCAGTTTGGGCGGGGGAGGAGGCGGGGAGCTGGCAGGAGGCGAAGTCAAGAGCCGACGTCCTCGGGGAGCGGGAGGGGATCCAAGCATAGCCCAGAAGCGGCAGGAGACTGCGATGTGCTCCCGGGCGAAATGCATAGGGGGAAAGCACCATCTTCAACCTCCAGGATTCCTTTTCGCACGAGAGAGGCACGACATTGGGTGCGGCGATGGACGAGAAGCCAGGCGAAGAACTTGAGCTTCGACTGGGCATGGCTCTTCCACACGAAAGAGTAGTGACGCGACAATTCTCCTCCAAACAGGTGGACCGATAGAGAGCAGCGGAGCTGAATCCGCCGCGCGCCTTGCCACATAGGGGGAGACAACGTCGATCGGCCTCAGCGGAGAGGCTCATCTTAGCTAGAGAAGAGACTAGGAGGTTCCTTTGGCTCCAGCGGTCGCAGAGAGGCGGGGAACCTCGATAGAGTCCAGTCCAATATCGCACCGTGGCATGTTTGTCGGTGGAGTGACAGAAGATAGCAGGCATCTCGATCAGTAACCTGCATGTCTAGAGGCTACAGTTGGCGTGCCAAAAAAAGCGGCGCGGTGCCCATCCTCGAGGCGCACGCGGGAGATGTCGCGGTACATAGGAAGCAAGTGCAGAAGCCCCAGGTAATGGGTGCCATAGAGCGCGGCAGCGTGGCCAGCATGGTCAAGAAGGGGAACTAGCAAGGCACCTCCAGATCCACCGCGGCCAAGACTCATCAATGGCGGTGTGGAGACGGCGCAACGGCTTCACCTATAGGCAACGAGGCCTTGTTCCCCGCCGCCCAAAGGAAGGAGCGAGGATCATTTTCGTAGCTTCGATGACACTAGCCGGACCACCCATTGCAATGGAAAGCAGGCGCCCGGCCACCCGAAGAGAGCACAGAGCAAAATGGCACGCCATACATACAAGTATTTGTCGATCTTGACAATGAGAGGGGTGAAGGCGGTGTTTGTTTCACTATCATTTTGTTACACAAAATTTGATTTCATAGTATGTGTTACGTGGGAACGCTGTAATTAATGGCATGCATGGCACCTGTTTGACAAAACAAAATTAGAAGATGTACTAGGTTACTTTCATCTTTGCGCCGTAAAATAAAGGAAACATGACGTGGGCATGGCTGCAAACGGAAACTAGGTGAAGTGGGTTGTTGGACCCAATTAACAAAGGGAAGGAACATAATTAGCTCTAGACGAGGATGGATACGCATGCTGCGGTGGACAGGAATCAGAGTTAGTTACAGCATGTGACGCGTGCTCTTAACTTTTGTCCTCACCCGTGGCTCAAATCTTTGTTACTGCTGCTACTTATAAATCTAAAAAAAAATGTTTTCTAGTGCTACTTATTACTACATCTATCTTTTTTTTACACTACGTCCAAAAGAAATATCTTTCTTACACTAGAGATGGGATAATAGAGGAAATAATGCTTGGATAATTATGAAAAGTACATCAATCAGTCAGAGCGTACGTGTGGTTTCTGCACTAGCTCGATCGGTCGTTGTGCAACGCCAAACGTAAACGGATCCTATTGTTGGAGCTGTCCTTTTCATCACATCGACGGCTCGCTATGTGTGTTGCACGGCAATTCCACGCACCGCCACACCCAGAATAAAGCCAGTACATTTTGAACCTTAAATAATTTTTTTCTATTACATAATGTGAGTACTTTTTTATTGGTCCGTATACAACCCATTTTTAGTACTACTCATCGTCCCATTTTAGCTACACAAAAAATTGACACAGTTTCTAGTACATGTAAGAGCCTAGGAATTCCCACGAGCAGTTTATTGCGGGAGATTTGCGCCCGGTGGTTGCTGTGAAGATTGCTTTGGTGAATTTGGAGAACTGGTAGCGTTTGGTCTGTTTCGATGGTTTGCTGGTCGTTCTTTTGTATCTGGTTGTGTGAGGGTGGCGCTTGTCGTGTGCCCAGTAAGTGTCCTAGAACCCTGTGTGCGTTGGGTTGTTTGTGCGAATTCTGGAGTCTGTCCGTGGTATCAGGTTTTTGCCCCGCAGGTTTTGCTCGACGGCGAGCATCTCTCAGCGGGTTTCCTGATACTGCGCCAACTCGCTTCCCTGTTTCCTCTGTCCCCTTTCTTTTGGTTGTAAAACTCTGTTTTCTCCGTTGAATAAATAGAAAGGGGTGGAAGCCTGGTTGGAAGAAAAATGTAAGAGCCTAGGAGGAGTAATTAATGACATGCACGCAGCTAGTCAATAAAACAAAAGGTAAACTGTACTCTAGTTACTTTCATTTTTAGCGTTGCTCAAAAAACTTTTGACGTGTGCGTGCCATACAACGAAAACTAACTGGACTGGTGTTACTTGGACTCAATTAACCAAGGGAAGGAAGGCCGACGTGGACGCGGATGGATACGCATGCGTGCATTGCAGGGCCGCGGTTTTCGGGGGACAGGCGTCAGAGTTCGGTACAGCCATGTCGGGCTGTGTTAACTTTTGAGGTGCTAGTACTACACGTACTTCTACCTATCTTTGTACGCTAAGCTGGGATATACGCTGAATAAAGCTAAACAATGCGTGGATAAGTATGACAACTACTTGCATCACACACAGGCATGGAACAAACTAATTAGACTATACCCAGAAGTTTGGATTTAAATTTTAGGACCCCAAGAAAGATATGAACACTAGTAGTAGGACCCCAAAAAAAGATACAAACTAATTAGATACTAAAAAGGGAAGTTTTTTTTATTTCATAAGTTTTTAAAGTCTTGGATTTTATTTGAAAATTTTGGAAGTACCATAAGGTCCAAATTCCGAAAGTTGAGGCCATGTTTTGTAAAGTTGGCAACAAGATTCTTGAAATTACTAAAAAAGGGAAATATTCCGAAAAGGGAAACTTTGACCAGGTGTGACTTTCCCAAAATAAAAACTATTCCTGGTTAGTAAACGATCAGTTGAGGAGATGCTCCGTGTCAAATTTGACAAGTTCGATACCCCTGAGCCGAGTTTGACGCACGCGCGAACCACGAGTGGCAACAGGCGCTAGACCTTTTTCTTTTTGCTGCTAAATTGTTCCATCCTCGCACTACCTCATCCTTGTCGCTGCATGTTTTTGCATATCGATGGACAACAGGGAGCTTAAACTCTCCTATCTAGCGCTTGGAGTACTTAATAATTAGCGTAAGAAATACTAGTACACTGTGCGCTTGCATGCATAGCTGAGTGGTTAGCTAAATTAATTTTTCTGTTTTTCGTTTTAATTATTGAGATATTAGCACTCTACATACACGAACTTGCGAGGTGGAAGCAGATACATATAAAAACTTGCAAAAGTGTACTAACCCATACATCAACTTGTTAGGTGGGAGCAAAAACATACAAATCTGTCCTAATCACGCCACATAGGCCGCCACGTAGGTTGTGAATTTTCTAAAAAACCCTACGAAGATGTGACTGTCACAGATTGGTTAGGGAAGATGAATTTAATGCTAGTACTCATTTTCTTGCATATTTACGGTTTAGTCCCTGGTCACTATCAGGGCCGGGCCGACAAAATCCAGAGCCCTGTGCCGAACTCCGAAATGGGGCCCTAATACGTGGATTCATCCTCGGCGCGGTCAATACTTCCTTGCCATCGGTGAATTTCGGCCAAATTATTCAATTAAAAAAGGTTGCATTATTATGCTAAGACTAACATATTGAAAAATCGAATTTCTGGTGAAAAAACACACGCTTTTAATTTCCACCTAGATTTGAGGGTGTGTACCTCTATATGTCAATGAGCCGGCTCTCAGATCCACTCCACCCTCTTGTGTCCAAGCACACTGTATGGTGGATCACAATTAATAGAGGAAATGCACGATTAAACATTAGGAATTCTAATTTTCTAATCAATCGTCACTACACTAGTTGTGCATGCATTATCCATGTAAAAAAAAAGTTAAGAATTATCGCAGTAACCGAAGTGTCCTATGCAAAGCGCAAATAGAAGGGATGGAAATTGATAGAAGAGGACTCACGCGCACCATCCACCCACACCCAGTCCTCGGCACAACGTTGAAGGGCATCAAACGGCCGGCGGCGGAAGTGGAACTGTCGCCTGGCGTCCTGGCGCTGGATGGGAGTCTGGACGGTTTCTCTTCCTAGCCACGTCGCTACTCAAGGGCTTTTGCCTATGTGAGTCTCGACAGAAGCCACGCTTGGGAGCCAGCAGCCCAGCTAAAACCGGCCCGATTCTCACGTTTGACTTCCCACCGGAAGTGCAAGAAATCCCATCTGCTAAGTCCTATACCTATTAGGCATAACAAATAACAAAAATTTGGGCCCCCCAAAATTTTGGGCCCTGTGCCAGCGGCACAGTCAGCACACCTATCCGCCCGGGCCTGGTCACTATTACGTGGATTCGGCCACCGTTGCCTCACTGTCTGTTTTTTTAGTGGATTGGTGAAGTGCCAGTGTAGCGAACCTTGTAACAGTTTAGATTTTATAAATCAGATTATCCACAACTCATTATTCATATCATGGTCTGTTTAGTGTGATATTTTTACATAAACGGCACCCCCCGAGAAGGGCTCGTGCTCCATTATTATTGAGATAACGGAACCACCAACCAGTTCGCATCACAAGCGTTTTTTTACATAGGGTCGCAACCCCTCCACACCCAAGCCACCAAAAGGATTAGTTTATATACAGAAACGTCACCATGCCCCAAGCTAACAAACCGAGCGACAAACTCCCAGGAGCAAAACAAGTGCTAAGAGAGAGCACCCAGAGGCACGAAAGATGGTCTAAGACAAATGACTAGAACAAACACAACAGGACCAAGATAGTAATCAGCTGGCATCATCCATTACTTCATCAACAACATCTTCCAGTAATAAACTATGACGAGGCCCCGTATCACTTGCGCGAACTTGAGCAGCTTCGGCGGATGTAGCCACACGGATCAGGACATTGGCACCTTCCCTGAGGTCATCACGTTCTTGCTGCGGGTGAAGACCTGCCCAATAGTTCAAAAAAAACACACGAATAACTGATTAATTCAAACGGAGAGCTGATTAGCTTCACCTCAAAACAGGCCCGATTCCTCAACTTCCAGATGGCCCAACAAATAGCAGCCAGTCCAGTAATCTGTGTGTTACGAGAAGCAGGAAGATATTGTGGTATCCACCAGAAATACTGCAAGAAAGAACCCGGTCGATCTTTAGCACCCACAGCGGCACCCACCACACTCCAGACATATTTCGCTGCATCACACCGAAAGAACAGGTGTAAAATCGACTCATCACTGTCACAAAACTGACAGCCAAAATTCCCAACCCATTTTCTTTTCTTCATATTATCTTTCGTGGGAATTGCATTGTGCCAGATAAGCCAAAGCCACACTTTAATCTTGAAAGGAATTTTTGCCTTCCAAAGATGTTTAAAGGACCTATGTACACCCATATTTGACAAATGATTGTACATTGATTTCACAGTAAAAACGCCTGATTTAGTCCATTTCCACCGAGGTATGTCCTCAGTATCATTCAAAGCAACACATGTCAAATTATTAGATTTCTCAAGCTATTTTGAAGATCCCCTATCAACCACCTTCGAAAGGAAAGTGACCACCCTCTGCCAGCCAACTCAGCTACTGAAGCCTCCTGGTCATTGCAAATTTCAAACAAACCAGGGAACAAGATCATCAAGGGTGTGTGTCCACACCAAGCATCTTTCCAGAAGCTAGTCCTTCTCCCATTGCCTATTTTCATGATTCTCCCCTCTAGGTAATGATATCTAATTTTCAGAAGATCAGACCAGAAGGCAGAATCTTTAGCATTATGTTTTATCATTGTGATCCCTCTCTCCCCAAGATATTTAGCTCTAACAAACTGCTGCCAGGGCCCATCCCCAGTCTCAAGCTTCCACCATCATTTACATAAAAGGTTGATATTAAATTTTGCCAGATTCTTCAGACCAAGGCCACCTTTCTTTCTAGGTTTACAAATTATTTTCCAGCTAAGCAGATGGTATCTCCTGCTGGTTGCACTACTTTGCCAAAGGAAAGACCTCCTTGGCTTATCTAATTCTTCCAAAGTTGTTTTATGCAGTAAAAATAAGGACATATGGTAAACTGCCGCTGAAGACATACAAACATCAGTTCTTATGACTCTGCCCCCAATAGACAGAGCCCCTCCCATCCATCCATCCATCATTTTCCTTATTTTACCACCTAAAAACTGCATTTCTTTGACAGAATTTCTCCTGGAATTGACAGGCACCAAGTAAGTAATGGGCCACTCCCCTTTCTGGCAGTTAAACATGTCAGCATAGATTTGTTGTTTCTCAGCATCCTCTAGCACCATCAACACTTCACTTTTCTCAAAATTAATCTTCAGACCAGACATGCTCTCAAAAATATACAGGAGGAGTTTCAAATTTCTGGCAGATTCCATATCTTTCAACGGGAAGATGGTGTCATATGCATACTGCAAAATGGCAATCCCTTCATGAATTAAATGCTCAGCCAAACCAGTTATCAAACCAGCATCTTGTGCCATGTGCACCATCTTGGCTAGATTTTCAGCAGCAGCATTAAAAAGAAAAGGAGACAAAGGGTCTCCCTGTCTTACACCTTTATAACTGGCAAAATAAGGCCCACCTACATCATTTACCTTAACACTCAAGGTCCCATGATGTATAACACTCTTCAACCAAGCCAACCACTTCCCACTGAACCCTTTCTGTTTACAGGTCTCGAGGAGGAAATACCAATTAACCTTATCATAGGCTTTTTCAAAATCAATCTTCAAAATCACCCCTTGTTTCTTCTGGTATTTAGCTTCTTTTATGATCTCTTGTAGCAGCTCCACACCATCAAGAATGTGCCTCTGTTTGATGAAAGCAGTCTGGCATTTATTTATCAACTTCCCCATATAGGGCTCAAGCCTGTTAGTCAGAGTTTTAGTGAAAATTTTAAACAAGACCTGCAACAGGCAGATGGGTCTGTATTTTTGGATCCTGTCAGCATCTTCACTCTTAGGGAGAAGAGTAATAATCCCATAGTTTATTCTAGATAGATCAATATTGTGCAAGAAGAACTCATGGAATAGGCCCATCAAATCACTTTTGATAATTGGCCAACAAGCCTGATAAAATTTTGCAGGAATCCCATCAGGACCAGCTGCCTTGTTTCTCTCCATGCCATCAATAACTGTTTTGATTTCAACCTCAGTAAAATATCTATCCAAATCCAGCCTATCAGCCTCAGACAGAGTCTCCTCAGCATCCCACACATTACTACTAAGATTAAAACCTTTTGCCACAGAGGGGCGAAAGAGGTCCTTGTAAAAGGCAGTAGCATGTTGAAGAATGTCAGGCGTCCCCTGAATAATCTCTTGGTCTTTTTTCAAGGAGAAAATCACTTTCCTTCTCCTTCTACCATTAGCTATCCTGTGGAAAAATTCAGTATTCCTGTCACCTTTTAACAGCCACATTTCACTAGACCTTTGGTGCCAATATGCCTCTTCAGCTTCATGAATCTTCAACAGGTTATTCTGGATCTGCCCTTTTCTGATAAGCTGGTCACTAGATAAGGGGCCAGATTCTTCTAACAGTTCAAGCTCCTGTAACTGCTTCAACATTTCAATCTTAAGTTTCTTATTATTGCCTCTCAAATTAGCCCCCCAACCTTTAAGATGATTTTTAACATTTTTCAACTTTAGCTGAAACTGTTCCAATCTAGATCTTGCCCTAACAGGTTTAGACCAAGCCTTCTCCACCCTGCACAGGAAATCATCTTCCCTAAGCCAACTTTTTTCAAACCTGAATTCCCTTTTCCTATCAGATTCACCTTCCATGGTATCAAGAATGATTGGATTGTGATCAGACATTTCTCTAGTAATTTTGTGGACTGTAACCAAAGGGAACAACTTTTCCCAGTCTCTGTTCATGAGGAATCTATCTAATTTTTTCAGAGTTGGAATATCATGATCATTAGTCCAAGTATAAGCCCCTCCGGTCATATCAATCTCCCTGAGTTCATAAGTATTGATAATGCCATTGAAAACATCTCCCCATTTCATAGATGAAATACTCTTATTTTTATCAGCAGAGCATCTAAGCAGATTAAAATCTCCACCAATGAGCATAGGAAGAGATTGGTCTGCAGAAACACCAGCTAATTCAACTAAAAAATTATTCTTATCTTTATCATGTGCTGCCCCATAAACAATAACCCAACACCACTCAACCTTCTTCTTGATATCATAAACCACTACTTTTACATGAAATTTGCCCATAGAAATCTTTTTGACATCAAATTTATCATTCCTCACACCCCCCAAAATGCCACCAGCTTTACCAACCAGTTCCAAGTAAATTGACACAAAGGGTCAATTTTCCTAAAGAAAGATGGAGAGAAATCTTTTTGCATAGTCTCTTGTAAACCCACAAAATCAACTTGATTAGTTCTGATAAAATCTTGAAGACAATCCCCCATCCCTTTTTTCCCAACACTTCTGCAGTTCTAGCTGGCCCCTATCATAAATACTTAGGGTTTTTCCTTCTTACCCTGGGACCAGTCAACACATCACTCAAAGGGTGATTAGTGTTAACTTTCCCAGAAGCAGCACCTGATTTGTCTAGTGCTCCTTCCAAATTATTCTTTCTCAAAATCTTTAGTTTTTTCCTGGAGCTCTTAGAAAAACAGGAGTGAATCCATCTGCATCCATACCATCATCCTTCCACCCCAACAATAGAACCCCTCCATTATCAGAAAGATTTTCACAGTTACCATCTACCTGTTTTTCAGATAAACTATGTCTAGCAATTTCCAGATCCCTAATATTATCAATTTTATCAAGAGTAAAGTCTGCTGGATTAACACCCATCTCCAAGGTCCTACTAGCAATATCATCATCATCTAAAGCAGAAAAGGAATTAGTAGAAGTGAGATTAGTACCTTCCAGATTCCTCCTTGATGCAGCATTCGTAGCTTGTTCCTCCACTCTTACTTGGCTAATGTTTCTGTCCAAAAGCCTAGAACTGAATCTGCTAGGGAGAGCAGTATTATCACTTTCTTCCACTGCCACCTCTTGTTCATCTTCTGCAACACATTCATGTTCCTGAGTCAAGACAATTTCTGGTTGGGACCCATCAAGAGCAATCACTTCCGCCCTTCCAGAGGGTGCACCAGAGGCAGGTAATGCAAAGACCACTGAACCCCTAGGCAGATAGGGAACATTTGTGTCCATCTCAGAAGATTGTGAGCTCTCCTCAGAACTGGGATCCTCATCTATACTATTATTCTCACTATCTTCAGATTGCACTTCCTCTGGCCTGGCTTCTTCTGCTATGGGGTCTAGAATATGTTTGTAGCCTTTCTGCACCAATTCCACCTTGTCACTACCATTCCCTGCAAGCTGTTGGATAAAACTTTCAAAGCTATTGTCCTCAGCTTTTTGCTTTTTAAGTGGGCACTCTTCATCAGCAGCAGAACCATTAATACCCTCTTAATCCCTATTTGGAAGAACATTCTCTACATTTACAGTCGACAAAGCACTAATTATCTGAGATTGGATAGTGCTTACAACATTCAGTCCTTGTAGATTGTTGCCATTGTTAACTTGAGTACTCCCACCTCTAGAATTATTACCATAAAAGATCTGATTCATCCTGGTGCCAAAAGAAACACTGCTAGACCCAGACGATTGACCTGCTTCAAACACAGAAGATGCAATGCTTTTGCCTTTGTCAGTTATTGGTTGCTCACTGGATGGGCCTGTGTCTTGCCTAAGAATACTGTCATCGTCAGTATTGCACCCCTGCGCCCCCCTTCCAGACTGTATAGTAGTGCTAGGATTTGCGACAATATTTGTATCCTGGATAGCCCCCCCCCTCCACGAACCAGAGTGTTGTCAGTATTAGTCCCAGCAGAATTATTTGTCACATCCACAGCATTCTTGTAAACGATACTTGGATCTACAGAAGGCTCAAACAGCTCACGAATGTATTGAAATTCATAGAACCCCCCCCCCCCCTTAATTCTGCTTCTCTGATATTTGGCACCAAAGATACATCTCTGCAACCCAATTTAACCCTTACAAAATTAAAATTTCTCAAGCTATTCTTGTCAAGAGCAAGAGGCTTTCCTGCAAGACCTGCAACATAGAACATTGTTGATATGTCTCTGTATTTCATTGGAATTCCTTTAATCCTAAACCATGCTTCCTCCAGTGAAGCCAATGGAACAATGTCTCTAGACCATTTTTTGAGCTCAATAAGAACATCAGTTTTGGTTTTCATGTACAGCCTGCCAAAATGTGACAACTCCTCCAAACATTTAGCATTAGGGAATCTCATTTGAAACTCAGTCTTAGAAATCATTTTAGCATAAACTCTCCAGTTAATTTGCATAGATTCAGCCCAAACCTGAAACTCATGTTCAATCTCCCTTCCTGTAGCCTCACCAGATATGATTTTAATGCTAGCCTGATGCAAAACCTCCTGTGGCCTAACTTCTACTTCTACGGCATGAATGGAATAAAACCCTTGATCGAAATCTGCAGAGCCAAAGAAAGGAGCAACATAATCCCACGGATCCCTGCTCTGACACACTGCTAGACTATGCAAACCACCACAGCCACTGCACCTGCCACCAGTAAGGGGACCCCACTCCTCAATTCCCACAGCATTGTTAGCAGCCACATGATTAGAATCATCCAGCACAGGTGCAGAGGACCCTGCTAGAGCTCTAATTTGTCTCAAATTAGGTGCGTCCCCCTCGACAATATTAAGATTGTCAGGCGCACGAACTGAATTCACAGGCAGGCTATTACCTATTGGGATGTTCGACTGGACTGACGGGCTCACAATCAAAGGATGCAAAACCAGATCACGACCAGTGTTAGTGTTGCGATTGTGTAACTCACCAGAGGGAATCGGCGACACGGATGCGATGGTGTTTGTGTTGGTTATTACCTATTTGAATCTCTTGGCGATGACTCCATCGGTCACGATCTCCATCCACCACCTCATCCCTCCTCCGTTGATCCATCAGCGCCCGCTCCCTGGATAACCTCTCCGTCTCTCTAGATCTCTCGATTCTGCATTGTTCTTCTTCTTGACGGATACTTGCTTCACGACGGCGCGCTTCTTCTTCTTCCTTGAGCCTCTCCTCTGATCTGCGCCTGTCCTCCTCTCTTATGCGGGCTTCTTCACGCCTCCACTCCTCTTCACCTCTACAGATCTCATCCCTCCTCCTCTCTTCCTCCCTCCGGGCTATATCATCTCCAAACCTAGATCTCCCCCCGTACGGCCCAGATCTGAAGTTGTTTCTGGGTGGAGATCGACGCGGGCCTCCATAGCCTCCACCTCTGAAACCTCCTCCTCTCCCACGGTTGAACCTCCTGTCCATGGGCTCTCTGACGACCTGAGCAAACGATTTGGTATTTCCTGATCCGCACCCTCTCCACTGAACTGGATCAATAGGTTGTGGGTGGCTCACTCGATTGGATTGAGGCGGGCGAACGAAAACTACCCCGCAGGTTCTAGGGTTCGCTCGTCGCACCCTCCCTCGCGAATGGGGAATGGGAAATGGATCTGCCTCAGTTTCTCCGTGGATTGGGGTAGGTATCGCCATCGCGCTGGAAAGTGGGCACGTGAGCAGTTCCGCCATGACTGACGGTGGCCCCAAGCTCGGACGTGGCCGTGCCACCCCGCACACACGCACCAAGGGAGGTGCACGACACGATACGGTCGGATGGACACGAGTAGGCGTGTCCGTAGCACGACGTGGCCCAACCCTAGCCACCCATCTGCAAAAACGAATCGTGGCTCCCGTGGCGATTCCGGTGATCGCCGCCGGTAAGCAGCAGTCGAGCTCCACGCCATCTACATCTAGCAGCGAAATCCTCTCACGCCCATCCCAAACCAACTCACCGTGAAACACATGCGATCTCTCGCGTGAACGGGCGTGGAAGGCCGCGAGCCAGCGGTGTACCACGGACGGCGGATCGACCTGGCCCCTGCACGCCGGCGATGGAGAACGCGGGGGCGGCGGCGGTGGCGCTAGCACGCGGGTGCGCGATCGCGAAAGTTAGGGCGAGAGCTCTGGCATCCTCGTAGACCGGTAGCTAGCGGTCTGTTTAGTGTGATATGCAAGGGCGGAGGACCCCTTAGGGCAAGGTAGGGCAGCCGCCCTACCTTGATTTTCGTCAAAAAACTTCATATATATAGGCATTTCTCTCTGTATCTTCAAGTTTCTGTAATTTCTGTACGTTCTGGTAAGAGAATAAACGAAAATAAGTGAACCAGGCTAGCTAGAAGTGCTCAAGCCAAACTGGCTTTGATGGGCCACGCGCGCGGAGGCTGAATGGCCTCGCTCGGTCAGTTAGAGCGTATGGAGCTGAAGGGAATTGCTTCGCAGCTTTGCTCGACCGTTCCTGGCGAGTGACGGCCGGCTCCTTCTGTCTCTGTTTTGTTCCCGAGCCGACGCCGCCTCCCTTTGCTCATCTCTTCCATCCCCTGCGAGTCTGCGACAGGGAGCATCATCAACAGCAAAGGGCAACGCAGGGTTCATCCCGGGCCTCGCGGCAAACTACGGTTTGTCCCGGCCGAGCGGCTGGCCGGCTAGATCGTTCTTCCCCACATCAATTTCGTTAACAGAGATTGATAGGAATGGAGAAATACTTTGCAGCTGCAAAGAGGAAGGTATAATTTCTTTCATTTGCAATGAGTAGGTCGAAATTTTGATTTTATGATTTGTGAGCTAGCGAAAATGGACAAACCACTCATGTTTTTAAGAATTACAGATTTGGGATTTTTTTTTGTATCAGTTTGCTCGTGACAGCAGCTGTAAACCAAGCACACAGGACCTCATTTATCGATGCATCTAGAGAATTTTAGTATTGTTTCATCATTTTTTCTTCCCTTTAGAGATCGCCCGACCTCATTTTTTTTCCGTCCTCCGCCACTGGTGATATGCACATACAGTACATATGGATATGGTGATCTTATTCACGTGAGGCTTGCCACGAGTGGTTGTAGAACTCGCGGAACGCCTCAATCCCCACGAGCGGCAGTGACCCGCTCACCTCGATTCCGCCGCCTCTAGAGTCGTCCTCCATGGAGACTATCTCCACCTTCGTTGGTCGGCCCCATGGCGCGCCCATGTCCGCTGCTTCGTACTCCCTCCGTTCAACAATAGATTACTTCCTTTTCTCTATATATGGATGTATCTAGACATGTTTTAGTTTTAGATACATCCATATATATAGACAAATGCATGTTGAACGGAGGGAGTATATCTCAAACTTTGGTGACCCAGCTCTCCTGTGTGAGCCGGACCCACCCGCCTTTCAGATCGCCGCCGACGCAGACGCAGCCGCAGCCGTGAGCTCGGTGTCCCCCTCTGATTCCACCTCTACGCCGCACAGCCTTAGGCAGTTGCCAAAATAGTTCCCCGGCACCCGCGGACTCAACCTGGCCCTGCACCCGGTCACGAACCCGAACTGGTGCGCTCGGCCACCATTGCCGCCGCGCACGTGGACGATGCCGGACCACGCGGTGCCGCACGCCAGCGCATTCAACAACCAACTCCGCGCCGATGTGTCCGACTCCGTGCGCCGCCCCAGGCCGCGGAGCACCTCCTCCGTGAATCAGAACGTCACGAGCAGAACTGCGTCACCTCTGCTACACGCCTCCAGCATCCCAGAGAGCACTGTGGTCGCGAACGAACGCCTCACGGAGCCGACGTCGTCGCGCACGATATCGCGGTCGAACAGGGGCAGGGGCACCTCAATCTCGTGGCGTTGGATGGACGCCCAGGTACTCACGAAGTGCGCGTAGCTGGAGCCGACGGCCACGGCGTGGTGGAGCGTCGTGCCGAGGCTCATGCCGACGCCAGGGAACACTGTCACATGTATGGCGAAAGCGCGGTGTTTGGACAGCGGGGGAAGCAGCGGTCAGAGCGCCATGGTGTCGCGCGGGTGATCGCCGGCCAGGTCGCGGAAGTCGTCGCCGGCGACGGCGGCCACCGTCAGGCAGACGGAGTCACTGTCTGCGCACACGACCTCGGGCTCATCCTGCAGCTCCTCGCACGCGAGCCTCCCGGCGAACGGGTAGAAACGGTGCAGCGCGGTGGCGAGGGACAGCTCGCGGCAAAGAAAGCCCGGAACATCCAGGAGCTCATGGTCGGCGGGAAGCCCCGAAAGGCGAGGTCGAAGAACGTGAGCGGCAGCGCCGCGGCTGCTCGGCCACGGGCGCGGGCGACGGCAAGATCTTGCACCGCTCCAGAGCGGTCACGTGCTGGTGCTGGAGGGGCGCCGGTGTTGACGTTGGTGGCCGATGATGATTAGTGATTAGTTTAGGATGATTAGTGTGTTCCTTAAATAAATCGTCTCCATGATAGTGATCTAGCTACTGCCTTTGAGCGAGGGAGATTACACAAGGAGCGACAAGCAGAGCAACGACGGTCACATCTTGGCAGGATTTTAGAAAAGTTGCAAGAAGCGGCGGTTCGGATGCTACGTCTCCGCTGTGGGGCGTCGAGTCTTCTGGTGTCGGCTATGGTCGTTTGGGCGTCATGGTCGTCGACCCGTGTGGGGCGCGGCTTTGGAGCCGGCGTGGATGTCGGAGTGGCGGCTCCGATCCCTCTACTCCGCCGTGTTGCGTTCAGGAGTCTTGGTGTCGACCTTGGTTGTTCGGGCAACTTGGTCGTCGACCCGTGTGGAGCGCGGCCTCGGGTCCGGTATGGATCGTGTTGTATTTTTCTTTTTTAGGCCTTATCCTATGTGTTTGCTTCTCCTATATCAATATAGAAGGCAAAGCTTTTGCCTCGTTTTAAAAAAAACTGGCACCTGGCATTAAATTCACCTTCTTTAACCAATCTATGACCGTCATATCTTTGTAGGTTTCTTTTAGAAACTTTACAACTTACGTGGCAACTTATGTGGTGTGATTAAGACATATTTGTATGTTTTTGCTCCCACCTGACAAGTTGATGTATAGATTAGTGCATTTTTACAAGTTTTTGTATGTATTTGCTTCCACCGGCAAGTTCATGTATGTTGGATGCTTAATTATTTCAGCGTCTAGCAATAGTATGCGCTGAGAGGACAAGCTGCCTTTTTTTTCACTTTATTACCGCTCTCTCATTTGGGGTGGTATTAATTTTTCCTTACTAGTACTAATAGGTGACATGATCAAGCGTTAGATAGCAAATCAAGAGAAAACAATTATACTGTTATTGTCATTAATTGAAGCATAGCATGCCACGATTGAGTTGATGCCCACGGCACGGCGCACATGCGTACCCCACAAAACAAACTGGGGACCACTTTATCCAAGCTACAGCCACGACCCACCGGGATTCTATGGGCTCCATATTTGTCCCTTCGGTAAAGCGACGAAAATGAGTGGCATACTTTGCCAAGACTGGGAAATCATGTCACGTCTTTTTATGCAGTGACGCATCGATCCCACTCCAAGATTACAGGAAAAGATGACAAACAAACAAGTAAAGTAATCAGGTCAAACTTTGTGTGGTTTGGTTTGTCACCAACCAAAAAGGTCATCAAATACATGCGGGAATAATTGGAGAGAATAGCAAAACAAGGCATGCTTGAGAAAATTGGAGTTAGAGCAACTCTAGCAGAGCCCGAAAACCGCTCCGAACTAAAAAAAAAGTAAAGTTTGGCGAACATACGGGCTCGACCCAATCTTTGGTCCGGTGTATACTCGATCGGCCCCAAAAACACTTTTCATTGGCATGTGGATGTCAACAACACAACGGTATATGAAGGGGTCGGAGAGGTATTCACGGGTCGAAACCTCACTCCCCGCCATCCCTTCCACCTAGATATCTCACCACCGCCAACTCCCTCCCGCTCCATTGAAAAATCTGCGCAGATCCACCGTATTTCCCTTGCCGACCCTCCCGCCACCATGTGGCTACTGAACAACCACGGCGGCGTCGAGCGGGCCCGCATTAGCTCACCGCCACCGCCAAGGACAAGGCACTGCGAGCGGATCGGTCTGAACAAGAGGGCCTCAACAACGAGCAGGAGGCTGACGCCCGCTGTGGACCTACGCATGGGTGGGCGGGGCTCCGCCCGGCACCCCTGGCCGGGAAGCCGTCGGCTCGCACGGCGTCGTCCCGCCCCGGTAGCCAAGCGCGTGAGTGGGACGCCTTCGCCGTCGTGCAGCTGGACTACGGCGGCCCGTCGTCTGACTCAGATTCTGACGAGTGAGCTCGGCGCGACGACGTCCACGAGCATGCCGACCTGGTGAAGTTCCCGGCGCGCCCTTTTACAGATCTACGGTTAGGTTAGACGATGAACCCTAGTCGTCATCTATGTAAATTAGTGTACTTTCCCCAAGTATTGTCGAACGCAATCTGGAGATCGACTATCTTCATTCGTTTGTTCCTACAAAATTGATTATTTTTTAATTTATAATTTTGTTTCATCTTCTATTCTGGACGGACAAATTTAGAACACCGAAACCACCTAAAACGCGAACTGAAAACCGTGCTACCGTGTTTTCAGTTCGGTAAATTACAGTCACCGCTAGAGTTGCTTTTAAAAGAGTGATATGTCAAAAATTAGAGTACTACTGCAAAAGGATCTTGACCAGGCGATCCTTTGAGCCACAATCAGATCACCAATTGAGGCCACATTTTTCTTTTTCTTTTCTACTAGTTGGTTTGCACGTGCATGCACGTGTGTAAGCTACTAATGCAGTTTTTATCGATACAAACATATTATATCGAGATCCATGCTATTGATTCAAACACATTTGACCAAGAACACCAAAATTTATAACAAAATCACAATGGATACATATGTACGAAACAATGTAAATAACTCAAGTAGCTGATTCTTTTCGATGAAAGTAGTTTTCGAATTTCACGCCAACAACATACAGGTAAATTGAAAATGGAAATTCATGGCATAAATTACAAGAACCATCACATTTAAAACCATTCTATCAATTAAATAGAGATGTCATGCAAACAATAGAGAAATAAGTAGGCGGTGCGTTTCATTTTAGAGGCATAATTACATTAATCAAACGAAATCTCCTGTTTAGAGACTCCCCAAATCTCATAGATCTACAAGTATACCTTGCTTTTATATGGATTAATTCTTGAAGGGACCTCATCTATTAAGCTAGTATCTCTCTCTTTTTCCTTATCTGCAATTCTGCACTCGCACAAATACGGTGTAAAATACTGCCGAATAAACAAGCACCTAGCAGGCACCGCTGTTTTGAGAGTCTCTCGAGAGCTCGTTGACCCGGACTCGATCCGAGTCGATCTCGCCGGCGTTGCCGGAGGGGATGGGCGAGGGGAGAGTGTCGGCGGTAGTTGTAGGTCTAGGCTAGTTTCCTTTTTGTGTTTGTGGCCCTCTGTGGCGTGCGGGAGTAGAACCTTGGCCGTCGACGGCCATGGCCAAGGCCCCCTGAAACTCGATCTGCTTGCGGCGGCGCGGGAGTGGCGTCCTACATCGTTTGCAGCAGAGGGAGCGAAGGGCATCTCCACGAATAAGGATCGTCAAAGCAGCTACACCGGCGTTGCTGCGAGTTCTTCGCCGGCGTGGTTCATCTCTGCACCCATCTTTGCTTCATGGAGGAGGGAAGAAATGGTGGGGATCAACCGCTGCTCAATAAACCTCGCCCCTCAGGTCTGTAATCGCTGGTATCTTCTCTGCTCGCTCTTCTCGGTCCGTGGCAGGAACTGGAGGATGGGTGAGCCATTTTCTTTGGGCCGGTGTGCTCAGATCTTTGCTACCCCCAAGCGCCTGAAGCTCGTTTCGGATTTCTTCCATGGAACCGCTATGGTGGCGGTACAGATGGGGGAAGATGGATGGGCTGCTGTCGATTGAAGGTGGCTATGGAGTTTCGGAACCAATGTTTGGAGCAAATCATCAGTGAACAAAGTGGTTCATCTGATATCCATGGCTATCGTGAAGCCTTATCTGCCGATGAGAAGTTTCGGCAAGAATCGAACCTCCTGTAGGAGGCCCTTCAAGAGCTGTGCTGCTGAGGTCTTCGCCATGTCAAGAGCAAGTGGTGCTGTCCCCGTTCTTCGCCATGGCTGCAGAGCATGGTTCTCTTCGCTCCTCACTGGAGAAGAAGAAGGACCTGATGGCGTTTTCATTTTCTTTTCGAGGTCCTTCTTAGTTTTTGCTGGGGGCCTATGTGTAATTTTATTTTCTTATGAGGCTCCCTGTGTAATCTCAGACATCCAGTGTGTAATCTAGAAGGTTCTGGTCCCCTCGGGGACGCTCCTCTATTCAAAAAAAAAAAAAAAAAAAAAAAGAAAGCAAGCACCTAGCAGGAGCATAATAAACAAATAAAAAGTATTGGGAAAATAACTACACCTGCTAGGAACATGGTATACATGATATGAGTTCAAGGGAAAACTGCATCTCTTACGTCACTTCACGGAACATATGTTCATTCGTAATACTTTCAATAGTGTCTTGGTCGACTCGGTTGATACAGCTAAGCTGTAAGCTCTAGCTAGATGCACCTACAGACAGCACAAAATGAATAGATCACGCACCGGCATCACCTCTCGGCCGGAGGCGAATTTCAGGGTGCAAAACGATGGTGTCAGGCGGGCCACTCCCACGTTCAGACCAACCCGCCTGCCACGGTGGCTGGCGGGCGGCGCTCTTCATCATCGGTAATTAATCTTGACGTTTGAGACTTCGTCAGGCGAGCACATGAACTGGCAAAAGTCACGGGGCGGATTTCCGATGAACTCGACAGTGCAGGGGCACCGTAATGTACGTGGAGCACCCGAGCAATCTTATTGAGCTGGGTTGTGGTCGAGAGGCTCAGTACATTTTTATGATAATTTTGGTGAACTGGTGAAGTCCATGTCCTTACATGCTTGCTCCAAAGAGCTATTGAGCTAGCTTTGTGCGTGCTCCAAAGATTGATTTAGTTAGCTTTGCTGTTGCTTGCCTTTCTGCTTGTCGTAACTCGTAAGCCATACTCCCTCCGTCCACGATAAAGTGTACGTTTTCCTTTTTTGATGGTCAAATTTATTAAACTTTGACTAACTTTATCGGTATACGCACTAGCATTTATGACACCAAATTAATATCAATAAATTTATCTTGACATGAAGTTTTAAAATGTATCATTTTGATGTCATATATATTGCTACAATTTTCTATAAATTTGGTCAAACTTTAAAATTTTTGACTATGTGTAAAAGTAGATGTACACTTATTCGTGGACGGAGGGAGTAGCTAGCAGACCACGTTCGCATCAAATTTGCTTGCTACTATACGTGCGTGCGTTGCCAGCGGCCAAAATCATTGACCAGGAAGTGCCTTCGGCATGCATGTAGAAGACAGAGGCCAATACCTAGACGCGCTCACGCTACACCATGCCGGTCGCCCTCCTCGAGCCCGTGAGGACGCTCAAGACGATGCTCGTACCACAGGTCGTCATGGTCGACAAGTCTGCGCTGAAAAACAACAACTACGGAAACGCAGGATTATATGGACTATTAGTATCTCCTCGTCTAAACGTCAAGTAGTAGTAGTTAGAAACAAATTAGCCTGGCGCAATCTGGCCGTGTGAGACTTGGACACAGTTGCTTGTTGCCTTCTGGTGATCAATCTGGCTTATTTCAGGCAGCGACCGATCTCCTATAGTTAAAAAAAAAGGATACGTGACAACTCAACATTAGAGCGACGTAGACCTTTGGATTGACACGATTTAAAGGCCGAGATTAAATGTATCCCACCACGTTTGCTCTTTTATAAGTAGTGTAGATTCATCGTCCTTAGCACAATGCAAATACTTGATCAAGGGGACAAAACTAATTAATTATTTGTATCTTTGGAAGGAAAGACCGAGATAGATGTGCAAGCTTTGCATTAGAATATTGATTACAAAGTAGGTGTGTCTTGTCAAACAGCGTCTTCCTCAGCAGCACGCGCTACAACAACAAGATAAAAAAGAAAAAAGCATTTGTCATTGCTAAAAATTGTTACGGAGCAGGAAAAAATTTAAATGTAAGCGCTGCATCATTTATCACGATTGATTGTATTTTTTGTATTTCCTCCGTTCCAAAATATTTGACTTGAATTTGTCTAAATATAAATGTATGTATATACTAAAAACATGTTTAAATACATTTATATTTGGATAAATCTAAGTTAATCATTTTGATATGGAGGAAGTATTAATCCCAAAACACACCTTTAGAAAGATCACGTAACGAACAAGAATTAAAACTAAAGAAGAAGACGTGCGGCGAGCCTTCTTTGGGGCTTGGTCAAGTAGAGTGTTGCTATAAGTACGAATGTACTCACTCTTTCCCAAAATAGGGTGACTATAGTTTTTACTGAAAGTTAAACTTTTTATATTTTGACCAACTATATAGAAAAAATGGTCGATATTTATAATCTCAAATCAATATAGTAATTAGAACCGCCATGAAATGTATTTTTATATCGTGTGGATTTGATATTGTACAAGTTGATATATTTTTCTATATAGTTGGTCAAATTTTAATAAGTTTGACTTTAAGCAAAAACTATACGCATCCTATTTTGGGACGGCTCAGCAGCCGAACGAGGACCGACGGATTGGCGTCGTATGCCAATTGTACGTGATCGTACGTGAGTCAATTCCGGGTCAAGTATTCGGCCGCATCAGATTGGATGGGACTCGTGTTGCTAAATTTCTTTTTTTACGTGAGGTCCAGGTAACTTTAATCAAGACCAGCTAATTCAAGCCAGTTGAGCAGCTTTCCCGCCATTTTTTTCTTTTTTGCAGGGAGCTTCCCCGCCATCTTTTTTTGTTTTCTTGCACGGAGCTTTCCCGCCAACTTTTTCTTTTGCAGGGAGCTTTTCCGCCATCTACCTCCAGAACTACTCCGCTCACCCCTGGTGGGAGGGAAGCTAACTCTTTCTGATGCGGACTTTCTCTATGTCCCCACGTACGCCATGGCTGTCATCTTGCTCACTACAATCGAATCACGTAAACATCCCTTGTCGCATGATGTTGTTGAAGGAAAAAAACATTGTGCTCTATGGATGTCTGTGTTGGGAAACTTGGGCCAGGAGGTGGCAGCCCACTTGGTGGGCTTTGCCCAGTCCAACTAGGGCTTAGGGTTTCCCCCACTTTGTACGTTCGTTTGGGTCTCACCCTCCTGTTATATATTGAGGCACTGTACGTAGTCTAGAAACAGACAGAGAAAGCAATAAAGATTTTGTTGTGCCCACACCCTGTGTCCATTTTCTTCCTTGTTCGTGTGTTGTTCATCTACGCCGTCGCCGTCACACACCCTCGGGACCGGCCAGCCGGCAGAGGTTGTGTAACACGTTATCAGCACGCGCCTCTGCATCGAGGCTGCACCGAGCAGGCTTTCTACAAAAATCGCGAAGGTATAACTCCGATCTGATCGCAAAAATGGAACCGTGACGAAATTTCCTTTCCATTTTTCCGCTTTGCGTAATTTTTCGATCAGATCTGCGGTGCGGATTTCTCTCCCGGGGATCGAGCTGACACGCTGTCGCCGGCCAATGTCGATATCCCCGGATCACGAGAGTTTTGTTGACTGCACCGTAGAGAGACGGTACGCACGTGATCCCGCTGATCACAGTACCGCCGCGACGCATCCGCTGTGCGTTCGTGCCGCCAATATTCCAGATGAAACGTGGCGATGATTTTCCAATTATTATTTTTTGTTCTTGTCCTTGCATCACGCATCAATGGCATAGGCCGCGTGCCGCCGCGTGCTGGCCGCCGCGAGCTGGCCGCCGCGCGCCGCCGCGTGCTGGCCGCCGCCCCGGCGAGCGCCGCCGCGCCGGGCTGCTCGGCCGCCCGACCACCGCGCAAGCGCCCGCGCCAGGACGCACCGGCCACCGCCGCGGCCCCGGCCCTGCTGGCCACCGCGCGCCTTGAGGTGGCCTTGAGGTAGCCCGCCCCGCCGCCGCCTGCAGCCTTGAGGTGGCCGGCCGCCGCCGCCGTGACCTCGAGCTTGCGATCGGTCACGCGCGCGCGCGCCGCCGCCTCGGCACGGCTGGCCGCGGACGGAAACGCCGCGCCGCCGCGTTGGCCCGGCCGGCCGCCCCGCCCCACCCCGCCTCCTCGCCCCGTGGCCTCGGTGGCCGGCGCGCCGCCTGCGCCCGCCGCCGCCGCCTCCTGGTTCCAGCGAGGAACCCTGGCGAGAGGACGACGCCGAGCTGGGCCGGCCTGCTGCGGGCAGCCCCCGATGGGCCGCGCCCGGTGGGCCGCGCTCGGCCTCCTCAGTTTTTTTTTCATCTGTCTGCGCGAAAAAAAAAATGCTGCGCGGAACAGAGGAGGCTACGATGGGCTTTTGGCCTGGTTTTTGGCCCATTTTCGACCTGCTGCCGATACGGGCCGGACCCAGAGCGTGTACGGGCTGAATTTTTACGTTTTAGCACACATTTTTTTCCATAATTCTGTATATTTTTATTCCTGCTGAATAAATTGTATATAAGTCCCTGGAACTGTCTGTTTTTGCTGAAATTGTAAATTTGGGCATAAAATAAATTCGGAAATTCATTTTTAGGGCTAATTTTCACGTTTCGAACGCGCTTAGCATAATATCTCTTTATACATGCTTTTATATCATGTTTTACTATCGTAATTAATTGTTTAATTCATAGTAGAACACTGTTAGCATGTCATTTAAAATTTTGGAACGCCGTCATATTGAATTTTTGTATCAACATCGCTTTATGCAATCGATTACCTGCTGTAATCTGATACATGTTTGCATAAATCGCAGATGGCCGGAATCATGAACCGCCAATTCGAGGAGTTGTCCCAGACTGGGCTGAACTACCTTGCTTGGGCCTCGACGTGGAGATCGTCCTCGAGGACCGAAAGATCAAAGGAGCGCTGGATGCGGGGACCAAGGAGGCCCCCAGCACCACGACTGCTGCAGAAAATGCGCAGGCACTGCATTTCCTCCGCCACGATATGAGTGCTACGTTGAAAAACGAGTACATGGCTGAACGGAGTGCTTCAGCCCTGTGGGCCGCTCTTAAAGAGAGGTTCGCTAGGTTGAAGTACCACGTCAAGCCAAAGGCGGAGGCGGATTGGTTGCGTCTAAGGTTTGCGGACCACAAATCGGTACAGTCGTTCAATTCCGTGTTACACGTGATTTGTGCGAATCTGGAGATGTGTGGTACGAAAATCACGGACGAGGAGAAGATAGAGAAAACTCTCTCCACCTTCCATCCAAGTAACCTCCAGAATGCGCGGAACTACCGCCTGGAGAACTTTACGCAGTACTCGGCGCTCATTGACGCCCTCCAGGTGGCTGAGGCGCAGGATGAGGTTCTGAAAAAGAACTTCAACTCGCAGCCTTTCGGAGGGGGCCCAAGCCAGGAAGCTTATGCCGGCGCCTACAAAGTGCGCCAGCCAAAGTTCAAGCAGCGCGGCAGGAAAGGCAAAGGCAAGAAGGGACCTAACCACCCCCACCCAGCCAATGAGCAAAAGGCGGGTAAGGGGGAGGTGAGGCCCCAAGACTGCTTCCGCTGCGGGTCGAAGCTTCACTTCTCCAGGCAGTGTCGTGCTCCCAAGCACGTCGTGGACGCCTTCAAGGCCAAGAGAGCGCATGAGGCGCACCTTGTCCAGATGGAGGCACCACCGGCGCCCGCTGCGGCACCCGTGATGATCCTCACGCCCCCCGCTGCGCCCGTCGTGGCGCACACTGGGGCACCTGTGGAGGCACATGTGGCGGTTCCCACGAACGCCACCGTGTCCATGGAGGTTGAGCACACCGTGTCCCCTCCAACGCCACAGCTGGACATCGACGCTGCCGCCTACATGATAGCCACTGAGGAGAAGCTTAGCGAGATGGAGATCTCGGCTGAGCTGGATGGTTACCTTGTGGACTCCATCTGAACTCCGCCCATTTATTCATGATCTTATGGCAATAATTTGATACAATTTATTCGATTTGGTTGTAAGCTCTATGAGAGCAACACTATTTGTTTCATTAAACATCTATCGGCGCTTGGATGACTTTGTCATCATTCATTTATTCCATTCTTTTAAATAGAGATACTTATGTTATGTTCTGAAATATTTGCTTGTTTAATTATTATTACTTTAGCATCTTCCTCGCTCTCGTTTAATAATTAGACACTATATTTTAGAACACGTGTGGCGCCCGAATGGAGGAAACGTGCCTTGCCGATAGCGGTACCACCAATACCATCTTGAGAGATACAAAGTACTTTGAGTCCATCAAGAAAATTCTAGGGAGTATTACGACGATCGCCGGCTGCGGTCCTCATATAGTTGGCTCCGGACGAGCCACTATAACACTCCCCATGGGAACAACTTTGATCATTAACGATGCATTGTTGTACCCGGAAGCGAATCGTACTCTCTTGAGTTTTAAAGACATTCGTGTTAATGGGTTCCACATTGAAACCCATGATGATGACACCGGTAAGGAGTACCTACTCATCACGAAACGCGATGAAAATGGTAAACATGTTGTCGAAAGGCTTCCTTCGTTCGCTACAGGGTTGTACTACACTAAGATAGTAGCACTACCCATGTACACTACCTTTAAAACTGTTTTTAGAAGCTCTGAACTATTCTGCCTTTGGCACGATAGGTTAGGCCATCCCGGTCTTACGATGATGAGAAATATAATTAACAACTCGAATGGTCATAATGTTAATGTGAAAAATTTCCCGAATCCTGATGATTTCGTGTGCTCCGCATGCGCTAAGGGGAAATTAATCATTAGACCATCACCCCTAAAGGTGAAGGATGAAATCCCCGCGTTCTTGGAACGTATCCAAGGGGACATATGCGGTCCTATTCAGCCCCTGTCGGGTCCGTTTAGGTACTTCATGGTGCTCATTGACGCTTCCTCTAAATGGTCCAATGTTAGCCTGCTGTCAACAAGGAACCATGCTTTTGCAAAGTTGATCTCTCAGATCATACAAATGAGGAATAAATTCCCCGATCATCGTATTAAGTCTATTCGAATGGACAACGCCGGTGAATTTACTTCAAAGGCGTTCAATGATTATTGCATGGCAACAGGAATCAAACTTGAGCACTCTGTACCGCACGTCCACACACAAAATGGACTTGCGGAGGCATTGATTAAAAGAATTAAATTCATTGGCAGACCGCTCCTTCAGGGTTGTAATTTACCAACAACATGTTGGGGTCACGCGGTGTTACACGCTGCCAATCTCATCAATTTTCGACCATCGGCCTACAACATCCATTCTCCTATGCAGCTTGCGCAAGGGTCGGCACCGAAAATTTCCCACCTTCGTAGGTTCGGTTGCCAGGTATATGTACCAATACCACCCCCTCAGCGATCAGCAATGGGACCGCTCCGTAAGTCGGGGATATACGTTGGTTATGAGACTGTGTCCATAATCAGGTTTCTGGACCCCGCGACATGTGACTGTCATACAGCCCGTTTCGCTGATTGCATTTTTGACGAGGATCTTTTCCCGACTTTAGGGGGAGATAATCAACCCCTTGATGATAAAAGTCGAGAACTTACGTGGCAAGCCACGGGGATCCACGCTCATGACCCGCGCACTGCTGAGTCTAATAGAGAAGTTCAAAAGATAATAGATTTGCACTCGTTGGCGAATCAACTGCCTGATCACTTTAGTGACTTAAAGACTGTGACAAAGTCGCATGTGCCTGCGCGCAATGCACCGGAAAGGGTTGAAATACCAAAGAGAAATCACGGTATACCCGCTCCCGTTCTTAGGCCTAAGAGGACGAGGAATCCGGTTTCTCAAATCCCAAGTACCCGGGGAGGCCCGAAGAAAAAGGATAAGAGAGATTTATCGCAGCCTACCCCTGCAAAGGGGAGCCAGTTGAGACCTGGCACAAGTACGGACGTTTCTGTGCACGAAATTCCGGACTTGAATTTTCCTACTACGGAAATACCCAGCGAAGATGTGTGCGCACATATTGGAGCGGGAAAGCTAAAGGACCTTGCTCCCGGAATGGGAAATCCGGTGGAGGAAGGGAATGTGCCTGATGCACTCCATGACGAAATGGCCATTAATTATATTAATTCGGGCGAGTCAATTAATCGAGCTATGGCAAATGTCGACATTTATTTTGCCAAGAAAATTGCCTCAATCATAGATCTTGACCCAGAGCCTAACACTCTCGCTGATTGTAAGCAAAGGTCGGATTGGAAAGATTGGAAGAAGGCAATAACTGCTGAGTTATTTTCTCTCAACAAAAGAGAGGTGTTTGGACCTGTTTGTCTAACTCCTCCCCATGTGCGCCCTGTTGGCCACAAATGGGTATTTGTTCGAAAGAGGAACGAGAATAACGAAGTAGTAAGGTACAAAGCAAGGCTCGTTTCTCAAGGTTTCTCCCAGCGACCAGGTGTCGACTTCGAGGAAATTTACTCCCCAGTCATGGATGAAATTACCTTTAGATACTTGATCTCAATGGCAGTAAACTTGGACTTGACAATGAAACTTATGGATGTTGTCACCGCTTACCTTTATGGTAATTTGGATTCGGACATATACATGAAGGTACCCGAAGGTATCCCTGTCCCGAACCAAGATATAGCTAACATAGGTTTATACAGTGTTCAGCTTAAGAAGTCACTGTATGGACTTAAACAGTCAGGTAGGATGTGGTATAATCGTTTAAGCGATTTCCTTCATCAGAAGGGCTACACGAGCAATGAAGATTGCCCATGTGTTTTTATACGGAGATCACAAGATGGTTTCTATATTATCTCGGTGTACATGGACGATTTGAATATAATCGGTACACCTGAGGATATTGAGGAAGCGAGTTCCTACCTGATGTCGGAATTCGAAATGAAAGACTTAGGCAAAACTAAGTTCTGCCTAGGTTTGCAACTTGAACATTCCCCTGCTGGGATCTTAGTGCACCAGTCTGCCTACACCCAGAAGGTGTTGGAAAGATTTGGATTTGACAAGGCATACCCTTCTAAGACCCCGATGATTGGGAGATCTTTACAGCAGGATAAGGACCCGTTCAGGCCTAAGGAAGAGGGGGAGGAAATTCTGGGACCAGAATTCCCCTACTTGAGTGCAGTTGGCGCACTCATGTACCTCGCGAATTGCACACGGTCGGACATTGCGTTCGCTGTCAATTTGCTTGCTAGGTACAGTTCTGAGACTACCAAGAGGCATTGGAAAGGCGTTAAGGACATCTTCCGATACCTGCAAGGGACCAAAGATCTTGGCTTGTTTTACCAGAGGAATCAAGACCTCACGGTTGTAGGCTATGCTGATGCTGGGTACCTTTCGGACCCGCACACATCCAAGTCTCAAACTGGATATGTTTTCCTTTGTGGAGGAACCGCTATTTCCTGGAAATCGTCTAAGCAAAGCCTAGTGTCAACTTCGACGAACCACTCGGAAATCATAGCCCTATATGAAGCATCACGTGAGTGTGTATGGCTTCGACGGGTGATCGGCCACATCCAGCTGTCATGTGGGCTGAACACCGTCCAAACCCCCACTATTATCTATGAAGATAATGCCGCTTGTGTTGCACAAGTCCTGATGGGGGGATGATAACCCGGTAGGCCAAACTCCAAGGAGTAACCCGGCCCAAAGGACGCTGTACAGGATCCGGCTAAGGATAAGGAAACTAGTGAAGGCCCCAGCTTGTAGGCCCAGTAACCCGGGTTGTGGGTTATGGTAAAGGAAAGTTAGGGTTTGTGCGCCGTGTCCGGGTAGGATCCAGGATGCGCCTTGGAGAATAAGTCAGGGGGTACGGGTGCTTTATAAACCGACCCCTAGGTCTAGTTTAGACAGAGATCTAAGAACCCTAGCAAGATCGCTTGATATCGAGCATCCAGTGTAATCCCAGAGTTGAGTTATTGTATCAAGATCGGAGACTCGGCGACTTTGATTGCCGGCTACCAGATCGAATTGCACCATGTTTTCCTCTGAGCTAAACCCTCTCCCAAACGCATGTGTCGTCTTGCCCCAAGATCAGTTACCCCCGGTAACATCTGCCGTGATTATCCCACGACAGTTGGCGCCCACCGTGGGGCCTGCGTCCAAAGGTGTTTACATCACGGGAGAAGCTCGGAAGAGCATGGAGAATCTCGTCGTCGGCGAAATCTACGTCGACCACAAAGGAGAAAAGATGGTGGACGATTCCGGCTGAGGGCCAGAGTCGGATCACCTCGAATCCGGATCCGTCGTGACAATCGGCCGGATCAACGTCTTCATTGGTATGGTATGTACTTCCAATTCGATCACTGACGATATTGGATCTGATTCTGTGCCAGGAGAAGCCACTTCTATCCGATCAGATGATGAAGAATCGATTGGAACGACACATCCGGCAGAAGAACCCATCGCGGAGCGGGAACAGCCGGAGGAGCCGGCATGGACCCCGCGCGACCGGGTCGAAAGAGAAGGTGATACCGGGTCTATCCTGGATCTGCTGGAAAACCGGTATGAGGAGGAGAACGATGAGGAAGAATGGCATGAACTTACCCCGGATATCGTACGCCGAGTCGCAGTCTATGCGGATCCCGCGGCCAATCTCAACCAAGGAAACGCAACCACGGCACCAGTCGGGGCGGCCCAGGCAGCAGCCCAGCAGCAGGGTGCGGCTAACGGAGACCCGGTTTTGGCCCGGGTTGATGGGGAATCGGCATCAGTAACCAGCCGTGCAGCAGACGAGGAGTTGCATGCAAACACGTTCGGATTCCTGGGAAACCGGACACCAGGGGCGGGTCCTTCAAACCCGCGTCACCCGGCCTTATTCGATAATAATCTGATTCTAGACCCCACGGTTCTTGCAACGGTTATCACTCCGGAAAACGCAGCGGAACGTTTCAGGGATCTGGATGTGGCTCGTCGTGTGCTGGAACAGCAAAGAAGGCAGGTAGAGGCAGAAAGGCAAGGGATGGCCAGGCGGCAGCGTGAGCTGGAGGTGCTGGAAACTTGGCTCCGAGAGGAAACGTCTAGAGTACATCAAAGGCATCAAACCAGGTTACCAGCAACGGGCGGGGTTATCAATCCGGCTAATTTATTCGTCACACCTCAGGATCAGCCGATACCAGTGGTGAACCAGGGAACCGCACCACAACCGGCGATAGCAGCGGCACATCCGGCAAGCGAACGGACCGGGCTACCCCCACCACAGACTAGAGTCACAACCGGCAACGACCTACCACCACCGCCACCATCGCGATTTCGCACACCAGCCGGTCACTACAATAACCCCATGGACAATGTGTATGCGGCGACACTCGCGTTGAATCAAATCCCTGTGGGAGAGTCGCCCCATGCAGAGAAGACTCGGCAAGCCATCGATCTGTTGCACACTGCGGTGGCACAGCAAGCCAATTATCCGGATCATAGAAGCGGTATGCACGGGACACCATACGTCAGCCAACAGCAAGGGAATATCCAAACAAGTTCAGCGCGGCGGAGGGAAGAGCAGCAGCAAATGCCGCCTCCTCCCCGTGTTCAGGCAGCATCAGCAGCACAGGCTGTCGTAGACAGTTCCAGAGCCCGGAGGGCCGCGGCCGGGTCTGCAGCGCATGGACTTCCCGCAGCACCGCGCCCAGCCGCGCCCCTCGCGGCATCACACGTTTCTAGAGCAAGGCCGGCTTCAACCGTTCTTGCGGGACCCAAGTGTCTCTCGGACAATATCAGAGCTGAACCTTACCCGGAAAAATTCAAAGAGCCAGGGAAAGTAGTGAATTATGAGCCAACTATGGATCCAGAAACATGGCTAAGTAGCTATGAGATGGCAATGTCAATTCGCAACGCATCCGAGAATCTCCAAGCCAAGTTCATGTACTTGATGATGTCAGAAGGAGCAACAAAGTTGTGGTTCACCAATCTGCCGGAAGGATCGATCAAGTCCTGGGAGGAATTGAAGACCGCGTTTGTCAAGCACTTTCATGGGACGTGCAGGAAGCTGTTCACTATTGACGACCTAGAGCGGTGCGTCCAGAAGAAGGGAGAATCGGCGCGTAGTTGGGTGCGCCGGGTTATGGAGATACTTCACTCGTCCACGGACATTCAGCCCAAGGACGCTCTACAGGCCATGGCAAAAACATGCAAGTACATACCTTTAGTGCAAAAAGTTAACTCGCATGAAGTCTAGTCGAAATGCGTCAGAAGTTACAATGGGAGAATTAATGGACGCGTGCAACAAACACGCTGCGACAGATACTACAGAAGAGGAAGTGGATGACAAGAAGCTAAAAGCAAACACAAGTAATAATGGAAGAACCGGCAATGGATCAGCACCGGGTAATAACGGAAATAGCCAGAACAAGCGCCCGTTTGAAGGAGGCTCCGAGTTTGTCGCCAATACGGAAGCCGGGTCTTCGAGGCCCAGAGCAGAAGGAAATTTCAACGGAGGTAATCACAACGGAGGAAATTATCAAGGACCGCCAAGGCCGGGTAACAATTGGGACATATTCAGGATGGCGTGCCCGAAGCACAGCAGGAACGGCAGACCAGCTAACCACTCCCTGGAGCAGTGCGCCGACTTACAAAGATGGAAAAATGAGGAAGTGAACAGAGCTATGCGAGGTGCAGGACGGGGAGGAGGACCGGGTCCAGGGGGAAACCCGGGCAACGGCCCACCCCCAGCTGGTAACCCGGCGGCTGGAAATCAAGGTAATAACCAAGGGGGGGCAGGAGGTTTCCAGGCCAACCCCAAACAACTGGGTCAATATCATGTGCATACCACAGGAGGCTCTAACAAGGACAAAAAGATACTAAAGCAAGCGGTCAACTCAGTTTCGTCAGCTGTCCCGAGATACTTGAGATGGTCAGAACAGGAGGTAACATGGAGCAGAAGGGATCACCCAGAAAGAGTGGAGCACCCGGGAGTCTTGGCATTAGCAGTCGCACCACAAGTCAATGGGTATGAGCTGAAAAAGGTTTTGATGGATGGTGGAAGCAGCATCAACATACTGTATTGGGAAACCTTCCTACGCATGGGCCTCAAGGAGTCTCAGCTACAAAAAAGCTCAACAGTTTTTCATGGGATAGTGCCGGGTCATTCAGCGTGCCCCGAGGGAAAAATCGCGTTGGAGGTAGCCTTTGGAGAATCAAAGGATAACTATCGAGTTGAGTGGCTTACCTTTGAGGTAGTCAAATTGCGCAGCCCTTATCACGCGTTATTTGGAAGGCCGGCTTACGCCAAATTCATGACTAGGCCGTGTTACGTGTATCTACAGCTAAAAATCCCGGGTCCCAAGAAGACCATTACCATACATGGAAATCGAGACATAGCAGCTGAGTGCGACGAAGGAGACGCAGCGATGGCCGAGCAGGCCTGTAGAAAAGAAGAACTCAAGCATTACCGGTCTCAAGCAGACCCGGAGGATAGAACCACATCAAAAAGGCCGAGTACTGAAGGCGAAAGAGCAAAATCCAAAGTAGCACAAGATGCTAAAATGGTGGCTTTTATCAAGGATGACTCCCCCAAGCAATCCGCTATAAAGGAAGAAACTACACGGCCGCTCACAACCAGCCGTGTCACGGAAACACCACACCCGGGTCGGTTAGTAAACCCGGTACTCATCATGAAAAAGTCCAGCATGTGGAGAATGTGCGTCGGTCACGCCAGTCCTGGACCGGTCCCCATGGAGAACTAAACAATGTAACGGGCAGCAGGTTTCAGACGCGCTCTTTTCCTACCCAGGGTACCTAAGGGGACTGGAAGGTTTTTAATGAGGCGGCCTGCTGATCCAAACTTTCTCGCATCAATAAAGAGATGGTTATCAAGTCCTATTTCGTTACAGCCTGATTACAAGTAAGTAGTATTCATGTGACACCAATATTTCAGTATCATTAAGAACGTTGAGCATATATAGGTCTCGGGGGCTGGTTGCTCAAGTAGCCCAGCCACAAACCCGAAAGACCCGGCCTTGATGCCTATAAGTTATAGGGGCCGATTATTCGCAAACGAGTACGGCTGCAATCTTATAACTGGACAAAGGAGCCAAATTTTCTTGACTTTTCTTACTTAAGCTCGATGTGACTCGCACTAAAGTGGCATGATTTGTTCGCTTACGATTACAATCAGCCATGAAGCCCAATGGGACTTGTCTGACCCTGTTTTCGTATGGATGTAACAACATGGTATCCACGCGAAAGCCGGCTTACAGTACAAGATAGTCAAAAGGGTCATCTAAACCACAAGTTTATGCAGAGTACAAGGCTAATAGCCGGAAACTCAATGACTATCAAGCATAACTTCAGTACTTCCGCGGAATGGCCTTAGGTTTTCGACTCGGTCAAAAACGATTTGTTCTCTGAGAAAGGCCACACCCCCATGACTCGGACTTTGGGTCATGGGGACTGGGGACTTCAAAACAGAAGCAAACTACTTGGCTATCGCAGTTCGAAAGACCCTAGCATCCGAGTCTTGGGGACTTAAAGAAAAGTCCACTTATCAAAGCCTTTGGTACTCGGAAAACCGAGTCTTACGAAGGGAGCCAAATAGAGAGTCGGGTATCGAGAAAAAGCTCAACGAATAGACAAGCAATACGGTTATCAAAAGGCTAGGAAAGCCGCAAAGTATATCACGGACTAAAAGTGCGTTACAAGTTACGACATCAGTATCAGGAGTGCACAGGCGCACTATCAAAAGCATAATAGTTTGAATACAAAGCATCACGTAAACAAGGCATTATGACGGTACTGCCCTATTCAGCCTCCTGAGTACGGTCTTCCGGCTCTGGGTCCTGGGCTTGCTGTTTAGCCTTCCCGGCACCCTTACCCGGACTCACTGCACCAGGGCGGACAGGTGGAGGGACGGCTGGTGTAGAGGCAGACGGACCTGATCCTAACTCGGCCTCTCTCTTCGCAGTCGCCTCCCTCTTCCTGGCCGAGTTAGAAACCCACTTCTCCAAGATATCAAAGGGCGGGGGTGCTTCCTCTGTAACAACTTTGCCATCAGCGTCGTATGCACTCATGATCGTGTTTAGATCCAAACTATCGGCCAAAGTGGTAGCCGAGGGGCGCACTGCGGCTTGTATGGCCTTGAAATCTTTGGGTGTAAATTTGGAACCATCCGCCTTGAATTCGGGAAACCCGGATATTACCTTCGCCGGGTCAAGCTTCGGAAAGAAAGCCTTGGCCAGGGTGAAGGCCCGGGTCATACCAATCCGGCAGGACGAGCGCTTCCAGATTTCAATCCAGCCATGCACAGTGGAGCAGCCTTGAATGAGATTTTCTTCACCCGGATATACTTCCGTAGGCCACTTCACGGCATCCAGTATAAATTTTGTGCCGGCAAAAAAAGTCCGGAGCACGGTTTTTAGGGTTTTAGCCTTGACAATGGCATCCTCCTCTGGGGCCGCAAGGTTGGCACCTACAGTTGTAACAAAAGAGAGAACGTATCAATAATCCCGAGTCTGATATAATAAAGCAAAGACACGAAACCAATCAGCAGCAAAAACTTACTAAGCAAGATCTGATAAGTATCGGTGACTTGGTCCGATAGTTTCTTCAGCGCGGTCTGAGCAGCATTGCACTTTTTCTTGTATTTGGAAACATCCTTCTTCAAAGTTTTCATGTCATCCTCAAGGGTTTCCCTTCGTTTTATCTCGGCAAGGAGAAATCGTTCGGTCTTCAGTAAAGTTTCATCAGACCGGGTTATCTGTGCCTGTAAGTAGCAAGGAACGCAAGTATCAGTTGGATATTATGGTAAGCTGAATATGGCGTAAAGTACCAAGCATAACTTTTGCAAGTCATACTCGGAACTTGGGGACTAGGTATGCAATATGAGATACCAAGTGTCCTTACCTGGTGCTCTGCAGCCATGCGCTCCAAGATCTTGCTCTCCGAAGTCTTCATGGTGAGGAGGGTGTTCATCAACTGATCAAAAGTGTCTTTACTCGTATCAGAGGACCCGGGGCCTTGGAAATTCCGAGAAGGGGCTTTCTTCTTAGCGGGAGGCGGAACCCGGGTCATTTGTGTGTCGGAATCCGACGCTCCTTCTTCTGCACCCAAGACGGTGGCTTTGTTCTTCTTGCTTGCATGGGAAGCAATCGGATACTCGGCTTCTTGTGTGTCCGGCTTTGCCGGCGATGCTTGTTTTTCGCCGCTAGACGCGGCTGTAGTCTTATTAGTCGGGCTCCCCTTACCCGGGCCCTCGATCTCCATATCCTCTTGGTCACTGATAACGACCGTGGCCCTGTAAATGTTGTCAGTGAGCAGCTAAATACACAGTCAGGAAAGGGTGATAAAATGTGGTGGAACATCAGAAAGGGGATTTTACCCGGTGTTCACCGCAAAGTCACAAGGAAATCCGTCGCTGGACTCGGGAGAGGCTGGAAATTATCAAGTTAGATGTCATGTGGGAATGGTTCAAGGAGAATGTTTCGACCGGGAAAAGATAGGGTAATTACCAGCCCGTCGAGTTGGGGTCGATGAAATACCCGGGTTAAGGGCATCATCACCCGGGTGATTTCGAGTCGACCTGCGCTTGGTCATGGGCGATTCCTTCAAGAATGGCCAGTGGAATAACATCAAGGAAGCTCATATATATCATTAAAGTAATACGAATTGAACGCAAGGAGGAGGTATGAAACCTTGGAGGTAGCCTCTTGGGTTTTTCTTTTTGATCCGACTTTCATTGTCGGCTCCAGTTCCTCCTCGTCGCTGGCAGATTCTACTTTGCCATCGGAGTTTTCTTCCTCGTCATCTTCTCGTTCTGGATATCATCAGAGTTATAGTTGGAAATGAAGGGGTTATGGTGAGCTTAAAGGAATCAAACAAAATCCGGAAAATACCTTCGTCCGAGTTAGCAGCTTCTTGCTCCTCTGGACTTTTGGAGCTAGGAGAGGTGTTGGTTTTCCAAAAATCATCATCAGCCTGAAAGGTGTCAGCACAAGGTTTATCAACCGTATCAAGTGGAAAGAGCAAAGATAAAGGCATTAAAGTCGGGTTTTCACCTTGGGGGCTGGGTTCTCGAGCGTGAAGGGCTCCAATCCGGATATGTTCCGGATTACCTCAAGCTTTTCTGTCAGAAAACCCTTGATGGTTTTGTGGGTATCGCCAGCTGCAAAGATGTTATCAGAGTACCGGAGCGGGTCTGTAGATTGTCCCGAATACTCGCACATCAACTTTGTGCGGATAGAATTAGGTTGAATCCGGAAGTCGACCCAAGTCTTCACCAGGTTGAGCCCGATGAGGCCTTGGGCCGTGAGAGTGTTGATTTTGGCTAGTAGAGGTTGAATTGCCTCCCTATCCGAGTCAGAGGCGAAGGCACTAAATTTCTCGGAGATGTCAAGAAGACCCTCTGAGTAACCCGGCAGCTTCTTTTGGCCGGGTGGGGAGGTGTCTTGGCAGTAAAAGTAGGAGAGCTGCCAGTGCTTAACATGGGAGTTAAGGGTGAGGGGTGGCATCAAAGAATTCTTGCGGCGCTGGATGGAAACCCCGCCGCAAGCGAGAAGCGCCCCGTCACCGCTCTCGCGGCACGGTTTGCATTGAAAAAGCTCAATGAAAAGAGCTAAACTTGGCGAAGTGCACAAGTATGATTCGGAAAGGACTATGAAGTGGGAGATGTTTAAAACAGAATTAGGCCCGATATCAAAGACGCGAAGGCCGTAATGGCTTAGAACCTCCCGGAAAAAAGGGTGACCCGGTGGGCGGAAGCCCCGGGTCACATGTTCCACAAAGCAAATTACCTCGCCTTTTGTCGGGGTGGGCCGGGTCTCCTTACCCGGCACTCTCCATTGGATATCCTCTTGAGGAGGAAGAACTCCCAGCTCCACCAGCTCCTCCAACTTGGCCTTGGTGACCGTAGACCGCGCCCAGTTGGCGGATATGGAGTTGGTGGCTTTGGCTTTGGTTGGAGTTTTCCCCTGCTTTTTGGGAGCCATGTGGTTGACCTGCAAAGTACAAGGTAAAAGGATAAGAGGACTAAGACACGAAAGTTGTGAGCCGGCCGAGTATCGGCCAGGTAATATTGAGACATGAAAAATCGCGCGTAATCCGGGTGTTAGCTCGCAGAGTAAAGTTCGAAATTATCCGGGTATCAAGCATTATGGTGAAAATTATGGGATCTAAATGTTGAAGGAGCTTATTTATAGGGCGAATGGATAAGCCCGGTTCAGTAAGCGGGAGCCGGGAGTTGCGGAAGTAAACGGCTATTTATTTAAGTTTTGGCGAGATGCGCTTTAAATGTTGAGCATGGGATCTGAACAAAAAGGAGAAAGAGATCCGTCCCGTGATATCAGGTTGATTATCAAGTGTAAAATCTTGACATTTTGGGGTTTTACCTGGGAAAGTAACTTAGGTAATTGGGGAAGAGCCGGGTTACTATATGGCCACCATAGAGTAAGGCCTAGCTATTTATTGAGGCGCTTTAACCCGGCCTCCACATACTTGTGTGTTTAATATCTTTGCAGGGAATAGCGAGCGCTTCAAGGAAGGATCCATGAAGCCCAGGCTATTCTGGGGACTACTGATGGGGGGATGATAACCCGGTAGGCCAAACTCAAAGGAGTAACCCGGCCCAAAGGACGCTGTACAGGATCCGGCTAAGGATAAGGAAACTAGTGAAGGCCCCAGCTTGTAGGCCCAGTAACCCGGGTTGTGGGTTATGGTAAAGGAAAGTTAGGGTTTGTGCGCCGTGTCCGGGTAGGATCCAGGATGCGCCTTGGAGAATAAGTCAGGGGGTACGGGTGCTTTATAAACCGACCCCTAGGTCTAGTTTAGACAGAGATCTAAGAACCCTAGCAAGATCGCTTGATATCGAGCATACAGTGTAATCCCAGAGTTGAGTTATTGTATCAAGATCGGAGACTCGGCGACTTTGATTGCCGGCTACCAGATCGAATTGCACCATGTTTTCCTCTGAGCTAAACCCTCTCCCAAACGCCTGTGTCGTCTTGCCCCAAGATCAGTTACCCCCGGTAACATCTGCCGTGATTATCCCACGACAAGTCCAGACGGGTTATGTGAAGAGCAATCTCACGAAGCATATCAACCCCAAATTCTTCTACGCACATGAGTTGCAGAAGTTGAATGAAGTAAAAATCTTACATACTAAGTCGTGTGAAAATCTTGCTGATTTGTTCACTAAATCATTACCTGCATCTTCTTTCGAGAGATGTGTTCGTGGAATTGGTATGATGAGACTTAGGGAGATGTAAGGTTCATGGGTAGAATCTTCACAAACTCATCGCTAAAATCTCGATCCCGATGATTGAGTACTTAACTTAATGGTTAAGTGAGTTGTACTCTTTTTCCCTTAAGTGAGTTTTTATGAAGTTTCTCACACGAGGTTTTTAATGAGGCAATTCGTGCAACATAGCAATAGTATACCATGTGCTTTTTCTCCATATTTTTCCCACTGGGTTTTTCGGAGTTTTGAGGCATGGCTATACGGATGATACCCAAGGGGGAGTGTTGGGAAACTTGGGCCAGGAGGTGGCAGCCCACTCGGTGGGCTTTGCCCAGTCCAACTAGGCCTTAGGGTTTCCCCCACTTTGTACGTTCGTTTGGGTCTCACCCTCCTGTTATATATTGAGGCACTGTACGTAGTCTAGGAACAGAACAGAGAAAGCAATACAGATTTTGTTGTGCCCACACCCTGTGTCCCTTTTCTTCCTTGTTCGTGTGTTGTTCATCTACGCCGTCGCCGTCACACACCCTCGGGACCGGCCAGCCGGCAGAGGTTGTGTAACAGTCTGCATAAGATGATGGCACGTCGTCGGCTGCATACCATCCCGTTTAACACACTATTTGGACCTCTGCCTTCTTGTTGCGGGCGTATTTGGCTCCGACAAAGTTATGCTCCCCCATGGGAGCGCCTAACAAATGCCCCCTCCACCAAACAGAGTTATCCATGTGATTCTCTCATGCGCATGTTGCTGCCTAGGGCGTGTTTGGTTGCATGGAGGGCCTCGTTTCACCCGGGCCGGATATGTTTTTAGCCCGTTTGGTTTCTTAGGTTGGCTCCCGTTTTTGTGTAGCACGAACTTTAAAGCAGTGTCCTGTTCCCATAGAGCCACCCTTGCGTAGGAAAAATTTGACACGCCCGCGTACGTGTGGCGAAGGGACGGGAGACGCCGCGTCCCTTCGGGAACACACGCCATAAATCCCCTCACCGCCCGCTCTCCCCACTCACTTCACTCTCCACTGTCTCTCCCCTCTCTTCCTTGTCGGCTCCACTACCTCCAGCGATTGCAGCTGTTCACACGAGTATCCTCGGTAGGATAAGAAGGACGGTCGTCCCCGTCTTCATAACGTCACCGTCGTCAAGATCTTCACCGGCAGCGGCACACAATATCTCCTTGTCTTCTTGGACTCATCGACAATGGGGTAAGTGCATCTCGAACCTCTAATGTACTGGTACCAATTGTAGATTCGTAGATCAAACTAGATGTATGGTGGTAGATCTATATGTTTTTCGGATTCGTCTGCCACTAGGGTTACTCGTTTTTGTGCGGTAGATCAAACTAGATTGTGTGCACGTTCTTCAGTACCATTTAGTCCGTATATTCTTGAATGTTCCTCGTTTTGAATAGATTTAGGGCATTTTCGATCGACGATTAGGGTCAAGTATGCATTGTATGCATAGATATGTGATTTGAGCGTCCCACTAATATAGGTCGAAGTTTTGGGGTTTTTCTCGGGCCTGTAATGAACCCTATGTCAACTGTGTGGTAGGGATGTGGTTACGGCACCAAAGTTGGATGCGCAATTTTCCGAACTTTTTTCTTTGGTCCTGTGGGCCCAGCTCTGCCAACTTGTTGTGCAACGGAAATCTGAGGCCCGATTGCAATCGGTCTAGCTGTTTTTTACTTGTATGTGCCGATAATGATATCATTGTCACAATTTGGGCCATGGATTAGAATGTATCCGCTGATGTCATGGTTTTGGGCTAGTGTACAAGCTTATAAATTGTGCATTTGTCTTGGTACTTTGAAGTTATTACTTTGGTCAGTTGTGTACGAGTAATAATTTTTATACAACAGCTACCAGCTACCAAACAGATGGACCTAAATTTCTTAATATCAGTAGCATTTGCTTCCTTAGGGATGAGAGTAACGAGGGAGTAGTTGAGCCTGTCAACAGGCAAGGTGCCATTTTCAAAATCTTTCACCAAGACCATAAAATTGGGTTTAATGAGCTCCCAAAACTTTTGATTAAAAAGAAAAGAGAGACCATCTGGGCCAGGAGACCCGGCAGCATAAGATTTGAAAATAGCATCTTTGATTTCCTCTTGAGAGAAATGTTCTTCAAATAAAAGGATTTCTGCAAGAGAAACTAATTCAGAAGGAGACCAAAAATCCGAAGAAAGATGAACATTAGGCCTGGGTTCAAACCCAAATGGATCTCGGTAGTAGTTAATAGCAATACCAAGTTTTTTTGGGTAGAATCTACCAAACCAGAAGGTCTCATAAGATGGGAAATACGAGATATTATTGTCGCCCTCAAGGATTCTCTATTTCTAGAGCGCTGGGAAGCTTTGGTCTCATCAGCAGCCCACATATCAATAAGTTCAGCTGAAATTTCTTTCATTCTTTTAATCTCATCAGGAAAAAGTCTGTTTTGTTCAGAAAAACATCGAGGATATCATATTCTTGCATAAGATCTATTTCCTTTTTCTTAGCATCAGCATCTACATTTGAATTTCATCCCCTGAGATTTTTCCTAAAAGCTCTAGCCTTATATTGCCGAATATCATAGGAGGGCTTTTCTGGGGCAGGGAGCACTCCAAATTTTGCACACAAGAGGCGCAAGGTCCTCTTTGGTAGGCCACCATTTTTCAAAACGGAAAAGTTTTTGTCAAGGTGGTCTAAAAGCATAAGAATCATAAATTATAGGTTTATGGTCGAAGGCGAGGCAAAATCAGGACAGAGGAATAAGGAAAAATCTGATCCCGGGAAGTTGAAGTCCAAAATCTGTCAAGGGTGGCCATAATGGGAATTTCCTGATTGTTGGACCACGCAAAATTAAGATTAGAAATCTTTAGACTGGTCATGGTGGGAGTAAGATAGGTAGTAACATCAGTGTCACACAGTAAAAAAAATATGATGTGGCACATATTTAATGAGGAAAGAGATGATGGTGGTAACTAGCTATGTTACCGTAACATCACACATTCGAATACACAATAAGTGTATAGCATAATTAATATGACACCACCTATATGTTACTTCCCACTATGGAGGTAGTAACATAGTCTAGAAACGTGTATGTTACTGGTGTATGTTACTCTCCATGGTGACTAGCCTATGTTACCACTCCCACAATGGGTATTAACATATTTGTAGTATCATATAGTAGTCCATTTATTACGTTGTTGACTCATCTTGTGTTGGGTTGTGTTATATTAAGGTATTATTGATATGTCATAGACGTATCCTTAATTTCTGATATTCCATGTTATTTCCTACAAGTTTGCTATACTCTTTATATCATTTTTATCGATTTTCGGGACTAACCTATTAACAAGATGCCACAGAGCCCCTTCCATGTTTTCTTCTGTTTTTACTTTCAGAAAAGTTGTTCTGGAAATATTCTCGGAATTGGAAAATTCGAATCCCGGAAGTCTTAGAATTCCCGAAGGTTCCACGGAGTCCCGAAGAGGCTCGGAGAGGGGCCACAGGGGGCACACCATAGGGCGGCACCGCATGGCCACGCCTGTGGGTGGTGTGGGCCCCTTAGGCGTCCACCTCCATCGCCCTTTCTCCTATATAATCCCCCTGATACGTGAACCCTAAATGTTTACCACTTTTTCCCGAGAAACACCCGAGGCCATCGTTATCGTCATCCCGAGATCGGTAGGGTTCTGGAGCTCTCCCCAACACCCTGCCGGGATGGAAATTCATCACCGGAGGGGTCTACACCACCATGCCCTCCCCCGAAGTGATGCGTGAGTAGTTCCTCTCTGGACTACAGGTCCATAGCAGTAGCTAGATGGTTGTCTTCTCCACTTTATGCCTCATGTTCAGATCTCTTGAGCTTCCCTACATGATCGAGATCACATTTATGTAATTCTACATGTTGTGTTTGCTGGGATCCGATGAATGTTGAATGCTATGTCTTATGATTATCAATCTATCATGTTATCTTCATGCATATGTTATTTATGATGTTGCATGCTCTCCGTTATTAGTAGATGCTCTGGCCAAGTAGATGCTAGTAACTCCAAGAGGGAGTATTTATGCTCGATAGTGGGTTCATGCCTCCTTTGCATATGTGCTCGAGTGACAGAAACGTGACGGATGGAGGATGTGTTGTTGCCATTAGGGACAAAACAACGATGTTTACTTTGTTTACATTGTTTACATTACACACTTTGCTTACTGCGATTATCTGTTGCTTGTAACTTAATACCCAACGTTTGTTCGAATGATATTCGGAACTTAATACCCAACTTAATACACACTTTGCTTACTGCGATTATATGTGCTCGAGTCATAGGTGCAGTTGGATGATGGTCTATGTATCTTGTTGTAATCCCGCATGAATCACATAGTAATCTTTATGTCTTGCATATGCACTACGATGCAACCTTCATTTCTGTCAATTGCCCAGCTATAATTTGCTCATCACACATGTTATTTATCTTCTATGGAGAGACACCACTAGTGAACTGTGGACCCCGGTCCATTTTCTCATACTGATAATACAACCACTGCGATTACTGTTTTCACACTGCTGCTGTTTTCCTACTATTCTCATACTTTTTTCCACACCATACGTTTAACCTCTTTGTGTTCAGCAAAACCGGTGACATTTACAACCTCACTACTTTGTTGGGGTAAAGTGATTTTACTGTGTTGTGTAGGTTCCACGTTGCTGCTGAACCGGTAGCGTGTCCTGCCATCTCAGCTGCATCAACCTTCGGAAGTTGCTCCTTCCTCCTACTAGTCGATTCAACTTTGGTTTCTTTCTGAGGGAAACTTGCTACTGTGCTCTTCATACTTTCCTCTTGGGGTCTCCCAACGAACGTGTGTTACACGCGCATCAAGCTAATTTCTGTCCCCGTTGCCGGGAAGGAAGAGAATTTCTGCAAGGGGAGTCTCTCACGTCAAATCATTTTTACTTTGTTATTGTTTTGCTTTTTACTTGCTTTATCATGCTTGCTATCAATGGGTGATTTATTTGGGTTCATGGAAGATCAACAAAAAAATTATAAGGAACACCGCTTGTCACAAAAAGGGATACACTTATGGGCACAAATTAATAAACTAAATAACTATGCTAAAAACTTCTGCTCTACTTATAATGTTACTTATTGCTTTGATAAATCTCATTGATGTAGGAGGTATAAACACCTCCCTTTTCAATGTGAGTATAATGATAATGTTACCATATCTTTTTATGTTAAAGGAAATTATGAATTTTATGATGTGGAACAAATTGAAGAATTTATTGCTTGGAAGGGTGCATTCGAAATTGCCTATTTGCTTGAAAGTATTGATGATGCACCTTATGAATACGAGATTTATGTTATACTTGAATATTTCTTTGATAATTATAAGGATTTTAATGACTACATAATGGAATATCTTAATAAATGCTCTCAACCTAAGGAAGAGACTAATGCCTTGCAGGAGCCTATGGAAGAAGAAATTGCTGAATCTGGAAGCTCATTGGATCAAAAAGAGGAGGATAGTGATGATCAAGAGGAGGAGGAATGGAACCCATGTCTACCTCCAAATGATAGTAACTCTTTAACTCATAATTTGCATGATCCTATTGATTCTTTTGAAATATCCCTTTTTGTTGAAATTGATACTTGCTATACTTGTGATCTTGATACTACTATGAATGAAACTTGTGAGAATGATATTGCTACTTTTATTTATGGTAATCCATGCTACTTTGATAATTCCTACGTGAATCCACTTTTCTGGGCCTAGCTAAAAGGCGTTAAAGAAAAGCACTTCTTGGGAGATAACCCATGGTTTTATTTTTGCTTTCTTTTTCTCTGTTTTATTTGATTCAAGGGGTTGTATACTTATGTAGAAACTCCTTTGTATATTTATTTTCATGTATTAGTTGTGCCAAGTAAAGTTTCTAACCAGAGTTGGAGTTGGTTTTGGATTTCTACGCAGAAAATTGTCCACCGTAAAAAATTGTATAATTCAAAGAAAAATCTAAATGACCTGAAACTTTTTTGCTTTTTCCTCTGCTAATTCCGAAACTTTTTTGTTCTTTAAGTTTTTCGATTTTAGCAACGTAAGTGCCCAAAAAACATTGTCTGTACAAACTATTCTGGTCTTGGCAGGTTCTGCCATTTTTCTTGCATTTGCTCTTTTACGATGTCAAGTGTATTTATTTGCTTCACAAAACATCAATGGTTGTAGCTAATCTTTAAAATTATCAATAGCACTTGTGCCCATACAGAACCCATGGATTTTTTTATTATTGCACTAACCCTCTAATGCGAATTACTCTTTGAGTGTGGTGTGAAGGAAGTTTTCAAGGGTCAAAAGAAGAGGGTGATATAATGTGATTAAGAAGCGTTCAAGATCAAAGCTTGGGGATGCACCCGTGGTTCATCCCAGCAAATTCTAAAAAGACTCAAGCATCTAAGCTTGCGGATTCCCAAGGCATCCCCTTCTTCATCAACAATTTATCTGGTCACTTCTAGTGAATATATTTTTATTCGGTCACATCATATGAAATTTACTCGGAGCGTCTTTTATAGTTCGTTATGTTTTCTTTTGTTTTCCTTGCTGCAATAAACATAATTAGAACCTAGAATCCTTGTTTGGGAGAGAGACACGCTCCGCTTTTTTATTTGAATACTAGTTATGCTCGCATTCTTAGTTTTTCTTCTAGCTGCTGCAAAAATTCCTGTTTAGCTCCTGTTTTCATGCATCTATTATCCAGAGATGTTAGTTTTAGTAGAGTTATGTGAGTAATCTCATGCTGGCTTGCTGTATCATTTAGAGAGTTTTTTGTAAAACATATTTTGTATGGTGCTTGTTGGGAAAAGAAACTGCTGCACGTAGTAGAATTTATAATGATGAAAAAAAGCTTGTATAGACTGTGGCTAGACCTTTTCATACCATGCTAGATGTTATTTTAATTCTAAAGTCTAGTGGTTATTTTGTAGCATTATTTTTCTCAAATAACTGAGAGTGTTTAATGTGCCATTGAAAGAATTATGAGTTGTTCTTGTCATATTGAAGCATAAATTTGTGGTGTTCTCCTTTCAATGTTTTGCTTACACCATGGTTATGACTACAAACCAGTCACTTATAGCCTCTATGATCATTTAGTTTTTGGATTTGTGGTACCACTTATGCTTTGATTAATGATGTTTTTATCGCTATGCATGATTATGGCCATAATTGATCTCTTGATTTGTCGCTCTCAGTCTTTTGCTAGCCTCCACCTGTATGAATATGAGCTCTACTCGTGCATCTAACTCCCAAAAACCAAAGTTTGCCAAATGTGTCCACCATACCTACCTACATGTGGTATTTAACTACCACTCCAAAGTAAATTGCTTTTGTGTTACCTTTAAAACTTTCAAAATTACTCCTGTTTTGTGTTCCTTCTTTAGCTCATGAGGGACGTAAATAGAGAATTTTTATCTCACTTGTTAATTGGACTTTCACACCTTGGACTAGTGGCTTCATCCGCTTATCCAATTGATAGAAGAGCTGGCAGCGAGGTGCCCAGCCCCAAATTAATACAAACAAAGTCTCTTCACTATTTTTGCCCCTGATTTATCAATCAAAACATAATTGTGTAAACAAAAGAGAAAGAGGGATGACCTTCTACACCAGTTGCGTCCTTCAATGGGAGCCGCTCTTGGGAAGTATAGTTGGCTTGTGACATACTGTATTTTCTGTTTACCATTCGTTGACATAAGCATACACTTCTAAAAAAATGTTTTCAATACCCTTGTTTAATAAAATAAAAGGCCCTAGCACATGAGTTAATCCCCGCTTTCCTCTGCAAAGGGACTTTCTTTTACTTTTATGTTTAGTCTCCATCTTCTAACTTTATACACAGTTGAGAGAGCATAGTTGCCATTCTGAGTTTAATGTGCATTTGTCCCGAAAAAATTATTAATTGGTTCATGATGTGTTATTGTTTATTCTCAAATTATTTGTGCTAGTCTTTCTCATGAACTTTGAAGGTGTCCTGCCATTTACGTTTTGTCCCACTCTTGAGGACAAGCGAAATATCACTTTCCCATGTTTTCTCTATACTTGAAACAAACGTGTAACTTTCAATGCATTGTTATTCATGATCTTTTTATTTGTGTTACTTGTCATGATGCAAAGTTATTGCTATGTTTTATTATTAAAATTTTATTTATCATGTGTGTTTAAAATACTATGATCTCAGCTTACATATGCTTTTACAATTTAGATGATGAAGTTTATGTTGGTAGCATGTCACCTCAGAAATTATGTGTTTATCGTTTACCTACTCGGGGACGAGTAGGAACTAAGCTTGGGGATATTGATACGTCATAAAGGTATCCTTAATTTCGGATGTTCCATGTTGTTTTCATGATATTTCCTACATGTTTGTTATACACTTTATGTCATTTTTATCGATTTCCGGGACTAACCTATTGACAAGATGCCACGGAGCCAGTTCCCTGTTTTCTGCAGTTTTTAGTTTTAGAAAAGTTGTTATGGAAATATTTCCGGAATTGGAAAATTCAAAGCCCGGAAGTCTTAGAATTCCCGAAGTTTCCACGGAGTCCCGAAGAGGTCCGGAGAGGGGCCACAAGGGGGCCACACCATAGGGCGGCGCCCCCTGGCCGCACCTGGGGCTGGTGTGGGCCCCTCGGGCGTCCACCGCCATCGCCCTTTCGCCTATATAACCCCCCGGTACGTGAACCCTAAAAATATACCACTTTTTCCTGATAAACATCCGAGGTCGCCTTCATCGTCACCCCGAGATCGGGAGGGTTCTGGAGCTCTCCCCGGCACCCTGCCGGGAGGGAAATTCATCACCGGAGGGGTCTACACCACCATGCCCACCTCGGAAGTGATGCGTGAGTAGTCCATCCCTGAACTACGGGTCCATGGCAGCAGATAGATGGTTTTCTTCTCCACTTTATGCCTCGTGCTTAGATCTCTTGAGCTTCCCTACATGATCGAGATCATCGTTATGTAATCCTACATGTTGTGTGTCACATCCCAATTTTGGAATACCTGATAACACAGTTGTCTTGCTATTTGCTTGACAATTAAACTTTGGTTGTATTTGTTTGAGTGCAACTAAACAAACTAATTATATAAACTTACATGGCTAAGAAATGGAAAGCAAACTTAAAAAGATAGCAAAGAAGTAAACTAAAAAGATTCAACATATTGTTCCAATGACTTTGACAATATTTTCTAAAGTAAATATTGATCAAAGAGTTTTCCAAAATCTATCTTATGAATCTACTACTTGTTGATTATTATTCCAAGGTCTAAATTAAGAAAGAGGAAACACTAAATAAAATTTCCCTAAAAGTTTATCAGAAAAAGAGGCATTCTTAAATGCTTCACCAAAATCTTATCAAATGTTTTTCCAACCTTGCAAGCTTAAAAACAAAAGTATTGGAGAGAATTTACTTGCTATCTCTAGTCACATAAATATTTTGGCAAAGCATTGTTAAAGAAAAGCCAAGTGCCTTATTAAATTGAATTTCCAATATTTCCAGAAACAGGAAACTCAAACAAGTTACTATTGGAAACTTTCTTCAAATGATCTGAAATTAATACCATTGCTTCCTTATAACAAAAATGGAACACACACAAGAGGATACCAAAAATTGAATCCATTAAAGTGCTGAAAACATGAATTTTCTCCACAGCAACATTTGGAATTTTGAACAAGTTTGTTCTACAAACTTTTTCAAAATCCCATGAAATAAATACCACATGCTCTATATCATAAATAAGGATGAAAAACAAAAGGGCAAAAGTTTTTGAATAATTTAAGTTGCCAAAAACCCCTGTTTTCTAGACAGCACCTTTTTGAAATTTGAACAAGTTTGTTCTATGAAGTAACTCAAAATGACTTGAATTTTCTACCACACAAGGAACACACCAAATAAAGAATGTGTGCCTAAAATTATCATTTTTGGAAACTCCTAAGTAGGTTAATTCAATGTCCATTTATGTAAGAATTGAAATTTGAACAATTTTGAACTATCAAGTTTATCCAATTTAGCCAATTTTCACATATGTTGGGAATCTCAACTAATAAGAATTTTGGGAAAAAGGAATTTAATTTTAGACTTTGTTTTCCTAGTGAAAACATCATTTTTCAGAGAGGACATGGACCTCTTTGTAAATTGCTAGGGACCAAAATGTAAGCTGAGTCACCTCATCTTCTTCCTCCTGTAGCTGCAAGTTGAGGCATGGAAGCCCGTGCTCCATTTCTTCGAGTAGAAGTTTGCTAGGTGGATAAACCCCCCCCCCCCAAGTGGTTGCTACCTGCCCCCTCTCTCCCTTCCCCTCGAGCTCTCTCTCTCTCTGATTTTTTTTTTGCCTAACCGAAACCCTAGCTTAGTGGCCACCGTCGATTTGGCCGCTGGTGAGCTCGCCGCCGGCCGCCGAGTGGCCCATCCTCTTCGCCTCGTCGAGTGCAACGTGTGGGCAAAAGGAATCGAAGGGAAACGCCGCGTGGTGGCCGCGCCGTCCATTTTCTTCCTCGGGCCCGACGCACTCCGGCGAGGCATCGCCGCCGACTAACGCCTCCTCTGCCTTCTCCGAGTGGTCCATCGAGTCTAGGGTGAGCACGCGGTCCTCCCCATACCTTTTCCCCTCTCCCTCTCCCCCTAGTTCGTCGCCGAGCCGTGGTCACTGTCCGGCCGCCGTGCGCCACCGTTGCCGCCGCTCTCCGGTGGTTCCCTGGAAGCGAGAGTGCCTCCGTGCGGTTGCCCGTGTCGAGTGCTACGTGCGCATGTTTTTATTTTGCATTTTGGTGCCCGGATTCGCCGTGTACGAGCTCGCCGGAGCTCTCCCGCCGGCGGATGACGCATGCTGGCGTCATGCTCCCCTTGACCCCGCGCTGGGAGAAGTCAAACCCGCGGGTGGGGACGCGCTGCCTGCGTGGCTGCCTGCGTGGCTGCCACCGCGGCTGGGTCTGCCCGCGGTGGGATTTAGATCTGGCCGGCCCAGATTGGGATCTGGCCCAAGTCTAGTTCTTTTTCCATTTTAATTTTCACAGAAACAGACATGTTTACTTTTGGACTCAAAAACCTATCTAAAAGATGAATTTTAACAAACTAAAATTCACAGATGAAACCAACAAAATCTAAACCACATCCCACTTGTAGATCTACATTTGGATGATTATTTTGGAGATGAAAAATGTTTTGGCAACAGGTACCAGAAACACCAAAATGAGCACCATTTTAATTTCACAACTCAGAATGAAGTGAGGCCAATTGCATTGGAAATCCCTTGAAATTTCCTAACAGGAGCAATTAACCTTGCTTCCAAATTCCTAATATTTTTGAAACGGCATGCAATTTGGTAAAACACCAGTGAGCACTTTGGTGATTTTTATAAAATTATTAAAAATGAATTTTGATGCAAACTCAACTGGATGGTCTTTTATATGTTTAGGGCTATCCAAACCTAGCTTGGTTTAATTTTTGGAGCATCATAGAAAATTTGGTGGGCAGATCTTTAAATTGCTTGTTTCTGCCATTTTGGCATTTTTAGTAATTAATTTGTGTGAATATATTTTTGTGTTGCAATGATGTTTTCTAGCATGTACAAGTTGTTTGAACTTGTTTTCTAAATGTTACTTAGCTATTTCAGCATGTTAGATTGTGTGGGCTTGAGTTGAGAAGAAATAGGATTTATAAGAATAGCATATGTTTTATCTCTAGTTAAATACTTGCATAGTATTTTTGAGTGATTAATTTAGGTGCAAGAACTTGGTTTGTTGATTGGATCCAGTACCATGTTGGTACTTATATTGTGTTGTTATCACCTCTGCTAGCTTGCATTTGAGTTGGTAGAAAAGCATGAGTAGTTTTGTCATGACTATGAGAATGTTATGGAAGAATTCCCTCATGTGTGGAATTTTTGGCATAATCTTTTGTGGTTGTGTAGCCACATATTTATGGGTTGTGTTCATAGGACCAGTAGCATTTTGATGATGTTCTTATGAGTACTTGACCCCTAGATTTTTCACTTGTGTGAAAATAATAGCATGAGTAGCATTGCCTTGCTTATTTTAGCATCCTATTATTTTCTACTAGTATGGTTATTGCACTAGAAGCTAGTTTAGTCTTTTGTTAATTTTTAGCAAGTATGACCAGAGGCCTTGTGACCTCTTAATGCTTTGTTATGCTAGTGGAACACCCACTGGTGTCATTGCATTTTTGGTGGAAACGTTATTTCCCCCACACTAGATGTGTTTCTTTTATATAGTTCTATTACTAATGAGTGCCTAGTATTTTTGCTTTGGGAATTTTTGTGCTAAATGAAAATGGGTATGCTTCTGTTTGTAAGTGGTTGTAATAATGTGTGGCTTTATAGGAAAAATCCATTCTTGGAGTGTTGTTTTATTCCTCTAGTAATGACCTTTCTATTACCACTAGTATGTAGGAGTTGCCCTGCAAATTGATGCACTGTTTTGTTGAATGGGATATTTTTGTTATAGCAAGTATAGATGTTTTTCACTCCTGTTTTGAAGACATGGACCCTCTGTTTGTATTTCAATTACTTGATTGAAATACATCCATTGATTCTTCATGTGTGAGGAGTACTAGTTTCCTTAGCAGTTTTTGTATTGAATTATTTTCCTGCCAACTTGTGTTTGGTAGATACTTGTGTATCCTTGCATGAGGACATGTTCTCATTTACCATTATGATAACATGGTTCCTTGTTTGCATTTTATTACTTTACTTATTATGCATGCTTGCATAGAAAACCTTTAGTAGAAACATGTCTATAGAATTCCTCCTTTTTAGTCATTGTTTCTATTGTTCTCACTATGAGAATTGTGTGTTTTGTGATGAGTCTATTACCTTGTTACACTTGTGTAGGATCACTGATTTGTAAAAGTAACTTTTGCAAATCATGTGTCTTAGTTATTCTTGATGTGAATTTAGGCTTAGTGGATTTGCTATCTTATTCTTTTTGTGGTGTGGTTGATAGACCTATTGCCATGATTATTTTTGTGCATGTTTTTATACACTTTTAGTAGTCTCACCCTTGTGGAACTAAGTATATTTTGGGTTTATTAATATCTTGGTATGAGAGTGGCACACCCACTGAATCCATGATATTAAGGTTGTGAGATATGTTCCTCCAACCTTAAGCTGTCTTAATAAATGGCATTTCTGCCAAGTGTGTTTGTTCGATTGTTTGCCTCCATTAATAAATTGTGTGATTGGTTATTATTAGATTTCCTTGATGTATGTATTGTTATGTATGGTTTCTTGCCTTGATTGGTTCTGAATGTGTGTCCTTTATTCTCTTTACGACATTAGAAAACGAAGAGGAAGGAAGTGTCGTGAAGCTCTGTTTCAAGTTCCAGTCACTCCAAAACCAGGGACACAAGGAGATACCAGGCAAGCCATCCTGATGCTTGCTGATACAATACTTATCATTATCTATCATGCATGTTTTACCTCTGAAGTTTTACCAAAAACTTGATTATCAAAACTATTTTTGATGTGGATATTACTACTATACTAGTATATAGGTTACTATTATGCCAGTAGTTAAACTTGGTAATACCAAGCCCATAAGCCACCATATGGTATTTATTACCATCAAATATGCTAGTCCCTAAGTGGACACCCTAAAATTTTGATTCTACAAAACAAAGGCTTTACGGAAAAACCCGGAGAAAAGGCGGATCCTTGTTCTCCGGAGGAATGTGGAAGTGGTCATTTTTGAGAAAGTGGTGTTTTCAAAAATGACACATAACCTAGTCTTCGCCGGACAACCTTTACCGTACTGCCACCCTACCCCAACATGGGCACGGGGCTTAACTTGAAGTTTGTTCTTATTAGTGTGTGCTATCTCAATCGCTATAAGGGACGTCGTACCCTCGAACCGAATGTCGTGGAGACATATAAAGTGTGGGATTAATTTTCCCTCCGGATGCAGCAGTTGGGGCTCCTGGCTTGGCGGGGATTAGCTCGGTGTCGGGGAGCGGACACTCGACTGAGAGATAGACACATACTAGCTTGAACATAGTGAATGGTTATGATCAGATACCTGATGTTTACATACTGTTGTTACAGTCCGTGGTTGTTTCACGGTAGGTGTACTGGATCTGGTGGATGAGTACACCTCTGCAGAGTACAACTTTTTCGAAGAAGCCGCGTCCTCGGATATGGACAGTTGAATGGCCATGTAGCTAGCATTGTGTCAATGTTTTCAAAAGAGGAAGTTTTTGAAAAAAAAAATTTGAAGGGAAGTGTTGAACTTGTGAAGTTCGGAAAGGAAGGAAAACGTATACCGTGGAGGTATCGTCAAGGATGAAAAGCCAGATGTTGTTATACAAAACAAAATGTTTTGCAAAGAAAAACCTTTTCTACTCTAAGCAAGAACTCTGGAAACTGATTCCAAGAAGTTTTGCAAAGAGAAAATATTCTTTAACAAAGTTTTACAAAACCTCTTGTACATGTGATATCGACAAGAGAAATAAAACTATATTATTTTCTTCTGAAGTATCTTCTTCAACGAAGATACAGATTAACCTGACTGCAACTATGGTGTCATCTTATATGAACACCATTGGTAGTGAACCTTATTTATAGCCTACCTATTCCACCATATAAGCATAGTTGCATGTTTGGTAAGTGACATGATGGATGTCTTGCTGAGTACATTCAAATGTACTCATTATGGTTTCGCCCCTGGTATCTACTTGCCAGACTTTGAGAAGGAGCCTCCGAAGGAGATCTATGAAGAGAAGTACGGAGTTGACGGCTTTGCGAACTAGGATCGTCTTCGGGTCAGCAGCCTGTAGGTTAAGGCGTGACTTGGGCTCAACTACGTTGTGTTTTATTTGTCTTCCGCTGTGTTTGTTAAGTTGCCTGCCCTTTGTGGCAGTTGCGTTAAACTTGATCATGTGATCTTTTATGTAATACCTTTATGTATTCGTGTAATGGATGATGTATTTCTGTGTGCCAACTTTGTATGTTGTTCACGACTGATCTTTCTGGGATCGTGAATGTATGCATACGGAGGGTTTCAGACTGCCAGTCTGGGGTCCTTACAGAGTTGGTATCAGAGCCATCATGACCTTAGGAGACCTTAGTTAGCATGGACGTCAGATAGGAAAGAAAAGTATTTTTGAGTAAAAACCTATTTACTATCTACATTATTTTTATCTAAGGGATTTTTAGTATATTTTCCCTCCTTATTATCTTATCAAAAGATTCTAAAGGCATATCTCTCTCGGTTAAGAGTTTATTTCTTACTTGTTTGCAACTGCTCCGCTCTGTTTTTTGAAACATCTCACGTCTTTGAAGTTTTCTGTTCAGAAAATAGTTGGGGTTTCAAAAACAAATTGTTGCATATTCTTACATCTCTCAGTTAAAAGTTTTATCAAAACTTTACTTCTATTATCTTGTTTGTATACTTGCCGATGTCCCGAGAAGACCAAAATAAATGCCTAGCTCTACAGTGATGATGGTCAGAAGTAGATATAGTTCTTCAGCCACTTCTAGGATTTTGGATCAGTCTAGTTTGGAGTAATTTAGCGATGACTCCATGAGTCGCCCTCCCCCGACGTAGCTCCAATGGAGCCTTGATTGTGTGTTATGGCTTGCATATGTGTGTCCGTAAGTCTTTGTGCTATTGTGTGGTGTAGAATTTGGTTCATCTAGGCTTCTATATGTTTGTGGGGTGCTCAAATTTTGCAAATTTGTGATTTCCCCGCTCTTGTTTTTGAATCGCCTCTTGTTAGTTTTTTTTAGCAAAAATGTTTGTATAGTATTCAAAAACAAAAATTTGTTGCTTAGACTTATACTTGTCTTCGCTTCGAAATGCCACCCGTCGTGAACCACCACCATCTCCCCCACCATCAATGAAAGCACCGTTGGGCCTAAATAAAGGACCATCAAGCCACACGAGCTAATAGCGTTGCTACCAGTGATGCACTCCAACAGATAAAGCTCCCACAACGAAAACCCTCAAAGAAGAAAAGGCGTGAATGTACCAACCACTACTGACCAAAACCTCTGTGTTTTTTCTGTTTGCAAAAGACTCTTTTTACCCTGTTGGCTAAATGTCGCACCTTTTTATGTCCCCTTTTAAAAGACCAAACTAGAGAAATCCCCTTTTAAAAGTTATATACCTCACTCCTCTGGAGAATGGTGCAAAAGAAGTCTTCACATGCCATGATGCGCAACCCCCTCAGAAGCCAATCAAAAGAGCACAATTCAATATTTGACGTACGATGACGCTAGTCGTATCTTGTCGGACAAACATGATTAAATAGAAAGCTAACAAGACTAACATGCTTTGCCTAATCTTAGGTTGACACCTAACCAAAGCATGCGAACTACTGACAACTCTTTCTAAACCAAGAAATTAAGTGACTAAGGACACCTTTTAATCTAGTTGGTAAAAAAGAGATGTCACGAGAAAATAAAATGATGACCTATTCGTTTACCACTCAATAAGATATCGGGTGTATCTACTTTGGAAACCAAATCTTATTAGGCGTGGTAGGTACTATGACATTCGAGGTTTAGAAATTAAGTGAACGATGGAATGGTTATGATAGAACTGGGAAACAACAGTTTTCCTGTTTTTGTTTCTTTGTGCGCTCTTGATTGAAATGAATTTGTATTTTATTTAATCTTGCTTCCTAACTTATATGGAGTTGTTAGGACTTGTTATTATGTTGTTGTCTTACAATAAATCTACCCTAGAAAGTGTGTGCATGATTGGAATCTCGAATAAAAATGAAATAGCATTTGTTACCTTCTAGTTTATTATTTGGAAGTATTGTGAGAACTAGATCTGTGTATACTTTCTTAGTATATTTTGTGCTATGTTTCCTTTGAGTCCAGTACCATTTAGGTACTGTTATTTAGATGCTTGTACCTATGTTATCTTGCATGTCTCTTAATAATAAAGCATGTGTAAGCATTGCTATCAATATGCACTAGTATTGTTGCACTAGATTAAATAGCCTTATAATTTTTATTTGGTATGCAAAGTTTTTTCATGAGTAACCAGAGGCTTAGTACCTATTTTTACTTGGTATTAGTAGGCCATAGCCCACTGGTCCCATTGCATTTTGGCTTGAGGATGAAAATCCCCAACCATACACATGTGTGAAAATAGCATGTTTCACTATGTGATTGATTTCTATTTTCCACCATGGAAAATATAATTGTTTCTTTTCACCTATGCAAGTGAGAAGTTTATTTATTATTAGTAAACAATAATATGTTTAGGTGTGATCCTTTTGTTAGCATAATATTCCTTAGGGGTATCATGTTAAGAAATGTTTCACTATCGTGTGCTAAAATTAAAATTGTTCGCAAATAAAATAAATTCCTCTTGATTGGTAGATTGTTTGTGAATAATTTTAAATTGAGTGTATGAATTTTTGAAAGGGTTTAGATAACTTTTCATTAATTGCATAGCTACTGGTTGTGTGAGTTAAAACTTTCTTGTTTTCTAGTAATTGGTTAAAAGAAAACAGAAATTGCTAGAAGAAATTTCTGCATGCTTAATGATTGATTCATAAAATTACTCTGGTGCTTGTGCTTACTAACATGAGTAGGATTGGTGTACTGTTATTAGGTACACTTATATGCATGACTTGCTTGTTTAGGTTTAAACATCACGATAGCATTGTTTGCTTCTCTAGAGTGAAACTAGTTTCACCACTAGAAAAATGGTGATTTTTGCTCTAGTATTACCCTCTTTTTATTTTATGAGTATATGTGTTGATATAGCATGTTTAGGAAGTTATTACTTCTGTTATCATGCCATGAATTATTTGGTTACATGTTCTATGGTTATAGGATATGATTATCTCTTATAGTATGCTGGTGTAGATTTTTCATACTAGTGTGTTATTTGTGCAATCCTGTTTTTTTTATGCCTGTGTAATAGGAGTTTTATCTTGTGAGAAGATGGTGTTTTAAAGTATATTTATGATTGGATTCATTGGTTTTTAGCTACTGGTTGTTTGCTAATTGTTCATGATTGTTGGGTTCCAAAACCTCTAGTAAACAATAACCTAGTGAATAAATAGTCTATTCATCTGTGGTGTTGTTTGCTTTCTTATTGGATTTTATTGAAATGTTTTACCTTAGAATAAGTTTAAACTTGTGTTATGATTGTACTTAAGAGTATCTTATGAAACTAAAACATCCAACTAAAATCATGAACATATTAAGTGACAGTTGTTTGTGGTAAGTAAGAACCACTGCCATGGGTATTACTATGTCTGTTTGTTTTACCTTAGCAACCTAACCTTTGCACCCACAAGCTATATTTTTTAGCTTCTTATATACCTTGTTATGAGAGTGGTACACCACTCCATATGTGGTATGTACGATGTGGGATATAGCTAGGAACTCATGTAAATAATTGACGGTACATTTCCAGGTAGTTCTGCACTAACCTTAATTTTTGTTCAAACTAGGAAACAAAAGTTTTGGACCTAAAATAGTACTGGTGTACTTTTTATAAAGTGAATAACCCCTTACTCACTCTTTCCTAAAAACCCAAGGGAAGATATACCGTATGAACGTTATCAGAAATTTTAAAATTGGCGGTTGAGTAAGTTGATAGCTAGAGATTTTTTTTAAAGAATTTGCTAATTTAGGGGTGTACCCCGCCTCCCAAGAAAAGTCAAAGGGGGGGGGAAGCACCTGCACTCCAACGCTAACATTGTGTTTGTTGGCCCTCCCTTAGTCCTCGCTTGCGAATCTCGGGGACGAGATTCTTTTTAAGCGGGGAAGACCTGTCACATCCCAATTTTGGAATATCTGATAACACAGTTGTCTTGCTATTTGCTTGACAATTAAACTTTGATTGTATTTGTTTGAGTGCAACTAAACAAACTAATTATATAAACTTACATGGCTAAGAAATGGAAAGCAAACTTAAAAAGATAGCAAAGCAGTAAACTAAAAAGATTCAACATATTGTTCCAATGACTTTGACAATATTTTCTAAAGTAAATGTTGATCAAAGATTTTTCCAAAATATATCTTATGAATCTACTACTTGTTGATTATTATGCCAAGGTCTAAATTTAGAAAGAGGAAACACTAAATAAAATTTCCCTAAAAGTTTATCAGAAAAAGAGGCATTCTTAAATGCTTCACCAAAATCTTATCAAATGTTTTTCCAACCTTGCAAGCTTAAAAACAAAAGTATTGGAGAGCATTGACTTGCTATCTCTAGTCACATAAATATTTTGGCAAAGCATTGTTAAAGAAAAGCCAAGTGCCTTATTAAATTGAATTTCCAATATTTCCAGAAACAGGAAACTCAAACAAGTTACTATTGGAAACTTTCTTCAAATGATCTGAAATTAATACCATTGCTTCCTTATAACAAATAAGGAACACACACAAGAGGAGACCAAAAATTTAATCCATTAAAGTCCTGAAAATATGAATTTTCTCCACAGCAACATTTGGAATTTTGAACAAGTTTGTTCTACAAACTTTTTAAAATGCCATGAAATAAATACCACATGCTCTATATCATAAATAAGGATGAAAACCAAAAGGGCACAAGTTTTTGAATAATTTAAGTTGCCAAAAACCCCTGTTTTCTAGACAGCACCTTTTTGAAATTTGAACAAGTTTGTTCTATGAAGTAACTCAAAATGACTTGAATTTTCTACCACACAAGGAACACACCAAATAAGCAATGTGTGCCAAAAATTATCATTTTTGGGAACACCTAAGTAGGTTAATAAATTCAATGTCCATTTATGTAAGAATTGAAATTTGAACAACTTTGAACTATCAAGTTTATCCAATTTAGCCAATTTTCACATATGTTGGGAATCTCAACTAATAATAATTTTGGGCAAAAGGAATTTAATTTTAGACTTTGTTTTCCTAGTGAAAACATCATTTTTCAGAGAAGATAGAGACCTCTTTGTAAATTGCTAGGGACCAAAATGTAAGCTGAGTCACCTCTTCTTCTTCCTCCTATAGCTGCAAGTTGAGGCATTGAAGCCCATGCTCCATTGCTTCGAGTAGAAGTTTGCTAGGTGGATAAAAAACCCCCAAGTGGTTGCTACCTGCCCCCCTCTCTCTTCCCCTCGAGCTCTCTCTCTCTGAATTTTTTTTGCCTAACCGAAACCCTAGCTTAGTGGCCACCGTCGATTTGGCCGCAGGTGAGCTCGCCGCCGGCCGCCGAGTGGCCCATCCTCTTCGCCTCGTCGAGTGCAACGTGTGGGCAGAAGGAATCGAAGGGAAACGCCGCGTGGTGGCCGCGCCGTCCATTTTCTTCCTCGGGCCCGACGCACTCCGGCGAGGCATCGCCGCCGACTAACGCCTCCTCTGCCTTCTCCGAGTGGTCCATCGAGTCTAGGGTGAGCACGCGGTCCTCCCCATACCTTTTCCCCTCTCCCTCTCCCCCTAGTTCGTCGCCGAGCCGTGGTCGATGTCCGGCCGCCGTGCGCCACCGTTGCCGCCGCTCTCCGGTGGTTCCCTGGAAGCGAGGGTGCCTCTGTTCGGTTGCCCGCATCGAGTGCTACGTGCGCATGTTTTTATTTTGCATTTTGGTGCCCGGATTCGCCGTGTACGAGCTCGCCGGAGCTCTCCCGCCGGCGGATGACGCATGCTGGCGTCATGCTCCCCTTGACCCCGCGCTGGGAGAAGTCAAACCCACGGGTGGGGCCGCGCTGCCTGCGTGGCTGCCAGGCCCGCTGGTCAGCCACCGCGGCTGGGTCTGCCCGCGGTGGGATTTAGATCTGGCCGGCCCAGATTGGGATCTGGCCCAAGTCTAGTTCTTTTTCCATTTTAATTTTCACAGAAACAGACATGTTTACTTTTGGACTCAAAAACCTATCTAAAAGATGAATTTGACCAAACTAAAATTCACAGATGTAAACCAACAAAATCTAAACCACATCCCACTTGTAGATCTACATTTGGATGATTATTTTGGACATGAAAAATGTTTTGGCAACAGGTACCAGAAACACCAAAATGAGCACCATTTTAATTTCACAACTCAGAATGAAGTGAGACCAATTGCATTGGAAATACCTTGAAATTTCCTAACAGGAGAAATTAACCTTGCTTCCAAATTCCTAATTTTTTTTGAAATGGCATGCAATTTGGTAAAACAACAGTGAGCACTTTGGTGATTTTTATAAAATTATTAAAAATGAATTTTGATGCAAACTCAACTGTATGGTCTTGTATATGTTTAGGTCTATCCAAACCTAGCTTGGTTTAATTTTTGGAGCATCATAGAAAATTTGGTGGACAGATCTTTAAATTGCTTGTTTCTGCCATTTTGGCATTTTTAGTAATTAATTTGTGTGAATATATTTTTGTGTTGCAATGATGTTTTCTAGCATGTACAAGTTGTGTGAACTTGTTTTATAAGTGTTACTTAGCTAATTTAGCATGTTAGATTGTGTGGGCTTGAGTTGAGAAGAAATAGGATTTATAAGAATAGCATATGTTTTATCTCTAGTTAAATACTTGCATAGTATTTTTGAGTGATTAATTTAGGTGCAAGAACTTGGTTTGTTGATTGGATCCAGTACCATGTTGGTACTTATATTGTGTTGTTATCACCTCTGCTATCTTGCATTTGAGTTGGTAGAAAAGCATGAGTAGTTTTGTCATGACTATGAGAATGTTATGGAAAAATTCCCTCATGTGTGGAATTTTTGGCATAATCTTTTGTGGTTGTGTAGCCACATATTTATGGGTTGTGTTCATAGGACCAGTAGCATTTTGATGATGTTCTTATGAGTACTTGACCCCTAGATTTTTCACTTGTGTGAAATAATAGCATGAGTAGCATTGCCTTGCTTATTTTAGCATCCTATTATTTTCTACTAGTATGGTTATTGCACTAGAAGCTAGTTTAGTCTTTTGTTAATTTTTAGAAAGTATGACCAGAGGCCTTGTGACCTCTTAATGCTTTGTTATGATAGTGGAACACCCACTGGTTTCATTGCATTTTTGGTGGAAACGTTATTTCCCCCACACTAGATGTGTTTCTTTTATATAGTTCTCTTACTAATGAGTGCCTAGTATTTTTGCTTTGGGAATTTTTGTGCTAAATGAAAATGGGTGTGCTTCTGTTTGTAAGTGGTTGTAATCATGTGTGGCTTGCTAGGAAAAATCCATTCTTGGAGTGTGGTTTGATTCCTCTAGTAATGCCCTTTTTTATTACCACTAGTATGTAGGAGTTGCCCTGCAAATTGATGCACTGTTTTGTTGAATGGGATATTTTTGTTATAGCAAGTATAGATGTTTTTCACTCCTGTTTTGAAGACATGGACCCTCTGGTTGTATTTCAATTACTTGATTGAAATACATCCATTGATTCTTCATGTGTGAGCAGTACTAGTTTCCTTAGCAGTTTTTGTATTGAATTATTTTTCCTGCCAACTTGTGTTTGGTAGATACTTGTGTATCCTTGCATGAGGACATGTTCTCATTTACCATTATGATAACATGGTTCCTTGTTTGCATTTTATTACTTTACTTATTATGCATGCTTGCATAGAAAACCTTTAGTAGAAACATGTCTATAGGATTCCTCCTTTTTAGTCATTGTTTCTATTGTTCTCACTATGAGAATTGTGTGTTTTGTGATGAGTCTATTACCTTGTTACACTTGTGTAGACTCACTGATTTGTAAAAGTAACTTTTTCAAATCATGTGTCTTAGTTATTCTTGATGTGAATTTAGGCTTAGTGGATTTGCTATCTTATTCTTTTTGTGGTGTGGTTGATAGACCTATTGCCATGATTATTTTTGTGCATGTTTTTATACACTTTTAGTAGTCTCACCCTTGTGAAACTAAGTATATTTTGGGTTTATTAATATCTTGGTATGAGAGTGGCACACCCACTGAATCCATGATATTAAGGTTGTGAGATATGTTCCTCCAACCTTAAGCTGTCTTAATAAATGGCATTTCTGCCAAGTGTGTTTGTTTGATTGTTTGCCTCCATTAATAAATTGTGTGATTGGTTATTATTAGATTTCCTTGCTGTATGTATTGTTATGTATGGTTGATTGCCTTGATTGGTTCTGAATGTGTGTCCTTTATTCTCTTTACGACGTTAGAAAACGAAGAGGAAGGAAGTGTCGTGAAGCTCTGTTTCAAGTTCCAGTCACTCCAAAACCAGGGACACAAGGAGATACCAGGCAAGCCATTCTGATGCTTGCTGATACAATACTTATCATTATCTATCATGCATGTTTTACCTCTGAAGTTTTACCAAAAACTTGATTATCAAAACTATTTTTGATGTGGATATTACTACTATACTAGTATATAGGTTACTATTATGCCAGTAGTTAAACTTGGTAATACCAAGCCCATAAGCTACCATATGGTATTTATTACCATCAAATATGCTAGTCCCTAAGTGGACACCCTAAAATTGTGATTCTACAAAACAAAGGCTTTACGGAAAAACCCGGAGAAAAGGCGGATCCTTGTTCTCCGGAGGAATGTGGAAGTGGTCATTTTTGAGAAAGTGGTGTTTTCAAAAATGACACATAACCTAGTCTTCGCCGGACAACCTTTACCGTACTGCCACCCTACCCCAACATCGGCACGGGGCTTAACTTGAAGTTTGTTCTTATTAGTGTGTGCTATCTCAATCGCTATAAGGGACGCCGTACCCTCGAACCGAATGTCGTGGAGACATATAAAGTGTGGGATTAATTTTCCCTCCGGATGCAGCAGTTGGGGCTCCTGGCTTGGCGGGGATTAGCTCGATGCCGGGGAGCGTACACTCGACTGAGAGATAGACACATACTAGCTTGAACATAGTGAATGGTTATGATCAGATACCTGATGTTTACATACTGTTGTTACAGTCCGTGGTTGTTTCACGGTAGGTGTACTGGATGTGGTGGATGAGTACACCTCTGCAGAGTACAACTTTTTCGAAGAAGCCGCGTCCTCGGATATGGACAGTTGAATGGCCATGTAGCTAGCATTGTGTCAATGTTTTCAAAAGAGGAAGTTTTTGAAAAGGAATTTTTGAAGGGAAGTGTTGAACTTGTGAAGTTCGGAAAGGAAGGAAAACGTATACCGTGGAGGTATCGTCGAGGATGAAAAGCCAGATGTTGTTATACAAAACAAAATGTTTTGCAAAGAAAAACCTTTTCTACTCTAAGCAAGAACTCTGGAAACTGATTCCAAGAAGTTTTGCAAAGAGAAAATATTCTTTAACAAAGTTTTACAAAACCTCTTGTACATGTGATATCGACAAGAGAAATAAAACTATATTATTTTCTTCTGAAGTATCTTCTTCAACGAAGATACAGATTAACCTGACTGCAACTGTGGTGTCATCTTATATGAACACCATTGGTAGTGAACCTTATTTATAGCCTACCTATTCCACCATATAAGCATAGTTGCATGTTTGGTAAGTGACATGATGGATGTCTTGCTGAGTACATTCAAATGTACTCATTATGGTTTCGCCCCTGGTATCTACTTGCCAGACTTTGAGAAGGAGCCTCCGAAGGAGATCTATGAAGAGAAGTACGGAGTTGACGGCTTTGCGAACTAGGATCGTCTCCGGGTCAGCAGCCTGTAGGTTAAGGCGTGACTTGGGCTCAACTACGTTGTGTTTTATTTGTCTTCCGCTGTGTTTGTTAAGTTGCCTGCCCTTTGTGGCAGTTGCGTTAAACTTGATCATGTGATCTTTTATGTAATACCTTTATGTATTCGTGTAATGGATGATGTATTTCTGTGTGCCAACTTTGTATGTTGTTCACGACTGATCTTTCTGGGATCGTGAATGTATGCATACGGAGGGTTTCAGACTGCCGGTCTGGGGTCCTTACATTGTGTTTGTTGGGATCCGATGAATGTTGAATGCTATGTATTCTGATTATCAATCTATCATGTTACCTTCATGCATATGTTATTTATGATCTTCCATGCTCTCTGTTATTAGTAGATGCTCTGGCCAAGTAGATGCTAGTAACTCCAAGAGTGAGTATTTATACTCAATAGTGGGTTCATGCCTCCTTTGCATCTGTGCCCGAGTGACAGAAACGTGACGGATGGAGGATGTGTTGTTGTTGCCATTAGGGAGAAAACAACGACGTTTACTTCGTTTACATTGTTTACATTACACACTTTGCTTACTGCGATTATCTGTTGCTTGCAACTTAATACCCAACGTTTGTTCGGAGGGTGGATTATTAGTCATAGATGCAGTTGGCTGATAGTCTATGTATCTTGTTGTAATGCCCACATGAATCACATAGTAATCTTTATGTCTTGCATATGCACTATGGTGCATCCTTCGCTTGTGTCAATTGCCCAGCTGTAATTTGTTCACCACATAAGTTATTTATCTTCTGTGGAGAGACACCACTAGTGAACTATGGAACCTAGTCCATTTTCTCATACTTATAATACAACCACTGTGATTACTGTTTTCACATTGCCGCTAATGTTTTCATACTATTCTCATACTGTTTTCCACACCATACGTTTAACCTCTTTGTGTTCAGAAAAAACGGTGAGATTGACAACCTCACTGCTTAATTGGGGCAAAGTGATTTGATTGTGTCGTGTAGGTTCCATGTTGCAGCTGAAACAGTAGTGCGCCCTGCCATCTCGCCTGCATCAATCTTCGGAAGTTGTTCCTTCCTCCTACTGGTCGATTCAACCTTGGTTTCTTTCTGTGGGAAATTTGCTACTGTGCTCTTCATACCTTCCTCTTGGGGTCTCCCAATAAACGTGTGTTACACGCGCATCAATCATCATCTCTCTCATCATTAATTGCACTGCCACGTCATATTTTTGCTAACATGGCATGCATGATAATACCTATGATACCCATATTGTGACTAGTCTTAATATCATGCATGCCATGTTGATAAAATCTGATGTGGCACAACAATTAATGAAAAAAAAGAGGGTAGTGGTATCTACCTATTGTCGGGGGGGATGATCCCCAGGTGCCTCAAGGGGACGGAAAGAAGCAACTGGAGGGTTGTGCTTCGTACGAACACACATGTCTCAACGCGTACGGGCATACCTCGAATCCCCGTCCGCCTACCGGATGGGTACTGCTGCCCGCCTGCTGGCTGACCAGCCGGCCGAAGGCTCCAACCGACTGGGCGCAAAGTCAACCAGCATGGGGGAGGTATGGCGAAACACGGCAACCCCTAGGCCTACGCAGGACACAGTGCGATTCTACGTCGCGCGATACACCTACTCCCCGGTTGCTCGGGGTACTCACGAATGGGATCGGCCGTACCCGTGTACGGTCGACTGTACTTTTATTCAAGCTAGCCGGTACCAGCCTACCATCTCCAGTACCCTCCGCAAGGGCTCGGGGTACCCGGTGCACGGCTCGTGTACGACTGCATGGGCGCTCGGGCAGCCGGGAGTGGTTGTCGGGTACATAGGGATGGACTCGACTTTGCCGCAGTACGGCACCACCCGCATTCGAAGGGCGCAAGGACATGAGGCGTTTGTCCGAAAATCTCTCCGGCTGGTCTTGTACCAGCTGACCCCCACCTGTAAGCTGGCCAGCCCACCAATATATAAGGACTGGCCCAACACCCCTAGAGGGGGACGCGAGAACAGAGATCATACACACTTTCTCCCATTTTCTCACTCGAATACAGCTCTAGGAGCAACTTTGTAACATGTGCAACGATAGTAGAGAGAGACAAGCAGGAATAGGGGTTTTACCTCACCATGAAGGCCCTAAACCTACGTACATCGTGTGTCTACACGCTTGCTATCCAATTCCACGCCAACACCACCGTCTGCTAGCATGTCCCCTCTTTAAACACCATTAAGAACATCTTCTGGTGCTGCCGTGATTAACACCCACGGCACCTATGTTACGGTATCATAGCACATAAAACAAGATATTTTTATTAATAAGTAAATCTTGTACACATAATTGTATTGGGATTTTACAAAACAATTAGTAATATGTGGCTACGATACTCCTATATGATACTCCCTCCGTTCAGGATTACTAGACCCCTAGTGAATTGCATTGCGACCAAGGTAGCATCCTATTGGTGTGATATATCGAGGCATGATCTGTCATTTTCTCCAATGACATGACCATTTCAAATTTTCTTAATAATAGTCATTAAACAGGCCACACTTATTTAACGAAATTAATGATTACGACCGTATGAGAAGAGAGGAAAGTGGGGATTTTATATTAATTGGGACACACTTACTTAGAACAATTTATGATTACGGGTCTTATGAGGAGATAATTTCTGGGCAAATAGTTTTTCACTATGGGACTAGTATTTCTTGACGGAGGGAGTACTATGCATTATAGGGATAGTATTATACACTAGTATCATATTAATAAATGATAGTCGCCACTATGAGTAGTCTAAAATACCCCACTATAGCTAGTATTAGATTAATGAGGACCCATTTATTAATCCAATCATTGAAAATGTATGCCCAAAGATGATTAATATTGACATTACTCTTGTCTTTCGAAGGTCTAGACAGATTAAAATCGCCACTAAAATAGTTGGATAAGTGCACAAGTCCATCGCATCATGGAGTTCAGCAATGAACTCTAGCTTAAAATCAGCGTGAGCTGTACCGTGGAACGCACCTTTGCGTCGTGTATGTATTCCTCACAGTGGATAAGTGGATGCAGCATGAGTTTGGTAGACAGGGTGCGCGGACACACACGCGTGTGTTCATCTCATCGTGTAGAGAGAGAGAGAAGAGAGGGAATCAAAATCCAGAGAGAGGAGAGTGGTTGGGGAATACAGAAGACACCCCAGGGCTTGTCTCCCCGCGCCGCCGCCGCCCATCGCCATGATCGGCGCGGCCGACGAGAACGGCCAACCTTCCCCTCGCCCGTCGCCGTTTGTGCCCGCTTCTTCGCCTCTTAACGAGACCGCCGGCGTTGGCCTTGGGAGGTGGGTGCTCGGCCCCATCCACGCCCTCGCCTACCTCCCCGCGCCTCCATCCCCGCCGTCCCCAAGGCCCGCCTCGGCTGCTGCTCATCTCAGGCCCGACCACTGTCGCCTCCACCTAATAACTCTGGCCCCGTCCAGGGCGGGAGGAGGATGCTTCTGCAGTACGGCCTCACTCCGCCGCCGCGGGGCCGCGCTCGCCGGTGACCGAATACAGGCTCGGCGACGCGTCTGCTACGGCGGCTCGGACCAACACCATGTTCAGGCAATGGGGCGTCAAGCAGACTCCGCCGCAGCTGCCGGCCGCCGCCGTTGCCACGACCTCCATGATCGGCGGCGCCGTCGAGAACAGCCAACCTTCCACCCGCACCACCGCCCGGCCCTTCCCCTCCCTCGCCGCCGTTCGCCCCCGCTTCTTCGCCTCTTCAGGAGACCGCCGGCGTCGGCCTCGGGAGGAGGCTGCTCGACTCCATTCGCGCCCTCGCCTCCGTCCCCGCGCCTCCACCCGCCACCGCCACCAAGGTCAGCCTCGCCTGCTGCTCCATCTCAGCCCCGGCTACTGTCGCCGTCACCCAACAGCTCCGTCCCCGTCTGCGTCCGAGAAGATGCTTCTGCAGCACGGCCTCACGCCGCCGTCGCAAGGCCGCGCTCGCCGGTGACCCGATACAGGCTCGCTGACGTGTCTTCTACGATGGCTCCGACCGACACCATGTTCAGGCAGTGGGCCGCCAAGCAGGCTCCCTCCTCCTCCAACACATCAGGGCGGTGGCGGACACAAGCGGCAACGTTGCCGTGGGAGAAAACCAGGAGTCTGGCTGACCCTGGTAGATGGGTGCCAGCCAAGGGGGCGACCGATTCCGTGCGGGTGACAGACCCACCCACATCGTGTCTCCATCCGCGTCTCGGTACGAGGAGGACGGCGCTCCGGATACTGCAGTGGCTTCATGGTGCGGAGCTGTGCTGAACTTGCCGGTGAACCGCCGATACAGTCCCTGCGGCGAGGGTGCTGACACGCCGGCTACTCTGAGCACTTGTTCATGGAGTGGGCCATCAAGAGGGCTAACTACCTCCTCCAGCACCTCAATGCAGACAATGGCGGTGATCTTGCTCTGGAAGAAGATTTGAGGAAGAGAACCTTGTGGGATACAAGGAGGATGAGGCGGTGGATTGATAAGGTGCAATCGACAGACATGGTTCATTGGTCAACAATGTTGATGCTGGTGTGGTGATCAAGAAGTGAAGGTGTGTACCGGTGATAAACTGAGAGCTACCAGGAAAAATGATCAGGAGCAATTTGCCATCCACCCAACTAAAGGATACCACATCTTATGGCATTGCCGCTGAGGACGATCAAGAGAAGCTGGAGGGACGTGGCACTGATGAGTTGCTATCTTTTGAGAACGACGATGATGTTCTGGGAGATCAGTAGGTGGTAGAGCAAGGTGTGCTTGTTGGCAGCGGGTGAAGGTGCGGATTGCACAGTTGTCGATGATCAAGAGAAGGCAGTGCAGCAACATGACACTTGTGAACTGGGCACAACTGAGAATGATGATGATGATGATGATGCCAAGGATGACCAGGAGGCGGTGGAGCAAGGTGTAATCCACACAGCCATGGAGGATGATAGTGTTTTCGAAGATCATGAGGTAGTGGGGCAGAGTGTTATCGCTGGAATTGCAAAGCACGCTAACATAGATGGCCAAGATCAACACAAGGGATTGGACGCTTCTCAGAGTACTTCATCTTCTCAGGTAGTTTCAGCCACGACAAATGGCAGTGCTTGGCTTAGTAGACTAAACGAATTGATGAGTGAAATAACAAGGAAAAAAACTGACAGAACCAACCACTTTGTCATCCTGTTTATTCCAATGCACCGAATCAAGTGTCGTGCTCATCTTGCATATCTTTCTAGGGGGTTTCTGTTATATTGTCTGAATCTCCCACTAACTGCCAATTTCCAAGACATGCATCCATACAATTCTCTTCTTTCTAATCTGTTTGCCCTCAAACATATTCATATTTAATCACGTTTAATATCAGATGAACTGGTAACTGTAGCAGTGAAGGTAACCGCATAGTTTGGTTGATGAAATTCACCTGATAGCATCCTACGACAAACACCTTGCATCAAATCATTTAGAGCAAATTCCCTCTACATCTATAGGTTAACATCGCCGGCACACAATGACTAAACAAACACATAGGCAATTCAATTTTTTTGCAATGTTCTAGTTACCTCAATCTGTTGCCACCGATGAACATCATCAATCTACCAGGATCACACTAGAAGACCATATGCCCTAGCTACAGCAGTATCTTGAGAGACCTGGTCAACCAGACTGTCAGTACTATCTGCAATCTGGGAAATTTTCTGTCTGCATGTATATTTCACCATCCAAGAGATGGACTTCTAGTTGGGTGGAATCCCTCAGGTCCAGCTCACTCTGATCAGATTGGACCTGAAATACATGGCATGCCAGCCTATTCTGTATGTACTGGGAAATGTCAATTTGGGTTAGCATATGAATTTTGCCATCCCAAAGATATATGTTCAACTATTGAGGTACGTATTTATCATTACGGATGTTCAAGTAAACACTATTGATTCAACGATAACTAGTTTTTAATCGTTCCCTTTTGCCTGGCTGATCCCTGTTACATTTTGTTTTTGTTTTTTTAGCTGATAGACATATTTGCTAGCGTGGAAATTTATGCAAATAGAAACTTAACAATTTTTGTGTGTTTAGAACTCTTGCTCATTTCTCTGTGAGTATGTTGCTATTGCTCTGCTAGTGTGTACATTAGACACTTTCGCTGTGCAATATACTACCCTGTCACAGGTCCCTGTGTATGTATGAAGTCTATATGATAGTTTCCATGGACTATGGAATGCTAGGGATGGTAAAGTATTAGTTATCTGTGTAGTAGCTAAGAATTTTGTTTTATCTACAATCTCAAGTGTAATGCTTTGACCTTTATTTTGTACTATAGTAATCATGATATGGCTGAGTTTTCTTCATTTATCAGAATTAGAACTCTGTCACGACACCTAATTGAGATAAAATAGATGCTCAGTTGTTTCTCCTTTTTTTAATGATTTTTTAGATGTGGCACTCATGGATATTATGCTCTTTCAGGGAGCATTTGGTCAAGGAGCTGACTTGGCATATGATAATTCCTCAAGACAAGAGAATGTCGTGCAGCAGGGAGATATGACACTGTATCATGAAAGGCATGGTGAACCTTGGTGTTTCGGCTACATGAGGCAGGGTCCTGTAGGTTTCAGATGAACTGCAAATGCCATCATCCAACAAGCTGTCTCTCTAGGAAACAGGTGTGTAACGGTCATAAAATTCAGAAGGAGCATGACTGGACATACCATTATCTTTAGAATGACATCTATTGTTGTCTATAAATGCAGTACGGCTCAACATACCACTGAACTTACACCACTCGAGAAAAGAGAGAGAATGCTATAAACTGCAGCAAGTCCATCTCTAAAGCAAGGTAGCTGTGGCGCTCCGCCCTCTGTTCAGCCTCCTGCCACACAACATCCCGCTCTTGCTGCGCGGTGGCAGCGCAACTCCATTGCTTGCCTGAGGCCGACATCGTCAAGACTTCGAAGGCCACATGCATGCTTACTACCTGGATGATCTGGAAGGAATGCAATGCAGAAACCTTTGAGGCAAGCTGCAGCTTCGTTAATGTTGCTTTTGGGCGTCTGATCGATGAAGCAAAGTGTTTAGTGGGATGCTGGGTTGATGGCCATCAGGAAGACCATCAGAGAACCGGACTACGGGTGCTATTAGTCGTTCAGTTGCTCAGGCCATTGCCCGTATGGTCACCTGATCGATGACCATTGTTTTCATTCCCGCTTTCACTTCATGTAACACCATCGAACTGTAGTCTGAATTACAGGTTATAGCCTCAAAACGTCCTAGTTCATTTATCCTCTAGCTACAGAATGAAGAGTTTCTTCCTTTACCCTGTTTGTCTGGTTCTCAGGAAACTATCTGCAGATCTAATTAAACTGAATATCGACTCTTGGACGAGTATCCACGAACCACACAATTGAGCACGAGATACTTGTCCAACAGTCGATGTTATGGAACATGGATATTCTGGAAAAATTAAAATTTGGAAGCTGGAATTTCGCAGTTTTGAACTTCGAAAAATATTGTACAAACCACACACAAAAAAAAAAAATTCAAACTTTGAAAGTTGAAAAAAATCTGCAATTTGGATATTCTGGAAGTTTGTATTTCTCAAAGTTGGAAGTTTGTTTTTATTTTAAAATTTTGTTGAATTTATGAAGGTGTGAAATTTTCCGGAACTTTTAAAGTTACAGAAATATGTTTGAATTTAAAACTTCCAAAAGTTGAGGCCATATTTCCGAAAGTCAGCAACAAAAGTTCTTGAAGAGACACTAGCACTGATCATACAAAAGCTTGCTTGACGCGAGCCAATTGATAAAACAAATTGAAAATTGGGACGGGGTAGTTCACAGGCTTGTAACGAGGAGCCTGAAATAATTTTGTCAAATACCAGCATTTTTGTTTGTAATACCAAACGTGCCTGAATGTATTTATCCACTCGGCCTTGGCGTTTGAGAACGAATCGGGTACGCGGCGATGAAGACCAGACCGCGCGCAGCAGCATACCATTGCCCATCGGATGTAGGAGTACTGTATGACTGAAATAACAAGGAGCACGAGCTAGTCGGCGCGCACCCAGGCGCACAGAGCCCCTGGCCATGACGTCCTTGGCGCTGCTCTTGCGGCGCCCCGCCGCCGGCACCTCCGCTTGGCGTCGTCGAACTGCGGCTTTGTGTGGAACATGCAGACACCAGAAATCAAGACACTAGCTTGTGGTGCACTCTGCGCGCATACGAAACGTGCTGAACTCTGCACTGCTCTGGCAGAAGCGCTGCCCGGTGGCGTGCACGACGACTCATGACGCATTCGAGTTGGCCTCGCATACTTTGTGCCGGCGTGGTACTCCTTGGACCGTGCGAAACGTCGGTATCGTCGATCGACGCGCTGCAGAGCAGCTCGCGTCCGCGTCCGCAGGAGCTCTGACGTCGGATGCGGACACCGGCGCGGGTGGACGAGCAGCAGGGCATGCTCCGGCACCAGCGAGTCCACCTACTCCGCCCGCGACGTCCTCGACCGCACCAAGAAGCGCCCCACCACAACGACACGCTCGACGAGACGGACGTCTTCTTCAACGATGCTCCGCAACGTGCATGCCAAGATCGGCTTCTCCCCGCGCGATGCCAAACTGCTCGTGCACCGCGAGGATGCCAAAAGGCCAGCCCTGGTGCCGTTACCCTGCAGCGTGGCCGTGGAGGACTACAGTGATGGCGGCGCTGACGTGCCTCCGGCTCAGTCAGATGGCCGGGAAAGCACACGCAGTCATGAGCACCGTGGTGCCCATCGTCGCGGTAAGGAAGACTGATATGGAAACAAAATACAGTTTTGATAAGTCCTAGTCGACCGAGATTTTTTAAGTCTCGGGCACTTTTGGGACCGCCTATGTCTCGCTCACTGATTTTTACTAAAATCCCAGTCAATTTAGAAAAGTGTAAAATTGCACTTTTCTGACAGAAAAGTGTAAAACCGTTGCACTAGTCTGTTCATGAAAGTATAATTGCATTTTTTTAATTATGGTTGCGGTTTTCTCAAAAGTGACTGAGACTTAAAAAAATCTCAGTCAACCCAGACTTAGCAAAACTTTCTGTACAGAAAAGTGCAACGGGTTTAGTTTCACTTTTCTGCTTAGAAAAGTGCAATTATACTTTTCTTTAAACTATAGTTGGATTTTTCTGAACTGACCGAGACTTAAGAAAAAAAATCAGTCGACTGAGACATAGACATTCCCAACAAATATGACATGTCGCAGCACCCGAGGTGATTTTGACCTTTTTGATAATGGGCTAACTCGGCCCAAGTATCAAGTCGTTGTACTCCCTCCGTCTCATATTAATTGGGGAAATGCTAGAGAACACCCGGGGGATCCTAGGCTTCCATCTTTCGGGTGTACGTGGCACAGGGACAGGTCATGGGACCCACCACGAGCATCTCCACCTTCTCTCTATCCCTTGCACGCGACCAGACAACGCACGCAAGGAGATTTTCTCGGAAGGCTTCCCCGACGCTCCGGCAACATTGTGCCTCCCCTGTCGTTGGAGCACCACGCTACGGGCAAGGTTGCTCCGCCGCGCCCTGTGGACGGCCGCATCCAGGCTCTGCCGCCGCCGTCCAACCTCGTCCCCCGAGCTCGTCCCGTGCCGCTCAATCCCGCCGGCGAGCTCGGCCGTCACCTCACCATGGCCGCAAGCTATCAAGCTCCTCGTCGCCATGGACGAGCTGACCTCCGTGCTGTGCGCGCTGGGCTTGCCCCCGGCCCAGGGTAGGTGCGGAACATGATGGAGGAGATAGACGCTGACAGGGACGGCTTCGTCGACAGGCGGGAGTTCGCCGCCTTCCACTGCGGCCCCTGCCAGGGCGGTGGCGGCGTGGACCGCAAGGAGCAGGAGGCCATGGCGCCCTGATTCCGCCGCCACCGGGAATGGCCCCCTACCACGAAATTTTGCTACATTTTCATATTTGATTTGCTTTTTATGTACACATTTTTTGCTATCAGAATTCCGGTGATATCTCCAGCGAGGTTGGGTTTTTTCTATTTTAGAATTTTTTTTTGCTACAATTAGTTTATATTTTTGCTATATTAGTAATTGTTTTTGCTATTAGATACTCCAGCGAGCGATAGTCTCCTGGCCAGAAACTCGACTTTTGCTATTCTAGAATTATTTTTTGCTACGGGTCTCTAGCGAGATCTCCGGCTATTATTTTTTTCCAGTTTTCTGAAAAGAAACTTTTTTTCGCTTCATATGAGCAAAAGCGGGTTTTTTTTTGCTACAGGAGAAAAAGCATGTATTTTTTTTGCTACCGGAGAAAAATCGGGATTTGGAGGGCGCGCGGGGGTAGGGGGGGTGGGCACGTGTCAGCATGCGGACCCGGGGGCTCGAAAGTTTGAAGCCCCGGGGGGATGCCCAACACGGCCCTATTAATTGTCGTAAAATCTATACTTCTTATAAATCAGAACCCCACTAACATGCATTAATGATTTTTCTATCTCAGCATGTAAGCTATCCACACAATCCATCCTCTTAGCCAATCAATTGTCCATGTTATCTCCCCTAATATTTATTAATTATTACATGCAAACTACATATCATACTTTTTTTTAACCATGCATTTTTCAATTTAATGATACATATCATACATTCATTAAACCATCTATTTTTCAAACTAGTGGTTTATAATAGGACTCACATGTCTATAAATTTAGTATCTCAAGTATGATCAACCATTTTTTTTTCATATTTTTGGACTATATAATGTATTATTTTTTTTGTCGAAAAAAGAGGTTAAGACCCTTGGTCTGTGTATCAAAAACACACACATGCCATTTACTATAAGGGATCCTGAAGGATCGAGAGGTTAACTAGAGGGGGGGGGGGTGAATAGGTTAACTACAAATTTTAACTTCTTTTTCAAGTTAACAAGGCAAAGCTCAAATATAGATTATCTAGATTATGCAACTAGGTGGACAATCCTATATGTTGAGCAATTACAACTAGCACAAGGTGAGTAATATGACTAAGCTAGTAGTAACAATTAAAGGTAAGTTGAGGAATAACCGAACATAATGACACGGAGATTTATCCCGAAGTTCACTTCCCAATGGAAGCTAATCTCCGTTGGAGCGGTGCGGTGCCACCAAAGTGGAACACCGAGTAGGCCTCAAATGCCACACCGTATCTCCTTCGAGTCCTTCCACCGATGTGGATAGGCTCGAATCACTATGTTTCCGTTGAGGTTGACAACTAGAACCTTTACAAGGATGAGGCACACTCCACAAGATTGGAGGGTCCTCACCAAATCCCAAGAGCCGCCAAGACTCCGAGAAGCAAGATCCACGAGCACAAAAGCACCGGGGATATCAACAAGGCTCCGAGCTCCGATGAACTAAGAGCAACAAGATTCCTAGCTCCAATGAACTAAGAATGGCAAGATCCCTAAGGGATGAGTGGGTGGATTTCTAATCGACTTGGTGGAGTTGTAGATCGGGGGTGTCTCCCTCAAATCCCAAAGTATCACGAGCTTTGGTTGGGGATTTGAGGAGATCTTAGTCTTGAGCTTGAGCTTGGTCAATCAATGGAGGTGTGAGAAAGTGTGGATGAGATTGACAAAGCAAGGAGGTAGGTGGAGAACCCCCATTTATACCCGTGTCGGAAATACGGTCGTTGGGGGGGGGGGGTATTTTCACCTTCCTGCGCCCCCCCCCCGGCCTGGGGGCCGGCCTGGGACAGCCAGAGCCGGGCCAAAACCCACCCCGGCGTGGGGGCCGGCGTGGGGCCGGCGTGGGAGCAAGGGCAGGCCGGCGTGGGGCGGCGCGGCACCCAGCCAGCCCGGCCTGGGGCCGGCGTGGGACGGGGGCGAGGCCGGACCCCCGGCCTGGGGCCGGCGGGGGCTGAGGGGCGAGGCCGGACCCCCACCCGAGCACCCCGGCCTGGCACCCGGCCTGGGGCCGGCGTGGGCATGGTGGGGCTGGCGCCAGCCCGGCCAGGAGGCCGGCCACCCCTTTTTTTTCGCCTTCTTTTCCCTCTTCTTTGCCATTTCTTTTCTTCTCTTCCTCATCTTTTTTCGTAATCTTTTCTCCCTTATTGCTGCAACTTGTATGATGTTTACGGGTAGATATTTTCTGAGTACACTTAGCAAAACACATTAGTCCATCTATATGTTGTAATCAAACACTCAAAATAGGATTTAGAAACTATGTTCTTTCAATCTCCCCCTTTTTGATGTTTGATGACAACATACGGATTTGCGTAAGAAATAATTTTGCATAGCTATTTGTGAGAGAATTAACATATATTCGTACTCCCCCTATTTGTGTGCCCATAATAATTGACATGTATATTTGATAATCGTGATGAGTGTCCCTTTCATAATCTCAACTTCACACTATGTTTTATAAGATAATGATGTGACTACGACATACTTATGTGAAGTGCAAGAATTAATCCAACCATGATTTTACCATTGAAGATACACATGTATGAACACAAAGGTGAGCAATAATGTTTACCACTAGAATGATCTTACCATAGCATTCTTCTCATAGTTCTTGATGAATAACAACTACCCTTATTATGGCTTCAACACATCGAAATAGTGAGTAGATGAAATAACTTGATAGCCTTGCTATGATCTTCAATATATCAATTATCACACGCATAGATAAAGAGTACGATAGATAAATAAAGACATAGTCTTACAATAACACAAAAGTTCAACAAACCACACAAATAGTTTCAACTAAGAATGACGAAAGCAAATCACGAAGATAAGACGCAAATGAATGCATGAAATGCAATGCAATGCGTGAGTGTTTCTCCCCCTTGGCATCATACACCAAAAAGGAAGAAAAATGCAGTCCAATCACTCGTCGTCCATCGCATCCTCTTCCTCAAAGAAGTCCTCTGGAGGGGCCTGACTGGAGCTAGCCTCAGCGGTAGTGTATGGCCCCGCAAAAGAGCCGAGTGAGCTAGCATCATCTCCACACCAATAAGTATGTTGAGACTTCCACTTCTCCTCAGAAATCTCTGCTGAGCTGGGAGGACTAAGGGGAATCTTGAGAGCAGTCTGGATGGCGCGCTGACGGTGACTAGAGGCCTTCCCCTTGCGATAAGCCTCATAATCCTGATGTTGCTTATCAATGAAGAAGCAGTTCATCTTCTGAAGAATCTTCTTAAGGTTGAAAGTCTCAGGAGGAGGAGACGGAGAAGGAGAGCGGCGAGCAAAAGACTCAGTGCGGGTGCGCTTAGGCCTTGGATTATTAGCAGACTCAATGGGAGCATCATACATAAGAATAGATTTCTTGGGAGTCACCTTGTCATAGTTGTTGACGAGACCGGATGGGATCCTCGTCTCAATAAGACGCTGAATATAAGATCCATAGATGGGCACCCGCTTCTCACGAACCACATTCTGCATCTCTTGCCACATATAATCCAGAACATCCAATTGCTTCTTGGCCCTCATTTGAGACTCAATGTGAAATAGGAGGTTGATCATCCACTTGCGTACCTCGCCCTTCTCACCAAATTTGGTGTTGATGGTGTTGCGAAGAAAAGTGTGCACCATATACCAATTCTCAGAAAAGAACTTGATCTTAGGAATATGCATGGAGCCGGTACCGTCGGGATAGCAATGGCGAATACCATCCTTGGCCTTCATTATCTTCTTGGAATCACCATGAATGCGGAAATAGAACATATAATCAAACCGGTACTCGGGAAGACCCAGAATGGTACCAAACTCATCCATGGTAGCCTCACACTTGGAGCCACCGCTCATCCATGTCAACGTACGCGGGAGCCGCGTGGGACCTCCAGATGAGAAGTGAACGGTGGAGTAAAACTCCCGGAGCAGCTCTGGAGAAAATGGATGAGCAAGAGTGTCCCCCATGAGAGGAGTGAGGTTGTGGTAGTCCATGATTTCCATAACCTCAGGCCACTTGGTGCGAGCATACTCAATGTCAAAGTAATGTTGTTCCACGTGACTGTGCTGAAGCTTGCCAAGAATAAATTCATGCATAACTTGATGCATCTTGCAGTAGAACCGAGGATCCGAGCATGTGCTTTCACCAAACTCATAAGGATTAAATTTCAGCCTAGCTACCTCAAAATAGGTGGTACTAAGACCACCCCAGTTCTTGATCACGGGTTCCTTCGGATTGATGGGAAGAGATCTCCGTGAGGGAGTAGAACCAGCAACTTCCGCGGCACTCTTCTTGCGAGGTTTGCGAGGACGGAGAGGGCGGGAGGCATCGGACTCATGTTGAGGAGGAGAATCACCTGAAACATATGATGCATGGATATGGAGCATGATAATGAGTGCACATGGTCGTGGTTTAGGAGAAAAAAAATAATTAAGCCATGAATCTATTGGATAGTGACATGGTAAAAGAAATACTAGCCCAATAGTTAGTGAGAACAATATTATGAGTGTGTGCACATTATCATAGCATGTGTATAGGATTGTGTGATGTGAAGAAAAAAAATATATTGGGCATGATACTAGAAACACCATTAGTATGTAAAAATATTTAGGGTATAGAATGCACATCATGTCACAATGAGAGGACAATCATATCAATAATGTGGAAATTTTATTATTTAACCATGGCCAACTATGAGAAAGTAATTTGCAAGGGTAGGTGAAGCATAGTATCATAGGGCTAGGGCTAGAATACGAGGAGCATGGGACATCAACATAGCATAACATAGGAATAGATGGAACACATGTCATCAACAAATCATAATATAGCATAGCGGTATGAACCCTAGCATTAATAGATGGAAAAAAAACGTAACACATGAACACTAGTACTAGCACCCCGATAGATAGCAGGCCGAAAGAAAAAACTAGGCAATAACGTGTCCCGAGTTCGAAGCCATCTTCAAACAAAAAAACTAGGCAATAACGTGTCCCGATCTCCTCCAATAAGGGGTCAATGAGAAATCCGTGTGGAGGAGGGGGCGGAGAAGGCCGAGGGCTTGCGGATCCGTGAATTTGGGCGGTGGGGATGGGCTAGGGAGGTGGGGGGAGGGGGGTGAGGGAAGAGCACCAAGGTGCTCTAATGGAGGGGGAGAGAGGAGGAAGAAGGGTTTGGGGTGGGTTGGGTGCAGTTGGGGGCGTGTGTGCGTGTGTTTGTGGGGGCAGCGCCCCACCCCGGCCTGGGCCGGGTGGGATGCCGGCCTGGCCGGCTCGGCGGGTGCGGGGCGGGTGGGCGGGGCGGCCGGCCTGGGGCCGGCGCGCGGGGGGGGGGGGGGGGGGGGGGGGGGGGGAGGCCGGCCAGGTGGCCGAACGGCCCGGCCTAGGGGCCGGTCTGGGGCCGGAGCGCGGCGGAGGGCGAGGCCGGCCTAGTGGCCGAACGCCCCGGCCTGGGGCCGGCACGGCAGTGGCGAGGCCGGGTGGGAGGGCAGGCGCGCTCGTTTTTTTTTGTTTTTTTTTTCGGCAGTTGGGTTGGGTTGGGTTTGTGTGTGTTTTTTTTGTAAAAAAATCCTAAAAACAAAGTAAACCTACACAACTACCAAGCCACAACGCGCAACAAACAATCGAAAAAAATTCCAATTCAACAGATTTTCATGAATATATTCTAACAAACAAACGACAAGGTGAAGCTAATGTCTTAATAACACATTTTCATGAATTTGTTTCTTAGAGCAATTTTATTTGACCATGTGCACGAATGGAATGAGAATGATGACATGCATATGATGTTTTCATTTGTATCCAATGGAGAAGAAAAAATGAGAAACGAAATGAGCAACATTGGATACCAATGAAATATGAAAACAAGTGGAAGGGCAAATGAGTGAACACTCGAACACAAATGTCGTATTGAAAATTGGCGTGGCCGTAGCCACCATGTATGAGTATGTTCGATATGTCACCGCGAAGATGTATCTTGGGTGCATTGTCGAGACTCATCATTGAAGCACATGATGTCATTAAAAATGATCATTTAGGCATGATTTGTTTATTTATGCATTATAAAGGTAGTGTTGACTCATTGATTGAGCTACACTCTCCCTATGTCTATGCGTGCATCTAAATCCAAATAGGAGTCTAGTAGGGGTGTGTATGCAAGATTTTCAATCAACTAAAATTGCTTGCACATATGATGTTGAGCTCACTCCTCAATTCCTTGAATCTCTTCACATCTAGAGGCTTGGTAAGGATGTCGGCAAGTTGATCTTTAGTGTTGACATAAGAGAGTGAGATATCACCATTGGCCACATGATCCCGAATAAAATGATACCGAATCTCAATATGCTTCCTGTCCACAGGTAAAGAAACCCATGGTTTTAGGCTTGACTTTCACCCGTCTCCTTGAAGATTGTGGCATTGCAGGCAAAACGCTGCGAGTCACCCATAGACTAGTTTCTCTTGGCGTCACCATCTTTCGTTTGCGGCTCTCTCCAGCAAGCAGTTGCTGGTATCCTCTCATAAGGAACTCAATATCCTCAGCATTGGTGATGACAAGCCGAGTCAAATGTTCCAGGATAGCATGGGTGGCGATGTGCTCAGCACGAGCGGCTTCACTTTCTTCCCTCAACAGAGTAAACAGTTGAGCAACTGTCGGCTCAGGTGACGGAGGTAGATCGCTGGCCATGCTGAAGACAAATAACGGTGTAAGACGAGAGCAACTAAATGTGGTTTTGGTTTTAAAGGCTCGTGACATATACTGGCTCATAGCGGATATGAGAACGGTAGATAACACGACAACAAGCAAACATCGAAGAAACTAATGCCAACTCAAACGAAGATTAGCATACGCATGAAACAGAGTCTTAACAAGCATAACTTATCTTAAGGGTTCACAAGGCTACAACATAAGGCTTACAACACAACTGACACACACAACGCTCTAATAGAGGAGCTCACACGACACGAACACAAACACAAACAAGCGTCTGGGGTGGAAAAACAACATAAGTCCTAACATCCTGCGGCAATCCTAAGTGCTCGAGGAAGCGCGTAGCTGTTCCTCCAACTCTTCAACTCTGGCCTTGCTGGCTGCAAGCTGAAGTTGAAGTGCTATCACTTGAGTGCGGTGCTGGGAGTCAGTGTACTTCATGGTCTTCTTCAGTACCTTGAGACGACGCTCGGTAGCCGAAGATGCACCAAGACTGGCTTCTAGTTGGTCTATGTCTCTGCCTCGAAGGTCATAATCTGCTCTAACTCTATCAAGGGAGAGCTAGGTGTTGTACAACTGTCCTTCCAGATGCTGGAAGTGACGTGCAAACACAGCGTCTCCCGTGACTTCTATTGGCTTGTCGCCCTCGTCGCGTCTCCCAAAGTAGCTGTATGGGGTTCCTGCAAACTTGCGATGGAAGAAGTTCGCGAGCTTGGCGATGGTCAGCTGCATCACTCTAAGGATGCCATCTTCCCAACTGTTCTCCACGACTTCCCAAGTGATCTATGGGGTTGATGGTGCTCTCAATGGTGCACGGATGGTGCAGACGACCAACCAGGACATTTCTCGTCCAGCCATGTGGAACTGGGCTCCCTTTAACTCAGGTAGGGGACGATCAATCAGGCGAGTCATCTTGATCAAATCCTCCTCAAAACGGCGGTAGCAAGGTGCATGCGATCCTAGCCGGAAGGACTTGGTGAAGACAACTGCCATCTACACAAGATTTTAAAGGGGATTAAGTTAGGTAGCAGTGTGCAAAATTTTAAGATGCTTATTTCTCTTTGGATAGACCAATACTTGGGTCTTTCTCGGGACATCGCCAAGTATACAAGAATGGGTGAGATTGTGCAAAAAGTTTGTTTTTGAAACACTTATTATTTTATTTTCGATAGGAAAATTTAAGGTCGAGAGATATTTCAAAAACAAGAGCGGGGCAGTTGCAAACAAGCAAGAAATGAACTCTTAACCCAGAGGGATAAGGTTTTAGAACGATTTGAAAAGATAATAAGAATGGAAACTATAGTTAAAACTCCCTTAGATAAGAATAATTTTAGATATTAAATATATTCTTACCCAAAAATACTTTCCTTTCCTATCTGACGTCCATGCTAACTAAGGTCTCCTAAGGTCAGGATAGCTCTGATACCAACTCTGTAAGGTCCGCCCTTCGAAACACTGTTCAAGGACACCTTCGATATGCATACATTCACGATCCCAGGAATTCAGTCGTGAACAACACATCAAGTTGGTACACAGATACAATATCCATTACACGTTTGCATAAATACTTACAAAAGGGGCATGGTCACTTGACCAAGCCTAAACGGATGCCAGGCAGGGCAACACACAACACACACAGCGGAAGACTAAATACTCATAACGCAGTAGAGCCCAAGTCACGCCTCCTAGTTCGCAAAGCCATCAACTTCGTACTCCTCCTCGTTGACCTTCTTCGAAGACTCCTTCTCAAAGTCTGGCAAGTAGATACCAGGGGCGAAACCATAATGAGTACATTTGAATGTACTCAGCAAGACATCCATCATGTGACTTACCAAAATGCAAGTATGCTTATATGGTGGAATAGGTAGGCTATAAATAGGGTTCACTATCAATGGTGTTCATATAGGTTAATCTGTACCTTTGTTGAAGAAGATACTTCAGAAGAAAATAATATAGTTTTATATCTCTTGTAGGTATCACATGTACAAGAGGTTTTGTTAAACTTTTGTTTAAAAGGGAATTTTCTCTTTGCAAAACTTCTTGGAATCAGTTTCCAGAATTCTTGCGTAGAGTAGAAAATTTTTATTTGCAAAACTTTTTAGTTTGTAAAACAACTTCTAGCTTTCCATCATCAGTACCTCCACGGTACAAGCTTTCCTTCCTTTCCGAACTTCCCGAGTTCAAAACTTCCTTTCAAAAACTCCTTTTTGAAAACATTGACACAATGCTAGCTACATGGCCATTCAACTGTCCATATCCGAGGACGCGGCTTGTTCGAAAAAGTTGTACTCTGCAGAGGTGTACACATCCACTAGATCCAAAACTCTGCCATGGACCACCCATGGATCGTCACAGCGATATGCAAGCACCCGAGAATTTGATCCTAACTGTCCACTCTGACACAAGCTAGTATATGCTCATTCCTTCAGATGGGTTGTTCTCCCCGGCATCAGGTCCCGCCCTGCCTAGTCGGGAGGCCCAGCTATCGCATCCGGAGGGAAAATTAATCCCACACTGTGTATGTCCCGTTTCCCTCTCCTGGCGACACTTCGGTTCAGAGAATCCGCTTCTCTATAGCACTTTGGAATAAGGCATACACTAACAAGTTCAAGCATCTAGATAGGCCCCATACCCATATAGGGGTAGAGTGGCAGTACAGTAAAGGTTGTCCGACGAAGACTAGGTTATGTGTCATTTTTGAAAACACCAATTTCCCAAAAATGACCACTTCCACATTCCTCCGGAGAATAAGGATCCGCCTTTCCTCCGGGTTTTCCAGAAAGCCTTTGTTTTGTAAAATCACAATTTTAGGGTGTCCACTTAGGGACTAGTATATTTGATGGTAATAAATACCATATGGTGGCTTATGGGCTTGGTATTACCAAGTTCAACTACTGGCATGATAGTAACCTATATAATAGAATAGTAGTAATAGCCACATCAAAAATAGTTTTGATAGTCGAGTTTTGGTAAAACTTCAGAGGTAAAACATGCATGATAGATAATGATAAGTAATGTATCAACAAGCATCAGGATGGCTTGCCTCAAGTCTCTTAATGTCCCTGGCCTTGAAGCAACTTGAACTTGACGCACAGGTCCACAACTGCTTCTTCTTCTTCTTCGCGTTCTAGCGTCGTAAAGGAAATAAAAGACACACACTCAGGTCTAAAAGGCAAACAACTTAGCTAAGAAACACATACAGCAACAAATGTTCACTCTCGAGTTCTCTCGAAACGATAACGCGAAAACTATCTCACATAACTCTCACGGTCCAAAACTATCGTCAGGCACTATGTATGGTTTAGAAAATCATATCCCACATCATACCTACCATATATGGAGTGGTGTCCCACTCTCATAACAAGATATATAAGAAGCTAAAAAATATAGCTTGTGGGTGCAAAATATTAGGTTTCTAAGGTAAAACAACCAGACAGAATAATACCCATGGCAGTGGGTATTACTCACCACAATCAACTATCACTTGATGTGTTCATGATTTTAGTTGGATGTTTTAGTTTCACAAGATACTCTTAAGCACAATCATAACACAAGTATAAACTCATGCTAAGGTAAAACTCTCCAACAAAATCCAAACAACAAGCAAACACACCACAATTGAATAGACTATTTATTCACTATGTTCTTGTTTACTAGAGGTTTTGGAATCCATCAATTATGAAAAATTAGCAAACAACCAGTACCTAAAAACAAGGATAACAAGTCATAAAAATAATCTAAAACACAAACTTCACTCAAGATAATATTCCTATCAAACAAGCATACAAACAAGACTGCACTAATAGCATACTAGTATGGGAATTTCTACACAAGCATGCTATAAGAGATAATTATTAATTTACAACCATAGCACATGCAACTAAATAATTCAAGGCACCATAACAGAAGTAATAACTTCCTAAACATGCTATAATAAACTCATACACTCATAAAATAAAAATACAACACTAGAGCCATTCACCATTTCTAGTGTGACACTAGTTCATCACTAGAGAAGCAAGCAATGCTACTATGATGCTTAACTCTAAACAAGCAAGTCATGATCATAAATATACATAATAACAGAAGTAACATCATCCTAAACATGCTAGGATAGTCCTCCACTAAGAAATAAGAAGACAACAATACTAGGTAATCTCATAATCTCTAGTGGTGACACTAGTCCATCACTAGAGAAGCAAACACCACAACAAGGAAGCATAATCTTAAACAAGCAATACATGGATATAAACATGCCTACTAACAGCACACAAACCTTACACATGCTAGTAAGTACTACAATAGAATAATTTTATGTACACATCTATTAAGGAAGCATAACCAATTCTAGTAATGCATGCTTTTCAAATAGATTAACTAGCAAGCAACCAAGGTATAAATTACACAACCAGTAGCTATGCAATCAAAGAAAAGTTATCTAAACCTTTTCAAAAATCCAAACACTCAATTTAAAATCATTCACAATCAATCTATCAATCACAAGGAATTTAGTTTATTTGCAAACAATTTAATTTAGCACTCAATAGTGAATCATTTCTTAACAAGATACTCCTAAGGAATATTATGCTAACAAATGGATCACATCTACATGCTAGTAGATTCTTATAAGAAATAAACTTCTCACTTGCATAAGTGAAAACAAACAATTATATTTTCCATGTGGAAAATATCCTATCAACCACATAATTAAAACATGTTAATTTCTCACATGTGCATAGTTGGGAATTTTCATCCACAACCAAGATGCAATGGGACCAGTGGGTTATGGGCCCATTCATATCAAGGTAAATGAGGTACTAAGCCTCTGGTTACTCATGACAAAAATTAGTATAACAACATAAATAAAACAAGGCTATTTATTCTAGTGCATACAAGACTAGTGCATAAGAATAACAAAACCTACACATGCTTCACCATAAAAATACATGCAAGCTATCAGAGACAAAAGCATCAAAATAACAGTACCAAAATGGTACTGGATCTATAGCAAACATAGCACAAAAATTATCAAGGCATTCACACAAAGATCTAGTTCTCACAATAATTCCCATTAATAAAACTAGAAAAATAACAAATTTTACTCATGCTTTGCTATAAGATCACATGCAAGTTAATGAAGATAATAGCATATAAATAACAGTACCAAAATGGTACTGGACTCACCATAATCATAGCAAAAACTTAGGTAACAAGCACACAAAGATTTGCTCACACAACTAGTCAAATAAGTACTAGAAAACAAACAACAAATGTTACACATGATTTGCTATAAAATAAGGTGTAAGCTAATAGAGATAATAACAGAGAAATAACAGTACCAAAGTGGTACTTGATCTATCATAACCATAACAAAAATCTAGGTACAACAAAGCTACAAGGATTTGCCCACACAACAATCCAAATAATAAAACTAGGAACATAACAAATGGTACTCATGCTTTGCTACAAGATAACATGCAAGTTAACAGAGATAATAGCATAGAAATAACAGTACCAAAATGGTACTTGACTCCACTCAAGCATGGCACAACTTAGGTAAAAACAAACATACAAAGATTTGGTTCACATGATATCCAAATAAATAAAACTATAAATTGACAAATGCTATTCCTATTTCTATTTGACTTTCCAAACATGCACACACTTTCTAAGGTAGATGTACTGCAACAAAACAACTTAATAACAAGTCCTAGCAACTCTATACAAGTTAGGAATTAAGATTAAAACAACCACACATTGATTCCAAACAAAAACACACAAAGAAACAAAAACAGAAAAGCTGATGTTCCTAGATCTGTCCACAAAAATTAATCTAGAGCCTCAAAAATTAATCTAAGATAGGACAAGATACATTAGTCAATACCAAACTCATCCAATTAGATTTTCTTCAAAAAACATTTTTAAACTCCTTATAAGAAGTCTAGAAAAGCCTACTGGTCTTTTACCAAAATGGATGTAATTTCCATTTGGTAAATGGCGTTGATGTAAGGCCAAGTCCTATGGATAGATATACTCATAGGATACTCAAAACAATTTGATTTGACCAAAAAGGATAAAGATCCAAAAAGTTATGCCAAAAATGGATAAACAGACAGTCTGTGGCAAAACAGGTATTGTGACAAAAGTAAAAGTGCAAACTTGGATCTTCCAACGGGACATGGTTAGGAAAACATAATCCTAGTTCTGTGAATTTTTATAGAAATTAATCTGCACGAAAACTATTTTTCACAAGCTCAAAACCATAGGCAACATCTGCAGGGATTTGAGGTTCCTCACCTCGGTTTAAGAAAAATGGCCGGCGGCGATTTTGGAGCTCATGGAGCTCACTTGGCTAGCACAAGTCTCTTCTCAGCTTGGGGATGAAGTGTGGTCGTGAAGGGAGGTGGAGGAGGGGCAGGGTGCAAGGAGATGGCCTTGGGATCTTTATAGAAGAGGGAGTGAGGTGGAGGGGCAAGATGGTCACCTCGGGTGGGTGTCATCCCATGACATTGGGATGTCTAGGTCCTAATGGTCATTTCCTTATGATTGAAAAATGTGTCCTATGCAAGAGCAAAGGTGATGCAAGAAAGTGGTGGCCCTTGTGTGCAAGTGGCAAGTGGAAAAGTCAAAAATATCTAAGAGGTATGTGTGCCCATACCTATCCTAGTCACCATTCTCTCTCCTCTCTTATCTTCATGCCTAAGGCTTCTAGAAGGTATCCAATGCATTATTGGTCGAGTAATTTAGTTGGTCAACAAGTTAGCTCAGGCCAAAACTCAAAATGTGCAAATAAACATCAAGAAGAGAAGTGTGCAAAAGTGTATCCCATACTGTTCATTTGCAAAATTCAGATTTTTTTTTGAAAACAGATCAAAGATGCAGAAAGTTGAGTTTGTTTTCAGGGTTCAAAAGATTCCTAAAATTGGTTTTCAAAGTATGGACTTGTTAACCATGTTATATACTTTCAGAAAAAACTTCTGAAAACAATTTTGAACTAGTTTAAGGCCATGAAAACAATGTGGAAAAAGGTATATTTTCTGTTTTTATCTGTTTCTCAAAACTGCATTTTTCTGCCTTAATTTTATACCACAAAAACAACAAGCAAAAGATAGTTTTTATTTCTCCCAAAATAAAAGTGAGCTTATGTATTTGTAGTACATATATCAAGGATTAATTAGAAGTCAAGAAATCATAAAATAACAATCTATAGCTTGGTGAAAACAATGGTAGAAAACAGGTACTTGGCTTTATTTTCAGGAATTGTTTTCTATAGGAAAGTTAAAAGAAAACTTTCATAGATCATTTTGGAAACTTGTTTTCTTGTATCCAACAAGGTTAAAAGTTTGTTTTAAGATGCAAACAAGAATGATCCAAGTTTTGGAATAAAAATCCACTCAAGTAAAAATAAGAAAACATTAGGAAAAAATATCAGGAATATTTTTCAGAAGCATATGGTGTTGTTTTCATAATGAAACAAAACTTATGTTGCAAATATGATTAATATCATAACACAAGTTAGTTAAAACAATCATGTGGTTATAAAAATAATTTATTGGCCCTAATAGTTGTCTTTTTAGCACAGTCCAAGAGTCCAAAAACTGGGATGTGACACCATCCCCGCTTAATTATCGTCGGATGATACCATTGATTTATAACATTGACAGGACCTAAGCCTGAGATTGAGTGCGTTTATTGCAAGGGTAATGGACACTAGAAGCAAAACTGCCCCAAATATCTAGAAGATAAGAAGACTGGCAAAGTGAACAAAGGTATATGTGATATACATGTTATTGATATGTACCTTACTAGTATTCACAGTAGCGCCTGAGTATTTGATACTGGTTCGGTTTCTCACATATGTAATTCGAAACAGGAATTGCAGAATAAGCGACAAAATGCAAGGTATAAGGTGATGATGCGCGTCGGCAAAGGATCAAGAGTTTATGTGATTGCCGCCAGGATGCTACCTATCCATTTACCATCTAGATTAGTTATAAACCTAAATAGTTTTATTTGGTGCGTGCCTTAAGCATGAATATCATTTCTCGACCTTGTTTAAACAAAGTGGTTATTCGTTTAATTCTGAGAACAATGGTTGTTCGATTTATATGAATATTATTTTGTAAGGTCACGCACTTGTGAAGAATGGTTTATTTCTTTTGAATCTCGATAGTATTGATACACATATTCATAATGTGAATGCCAAAAGAATTAATCAGAATGATGATACTGCTATTTACATGTGGCATTGCCGCTTAGGTCATATTGCTGTTAAACACATGAAGAAGCTCCATTCTAATAGACTCTTAGAATCACTTGATTATGAATCATTTGAGACATGTGAACCATGCCTTATGGGAAAGATGACTAGAACCCCGTTTTCCGGTACTATGGAACGAGCAACAGATTTATTAGAAATCATACATACTGGTGTGTGTGGTACAATCACTACCAAATTCCGCGCGGTCCGGGACATTTCAATAACGTTGCCTGCGACCTCCAAACCATCGCTAAGGGAAATCCGGTACGTTTTGCGTGACAGAATGAAAATGTATCAGATCAACTGGCAGAGACGAGTCTGCGATGTTTATATGAACCTAAAAACGTCAAGGATATCTGCAATGTTCAGCAAATCGTTGCCACCAGTTGGGCCGTCCAGCCTAGGCCCAAAAAGCATTAACGTTTTTATTTCGTCGCTATAAGGCGACATGTGGAAAACGAAGTTCTGACGGCCGTTATCATAATCAGCTGATGTGGCAAACGTGGAAACATTTTTTTACGTCACGAGTCTCGACCAATGAGACGAAACCATGTGGGCCAATCAAAATACGCCACATGGAAACAAAATGGTGCCACATTGCCTTCTTTTGGGACGAATTCTGTTCATCCTGGGCTACCCAGCGCCTTTTTTACGTCACAAGTCTCGACCAATCACGCGAAACCATGTGGATCAATCAAATGGTGCCACGTAGCCTTCTTCTGTGATGAAATCTTCTCGTCGCAGGCTACCCAGCAACGTTTGTTTTCCGTCTCTACACTCGTGGCTCGTGCACCAACCGAATGGTGCCATGCAACATCTTTTCCATGACCGTTTCTTTCGTCTCGGATTTGGATGATGTCATCACTGTGCCGGGGACGTTATATTTACATCGTCTAATCGCCACTCATAGTAGGACAAGTGGGCTGGGCGTACATCGCCACGTGTTGGTATTTACCTTGACGGACTTTTATGTTACGTTAATACAATATCGGTTTTGGTGCTATTTGGGTGGTTACATCATTGTTATAATTACCAATTCCACATAGAAAGAAAAGAAAACCACATAAAAGGCATCAAATACTTTATTTTTTCTCAACGAATATCAAACCAACATACAAAACCACGGTTTCAAGGACCACACATCTTCTCAGCCAACATCTCAAGTAGGGCAACTCCTTCTAGTTGAGACTTCTTTAGCGCATCTTGTTGCTTCCGAATGGCTTCCATATCATCTACAAACTTCATCTTGAGTTGTTCGGATTCTGCTTTTTCCATCTCCATATCAGTACTTGTTCTGCGCACATTCACATCAAGCTGCGGTTCAAGCTCAGACTTTGAAAGACTTGATTCCACAAGGACCTTCTTTGAGAAAGTATGCTATCCACTCTTCAGCATGAAAACTTCACTATCATCCTCATCCTCTGAAGCAGATCGAGACATCACCCTTTTCTTGCTTGCCTATCAACAATGCAAAGAAAATAGATGAAAATAGCAGATGACAAGAATGCACAAAACATAGATGAAACTAGAATATGACAAACATGTACAAAAAATTAATAAAAAATCGCAGATTATAGTAAAACAACAGTGTGTGTAATGAACTAGCAGATGAGAAGCATAGATGAAATAACAGGTGTCAAGCATGTGAGGAAGATAGATGAAAATAGCAGATGACAAACATGTACAAAAAATAGATGAAAACTAGCAGATTATAATCAACCAGTCGTGTGTGTAATGAACTAGCACATGAGAAGCATAGATGGAATAGCAGGTGTCAAGCATGTGAGGAAGATAGATGGAAACCAGTTTGAAATGACAATGACAGCCTTAACTATAAGAGGATTTCACGGCCTTAATTAGCTTGCCAAAACATCTTATAGTATGGAATAGAGGGAGTAGCACAAAATATATGGCACCATATTGATCAAACAGTTCAACACAAGATAAGATAGATGCACCCTAGTTGTTGTGATATCATGAAAGAATGTTGAGCTACCGGGTTAGGGAATAACCTGCAGCTCATTATCCATGTTGATCCAGAGTCTTGCTTCTTGGTCTTGGGGGGGGGGGGGTACAGTAGGACATGAAAGAAAACTTGTTGGCTTTACGCTCAATTCATGCATCTTTGCATTGTTTTCCATGATAGTTCTGGCACGCTCTTCTTCAATGGGGCGTAGTGGCGATCCTAACATGAATAAAGAACTCAAAGTAAACTACAAATATAACAGTTCATAAGAACCTAATACAACATTAAAAATTAAGGCACTCATCTTGCAAGAACAGTCCAGTGCGAGTAATATAAATTCTGATCCTAACTAAGACTGATAAGATCACAAGAAAAGTGACCTTAAACCTAATACGCAGTATACAAGCTAGATTGCTGCAAATGAGCAAAGTTTTACCATAGGAAAACAAAGCTGGATTTTATTTTATTTTTATTTTGTATTTTTTGATGCAAGAATGCCCCCCCTTCCTATTTCCGTTACAAGAAACCGTTTAGAGAGATTATTTCATCAAATATTAGCAATATAATTAGGATAATAATGAAGCATGGAACATACAATTAAACATACAACCAATTTAAAAAGATTAACGACATCAAACATAAGCAGGATAATAAGGAAGCATCAAACATGCAATTAAATAGAGAAGCAATTTATAAAGAATAGTTGCCTGTGGCTTTAGAGACTTCTGTCTTGCTGCGTTTCTCGCCTTCAATCTTCACTCGTTTCAGAGGTTTGTAGTTGCATCTGTACTTAGGGGTTCGCATGTTTTTTGTATTCGGGATTCATAGGTCTTTAGTTGCATCTGTATTTAGGATATCGCGGGTATTTTGTATTAGGGATTCAGAGGTTTGTAGTTGCATCTGTACTTAAAGAACGATTCTTGTATGATATTTGTGATCTGGTAAGGGATAATAAAATGTCCTAATTACAATATTAATCTGTTGAATGTTATCTTAGATCATCAATGAATTCCTGATGTGTTATTATCTGTTTTTGTTCATTAGTTCACCAAATATATATAGTGGAAACGGTGATGTTGTATAGAATTCGACTCATTTTTCTCAACATTGATGTCCTCTTTAGGGTGCATCTGCTAAATAAGTTACTTGATGAAGTGTATGCAAAGAAATGAGGAACTATTTATGTATGTTCTTTGTGATCTGGTTAGGTATATTACTTTTTTGCCAATTAGATTGTGTTGCTAACTTTGTCTTTATTGCAAATTTGCAGGATGCAGATCTGGAAGTCGGCTCGGATGAGGACTCTATGGATGCAAAGAGCAGACATGTCCCGAGGAAGCTGTAGGTGGGCATCATTCGGTACCGTCGTTACGGCAACCTTTTCAGCCCTTGCTGTGTCAGAAACATAGCCAACGATCTCCATAGCTCAATCCGACATGTCGTTGGTGTGGGAAATGGCTCTGAGCATCATGCACCCCATGTTAGGGCCAAGCACGCTTCCTACGACGTGTTCCTGAAGAAGCTGCTTGCGCAGGATATCCTCACAGGTCTCGCCCAACCTCCTCCTCAGCCGAATTCCAACAAGTTCAGGAGGGCCATGAAGGCTCGGAAGCGGCGGTACATGATGTAGATGTTGTTGGTGCGCTCATTGTTGCAGCTTGCACGTTGCGTTTGCGTTATCTCTTACCTTTGGTATTGTACGAACTTAATGAGTACTGTCGTCTCGTGTGCGCGTAGTAAGAACTATTTAAGAACCTCTATCATGTTGGTATGTAAGAACCCAAAATTAAGTAGTGTATGGTATGTATATTATATTAGTATATGTTTCTTAATCCGATCACGTTTTAATGATGCCAAAAAACTTATTAGGCATGATTTAGTAATAAGTGGATGCGACAACTCATTGATCCGGTCGATCAAGGAATTGTCACATCCATTTACGATCATGCCCAATAAGCCAATAGTTGGTACAACATCACAAATGTGAGTAACAAGACTCGAACTTTGGTGTGTGGAAATGAATCAGCCCCTCCACGCCACTAGGCACTGTTTTAGTTTGCAATTATTTGCTAACTAAAATAAAGAAGAATCTGAAAAGGTAGGATAAAAATGCGATCAGATTCAAAAACTCCTTTTCTTTTGGTTCTTTTTTATTTTTTATTTTCAGTCCAAAAAATAAGAGGAAATTATGACCGTGAACAGCCGCGCGGCAAATCTCCACTGAAACAGCCTCATGCATGGTCCCTGTCTCCAGCGTCTGCGCGCCAAATCTCCACCACCGCGCTCCTCGCCCATTCGGCTACTCCTCAACTGAAAGCGACATCCACAAAAGCCTCCACTTTGCCCTCCCGCCCCAACGGCTGCTGTCACGGCTTTGCCCCCCATCCTCGGCATCGTTCTCAAATAATGACTGGAAAGCCCTGGTTCCCTCCCTTCCCCATTCTCAACCAAACGATGTGATGTAGGTTAGATGTCGGCAGATCTAGGTTTGATACCTGCGGATGTAGGTTAAATGTCGGCGGATGTAGGTCACCGTTGATGTTTAAAGTTACCACCGGCCATGGATCTAGGTCATGCTACCGTTATAGGCCCCTCGGAGATCGTTCCCCCCACCCAAATGGAGATCGGCCTGAACAAGGCCTCGGAGCTCGCAAAGCCCCATGTTATTCAGATAGCCGAGGTAAATAGCATATAAATTAGTCATGTAGCAAAATGTTCTCTTAAGATTCATCTATCTAATTTAGTTTTCATCGATACTTCTTCGATTTTTATTATTTTCGAATATGGTTATAGGACCATAGTGCAGGCTGTGACTTCTGCAACATGTCCCGTACTGAAATTCAGAAATTGGTGCAACCGTCAGTTGAGATAATTGAATCTGTTTCATCTGCTGTGAGGACAGGCTGGACAGGGCGATGAAACCTTAAAAAATTCTAGCACTCACGTTGGGATTGCAGGAACAAAAGAGAAGCTATATGATCATGCACTGACGAAGGGATGGACCCTGGACCTATCGTGTAAGGATACCCAGTCCAAGACCCAAGATCTAAGCCCAAGAGAAGATGCCATATAATATTCTAGAAGGCCCAGTTGAAGCCCACCCGCAAGGAGGGGGACAAGCAATATCGCACCACCAAAGCCTTGAGATCGAGATCGTACTCTCGACTTGACCATCCCCCTATTGTAACTGATCTACTCGTGAATACAGCTGACAGAAGCAATAGTAAGGGTTTTACCTCTACGAGGGCCCCGAACCTGGGTAAATCGTGCCCCCTGTTTAGCCGACGATTGTCACCAGCGCCCACACGTTCTCCTACTCGAAACCATATTCGACAATTGGCGCCGTCTGTGGGAAAGGCGGGCGCTGGATCTCCGGCATCTTTGCCCTCATCGACGACCAACTCACGCTGGAACCTCGCAACTTTGACTCCAACCAATCCGATCCGAATCGGATCGGTCATCGTCGCCCCTCACTCGCAGGAATCACGCCCGGTATTTAGCGACTTGGAGAAGAGTATCACCCTAACGTTTGGGAGCTTCCAGTTCTATGCCAACAAGGACGGAATTCTTCACTTCCCTGAGCAAACCAATCTCGAAGGATCGAGATCTGGGTCGACCTCTAGCCCAGAAGCTGTCAATTCGCGACCCCGCCACGTGGATCGCGACTTGGCGAGAAGCGGCGAATCCATCCGCCTCAACACCAGCAACATCCATACCCTCTCCACAGAGGAACCTTTTCGGGTCAGGAAAGCCTTCCAAACTACGCCTAGGACCCGCAAGCCGCATCTGGCTCAGGTCTGCATGGCCGGATCAGGAGATCCACCCGAAGAAACTGAGAACAACGCAAGGGAACACGCTACCATCGGCGTCTCAGGAGCCGCTTGGGAGGGAGCAAAGGAAGCCATCCGCACAAGCAAACCACTATAAGTCGGAGCTCCTCATGAAGATATGACCACCTACCACTATCATCTAGTGAGAGCGGCTACTTTAATCAAGGAGCCTCGCACAGATCTAGCCGAGCGGAGGATATTAGCAGATGAGTCAAGCCAGCGCCGAGCCGCGCTATCCAAAACACCTTCTGTCGGGAATCGTCCCGCAAGAAAATGATACATCTCAAGGACCGAGACCATGGATGGTGAGTCCCTGACTGGAATCAGCAAGTCACTCGAAGCTTCCCTTATGCGTGTCGAGAAGGACGGAAACATCTATCCACCAACTCCTGCCGCCGCGGTACTGGCTGCAGCCACTTACATGCAGACAAATCAACCAGGGGAGAACGACCCCCGTGCAGAGCAATACAATTAGGTCCAGAAAGGAATGGGCATGGCAGCCGCAAGACTCGCCTCCTACAATCGCAAGAAAGCAGCTGAACGGAAAGAAAAGGAAGCGTCCCGCGGACATAGGAGCACATCCCTAGAAAGGAAGAATCGCCTCGTCGCGCCCGAGGAAAAGATGCTCGACGACGCGGTGATAGTCTGAGTAGTAGTGATAGCATCCTGAGGGATCGAGATCGCAGCTCGCGGCATCACAGCAGCCGCTCGCGACATCGCAACAAGGAGCCACGGAAGGAAACCGACCGTGACCAGCCAGGATACAATGCACGATCGTACATCGCGCAAAATAACATGGACAAAGCTCGAGCAAGAAGAAACCGCGCACGTTCCCCATCCACCTCTTCTGACGACGAGACCTGCGGCGCACTATGCTTCACCCGCAACATCCGCGAGGCACCTCTACCCAAAAGATTCAAGATCAGTACGGAAGTAACAAAATATGATGGTTCACTCGAACCTTCGTCTTGGCAGTCGGATTACCTCACGGCAGTAAAATGCCAATGTGGGAACAAGAACACAGCTATGCAGTACCTCAACCTACACTTTGTAGGAGCAGCACGCAGCTAGCTTGAAGCGAGACCAAAGGCTTGCTACGGGTCATGGGACGATCTACACTTTGACTTCTTCAAGTACTTCCAAGCAACGTACAAAAGACCAGCAACCATTGAGGAACTGCGAGCCTGCAAGCAAAAAAGTGGCGAGTCTACTCGCGAATATATCCAGCGATGGACCACGCTCAGGAACACAGCAGGAAACATATCAGAGGAAGTAGCAGTCAAAGACTTCGCAAAGGGCGCTCGACGTACAGCCTTCAGAGAAGAACTAGGACGAATTGCGCCGAAAACTATTGGAGAACTAATGGTTATAGCCGACAGATGGGCCAACGGAGAAGACTCTGTGCGCAACAAAGAGGGCATCCTCGCCAGTACCCGAAGAAGACCGCCATGGTCGAAAGAAGAGGAGGAAATATTACGATCACGACGATCGAGAAGAACTAGTGGCGGCAGAATTCACGCGGAATCACGATAGTGGACGCCGTGGAAATCGTGAATGGAAGCCGAAGACAGAGGATAAAACTCCCGAGGAGGGCCTCGATGGATACTGCATGTTACATCTATTTACGGATAAGCGCACAGGAAAAACTAAGGCAACACACCTTCTCAAGGATTGCCGAAAGTTCATTGAAATACACGAGGCCTTCTCGAAGAAAAACAGAACATCAGTTGGTCAAGGCTACCCGCAACTCCCAGGAGGAGGACACCAGGGATTCCAACCACCACAACCCCTGCCTCCACAAGGAAACCAAAACGTGCTGCTAGCCGCACTACCTGCGCCGCCCGCCGCAAATCCGGGAGGCAACGCATACCCGAACCCGCGGGACTTTTGGGGATGATACAAAAGGTTTGTCCATATCGAAGGGTCCAGAAGACGAACACACGAAAAATATGCAGGGCTGTGCAAGCCCCACCGACAAAGCCTGAGTACCTGAAGATGGTAGATCAACCAATAACTTTCTCCAAGGAAGACCACCCCCCACAGATCTATCGACCAGAGCACGCTGCGCTAGTCATCCAAGCGATAATCGGCAACTACGAGCTGGCTCGCGTGTTCATGGACGGAGGCAGCGGAATCAACATCATCTACGCGGACACACTCCGTCGAATGAACAGGAACTTGGACGGACTCGCAGAATCAGAAACATCCTTCCACGGGATAGTTCTAGGAAAGGCGATCCGCCCACTCGGAACAATCAATCTGTAGGTGGTTCTAGGCAACCAAAGCAATTACAGGCGAGAATTTCTCGACTTCAAAGTAGTCGACTGGCCTTCACAGTACCACGCCATTCTTGGTCGAACAACGTTCGCAAGATTCGCAGTAACACACTATGCCTATTTGAAGCTCAAGCTACCCGGGGAATATGGCACAATCACCATTGACGGTGACGTCCAAAAATCCAACAAGTGCGACATCGAGTTCAACGAAATCGCTAAATCTTTCGCGATGCAGGAAGAACTGATGGAGATAGCAAAAATCACGGACCACTCCGTGATGCCCCTCACGAAGAAGAACGCCCCAGAGCTCAAGTTCAGTGCGAACAGTGATACCCGCAAGCATCAAGTGCATCCGAAAGAATCTGCGAAGACGGCGATGGTATCCACCACCCTCTTGCCAGCATAGGAAGGCGCGCTCGTCGAACTCCTCCGTGAGTACTGGGAAATTTTCGCCTGGAAACCTTCAGATATGCCAGGGATACCCAGGGAGTTCGCCGAGCACTCACTCGAAGTCTTCAAAGACTCCAAGCCTATCAAGCAAACCACCCGACGGTTTTCAGATCCCAAGAAAAAAAGCACTCGGAGAAGAAGTAAACAGACTATTCGCAACAAAATTCATCAGAGAGATCAAAATATCCACTTGGTTAGCAAATCCAGTGCTGGTCCCGAAGAAGAATACTGACATCCTTCGCGTGTGCATCGACTACACGTCGTTGAATAAACACTGCCCTAAGGATAACTTTCCCCTCCCGCGTATCGACCAGATTGTGGACTCCACTACACGATGTCAACGCCTCTCCTTCCTAGATGCCTACTCGAGATATAACCAGATCAGGATGAAGAAGGAAGACGAGGAAAAAACAGCATTTATCACACCTCATGGTGTCTAATGCTACACGACAATGCCTTTTGGGCTAAAAAACGCAGGAGCTACGTATCAGCGCTGCATGCAAAAATGCATCACCAAACTCATTGGCAAGAACGTACAAGTGTATGTTGACGACATCGTCATCAAGACTCGAGTGGAGGACACGCTCCTCGAGGATATCAGAGAAATGTTTGATGCTCTGAACACATACAAGATCAAGCTCAACCCGACAAAATGCGTCTTCGGCGTCCCTGCAGGACAACTTTTCGGGTACTTGGAATCTGCTAGAGGAATTGACGCCAACCCAGAGAAAATACAAGCAATCTTAACAATCAAGGAGCCAACCAATCTTCTCGGCATGCAACAGCTCGCAGGGCGATTAGACGCCTTGAGCAGATTCATCGCACGATTGGGCGAGCAAGCACTACCCTTCTACAAGCTGTTGAAGAAGACAGATAAGTTCGAGTGGACACCAGAAGCAAAACAAGCATTTGCAGACCTAAAGCGAGCACTATAGAGTAGGCGTGTTCTAGCAACACCACAAGAAAGGGAGCCACTGTACTTATACCTAGCCGCAACAAATCAAGTCATCAGCAAGGCAATCGTGGTCGAGCGACCCGAGGATGGCAAGGCTTATGGAGTTCAACGGCCAATCTACTACATCAGCGAGGTACTTTCGCCGTGCAAACAACGATACCCCCACTACCAGAAGCTCGCATACGGGGTCGTCCTCACAGCCCGAAAGCTCAAGCATTACTTCCAGGAACATACTGTCACAGTGCTAAATGACGCATCACTCGGTACCATCATGAACAATCCCATGGCATCCGGAAGAATTGCATAATGGAGCATCGAGCTAGGCGCCTGGGATATCATATGCGCAGGACGCAATTCCGTGAAGTCACAGGTACTCGTAGAATTCCTAAGCGAGTGGACAGAACTACAAACACCAGGTCCACTGGTAGAAAAAAGGCCTTCCATACGCCCCCATCAGTCCCCAAACGTCGCGCACCGTGACTAATGAGTCTTTAGTCCCGGGTCGGGAGGAGACCCGCGATAGAAGGTCATACGTCGCGGGTTGGGAAGCGCGTTGAGGCGCGTGGAGGGCATTAGTTCCGGTTGGCCTGGCCGCCCGGGACTATTGGTCCTTTAGTCCCGGTTGGCGTGGCCAAACGGGACTAAAGATCAAACTGCTCGCCTCCCGCGCGGCGGTTTTTATTTCGCGAGCGAGGCAGAAGGGCGCCATTCCACAGTGCGCGTCAGAGTTTCTCTGTTTCTTCCTCTCTTCTCTGTGTCTTCCCTCTCTTCGATCTTCACCAAGCACACCATGGCTGAAGTTTGGGAGACATACCGTGGTCCCACGCCATGCGGCAAGCTTCTCGACGTGTGCTACACCAACAGTTGCGAGAGGCTGGCCGGTGCTCTTGGTCATTTGACCAATCTCTATTTCTCCTCTCCCGATGAACACCGGTTCTTCGGGCTTGATCTGGAGTATACGGCGGATCAACGGGATGTTGCCGTCATCCAGATTGCGTTCAAGGAGGTCGTTTTGATCTTCCAATGGTCAAGGTAACGCACACGTACAATCTTGCATCTTCGATTTGTTTGTTGCATGTGAAGAATACATGTGTTGCAACATATCTAACACGTATCAAATTTTTGTTGTTGCAGTAGTTCAAAGCATTCTCCGGCCCTTGTTGATTTTCTTGTCAACAAGGGATATGACTTTTGCAGCGTTGACATCACGCAAGACCGTCCGAAGTTGATGCGCTTGGGTATCGTGATACCTGAAGATCACTACATTGATCTTCAGAATCTTATCCAGTTGAACAGGCCAAAGACCGGGATGGCTCTCATGGCAACTACCTTCATCCACCAGGGCTACGAAATCATGAAGTCTGGTTTCCCCTCGAGGAATCACCGTTTTTGGGAGAAGACCCCACTGGACTTGACGAACGTCAAGTATGCAGCCATAGATGCATATGTCTCCTACGAGTTGTTCCGCATCTACTCGACGGAGCCATATATGTATGCGTTCGATATATATGCATGTAATGGGTATCTTAGTATATATATGTAATGGATATCTTAGTATTGTGAGACTTATGTTTGTGTTATGCATGTGTGATCGTAAGACTCTATGTTATGAATGTGATATGATTGTGTTCTATTCATGATTGTGATGTCTCTACTCGTATTTTACTTGTGATTTAGTTATCACTTGTCTTTTGTTGTTCATAAAACTATTTTTGTTTCCTAGTTTTAAATAACTTGGAAATATTTGCAAAGTGTTGCAAAGTGTAATGGATATTATTTCTATATTAATTCCTAGCTATACTATTTCTATATTATGTCAAACACACGTTTCAAAACAAGCAAAAATAAAAACACATCAAGAAAAAAAAACAGAAAAACTACAGTTTCTATATATATGTTAACCAAAAATTAGTATTATTAAGATTTTAAAATGAATTAGTATTATTGTTCTTAATTTTTTGATATATTATTTGTATTTTTAAGATTTTAAAATGAATTAGTATTATTGTTCTTAATTTTTTGATATATTATTTGTATTATTAAGATTTTAAAATGAATTTGTATTATTGTTCTTAATTTTTTGATATATTATTTGTATTATTAAGATTTTAAAATGAATTAGTATTATTGTTCTTAATTTTTTGATATATTATTTGTATTATTAAGATTTTAAAATGAATTAGTATTATTGTTCTTAATTTTTTGATATATTATTTGTATTATTAAGATTTTAAAATGAATTAGTATTATTGCTCTTAATTTTTTGATATGTTATTTGTATTTTTAAGATTTTAAGATGAATTAGTTCTATTGTTCTTAATTTTTTTATATATTATTTGTATTTTTAAGATTTTAAAATGAATTAGTATTATTGTTCTTAATTTTTTTTATATATTTATTTGTATTTTTAAGATTTTAAAATGAATTAGTATTATTGTTCTTAAATTTTTGATATATTATTTGTATTTTTAGAAATAATACCAATTAAAAGTTAATGTTTATTTATTTATTCAAAATAATTAATTACATCATTACTTTTGTTTATTAAAAGATTTATTTGAAATTCAGACAATAAAGAAATGTGGCATCGACCAACATGTTAATAGGATTGATATGATACTAGTATCACATACATGCGTGCGAAACACTTGGATGCGGGACGGGATGGAACTCGGAAGTTAAGCGTGCTAGTGCTAGAGTAGTGGGAGGATGGGTGACCGAACGGGAAGTTACCATGAGTAAGTAATTTGACTAGAGATAATTGTAGTTAGACACTAAGCAAATAATACAAATTCTGAAAAAAGGGAGTGTAAAAAAGGGAGTGAAAAAAAGGTGTGAAAAATAATTAGAAACCAAATGAATTAAAAAAATTACGAAATAAATCTAGTCCCGGTTCATGTGGCCAACCGGGACTAAATGTCCTCCGCCCCCCGGCTCCGCCACCTGCCCACGTGGACGGGCCTTTAGTCCCGGTTCGCAATCAGCGCGACTATAGGGGGGGTCTTTAGTCGCGCATTGCTAGTCCCGGTTGCTGGGTCGGGACTACAGGCCCTGGCGAACCGGGACTACAACCCTATTTTCTACCAGTGGTCCACCAGAATACACGAGTAACTGGATCATGTACTTCGACGGGTCCAAAAGGAACGAAGGAGCTGGAGCTGGGATCGTCCTCATATCCCCCAGGGGAGACAAGTTGCAGTATGTCATAAGACTGGATTTCCCACCCGACGATCCAGCATCCAACAACGACGCAGAATACGTGGCCCTGCTACATGGTATGAAGATGGCGATTGCGTGCGGAGCCACTCGATTGATGATTTATGGGGATTCAAACCTCATCGTACAACAGACTATGAAAGATTGCGATGCTATAGCAGAAAACATGATCGCCTATCGGGACATGTATAATCTACTCGAAGGAAGCTTCACGGGGTGTGAGCTGAAACACGTCACAAGGTCCGGCAACGAAGAAGCAGATAGGCTGGCCAACATGGGGTCCACAAACACACCCATACCGCATGGAATATATTTCGAGAGGATGATCAAACGTTCAGTAAAAATCAAAAAGACCGCGGGAGCACCTACAGCATCTGAGACAGAGGTTAGCCTGCAAATTGCAATAATCGAGCTTAATCACAGTATTTCAAGACAAGTTTTTCTGGTCGAGCCAGTCTGGACGCAGAAATACCTCGACTACTTTTCCAACAAACAGCTCCCAACAGACATTTGCGAGGCTCGACAGATAGTACGTCGCAACAGAACTTTCCGGGTGCTCAATGGAGAATTATACAAACAGAGCATCTCTGGAATATTGCAGAGATGCATAGCACCCGAAGATGGCAAGGAATTCCTGCGAGACATACACCAAGGAGATTGCGGACACCACGCCAGCTGGAAGGCAATTGTGGGCAAATCTTTTCGAGCAGGATTCTACTGGCCCACATCGGCCAGAGACGCAAAAGACCTAGTCGACAAGTGCAGCGCTTGTCAAATATTTGCGCCCAAGCCGCACGCCCCAGCCACGGAACTACACATGATACCAATCGCCTGGCCCTTTGCACAATGGGGGCTAGACAAGGTAGGGCCGCTACGCAAGTCCACACCCGGAGGATATACGCACCTACTAGTAGCAGTCGACAAATTCACAAAGTGGATCGAAGCCATGCCAGTCACCTCAGCTAGCGCTCAATGCGCCGTAAAATTCCTTGACTCCATCGTGTGCAGATTTGGCATACCACACAACATCATCACTGACAACGGAAGCAATTTCACAGCGAAGGAAACACAGCAGTTCTGCGAAGAAAAGGGAATCACCCTCAGCTTCGCCTCAGTGGCTCACCCGCAAACCAACGGTCAGGTCGAGCGATCCAACGGATTGGTCTCAGCTGGCATAAAGAAACGGCTACTCGATCGTCTGCACCCAGCGGCAGGACAATGGGTAGAGGAGTTACCCTCCGTACTATGGAGCCTCCACACAACCCCAAATCGATCAACAAACTACACGCCATTTTTCATGGTATACGGAGCTGAAGCAGTCCTTACCGAAGATGTCAAATTCAGCGCCCCACGAGTTGTCGCTTACAGCGAAGAAACCTCTAACAAGGCACTCGCGGAAGATGTGGATGCACTCGACGAAATACGCGATATTGCACTCGCAAGATCCGAGGTATATCAACAGTCGCTGCGCAACTACCACAGTCGCCATATACGCCATAGAGCTTTCGTGGTTGGAGATTTGGTACTGCGGCTCAAGCAGAAGGAAGGACACAATCTCGAGCCACCATGGGAAGGACCCTTCATAAAACACGAAGTTATCCCTGGCGGCGCATATCGATTGAAGAACCCAAAGACTGGTGGCATCTACTCCAACCCATGGAACGTTGCGCACCTCCGCAAATTCTATCCTTAGGATTATCTCATTCGTGAAATAAGGCTATACTAGCCATCTTGTAGCTCGAAGAAAGACATGGCTTTTCAGTCATATCAATAAAACACATGGTTTCTCAACCATAGATATTCATGTTTTTCATTTACACGCCGGACAACAGGTATACACCCCAAACACACGGGGGCTACGCCTAATCAAGCATCAAAAGAAAATTTACAAATACAAGGGTATAGACAAGGTTCACACCTTATAAATACTTCTTATAAAGTTTCGAGTGAACTATACGAGACAACATGATATGTACATCCTACAATTACATATGGCGACGAGCAGTTTCCTCGGCTAAGACTCGATCAACCTCTTCAGAAGTCAGTCGAATAATATCTTCTGCTGCAAGACGAACGGCGGCATAATGAGGGGTCATATCAACTGGAGCATTAGGAAGTCTAGCCACAGAGACAAACTTGACCTCAGGATGCCATAGCCGGACAAAAGCAAGTGCTACCAGGGATCCACAGATTAGCTGTTGGCGGATGCACTCGCGAACTTCACCTACCCGACCAAAAATTCTCAGCAGATGGCTCAAATCTTCTGGACCTCTCTCCAGTGGATAGATAGCACGGTTCATAGCTATTAGAGGATCATGACAGGAATCAACGAGTATCTTCGCCTGGCCTACACGATACTTCAAAGTAGCCAGAATGAAGCCTCGACTGCGGTCGGACCAGAAGTTCTTTGCATGTGGTTTTGAGCTACCGGCTTCATGAGCAATATGGTTGTATAACCAATGCGCTTCACATGGACCATTAGGCTCAACAACTATGAAGAAAGGTACAACAGAGTTAAAGGGTGAAGAGAAAGGAATCAAACAAAGTGCTAGGGGGCTCGCATGCTGATGCATGTAAAATGCATACATGAACTTTGCATGTTATTACTTTTTTTCCTACATATTAGCAACTTATATTCATGTTTTATAATGATTTGGGGGATTTTCTGAACAATCCCCCTTCTTTTGGTTCTAACCCTGTTTTTCCAGAAAACGTACTTTTTAGTGTTTCAGACTTTCCGGGAGCTCCGGGACTCCAAAAAGGGCAAGGCCAAAGAGCACGGTTCAGAATTTTCGAGACAAAGACCATGGGCCAAAGTAGAGGGCCAAAAGGCCAACCAGGTGGAAAAGAGGACCCTCCACGCGGCCAGATTCCTTGGCCGCGTGTGGGGCCCCCTTTTTGCCCCCGTGGCTCTGATGCCGTCGATCTTTCTTCTCCCGAGTGTCTTGTGACCTAAAAACGACTATATAAAGGGTCCCCTGGCCTTTTAGAGAGAGAGGTGGCGCCGAGAGACGAAACCAAGAAACAGAGAGACAGAAGGCTGCCGTCGGAGAAGATCGGAGGGGGGAAACGCCGCCGGGATCACCCCCGGAGGGCTCCACCCCCTTCCGGCGTGTTCATCATCAACATCTACAGCAAGATCAGCTCCATCTCTCCACTGTAATCTCTTGGCAAACACAATGTATGATGCAATACTATATTCTCTTGATGTATTGTGTCTCCCCGTCTATGTTTGAGTAGTGAATTGTTCTTGGCAATGGTGAAATAGTTCGTTGATTGGTTGCATACAAGTTTGTTATCTTCTATGATTGTCTTTATGTACAATATATGAGTGCACGCATATGTTGGTTAATGCATGTAAGGTGATCACCGGTAGCATAATGGAGTGGTGGTGACTTGGGAGTGACAGTAACCTGAGACCGAGCCACAAAGTTAAGTTATTGGGGGATATATATATATAGGGGACCTTATAACGTAAGGCTATGGTGGGACTTTATGTCTTAATCAATCTTGTGCAGTCATTTACTTGGCCACATGATCCATCATAAGAGGTTGTAGATCATTTACTTGACTATACCTATTCATGGCTCCTTCCTAGAAGAAACAACTAAGACTAAAACATGTGCTTCACTAATTGTGACAACCACACGAACGAAACACCTATTGCTAGAACACTTGCTCCCTTGAGATACTTGAGATATTTTCTGCTTGCTACTTGTGAAACTTGCTTAGAAACTTGCTTTAGGATTACTTGCATTTTGAACTTGCTTCACTAGTTACTAGACAAACCACACTCCACGTCACTTGCTTTTAATTAGTTAGTTCCTTTTAGTCAAACATATTGCTTTGCATAAACAGCCATATAAGAGGGTTATAGGGCTTTAGAGAATAGATAGCTTACCTTCAGCTCCTCGTGGGTTCGACACTCAAATACTTATCGAATGGTACTAGAATTGATCTCCTGCACTTGGGAGTCATCAAGCACTTTCCTGGCGCCGTTGCCGGGGAGCGTTGTGCTAAGCTTTTATTCTTGTTTGCATTCCATACTAACATATAAACCTAAAACACCAAAAAATTATAAAATGGAAAACAACCAAACAATTTTAGAACCTTGAATTAGGACATGAAGTGTTTGAGGAGAAATTGAAAAATTATTTGCACAACAATCATATTTGTGGTAGTACTAATTCTTTGAACACCTTTATTGCTAAGGAAAACCTTGAGCTTGGGGAAGTTTGTCTTGATGAATATGATATTTTTAGTCCCCCTACTATTGAGGATAAAAATGATATACTTGTTGATTCTATGGAAAGTTTTAAGCTTGGGTAAGTTGGTTTTGATGAGCATGATATTTCTAGTTCCCTAAGCTTGGAGGAGAAAATTCACTTTGATGATACTATGCCTCCTATATATGATGATTGCAATGAAAATTATGAATGTTTAACTCCCACTATCACTAATGAGGATTTTACTTATGTGGAGAGTAGTGATTCTTTTATGCATGTGGCTCATGATAAGAATGTTTTATGTGATATTCATATTAATGAATCTATTCATGATGCTACTGAAAATTATTATGAGAGAGGGAAACATGGTTACACATATTTCAACAATATTAAGTTTCCCCTCTTTATGCTGAAAGTATTGAAGTTGCACTTGATCTAACTTTCTATGCTTGCTATTATGTGCTTCTTTTATTTGTTTCATTACAAAATGCCAATGCATAGGAAATGGGTTAGACTTAAAAATAAATTGTTTAATATTTTTTGGTGTGTTCCTTATGCTTTAATTTCCTATTCGGTTTGAGCACACATTTATGTCTTTACAACATTTAAAATGCCTTTTCCTACTGTTATGTATCATTTAGTTTAAGATTTTCATTTTATAAAAAATTTGGGAAAGTAATGAGAAGGATGAGTAATGGAGAAGTTGGGGTCGACCTTGAACATGTGTTGTTCATGCCAATGAAACCATTGCAAAGTCTCTATCATTAAAACTTTTTCCAAAGCTAAAAACAATAAAAATATTAGTTTACTACTGTAACATCACATTTCTGTCTTATTTCTCATCTTAAATGGCAAGAATAATCTTATATGAGAGATAGGATTAAACAATAGTAATTAGCTGTCAAGAAAACAGATTCGTGAACTTCACTGCGAAAAATGTTTAAAATCACAGAAGTGGAATTTTGACCTGGTAATTTACGACAGCAATATTTAGTTATCACTACATATTTCATTAGTTTTAAGTTTTCTGATTTGAGCAACTTAAGTGCCTCTAAAAATTCACTCTTTACGGGCTGTTCAGTTTTTTGGCAGATTATGTCTTTATTTTGCATTGCTCTCATTACTTGGTGTTTTGTGTGGTTCTTTTGATCAAGGAGCAATGCACAACTGTAGTAACATTAGTTAATATTTAGAATCAACTCATGATGTGTCTTTTCTGTACCTATGTGGATTTTATTTATGGAGGCACTAACCCCTCTAATCAAGTTTTATGTTGAGATTTGTGTAAGAAGAATTTTTCAGGAGGAAGGGTTGAGTGAGATGAACAAAGATCAAGAGGGACAACCAATCAAGCTTGGGGATATACCCCTGGGCTCACCCTACATGTATCAAATAATTACAAGAATCCAATCTTGGGGATGCCGAGCCACCTCACTCCAACCATCATGATGTTAAGTCAGTAAAGCCTAGCTATATGGCTATAAAGAAAGCGCTTTACGGGAGGCAACCCGGTTGTTTTCGTTTGTATTTTCCTAGTGTCCTCTTGCTGTCTCAAGATATTAGTTTTTGTTGTTTTAATTCTGGACTTTTCAATAAAGAGTCAAGTCAAACCCATTTGGACTTATAAGTTTCTATCCTAGTGCATGAAATTTCTGTTTCAGCACGAGTCTGCTCACCGTATGATTTTACGTTTTTTATTGGTATGTCGGATTGAGCTAATTTTTTAGTATGTTCTGCAACTTTTCGTCCTCTGTAAGACAAAAATTGGCTTAATTTTTTGACCAGTCTAGCTTAGGGAAAAACGTTCGTTTTGCTGCTGTTGCTTTTCTGGACAGATTCTGCCTTCTTTTGTTTTATGCACTCTTTGGGCTTGGGAATCGAATTTCCATGATTCTTTCAAGCAAGAGAGTGAACATACAACATAATGAACCTTATTGTCTATCTACTGGAGCAGTTGATTTGGAATTTTGCACAGCAAGCATGTCATTTGTTTGTCCTTGCTAATCTCACCCCACAGAAAAAAATGGAGAAACATGTTTTGTGAAGTTTTTTTCACAGTGAATAGAGGAGCTGCGCCTCAAGACATCCAAGAATGGTGAAAGCCATAAGCTTGGGATGCGATGAACACCCCACTGGAGCTACACTCTTTTGGTTAGCACACGTCTACTTTCTGTTTTTCTAAGCAAAGCATTTATCGTAGAGACTTGAAGCGTCTAGTTTTTGTTTTTATTTTTGTTTTGATAAGACCACACCCATCATTTTATATGAGATTGAGCTACTGGAGTTTGGGTTTGGAATGTATTGGATGCCAGTATTATGACTTGGAATAGGGATGCCATGGTCGATTTGAAGAGCTACATATGTTTGCATGATTTATAGGCTTTTTATGTGTAGAAATTTGCAATAATGTTGTCTTGAGCTATCTCTTATTCATGTCCTTGATGTTAATTGATGGTTTATTTAGTTTGTCATCAAATGAGTAGTTCTATGGACATATGCATGCATAGTATCTGGTCAACTATCTCCCTCTAGCTATCCAAAAAAGTAAAAATTCCAACAATTATAAACTTGTTTCCAACACCCTTTAGCCAAGTATTTCCAGTGAGTCCACCATATCTACCCATTAGCTCCAGAGCTATTCCGAGTATGTTCACCATGTTATAGTTTTATTTATGTTCTAAATTAAGATATTCACTTTATTAATTGTCATGAGCTGAATTTGGGATAGGACTCTCACGAACTTTTGAATGCACACCTTTACTTTTCATTGCACTTAATGAACATGACCCAATAACGGGAGCTAAAAGTTTTGCGTTTGACAAGTGTTTGGTTGGAAGCTAGCTATAAACGTGTATCACTGGAAAGCTTTCAACATTGCACAAAAAATTTACATTTGGTTGATATCATGTACTTTTGATTTTGGACTCCTGCCATGCCGAAATGAAATAGAGGAATAGTAAGTTTTGACGAGTAAGTATATTTATGACTAGAGAAACGCATTGGGCCGCTAACCCAAGACATGCTTGATCATGGTGGAAATTTACTTACAGCTAGAGTGGACTCCACAAACACATCCTACAATAAAATAAGAAGCTATGCATATAGTGAATGAAATAAAAAAGGATGATGAGTCTACTCCGTTTGTTCATCTTGTCATTGTGACATGGGCTGGTTTCCATGTCATGGGGAAAGAGGTACCTCTTTGAGGTTCTCTATGATGTCATTAATACTTATTATGATTGTACAAAGCTTATTAGGAATCTTAAGTTGAGTAATCATGGAGTAGGTTTTCACACTCACGGGGCATGAGGCATTCAACCAACACCTTGTCAATCACATTACTTCAAAATTTACAATTTAAGATGCTAGTGATAAAGGGGCAATGAGAGTCTTATACCAATGGATGCCTTCAATTAGTAATTTTAGTTGAATAATTTAGAGGCTAAATAAGACTTGATCATGTTTTACCTCTACTCAATTTTCTCCAAAGTATCCACCATATTTTCTATTTTCCATTATGCTATTCTTTGACCAATATAGGATTTTATTTTTCATTTTGTGTACGCGTTTGGTCCATAGTGCTTTTATTTCATTATACACTTTGTTAAGTTTCATGAAGCATCTTTGCTTGCATATTTGATATTTCTTATAACATGAATTGTATGTTGCTACTCATCTACATTATGAATCATTTGATTATATGTAGCATGAATAATCTTCTTTGATATTTCATGATTGTTTTAAAATGCAAAGTCCATGTTAGTTTTATCACCTTCATACTCGAGGACGAGTATGGGTTAAGCTTGGGGATGTTGATGCATGTAAAATGCATACATGAACTTTGCATGTTATTACTTGTTTTTCCTACATATTAGCAACTTATATTCATGTTTTATAATGATTTGGGGGGTTTTCTGAACAACCCCCTTCTTTTGGTTCTAACCCTGTTTTTTCAGAAAACGTACTTTTTAGTGTTTCAGACTTTCCGGGAGCTTCGGGACTCCAAAAAGGGCAAGGCCAAAGAGCACGGTTCAGAATTTTCGAGAAGAAGACCATGGGCCAAAGTAGAGGGCCAAAAGGCCAACTAGGTGGAAAAGAGGACCCTCCACGCGGCCAGATTCCTTGGCCGCGTGTGGGGCCCCCTTTTTGCCCTCGTGGCTCCGATGCCGTCGATCTTTCTTCTCTCGAGTGTCTCGTGACCTAAAAACGACTATATAAAGGGTCCCTTGGCCTTTTCGAGAGAGAGGCGGCGCCGAGAGACGAAACCACGAAACAGAGACAGAAGGCTGCCGCCGGAGAAGATCGGAGGGGGGAAACGCCGCCGGGATCACCCCCGGAGGGCTCCACCCCCCTCCGGCGTGTTCATCATCAACATCTACAGCAAGATCAGCTCCATATCTCCACTATAATCTCTTGGAAAACACGATGTATGATGCAATACTATATTCCCTTGATGTATTGTGTCTCCCCGTCTATGTTTGAGTAGTGAATTGTTCTTGGCAATGGTGAAATAGTTCGTTGATTGGTTGCATACAAGTTTGTTATCTTCTATGATTGTCTTTATGTACAATATATGAGTGCACTCATATGTTGGCGAATGCATGTAAGGTGATCACCGGTAGGATAATGGAGTGGTGGTGACTTGGGAGTGACAGTAACCTGAGACCGAGCCACAAAGTTATGTTATTGGGGGGATATATATAGGGGAACTTAGAACTTAAGGCTATGGTGGGACTTTATGTCTTAATCAATCTTGTGCAGTCATTTACTTGGCCACATGATCCATCATAAGAGGTTGTAGATCATTTACTTGACTATACCTGTTCATGGCTCCTTCCTAGAAGAAACAACTAAGACTAAAACATGTGCTTCACTAATTGTGACAACCACATGAACGAAACACCTATTGCTAGAACACTTGCTCCCTTGAGATACTTGAGATATTTTCTGCTTGCTACTTGTGAAACTTGCTTAGAAACTTGCTTTAGAAACGTGCTTTAGGATTACTTGCATTTTGAACTTGCTTCACTAGTTACTAGACAAACCACACTCCACGTCACTTGCTTTTAATTAGTTAGTTCCTTTTAGTCAAACTTATTGCTTTGCATAAACAGCCATATAAGAGGGTTATAGGGCTTTAGAGATTAGATAGCTTACCTTCAGCTTCTCGTGGGTTCGACACTCAAATACTTATCGAAACGTACTACAATTGATCTCCTGCACTTGGGAGTCATCACATGCTCACAAAGCATATCTTTGGCAATGACTACCAGCTCCTCCATTGCGAACTGTTCAAGCTCGGCTGCTAGTTTTTGTTTCGACTTGGATACATCAGCCACTCCATGCAAAGCTTTCAACTTGTGTTCGCCATCGGCAACGCGATCACGAAGAGAGGAAAAGGTACTAGCTGCGGCAACAAGCGGATCCAATCACACAGCAGATCCACTCAAAGACTCCGCGCTAGAACCTACTACCTGGAAAGAGATGAAGAAAGTTAAGATACATTTCAAGACTCCCTACTCGAGAAACACACCACCTACTTAACAGGTGCTCGGGGGCTACTCCCATCGGGAGGAACTCATAAAGATCAATCGCAAATAATCACATCCCAGTAATCAAAGAACACTTCGATTAAGGGCAAAATACGGGAATACATCCCAAGGTTCATTACATTAAGAGAGAAAATTGAAAGACGTCTATCCTATGGAACTACAGAGGTACTGCCACTCACAATAGGCTTCCCCTTGCGATTAGCACGAGCAATAAATTCAGATAGCTTCCTGGCAAGAGCTTCAGCCGGATCGCCGAAGGGACGAAGTGCTACCTTTTTCCCTGTGGCAGCATCGAAGGGAAGGCTCGAGTACGCCTCATCGAGGACTGCGACTCCGTGCGCCAATGCAAACTGGATGGCATTCTTCGCCTCGCATTCAGATTGGGCAACCGAGTAAGCCTGAAGAAGATCATCCTCCAAGAAAACCTTCAGAAGACCATCCAGCATGGACGGAACCGCCGCATCCACCAGAAGACGCTCGTGGAATTGCGTCAGCACTCGAATGGCTTCGCCAACGAGGGAATCAGATCCCACTCGCGTGTTTCTGGAGCTGGGCGCAAGAATCCGTCAGGGCGTCCACTCGTTGAATCCCGGGCAGCTCCAGCGCAACGCCAAGGATATCTGCAAAAAAGCGTCATAAACTCCAAAGAAAACCGATTTAATCGCAACACAGTGAGAATTAGTACGACTTACCCGCAAATTTCTGATCCAGAGGGCGAATGAAGCCAAGAAGATCATTGTCCTGTTTTGCGCCAGCCTCCTCCAGTTGCTTCAGCGCGTCCTGGGCCTCAGCGAGCTTTCCCTCGAAGTCAGTCGATTGCTTGCGAGAGGATTCAAGTTCCTTTCGAGAAGCCTCCAAATCGGCTTCAAGGGTTTGCACCCAAGTGACAGCATCATCCTTCTCGGCCTTCAGGAGATCAAGTTGAGCTACACGACAGTAAACTTTAGCTTAAGGGAATTTATATGATAGAAAAGAACAAGCGAAAGGGAACATATATATTCACCTTGGAGAGCTTGGCCATCCGCGACGAGTCGATCACGATCCACCCGAAGGGATACACAATCCGCCTCAACCGAAAGTACGCGGCGACCAATGGCTGCAAGAGAATCAAGAAGAGACTGCAAAAAATACGAGACGTGGGTTAAGTGTGAGAAAAAGGAAAGAAGTTGAGCCAATTCACGACTGCAAACAGTCGAGTATAGCCTCGGGGGCTACTCCCATCGGGAGCACTGCCGTGCACCCGATAAAGTCAGGAAAAGAGAAAAGCTCGAATTTTGAGTCTGTAGCCAATAGAAATCGACTGACGACAACCTCGGGGGCTACTCCCATAGGGAGCACTGCCGTGCACCCGATGAAAAATCATAAATAAGAAAAGTGGAAGATAACAAGGTTTACCTGGCCTTGGGCGGTGCGCAGAGGGTCATCTGAGCTACCCTACGCTTATTTCGAAGCCTAGGCTCCACCCGCAAAGCTAGGCAACGTATAATCCGTATCCGCAGCTATTGGAGCTGGGCTCGGAGAATTCTGGACAGCCCTAGCAATTGGACTTTCGCCCGCGGCAGCATCCTTTTTCTTCTTGGAGGGAATAGAGGAAGCAAACTGGCGAGGGCTGATGGATTGAAGCCTGTCATGAAAAAAACAACAGCATAAGGAAGGGCGAGAAGAAACTCTCGACTAGAGGATGACATGAAAGAAAAAACTCACTCGTCGTCGTCGTCATCCAGCATATCCGCGTTCCAGGTGGTGGGGATCTTCGACTTGGTGGCGGGGGGAGGAAGCACGTTCAAGGGAGTCATGATGAGAGGCTTGACTGCCTTCTCAGATCCTCCACCCAAAGAATTATATTTAGAGGTAGCTTCATCGTCCCCCTCCCTGCGGCGCTTGCGGTGATGGAGGTCACTACCTGACTCTTCCACGTCATCCGAAGACCCGTGCTCGGAACTCGAGTCGGCCTCGGCGACGCTGGTGTCAGTGGGAACCTCCAGGTTGCTCGCCAGCAAGTTCGAAGCCTCTTCAGAAGAAATTGGCAGATAGCTGTTTGCTAACTCCCAAACTCTACAGAAGGAAAACAAGAATAAGGAGAGAAAGAAAAAATCAGTCGACAAACTCTCGAATAGCGAAAAAAGTTAAAACAGAAGAGAGAATAAAAACTTACTTCAGATGGAGCAGGTCTTAAAGCTTTGAATGCCGCGATAGGGCAGATAGGGAAAGATTCGCCCACCTTCAGCTTGGTTATGGCCGCGATTTTCTTCTCGAATTCGGCGTTCGAGAGTTCTTCTCGGCTCACATGGCTGGGATCTTCACTACCCTGGTACTCCCACAAGGAGAGGTTGGATCCTGCGCTTGAGAAATACACTCGCCAGATGCAGACCGTTCAGCGCGACCCCTGCGGTCTGGTCACGAAGAGCTGCTACCTTGGCGAGTAGCGGGGCGATGACTCGAGTCTCTTCGACTGAGAGCCTGTGCGCCCAGGACTTCCGCCGCTTCAAGACAGTGAACGGGTGGAATTCATGAGTTCCACCTGCGCTGTTATCAACAACGTAGAACCACTTCCTCCTCCACCCTTGCGCGGAGTCGATGAAGTGCATCTCGAAGTAGCAGCTATCCGACTTCGCCTGGATTCCGAATCCGCAAGTGTGCAGCGTCTCTCCAAGCTCGGTCTCTACCCGCGATTTCTCGCGGAAGGCCCGCACCTTGAATAGAGCTTTCCAAAGGCCCCAATGCGGGCGGATGCACAGGAAGCACTCGCAAAGTACGATGAAGCACGAGATGTGCAGCACCGCATTTGGAGGCAAATCATGGAGCTGTATGACATAGACATACAGCAAGCCAAGAAGAAAAGGATGGAGGGGGAGCGAGAGCCCGCGCGAGACATGATCCGCAAAGATCACGCGCTCGTTCGCGTGAGGGTTTGGTACCTCTTCCTTTTTGCCGAGGCGAACACGCTTCTCGGTCTCGGGGGGCAGCAGCCCCTCCCTCTGCATCTCCTTGATGCTCTTGTTTGTCGTGTTGGCGGAGCGCCAATCACCTGACCACGGGGCGGGTGGCGCGGGAGCATCTTCGGGCACCCTCGAAGCTGAGGCAGCGGCGCCGCGTTTCCTTCCTCCCGCCATGGAAACTTGTACGTGCTTGCAAAGAGAGGAGATGGGCACGAGGAAGGAGAAGACAGGGAAGCAAATGACCGGGAGTTTTTCACTTTCCACCTAAGGACGATATATATACAGGGCCACTCGATCTCAGCCGTTCATCGAGCAACGTGGCACCCATCGCGGCTGCCACGCGTGAAGCGGAAACGAGGAGACGGTGAAAGTTGTTTCGTGCCACAATCTTAACACCAGATCGTGCGCATTTACTGCGCACGGCTCGCGAAAAAACCGGAAACAACGTATCGTTTTCGGTCAAAGGCTGACAAGGTGGGCCAGCATACCTGTTCTCACTTCGTCACGTCCCATCGGGAGGAGTCAGAACGAACGAAGTGAGCAATGACGTCATTGTGCACCTCATCAGGCCCAAGAATTCTCTCGGGTAGGATCCCAGACACGAAATTTGCTTCGTATGGGTATATCAAAACGCGAAAACTCTTTCGCATGAAAGCCCTAGATGCCAAATTTTCTTTCGAATGGGCACAACAAAGTTTTCAGACACGAAAACTCTTTCGTATGGACAGAAGACTACAAAGCACAAAAATCTTTGTGCATAAAAAACAAAGGAGACATTTTCACTCGAAATATCTCTAGACAAAACCTGCGAGTGCGTAGCTCCTGCCACTCGGTTATACGATGTACACACATCCCCTCCCTGGATCGTTCGGCCGACTAGGCACATCCGCATGCCGTATTCTTTCGAATGAGAAGGTAATACCCAAAAGATCTCTCTTGTGGGCCTGGAATCGCACTCAAGATGTGTCCTCTGGTAAATTTCCGTGTCAACAACACGAAGAAAAATCCTAGCGGACGCGTCGGGTACCTATATAGGTTAAATTCGACTCGATAAGTCCTCTACGGCCCAGTCGCAATGATCACCTCATCGGATTCGAGTCGAAGGTCTCGAATCTGTGTAGGCCAGAACTGTTTTTGCCCTAGATGCAACTAATTGGCCCTGAGCTTTCGGGAGAGCCAAGCTACTGAGCCATATCCTTCTGCGAAAACAATCAAAAATACAGACACTTTTATCACCCGATACTCGGACATAAGAACTCGTCACACAGGGTATACGCCCTCCAGACGGAAAACGATTGAAACAATCAGCCGAAGGAATTCAAGACAAGACTTTGAGCGTCTACCCGACAAGAAAATCTCAATCGAGTAAACGCTCGGGGGCTACTGCTGAAGGGATGGACCCTGGACCTATCGGGTAAGGATACCCGGTCCAAGTCCCAAGATCTAAGCCCAAGAGAAGATGCCATATATTATTCTAGAAGGCCCAGTTGAAGCCCACTCGCAAGGCCTTGCGGGTCAAGTTAGGAAACTAGTAACCGACTTTAGGTTAGGGTTTGAGCCCCCCCTCCCGGGTACGGTTTGGGACCTGGCCACCTATATAAGGCCAGAAGAACCACAAGGAGGGGGACAAGCAATATCGCACCACCAAAGCCTTGAGATCTAGATCGTACTCTCGACTTGAGCAACCCCCCATTGTAACCGATCTACTCGTGAATACAGATCTACAGAAGGAGGAGTCAGGGTTTTACCTCTACGAGGGCCCTGAACCTGGGTAAATCGTGCCCCTTGTTTAGCCGACGATTGTCACCAGCGCCCACACGTTCTCCTACTCGAAACCCTATGGGCTCACCCGAGGGACTTGTTGAGATGCATATTCGACATGCACGTCTTGGTTACTAAGCTTGATTCTGAGCTGAAGAGTGCAAAAAAACTTTGAAATTAGCCGAAGAGAAGTGCGACATGCTCTAGAGGGGAAAATACACACTATTGGAGAGTGCTAAGGACATTGTTTGTTCATGCTCCGTGGTCATGTGGAGCTTGACCCTTTGGAATTTCTTTGCAATGTATGTATGAGGCTTGCTTATTTTATGTTCATTCTCTGTTTTGTGTGCCGATGATTAAACTCTGCACCTATCTCAGTGAGATAATTGGCACTTACCTAGTGTTGTGTACAACTACATTTGTTCTGCATCTTACTTGGTAAGTGTTTGATGATCTCATTGATTTTTGTGTGCTTCTTTACTATGAGGCCCCAATTATGATTTTGTCTGTAATGCATGAGCCTTAATTGTTCTGCATATTCCTTGGCAAGGGTTCGATGATTTCATTGATTTGTGTGTGCTTCTTTACTATGAGGCCTCTATCTAGGCTTGGTTCTCTGCCAATGATCAATATGCAGCAATGTCTCCAATTGTTGGCGTACCATAGAAAAAAGAGTGACATATTTGTGTTTGATCATAGTACCGATGATTAAAATGTGCAATGTTAAAATGCAGAGGGAGGGTCATCTAGACCTAGTAGTTTATTTATGCCACTAGGTCTAGCGGTTTATCACCTCTGTACTTGTGTCATTTGTACATATGAGGCAGTTTTGTCACTCATCATTGTATGTATGGAAGTATATCTGCTTCTTTTTTACTAGTGTTTCTGTGGACGCGGTTTCGGAACGTTCCGGTGGATGATGTGAACCTCTAGATGTGGCTTCGGAATGAATGCTGGCATAGGAAAATATCCGGTGGATGATGTGAACATGTGGATGTGGCTTCCGAGTGGATGTTGGCATAAAAAAGTTCTTGTGGACCTGTTGTTGAACCTTTTGTGATGCTAATTTCAGTTATTATAAATCTCCTATGCTTCGGAGTGCATGTAACCGCGATGATGGCGCGGAACAGACATCGAAGAGGACGAGAAGGTAGTATATTAGTATTAGTACTAAGGTATCCATTGTTGCAAATGTAAAACCATGTCAATTCATTTCCATTTTGGAGTGCATTTTATGATTTATATCTCCTATTCGGTAATTTGGTTGACACTCTCGCCACGTGGGATACCCGGCCAACTCTTCTCTCCACTCCCAAACTCTGAATAGTGCAGCGGCTCTCCATGCGGGCGCAGAACGCTCTCCCTCTATACTCCCAAATTGTCCGTCTGTGCACACACCTCTCTACTCCCAAACTTCGTTGTGCACAGATCCACTGGTACCATGTGTGGCCGTCGCGAGGAGGGCCGCTAGCAGCAGATTCATCGGTACTTTTCGGTGCAATATGCAAGGCGCAGAGCGTGCGCGTGCCCGCGAGGCGTACCTGCCTGAGGTGCATCATGCCAACTCGTCCCACGCACCACCACCTCCGGCTCCACCCATCGCACCTTCGGACGTCGAGAAGGAAGAAGAGGAGGAGTATCTCGCCGTAGAGTTCCGCAACGAGGCCCTGCAGTGGCCCCACACCAGGCCGGAATTTTAACGTCCTTAGAGAGTTTCGCAGCAGAAGAGCTCCGGCTAGCCAGGCTCGCCCGACTTTTCACTATCAAGCTAGAGGCCGACACCACGGAAGCGATTCGCCATTCGATGCAAAATGAAGATGCGGCGGCGCTGGTGGAGGCGCGGCAACGCATCCTTGGCTAGGACGCTAGGTCCGGTGTCTATCCTTTTCTTTATGTGATTTGTTTCAGAAATGGCTTGTTCATTGTAATGTTAACTGTGATGATTTCGAACATTATGTACATGCTTATTTACCGTGGATGAGATGTGGGGTCCAGGCATCAACTGGTCGGTCGTAGCCAGTCAAAGGAGTCAAACAGGGCAGGATGTGTGGACCGACGAAAATTCGCGACGTTCTACATGACCAGGAAAGTTGGCAACTAGGCTCTAAGTTGGCTATTGGACCGGAGACATAAATTAGCGACGTAAAATTAGCGAAAAGTCGCGCAAAACCAATCTGCGACGGACCAAACCAAATCGTCGAGAGCAAAATCCACTTCTCAGCCATCCGCGACGGAAACACACGACGTTATCGAAACGTTGCACTCAAAACATCCCTGACCGCACGGAATTTGGTAGTGAATGAGTGTGTCAGCGCGCGGTGGATATTGTTATTTTGTCACTTTCACAGATTATTTAAGTAGATATGGATATATTTACTTAATGAAACATAAATCTGAAACGTTTGAAAAGTTCAAATCATTTTAGAGTGAAGTCAAAACCATCGTAAGATAAAGATCAAATTTCTATGATCCGATCGTGGTGGTCAATATTTAAGTTACAAGTTTGTCATGCATATGAAACAATATGGAATAGTTCCACAACTCACACCTGCCGGAACACCACATCATCATGGTGTTTCCAAACGTCGTAATCGTACTCTATTAGATATGATTCGAACTATGATGTCCCTTTCAGATTTGCCACTATTGTTTTTGGGTCACGCACTAGAGACAGCTGCATTCACTTTAGATACGGCACCATCTAAATCTGTTGAGACAACACCGTACGAATTATGGTTTGGAAACAAACCTAAGCTGTCATTTCTAAAATTTTGGGGATGCGATGTTTATGTGAAGAAGCTTCAACCTGATAAAATTGAACCCAAGGCGGAAAATTGCGTCTTCATAGGATACCCTAAAGAAATAATTGGGTACACCTTCTATCACAGGATCTAAAGTAAAGGTTTTCGTTGCTGATACATCTCAAATGTATCCATAATTTCTGATGTTTCACGTTGTTTTCATGCCATATGCTACATATTTCTTATACACTTAATGCCATTTTTATGGATTTTCTGGGACTAACCTATTGACAAGATGCCAGAGAGCCTGTTCCTGTTTTTTGCTATTTTTGGTTTCAGAAAAGCTGTTCTAGAAATATTCTCGGAATTGGACGAAACAATGCCCATAAGTCTTAAAAATATGTCACGTACAGGAGTCCAGAGGGGACCCGATAGAGGGCCCTGGAGTCTCCACACCATAGGACGGAGCCCCCTGGCCGCGCCTGGAGGTGGTGTGGGCCCTCTTAGCCACTCACCAACGTTGCCCTCTGACCTATTTAAGCTCCTCCTCGGGTTAATCCTAAACACCCAAGCCTTTTCCACCAAAAAGATCCATAGCCGCCACCATCGTCAACCCTAGTTTGGGAGGGTTCTGGAGCTCTCCCCGGCACACTGCCTGGAGAGGAATTCATCACCGGAGGGCTCTACATCACCATGTCTGCCTTTGGAGTGATGCGTTAGTAGTTCATCCCTGAACAACAGATCCATAGCAGTAGCTAGATGGTAGTTCTCTCCTCTTTATTCCTCATGTTTAGATCTTGTGAGCTTCCTAACATGATCAAGATCATCTTATTGTAATGCTACATGTTGTGTTTGTTGGGATCCATGAATATTGAATGCTATGTCCAATGATTATCAATCAATCATGTTTTATTCATGTGTATGGTATTTATTATCTTGCATGCTCCCCGTTACTAGTAGATGCTCTAGCCAAGTTGATGCTTGTAACTCCAACAAGGAGTATTTATGCTCGATAGTGGTTTCATGCCTCCCTTTCACTCACGCTCGAGTGACCGAAACGTAACGGGTGGGGATGTGTTGTTGCCATTAGGGAGAAAAAATGCTTTTTCTAAGGATAATTTTATTGTTTACATTACACACCTTGCTTAATACGATTATCTGTTGCTTGCAAGTTAATACCTGAGGTTTGATTTTATAACGCTCCGAGGTTGGATTATTAGTCATAGATGCAGTTGTATAACAGTCTATGTATCTTGTTGTAATGCCCGCATGAATCACATAGTAATCATCATGTCATGCATATACACTTCGTTGCAGCCTTTATATCTGTCAATTTCCCAGCTGTCAATTGTTTACCCAACATGTTATCTATCAGTTTTGGAGAGACACCTCTAGTGAACTGTGGACCCTGGTCCATTTCTTTACATTTATATACAATCACTGCAACCGCTGTTTTCCTATTGTAATTACTGTTTTCATACTGCATCACTGTTCTCTTTCATCTACTGCAAACAAGTACTATTTCCACACTATATGTCTAATCCTTTGTTTCGGCAAAACTAGTGAGATTGACAACCTCTGCTTTGTTGGGGCAAAGTAATTTGATTGTGTTGTGTAGATTCCATGTTGCTGCTGAGCCGGTAGTGCGCCCTGCCAACATCAGCTGCATCAACCTTAGGAAGTGATTTCTTTCTCCTACATGTCGATTCAACCTTGGTTTCTTTATAAACTTGCTACTCTCCTCTTCATACCTTCTGCTTGGGGTCTCTCAACGAGCGTGTGTCTATACGCCATCAAGAAATTTTTTTGGCGCTGTTGCCGGCGAGAATGAGGACTTCTGCAAGGGGAGTCTCTCACTTCCAATCTCTTTACTTTGTTTTTTTTGCTTAGTTTATTTTGTCTTGTTTGCATCTCTATATCAAAAACACAAAAAATTGGTTCTTATTCTAGTTGTTATTGTTGTTCTTCTGTTTTAATCTTGCTTTATCATGTTTGCTATCAATGGTTAATGTCTTTGAAACTAGATCTTATTGGCAAGGTGGGTTCACACAAGAACAACAAAAATATTATAAGGAACACCACTTGTCACAAAAAGGGATACACTTATGGGAGCAAATTAATAAATTGCATAACCATGCTAAAAACTGGCTTTGATAAATCTTGTTGGTGTAGGAGGTATAAACACCTCCCTTTTCAATGTGAGTATAATTATAGTGTTGCCATATCTTCTTATATTAAGGGAAATTATGACTTTTATGATGTCGAATAAATTGAATAATTTATTGCTTGGAAGGGTGCATTCGAAATTGCTTATTTGCTTGAAAATATTGATGATGCACCTCATGAATATGAGATTTATTATATACTTGAATTTTTCTTTGATCTTTACAAGGAAGGAAATGGCTATATTCTTAAATATCTTTATAAATTCTCTAAACCAAAGGAAGATATTAATGCCTTGTAGGAACCTATGGAAGAATAAATTGCTGAATCTGGAAGCTCATTGGATGAAAAAGAGGAGGACAGTGATGATGAAGAGGAGGAAGAATGGAGTAGCTACCCATGTCTACCTCCCATTGAGAGTAACTCTTTAACTAATACCTTATTTGATTTCCCTCCATGCTTACCAAAGGAGGATGAGTGTTATATTGATAATTGTGATGATCCTATTAATTCTTTTGAAATATCCCTTTTTGATGAAATTGATACTTGCTATACTTGTGACCTTGATACTACTATGAATGAAACTTGTGATAAGGATATTGCTACCATTATTTATGATAATCCATGCTACTTTGATAAATCCTATGATAATCCTCTATGTATTCCAACTATTGATATGCATGATAATGAGGAAGTTTGTTTTGAAAATTTATATGATAATGCTCTGGATGATGGTCCTATGTTACTTGATGTTATAAATTTGAATGCTACTGAAAATAGGATTGCTATAACGTGTCCCATACCTTTTAAGAGTGACCAATCATCTTGTTTTGCTATTGCTAAAAGTGAGAAAGAAGAGGTCTTTATTTTTAATTTTAATCCCACTATTTTTTAGGTTGATATGAATTGTGTGCTTTTAGACCATGACAAAAAATGCTTTATGTAATAATTATGTTGTTGAGTTTGTTCATGATGCTATTGAAAATTATTATGAGAGAGGAAAATATGGTTGTAGGAATTTTCATTTTACTTAAACACTTCTCTTTTTGTTGAAAATTCTGAAACTGCTCTTGCTCTACCTTCGCATGATTTCTAGCTTGAGCTTACTTAATTTATTTCTTTACAATATTCCTATCATCCTATGCATAGGAAGTGGGTTAGATTTAAATTTGTTTTATAGTTTCTTCTTGATTCTCCCTTTTGCTTAATTCATATTTCTTATGTGAGCATCTTCTTATTTTCTATGCATAGCTGAAAGGTGTTAAAGAAAAGCACTTCTTGGGAGATAACCCATGGTTTTATTTTTTGCATTGCTTTTGTCTGTTTTCTTTGAGTAAAGGTGTCGTTAACTTCTGTAGCAACTCCTTTGTATCTTTAGTTTCTCGCATTTGTTGTGCCAAGTAAAGTCTCTAGTGAAAATTGAGGTTAAATTTGGATTTCGGTGTAGGAAACAGATTTCTGATGTCCACCGTATAAACTTGTATAAATCACATAAAGATAAAAATGACTTGAAAATTTCTATGCTTATTCCTCAACTACTTCCGAAACTTTTTCTCTCTTTGCGTTTTTTGATTTGAGCAACGTAAGTGCCCTGAAAAAATTCGTCTTTACAAACTGTTCTGGTTTTGACAGATTCTGTCTTTTTTACTTGCATTCTCTCTTTTACTATGTCGAGTGGATTTCTTTACTCCACAAATGGATGTAGCTAACGTTTAAAAAATATAAAATAACGCTTGTGTCCAAGGAGACATGTGAAATTTTGATTGTGCACTAACCCTCTAATGTGAATTACTTCGAGTTTGATGTGAAAGTAGTTTTCAAGGGTCTGATATAAATGACCAAGAAGAGTGAAAATCCAAACCTTGGGGATGGCCTCGTTGTTCATCCCAGCAAATTCGAATAAGACTCAAGCGTCTAATCTTGGTAATTCCCAAGGCATCCCCTTCTTCATCAGCAATTTATCAGGTCACTTCTAGTGTGTAAACAGATGTTTGTGGTTGTCTCGTTACCCAATTGGGTCGGACGGTGATATATATATATATATATATATAGGTGTATATGTTACAACAAAGCCCTAAATATACAGAGGTATATACAGTCTAATACTCTCCCTCAATCTTAACCGTTCTCCGAATTCAGAAGGTTAAGATTGTGTCTACAGCCCTCAAACTGAGGTTGAGGTAACGGCTTTGTAAATATATCAGCAAGCTGATCCTTTGAAGGAATAAACTTGATCTGCAACTGCTTCTGAGAGACACGTTCTCTGACAAAGTGATAGTCTACCTCGATGTGTTTTGTTCGGGCATGGAAAACAGGATTTGAGGACAAATATGTGGCACCGATGTTATCACACCAAAGAACAAGTGGCTGATCTTTAGAAACTCCCAACTCTCGAAGCAAAGACTGAACCCAAATAAGCTCAGCTGTGGCATTGGCAACTGCTTTGTACTCAGCTTCAGTACTACTACGAGACACTTTAGCTTGTTTACGAGCACTCCAGGCGATCAGATTAGGACCATGAAACACTGCATATCCCCCCGTGGATCGCCGATCATCCGGACTCCCTGCCCAGTCAGCATCTGAAAACGCTGAGAGAACACCAGAGGAAGTAGGCCGAATGAGCATGCCAAAAGACAGAGTGTACTGAATATAACGCAAGATGCGTTTAACCGCAGTCATGTGCAAATCTCGAGGAGCATGGAGATACTGGCAGACACGGTTGACAGCATATGAAATATTCGGACGTGTGATCGTCAAATACTGCAAACCACCAACAATACTGCGGTACTCAGTGGCATCATCCGCAGAAAGAAGAACACCAGCAAGTGTAGAAAGTTTGTCAGTAGCAGACATGGGAATATGAGCAGGTTTGCACTGAAGCATACCAGCGCGTCGCAGCAAATCCTGGGAATACTTCTTCTGAGAGAGAAGCAAGCCAGCATCCGAGTGAGAGACCTCAAGTCCAAGAAAGAAATGAAGACGACCAAGATCTTTAACAGCAAAATCACCACTCAGAGCAGAGACCAACCTATCAGCAGCAGGAACATAAGAGCTAACCAGGATGATATCGTCCACATAGACCAGCAGATACATAGTGACAGTAGGACGCTGCAGCAGAAACAATGATGTATCGGCTGTGGATGGTACAAAACCATGGGCACGGAGAGCAGTGCCAAGTCGTGCATGCCACGCACGAGGTGCCTGTTTCAGGCCATAGAGTGCCTTTACCAGACGACACAGATGCTGAGGACGAGCTGGATCAACAAAACCAGGAGGTTGGCGCATATATACCTCCTCCTCAAGAACACCATGAAGAAAGGCATTCTGAACATCAAGCTGACGAAGAGACCACCCTTTAGTGACAGCTAGCGAGAGCAACAAGCGAATAGTTGTGGGCTTCACCACAGGACTAAAAGTATCCTCATAATCAAGCCCATGACGTTGCTTAAAACCACGAGCAACCAGGCGAGCCTTGTATCTCTCAATAGAACCATCGGCATGTCGTTTGACCTTAAAAACCCACTTGGAGTCAATAACATTGACACCAGACTTTGGAGGAACAAGGCGCCATGTATCATTCTTCAGCAAAGCGTGATACTCCTGTTCCATCGCAGATCGCCAGTGTGGAATACCCATAGCAGCCTGAAAGTGACGAGGTTCGGCAGTAGGATCAGACTGAGAATAGGCCATACATGCCGCAAGCCACGCAACTGTACCATCAGTGCGACTCAGCGGCTTATGAATACCACTCTTACTGCGTGTATGAGGACGGCGCGCAACAGGTGCAGCAGGTGCAGACGGCGATGGCGAGTCAGAGACTTGGGGCGGAACAGGGACAGTTGTCGGTGTCGCGGACGCAGCCAGCCCACGAGCAGAGGAAGCACTGGCGGGCGTTAGCAGCCGCGCGGGCGACCGTGGTGATGACGGGCCAGGAGACGGCGGCCCAGCTGGAGATGTCGGGCCAGGAGACGACGGCCCAGACGACGGCCCAGCTGGTGACGCTAGGGGCGAGCGCGGCGATGAAGTCGGGGCCCGATCCGCATCGGTCTGGTGCGCGGCCAAGCGCAGAGGAGCAGGCGGCCCTGCATGGGACATGCAGGGGGCGATCACGCCATGATCGACGTCCGAAACAGGGGCTGCAGCAGGGGCAGCGCCGGATGACACAGCAGTGTCATCGACAGGGGCATCATCCAAGAGTTGTAGTCGGGCTCCTCTACCAGTTCCTGCACCATGGTTAGACAACAAAAACGGCGAGTGTGCAGCATCTACAAATTGATCAGGCAATAAAGGAGATGAATGCAATGATGGTGTAGACATAGTCGCAGGAGATTGTAGAGCTGAAAAAGGGAAAACATGCTCATCAAAGATGACATCACGTGAGATATACACACGATTAGTCGGAACGTGGAGACATTTATACCCTTTGTGCACGGAACTATACCCAAGGAAGACACATTTTTTAGAACGATACTCAAGCTTGCGACTGTTATAGGGACGGAGGTGTGGCCAGCATGCACAACCGAACACTTTAAGAAAAGGGTAGTCTGGGGTCTCATGAAGTAAGAGTTCTAGTGGGGTCTTCATATGAAGGAGTCGAGAAGGAAGCCTGTTAATAAGAAAGCATGCAGTGGTGAAAGCATCACTCCAGAAACGAAACGGAACCGAAGCATGATCTAGCAAAGTTAATCTTGTTTCGACAATGTGACGATGCTTACGTTCGGCAGAACCATTTTGCTGATGTGTATGTGGACACGACACACGATGAGAAATCCCAAATTTTTCAAAGAAGGAGCTCAGATTGCGGTACTCACCCCCCCAATCCGACTGAACATGAATGATTTTGCGATTGAGAAGACGCTCAACATGAGTTTGGAATTTTAAGAACACATCGAACACATCAGACTTGCGTTTAAGAAGATAAATCCAAGTAAAACGACTGTAAGCATCGATAAAACTGACATAATATTCATGACCACTAACAGATATTTGAGCAGGACCCCAAACATCAGAAAACACAAGCTCAAGTGGAGTTTTTACTACATGAGTGGAAACAGAAAAAGGTAACTGGTGGCTTTTGCCTTGTTGACAGGCATCACAAACTGCAGTATCATTATTACTAGAAAGCGAGGGAAGCTCATGGCGATGAAGAACATGACGAACAATGGGTAACGCCGGATGACCAAGGCGAGAGTGCCACTGTGACGGGGACACACGAACACCACTGAAGACTTGAGACACAGCTGGAGAGACAGGAGACGACACATCAAGCGCGTAGAGACCATTGCAGCACCAACCTCTAAGAAGTACGTCCCGTGTGACTCGATCCTTAATGAAAAAATGAGAGCGATGAAATTCACAAAACACATTATTGTCTCGAGTGAGTCTAGGAACAGAGAGCAAATTACGTGTAACAGAAGGGACGCATAGAATATGTCGAAGATGCAATGGTGTAGAGATATGATTGGAAAGAAGAGATGCCTGACCAACATGAGAGATGTGCATACCTGCCCCATTTGTTGTATGAACCTTGTCGTGGCCCTGATAGGTCTCTCGAACAGTGAGCTTGTTCAGCTCATTTGTCACATGATCCGTAGCACCAGTGTACATGTACCAGGTGGGATCAACAGAATATGACTGTGTTTGCCCTTGCTGCGCCAGATGAACTTGGCGCTCATTGCCTTTGCCGTTATTGCCGAGACCCAGGAAATCAGTCTTGAAACGGCGGTGGCAGCGAGATGAAACGTGGCCAGGGAGACCACAAGTCTGACAGGGCTGTGCAGCGCCACACGCAACATAACAGCCACGTGGGCGACCATCCTGTATGATCACGGAGGAGCGCGAGGTCTGCTGCGAAGTATTTGCAGCGGCATGTTTGCCCCCCCAGGGGATGATGCAGGGGGAGGGGCACGAGGAGCTCCTTTGCCACGGTATGCTCCGTGGACGGAGGAGCCGTCAGGCAGTATGTCGGGGCGGCGAGCGGAGAGCCGCTGTTCCGTTCCAAGAAGACGGGCATATAGCTCCTGTGGGCGAATAGGAACCTCCCGTTCCTTGATCACTTCCACGAGGGAGTCGTAATCCCCGTCAAGACCATTAAGAATATAGCCGGCAAACTCAGCATCACGAAGCGGCTCACCAATAGCAGCGAGCGTGTCAGCTAGTCCTTTAACAATGTTAAAGTAGGCAGTGATGGTCTTGTTCTCCTTCTTGGTTTCACCGAGCTTGTTGCGAATGGCCATGGACTGAGCCGTGGATTGCGAAGAGAAACTCGCGCCCAAGATGTCCCACGCTTCACGAGACGTAGCCGCAAACAGCACCAGGCCCGCGACACCCTCTCCAAGAGAGGACTGAATCGCGGAGAGAATGGCTTGGTCTTGCGCCACCCACGGACGATACTGCGGATGGTACGGAGGTGGACACGGAAGGGAGCCATCAACAAAGCCCTCGATGTAGTGACTACGGAGGAGGGGGAGGATCTGCGCACGCCAATAGAGGTAGTTGTCCGGTTTCAACTGCACCGGCAGCTGATGAGCAAAGTAGAACGGCGGCGACGGGATCAGCTCAAGCGGAGACGGCGCCGGTACATAGGCCGCAGCATGAGCCATATCCTGATGCGACGGCGCATTGTATGAAGGGTAACCCGGCGGCGCAGATTGAGACGATGGCATGACGGGCATCCGCGGGGCACCGTAAGTAGGGTAGCCCAAGGCGGAGTAGGCCGCATACGGCGGTGCAGTAGGCGACGCGGTCGGGGGCGGGTGGTAGGGCGCCAGGGCATGAGTCGGCGGCCCGTACGACGGCGGTGGCAGAACGGGAGCAACGCCCGAGACGGGGCCACCAGTAGCAACCGGGCCATACACGGGTACAGTAGATACTCCGGACGGCGGCGCGGTGGAGAGAATCGATCCCGAGAACATGGGCCCGGCTGATCGTGTAAGTAGGGAGCCACCGGGGACGTCCGACGCCTGGAACGGGGCGGTTCCTCCTTGAAGAAGATGCTGGAGGAACGGCGAGACGGGCGTGGTCCAGGGCGCGGGGTAGGCGGCTGAGGGAGATGCGGCAGCAGTCGGCGGTGCCGAGAAGAGGGCAGCCGCCGTGGTGGAGTTGAACGATGCTGCGGCGTCGGCGGCCAGCATCAAGGCAGTGTCAGCTGCAGCGGCGGCGGCGGAGGAAGCCGGCGGCGGCGGCGGCGGTGCGGAAGCCATTAGGGTTTAGGGACGCGAGGCGTCTGATACCATGTAAAACAGATGTTTGTGGTTGTCTCGTTACCCAATTGGGTCGGACGGTGATATATATATATATAGGTGTATATGTTACAACAAAGCCCTAAATATACAGAGGTATATACAGTCTAATATAGTGAGACTATATTTTTGTTCGGTCATATCATAGGCACTTTATTTGGAGCATCTGTTTGTTTTTTGTTTTGTTTTCCTCGATGCAACAAATTAGTTTGGAACCCAACATTCTTTGTGTGGGACAGGTAGACGCTCCTCTTTTTCATATGAACACTCGTTTTTCTTCCATGCTCATATTCTTAATTTTTCTTGTAGCTGCTGCATATCCTTTTAGCTCCTATTTTTCATGCATCTCTTATTCAGTGTTGTTAATTCTAGTAGAGTTATGTTAGTACCCTCTTGTTCATTCCTATATTAGTTGGAGAGTTTGTGTTGATATATTTATTGAATGGTGCTTGATGGAAATAGAAAATGTTACATGTGGTATATTGTATGTTGGAAAGACTTGCATACTCTCGTAGATCATTAAGGCCCTTTTTGGCAGGAGAGTTTTTCAAGGGTTTGCGGGGTATATTCCTAAGTCAACGCAATACTCCAAAAAACACTCCAAGGTCGTTTAGTAATCCGGGTTTGGAGAGGCTGAACAATGGCAATCGTTGGAAAACACATCGGGTAGAAGCGGATCTGAGACATGACTCCCCCCTCGCGTTTTGGGCCGCTGACAACACGTCGTGCATCGCCAGCCTGGGCCTGTCGCCAACCGCCGGCTGCTCCGTCTCCCCGCGCCGCCCCTCGATTCCATCTCCGGCTCCTCTATCTCCTCGCGTCCGGCCGCCCCTCGCTGCCATCTCCGGCTCCTCCATCTCCTCTTGCCGGGCCGCACCTCGCCGCCATCTCCGGCCGGCGCGAAGCTGGCTCTCTCGTCGGTGTTTTGCTGAGTGTTATTGATTGTTTGTTTCCAAAGTTGGAACGATTCCCCTGGTGTTTCTTGCTCAAATAGTTGAGCATTATCACATAGCACCTTTTCTGAATCGGACCCTGTTTGCCAAAAAAACTGAGTATATACATGAGTAAGGGGATTGGGGTGGGGAAGAGTATCGGTTGAATGAAGAGTTTTCACCCCATCCCCATAGAATATTACTCAGCAAAACACCTTGATCCTCCCCTGCCAAACAAGGCCTAAACTGTTTCACTTGATTATTTGCTACTGTTTTGAGATATTAATATGCTTAGTGGTAAACCTGCTAATTTAGTAAGGTAAAAACAATTAATGGTTTGTTTAAAAGCTTGAAACTCAGCCACACTCGAATAACCAGTTGGTATTATAATGGTATATGACTTCATATGCTAATAACAACCGTAATAGATTTTTGTTATAGCGCTATGGTTGGGGTAGCCAACAATGACTTGTCACTGCCACGAACCCTCATGGAGTGATTTTCATTATGCCTTGTATGATCATATTTCTAGTTTTAATCTTTTAACTCGTGAGTTCTAAGTTTCGGTTTTCTGGCACTTCCACCATCCATATTAGCTAGCCTCTTTGGTATTGTGCATTGCGCATTCTCACATTGAGAGTTGGTGCAAACTTTGCCAGTCCATCCAAACCCCGTGGGAAGACTTTGTTCTCCTACACATAAGCCTAAAATATCTTCCTCAAAACAACCACCATACCTACCTATCATGGCATTTCCATGGCCATTCCGAGATATATTTCCATACAACATCCATCATCATTATGTTACTTGTTTCATTGTTATTTTGCATAATGCTACACTGGCAGGAGCATTTAGTTTTATACATCAGAGATATTTCAGTTTCAGTTATGAGTACTAAAAGTGTGATGATTCATCATAAATAGAGTGTTGCCCCTACCAGTGAGGTTATGTAAAAAATGAGAAAAGGCCCAAAAATGAAAAAAAGAAAACGACGGCCCAACATAGATATAAAGAGAGAGGGGGCAGCATTACTATCATTTATTCAACACTTGTGCTTTGTTAGCACAAATATTTCAATTTGGAGAGAGTTTTCATTTTATGACTTGCATAACTATGTGGGGAACTTTACCTTATAGAACTTGGCTTGTATATTCCAATGATGAGCCTCCTCAAAAGTTATCTTGGTCTTCGTGAGCATGCATGTTGGATGCACCCCAACTAGTTCCATTTGAGAGCTTCCATACACTTATAGCTCTATGTGCATCCGTTGTTTGGCAATCCCAAGTCCTTGCATAGCTTCGATTATAAGACTTCCTCTTGTCTAATGATACTTCCATTGACCTTACAAACCCTCCATAATGTTATTTTAGCCATAACATCCTGGTGCCAGGGACCAATAAAGAACGCTTGCTAGTTTTGAGTGCACAAATAGTTCAATGATTTTCCTAAGTGCATATTGTTGTCACTTGACTTGATCCTAACAGAAGTTGTTGTGAGAGTTTGATGCTTAGGATAATTATATTGTTGTTCTTGAAGCTTAAATCATCTTTAATATACTTTGAACAATTGATTATCTTTTAGTATTGACTCATTGAAAAAAATTATTTTGTTCTTCCTAATGGTTTATACATTACTCTATTCGATATCAACTATAAACCATAGGCTTTATTCATTTGATCTTAGTTTATATGTTTTACATTATGATGATCAAGTTCATCTCGGTAGCATGTCACCTCATAAATTATTTGTTTTTATCGTTTTACCTACTCGAGGACGAATAGGAACTAAGCTTGGGGATGCTTGATACGTCACAAACGTATCCATAATTTCTGATGTTCCTTTTTGTTTTTATGCCATATTCTACATATTTATTATACACTTTTTGTTATTTTTATGGATTTTATGGCACTAACCTATTGAGAAGATGTCATAGAGCCAATTCATGTTTTCTGCTGTTTTTGGTTTCATAAAAGTTGTTCTCGGAATATTCACGGAATTGTACGAAACAAAGCCCATAAGTCCTACAAATATGTCACGTACACGGAGTCCGGAGGGGACCTGGAGAGGGGCCGTGGAGGCCCCACCCCATAGGGCGGCGCGCCCCCCACTCGCCACGCCTGGAAGTGATGTGCCCCCCCTGACCACCCACCGACGTTTCCCTCTGGCCTATTTAAGCTCCCCCACGGGTTAACCCTAAACCCTAGTCGCCGCCACCATCAACCCTAGTTTGGGAGGGTTCTGGAGCTCTCCCCGGCACCCTGCCGGGAGGGGAATTCATCACTGGAGGGCTCTACATCAACATTCCTGCCTCCCGAGTGATGCGTGAGTAGTTCATCCCTGGACTACAGGTCCATAGAAGTAGATAGCTGGTTGTTCTCTCCTCTTTATGTCTCATGTTTAGATATTGTGAGATGCCTAACATGATCAAGATCATCTTATTGTAATGCTACATGTTGTGTTTGCTAGGATCGTATGAATATTGAATGCTATGTCGAATGATTATCAATCTATCATGTTCTTTCATGTGTATGTTATTTATGATCTTGCATGCTCTCTGTTACTAGTAGATGATCTGGCCAAGTTGACGCTTGTAACTCCAAGAGGGAGTATTTTTGCTCGATACTGGGTTCATGCCTCCCTTTCAATCAGATTCGAGTGACAAACGTAACTGGTGGGGGTTGTGATGTTGCCATTAGGGAGAAAACAACAATGCTTTGTCCAAGTATAATTTTATTGTTTACCTTACACACTTTTCTTAATGCGATTATCTGTTGGTTGCAAGTTAATACCCGAGGTTTGATTGGATAACGCTCCGACGGTGGATTATTAGTCATAGATGCAGTTGGATAACGGCCTATGTATTTTGTTGCAATGCCCGCATGAATCACATAGTAATCATCATGTCATGCATATGCACTATGGTGCAGCCTTTATGTGTCAATTGCCCAGCTGTAATTTGGTTACACACCATGTTATTTATCTGTTTTGGAGAGACACCTCTAGTGAACTGTGGACCCCGGTCTATTTCTTTACATTGATATACAGCCACTGCAACCGTTGTTTTCCTACTGCAATTAATTTTTTTCATACTGCCATCACTATTATCTTTCATATACTACAAACGAGTACTATTTTCCACACTATACGTCCAATCCTTTGTTTCAGCAAAACCAGTGAGATTGACAACTTCATTGCTTTGTTGGGGGAAAAGTAATTGATTGTGTTGTGTCGATTCCACGTTGTTGCTGAACCGGCAGTGCGCCCTGCCAACATTAGCTGCATCAACCTTCAGAAGTGATTTCTTTCTCCTCCTGGTCGATTCAACATTGGTTTCTTTCTAAGGGAAACTTGCTACTATGCTCTTCATACCTTACTCTTGGTGTCTCCCAATGAGCGTGTGTCTATACGCCATCAGTTGACAATAATGGATTCTTTATGGATAAGTAGTTTCTCTTGAAAGGTGTGAGTAGTAGGGAGGTAGAACTCGATGAGATTATTGAACCTTCCTACTTGGAATGGCGAGTAGCGCAGCAACGAAAGTTGTTCCAGAGCTGAATCCACCAGTTGAAGAGGAAACTAATGATCAAGATCATGAAACTCTGGAAGAGGAAACTACCGTCCTCGCAGGTCAGCTAGGGAACGTATAGCTCCTGAACTATATGATAATCTCGTCATCAATTTCATTGTGGATGGAATGATGACCCTGCAATGTATGATAACGCGATGATGAGACCAGATTCCAACAAATGCCTAGAAGCCTTGAAATCTGAAATGGGATCCGTGTATACCAAGTATGGATTTTGGTGGACTTACCCAATGACCGCAAGGCCGTTGAAAATAAATGGATATTGAAAAATAAAACTGTCTTTGATGGTAATGTGACCGTCTATGAAGCTCTACTTATTGCAAAAGGTTTTTCAAAAGTTCAAGGAGTTGACTACGATGAGAATTTATCACCAGTAGCGATTCTAAAGTCAGTTAGGATTATGTTAGCAGTTGCTGCATTGTTTGATTGTGAAATATGGAAGATGGATGTCAAAACGGCATTCCTTAATGGTGACATTGAGGAAGAGTTGTATATGATGCAACCCAAAGGTTTTGTTGATCCTAAGGATGCTGACAAGATCTGCAAACTTCAACGTTCCAGTTATGGTTAAAGCAAGCATCCTAGAGTTAGAACCTCCATTTTGATAAGGTGATCAAAGAGTTTGGATTTGTCCAAACTTATGGATAAGCTTGTATCTACAAGAAAGTGAGTGGGAGCTGTGTGCATTTCTAGTACTATATGTGGATGGCATATTGTTGATTGGAAATGATATACAACTTTTTAAAAGTGTAAAAGGTTATTTGAATAGTAGTTTTTCGATGAATGATCTCGTTGAAGCAGCTTATACATTAGGCATAAAGATCTACAGGGATAGATCAAGACGCTTAATTGGCCTTGCGCAAAGTACATACCTTGACAATATTTTAAAGAAATTTAGAATGGAGAAAAGTAAGAAGGGTTCTTACCAATGTTGCAAGACAATACATTGAGTAATACTAAAATTCCAGCTACAACAGAAGATAGAGAGACAATGAATATGATTCCCTATGCCTCAACCATAGGTTCTATCATGTATGATATGCTATGTACAAGACCAGATATGGCACATGCTAGTAGTTTTACTAGCAGATACCAATCTGATCCAGGTTTGGAACACTGGACGGCGGTCAAGAATATCTTTAAGTACTTGAGAAGAACTAAAGATATGTTTCTCGTGTATGGCGGTGAAGAAGAGCTCGTCACAAGATTTTACGTCGATGCAAGCTTCGGCACTGATCTAAATGACTCTAAGTCACAGTCCGGATACGTATTTGTTATGAATGGAGGAGCAGTAAGCTGGATGAGTTCCAAGCAATCCGTGGTAGCGGCATCGTCAACATAAGCTGAATATGTTCCTGCCTCAGAGGCAGCGAAAGAAGAAGTTTGGATGAAGGATTTCATATCCAAACTAGTTGTGATCCTAGCGCGTTTTATCTGATGGTCATCTATTGTGACAACAATGGTTCCATAGTCATTGCTGAAGAACCAAGGTCTCACAAGAATTCCATGTATATCAATCGTTGTTTTCACTCTATACTTGAGCATGTCAAGGATGGAGATGTGAAGATTTGCAAAGTACACACGGATCTGAATGTAGAAGATCCGTTAACTAAAACCTCTCTCAAGGGGAAAACAGGATCAACACCATAAATCCATTGGTGTTAGGTTCATTACAATGTAATATAGATTATTTCCTCTGGTGCAAGTGGGAGACTGAAGGGAATATGCACGAGAGGCAATAACAAAGTGGTTATTATCTCATTCCTTCTTTATGATGAATGTTTATTTCTCATGCTAGAATTGTATTAACTGGAAATGTTGATACATGTGTGTTTAATAAAAAATAATTATTCCTAGTAAGGCCTCTCATTTGACTAGATCATTGATTAACTGATGAGCAAGGTTTTCTGATCATGAACATTGGATGTTGTAATAACGGGGCGATGTCATTAGGAGAATGATGTGATGAACATAGACCCAAATTAAGTGTAACAATACGATCAAGTCACTTAGTTTATATTGTTATATCTTTCATACTAAGTTACCTTATTCCTTATACCATGAGATCATGTGAATCACTAATACCGGAAGGGTGCTTTGAGGACATCAAACGTCACACCATAACAGGGTGACTATAAAGGTGGAGTTAGGTATTCAGAAAGTGTTAGTTGAGGCTCATGAATCAAGAGTGGGATTTGTCCATCCAAAATTACGGAGAGATATACTCTGGGCCCTCTTGGTGATATCACATCGATACCGCTTGCAAGCACATGACTAGATCATAGGAATGTCATATCACAGAATGAGTAAAAGAGTACTTATCGGTAACGAGATCGAACAAGTTACGGTTAACACCGATGATCGGATCTCGGACAAGTAAAATATCGCGAGATAAAGGGAATTAGCTACGACGTTGATGGTTCACACAACCGAAAGATTCATCGTTGAATATATAGGGGTCATCACGGATCTCCATATCCTGCTGTTGATTATTTATCGGAGAGGTGTCTCGATCATGTCTATATTATTCGCAAACTGTAGGGTGACACACTTAAGGTTTGCCAACGCATTTGAGAGGATAAAGAATATTGGACAAAGTATTGGACAACACCGAAATTGTTTTCGGTAAATTTGAAATAGTTCAAGGGGTTTGGTTGTTAATAGAATTAACAAATGATTCTAGGGGTTATGTGCAAATGTTTGTTAATGGAATCAACAAATATTAAATTTAAGAAATGAAAATGTTTTATTTATTTAATAAACTATAACCTTTGGAATTTTGGTGGGATATAATGAGAGGATGAGTGGGTGTGAGTGGAGTGTCCACTCACGTGAAGAGGGGAAGAGGTGGGGGCACCATGGCCTTGGTCGCACTCTTCCCTCTTTGGGCTGCCTCCCCCTCCCTTATAAAAAGGAGGGTGTGAGCTCCCTTTTCTACACACACTTGTGTCATCTCCTCTCCCTCCACACGCTGCTCCATTTCACGATCATCCGCTTGGAGAAGCCCTGGCCGTGGAGTTTCTCCACCATATCATACCATCGTGTTGCTGGAGTTCCGGGGGATCCTCTACTTCCGCTGCCCCACTGGATCGAGGGACGGAGGTCGTCATGAAGCCGTACGTGTGATCGATCACGTAGGCATTACCAGATTTTAGCGCACATCTTCACGATCTTGAGATGTACGCAAGTACGACTACACCACCAACGAGATTCGATCTCGTAACGCTTAGAGTCTTCGAGGGTATGTTATTCTTAAGACTCTTTCTCCATATTGCTTTCATCTCCTAGATTAGATCTTGCCCCTTCGTGTGTCCTTCGCGTAGGAATTTTTTATTTTCTATGATACTAACCTATTACAAACCTCGTCCCAAACCCCGCCGAATAGTAACCGTCGATCTAACCTTAGGGTTGAAATGCAGCCATATGATTGCTCTTCTAGAAGGAATCAGCGGGCAGGCTATGTGCGATCCACGAGAAGCTCATTCTGGTGATCTGATTGGCTGGAATCTTTTTTCTCAACACGGACATGCACGCGGGAAGGCTCTGGGGTCTCCGAGTAGACCATTGGGCCATGTCGCGGTTACAAAGGTGCACCGCTGGGTCATGGCCGTTCATCAATGCGTCTGTCTCAGCTTTTCCAGGCATGCATCCACGCGGAAAGCGACGATGTTCACATGCATGCTCGCCTCACCATGAGGACATTCACATGCATGCTCGCCTGACCACGTCCATGCATTGCCTCGTCTCTCCCTAACGGATGGCCTCGCACTATCGTTTCAGATGCATGCGGATACGCATGATTAGCCCCTCATTTCACACACAATGAAACAACAATAGATACATACACGCACGTACACCTATTTATACGCCTCTCTTCCTCTCCCACAAACCTCCCAAGAACCACTCGTCACACCGCGCACCCAAGCACCACGCACCCAAGCACCCTCGAACCCAAGCACCGCTCGAAGATGCAGTTCAAAGGACCTAAACTTCTGTCATCTGCGTACCATGCCGGAGATGCACTACCCGCGGGGCGTCCTCGTCGAGACCACTCTCCATGCTGGGCGCAATCCAGGAGAAGGTGGCCTATCGAGCTCGCCCACGAGTTCCTCGCCGTCGGCTTTGCCCACCTCCCTCGGGGTTCGCTAGTTATGTTTCGGCTCAACGATTGTCGTGACATCGTCGCCCTCAAATTTCTCAACATCGTATTCACCAACCCGTTTGACGCGTGCGTGCTCCTCGACAAAGTATTTTGGTGCTTCTGCGAGTCGATCTTGTTCACGACGTACAACATATATACAAACTTCGACTTCATCTTCCCCACCAGAGACCACATGCACGGCCTCGTCTAAGAGGAGGACAAGGAGTGAAGTTAACGATGGCGGCGAAGGTGGAAGAATGTTCAAGATGAAGATAGTAGATGTCGTGAAGCGAGCTCAGAGCAGTCAAGTTGTTCATCAATTTTGTCATGTGTCGTAATTTTATCTTGTTTTTTATTTTCTGTAATGTTTTATTTTGTGTCATGTCCTTTCCCTGGACTTAAGTATGTAACGGTGGTACTCGTTTGCATCTTATTTATCTAAATATTAATGTTGAAAAATGTTCGTGCCCAGAGATCAATGATGTATGCCCAAACATCAAACTACACAAGTCATGTGTTTTTAAACAAGGTAAAGATACAATCTTAGAGATCAAACTACAAAAGATCAAAATACACAAGTAATGCCCAAAGATAAAACTACACAAAGTAACATGCCCAAAAATTCAAACTCGGTACAAACATGTGATTTTAAACAAACATGCCCAAAGATCAAAGATAAAACTACACATGCAACGTGCCAAAAATTCAAATTCAGCAAAAAATTATGCGTTCTTTAAACAAACATACCGATAGATCAAACTATAAAAAATCAAACTACACAAGTCATGCCCGAAAGATCAACCTACTGAAGCAACGTGTTCATAAAAAAGTATAATTCGGTACAAATATGTGTTTTAAAACCTTAAACCAAGTCGGATATCTTTCTTCTCTAGCAGTGTCAACATTTTTCCATCAGCCCCATTGTTTACCAACGCAGCTGCCCATGCCACCAACCCACGGGGTCTTGGGTTCGAGTCCCAGCCACACCCCACTTTTTGGTCCATGCTTTTTTTCCGTAAATCAGAGTTCTTCGGTTTGAGTCCCAGCCACACCCCTTCTTTTTCTCATTACACAGAGATCCATTTAAGTGAACAAAGTTTCTAAATTTCCCATTTATTTTCCCTTAATGCTTACAAATTCCTCCCAAATTCACGCATTTCCATTCAATTTCAACATTACACTGAGTGCGATTACCATAACTAAAATGCACAAATATTATTGCAACAAGTGGATTTTTGTTATTGATTTCCTAGCTTCCTAATCTTATGCTTCAACTTCCTTAGCTCAACAGCTAGCTCCCCTGTATCAATGTGTGCTCCGCCCTCCAGCTCCGTCTCTTCTTCCGGAGCTCGTGTTGCGGTCGCTGTCGTCTGTGGCAGGATGTGCAACCATTCTTGATTCTCTTCTAGCAGTTGATCCATTACCCAAAGGAAGAAAAAATTGTCTGCAATGCCAAACAGAGCAAACATGAATTAGTGGAATTCCCAACTATGAAAATAATGTAATTCCCCGGATTCTTACCCCTTTCAACTTGCACACATATAACGGACGATTAGGGTTATTCGGTGTGTGCAAAATCCTCCAAAAAACATCTGCCAGGCACCATGGACAAGGGAAGATCGACATCTCCATGCGCGCCACCTCCGCCTGGCACCATGGACAAGGGAAGATCGACATCTCCATGCGCGACGGAGTCTCCATCAACGAGATGGCGCGAGAGCTATAAGGCGACATTGAGCTCGATTCACGACCGCAAGGAGCATAAGGGGTTCTCAACCCCTCCGAGCACGCCCTTGTAGCTGTAGCAGACGGCCGCGTCCTCTGCAGCAATATTCCCACCGCCGGAGGCGCTCCCAACGAGGCCGCCTCTCGTTCTCCTGCTCACCGCTGCCCCTAGCTAGCAACAGGGGGCAGCGCCCACCTCTGCGCCTGGCCGCCTCCAACCCTGTCCCCCACTCGGCTGATCCCTTCTCACCGGTGCGAGCAACGGCCAGCAACAGGGGGCGCGTTCCGCAGGTTTTATCGTGCATGTCATGGCCACAACGGAGCTCTACTGGGTCCCACATGCCGGGCAGCAACGGCTCCCTACCGGGTCCCACCTGGAAGGGCCGAGTCAAAACATTAACCCGACGGAGACGACAAAACTGAGGGAAAAGTCACGGAACGAGTTCTTGCGCACAAACTAGGGGCAAAGCTGAGCACCATTTGCAAGTGAGGGCAAAAGTGAGTACATGGTGACAACCGAGGGCGTCTCGATAATTAACCCTTTCAACAAAGATATAGAGATTAAGACAAACTATTTTCCGTAAAAATCTTTTTCAAACAATGATATAGAGATGTCTTCGAACATAGTTAGAGCCAAACCCCACCTCTGCCATATATGCATGTATCCTTGTTTTATTCATTTTATGGTGGTCTTGCGAGTACAATTTGAATTTACTTACGGCTTTGTCCCTGACTATTTACTAGGTCAGACTATGAAGAGGTAGTGGAGTTTGTCGACGACTTTGCGAATTAGGACGGTTGCCGGCTGCATGTAGGGTTATCAAGGCCGGACTTGGGACCCACACACGTGTAGTAGTTTTTCCGCTGCTACAATTTTGATGATCCTTTCTCGTAGTAGTTGTCTTGTAAAACTTGGTCATGTGATCATTTATGTAAGACCTCATAATTCGTTATTATATGGAGTATGTTAGTGTGATACAATTCGGTTATTGGTTCTCGACGCGTTGATCATGGGATCTGAAAAGTACATCCATGTTGCACCTGTAAATACGTGCGCGGTCACCTCAAAGTACATCCGCCGAGCATATGACAATACGTATGCTCTCTAACTGAAAGTATATCCGTGTTGCACCTGTATGTATGTCCGCCCTGAATCCGTAAGTATATCCGCCCAGTGCCGAGAAGAACGTTCACGTTGTATATGAAACTACATAGAAACAGAGAGGTTTTGGGAAGCGCCACACTTGGGCGATCACGTATTGATCAGTATATATATGGTACAAGTCTTGGCTAGCAAGAAACATCAATAAAGATCTAGAACCGATCGGTTAGCCTAGGTATTCTATACATGGCATATACGTATACAAGGTATACTCTAACATCCCCCCTCAGCTTGTGCGTCGGATGGTAGAACGCTCAAGCTGGATCGAAATTCAGTAAACATATGTGTTGGTAACCCCTTTGTCATGATGTCGGCGAACTGCCGGGAAGACGGCACATGAAGAACTCAAACCTGTCCAAGCGAGACCTTCTCCCTGTCAAAGTAAGTATCGATCTCGATGTGGTTGGTGTGGCGATGCTGGACCGGGTTGGAGGCCATGTGGATGGCGCTGACATTATCAAAAAAAACAACCGTAGTAGCAGAAAGGGGATGATGGAGTTCTTCAAGAAGCCGACGAATCCAGCAACACACAGCAACAGCCACTACAGGAAACGCCGCATATGCCGACGGCCAAAAGCCGTCGGCACAGGCTAAAAAGCCGTCGGCACAGCCTGTGCCGACGGCCGCCGTCGGCACCTTGCCGTCGGCACACTAAGCTCTATGCCGACGGCAAAGCCGTCGGCACAATATTTCCAAAATTCGAATTTTGAAAAAAAAAAAAAAAAAATTATTTTTTTTTGAACTTTTTTGACATTCTATTCCAGAATTTTTCACTTAGCCACATATTTAATCTCTAATCTCTAATTACACAATTAATCTAGTCAACATACTTAACTTAGTCAAACTTCCCATTCGGTCACCCATCCTGAAATTCCTCCAGCCCAAGCACGCTTAACCTTTGAGTTCCTTCCAAACTAGATTCCATATGAGATGTGAGAACTTACTGATATTACTATCATATCAATCATATTAACCTGTGGGGAATGATGTTAAACTTCTCTATTGTATAAATTTTAAAATATATTTGAACAAATAACAATGATTATATAATTATATTTATTGACTAAATAACAATATAATGTTAGAAATTACTTTATTTTGTGAATAAATTATTTAATATACAATAATTTATATCTTTAAATCCGTAAATCGAAATTTGACAAATAAAATGTCTAAATCGATTAGAAAAATTAGAGAAATTCAAATATGACATCCATATCATAAAAACATCGATAGTTTAGAAAAAAATTAAACTCTTTTGATGAATAGCCATGGTGGCCATTTTGACAGTTTTTGCCGATTCAGCTGGAAACAGGCCAAATGACGGGTGTAATGGCCAAATCCATGGCATAGTTTGTTTAAATATGCCCATATTCCACACAAACATGCATATTGGAAGCACGGACAATGTTCCCGAAGAAAGTTTTCCTTTTCATTCAATAAAAAAACCATTTTCCATTTTCCGAGTGTGAAAAATGGCTTTTTTTGTGAAGCATCAACCATAAATATGTTGCAAAACCTGGGAGCTGCATTTTTGAATATACTAGACCATGTTATATGCACGAATAACCAAATATTTTCCTCTGAAAAGGTTTTCATCAACCTCTTTTGAAGAACACAAGTTTTTGCCGATTCAGTTGGAAACGGGTCAAATTTGAACTAAAGGTGCCTCCTAGTTTGCTCATGATTTTTTGAAAAAATCATTTTTAGGTACACAAATACCTATTTCATCAGAGATACACCAAGAGTTTCTCAATATTCAAGCCCTAGATACGAACGGTCATGCCCGCCGTCTTGACTTTTTCCCGAAACCGACTTAGAAAATTCCAGAAAATTTAAAAAACCTCAAAATGATGCAAGACCTTCGCGTGGTGTCATTATATATGTCCTAGTATCCACCAAAAATAATAAACTTGGAATACGACAGTTGTGTTGAAAATATGTTCACATAAATGAGCTATCTCCTACGAACATTCTAGGGTTTCGGGCCAAATGACGGGTGTAATGGCCAAATCCATGGCATAGTTTGTTTAAATATGCCCATATTTCACACAAACATGCATATTGGAAGCACGGACAATATTCCCGAAGAAATTTTTCCTTTTCATTCAATAAAAAAACCATTTTCCATTTTCCGAGTGTGAAAAATGGCTTTTTTTGTGAAGCATCAACCATAAATATGTTGCAAAACCTGGGAGCTGCATTTTTTGAATATACTAGACCATGTTATATGCACGAATAACCAATTATTTTCCTCTGAAAAGGTTTTCATCAACCTCTTTTGAAGAACACAAGTTTTTGCCGATTCAGCTGGAAACGGGTCAAATTTGAACTAAAGGTGCCTCCTAGTTTGCTCATGATTTTTTGAAAAAATCATTTTTAGGTACACAAATACCTATTTCATCAGAGATACACCAAGAGTTTCTCAATATTCAAGCCCTAGATACGAACGGTCATGCCCGCCGTCTTGACTGTTTCCCGAAACCGACTTAGAAAATTCCAGAAAATTTAAAAAACCTCAAAATGATGCAAGACCTTCGCGTGGTGTCATTATATATGTCCTAGTATCCACCAAAAATAATAAACTTGGAATACGACAGTTGTGTTGAAAATATGTTCACATAAATGAGCTATCTCCTACGAACATTCTAGGGTTTCGGGCCAAATGACGGGTGTAATGGCCAAATCCATGGCATAGTTTGCTTAAATATGCCCATATTCCACACAAACATGCATATTGGAAGCACGGACAATGTTCCCGAAGAAAGTTTTCCTTTTCATTCAATAAAAAAACCATTTTCCATCTTCCGAGTGTGAAAAATGGCTTTTTTTGTGAAGCATCAACCATAAATATGTTGCAAAACCTGGGAGCTGCATTTTTTGAATATACTAGACCATGTTATATGCACGAATAACCAATTATTTTCCTCTGAAAAGGTTTTCATCAACCTCTTTTGAAGAACACAAGTTTCTGCCGATTCAGCTGGAAACGGGTCAAATTTGAACTAAAGGTGCCTCCTAGTTTGCTCATGATTTTTTGAAAAAATCATTTTTAGGTACACAAATACCTATTTCATCAGAGATACACCAAGAGTTTCTCAATATTCAAGCCCTAGATACGAACGGTCATGCCCGCCGTCTTGACTTTTTCCCGAAACCGACTTAGAAAATTCCAGAAAATTTAAAAAACCTCAAAATGATGCAAGACCTTCGCGTGGTGTCATTATATATGTCCTAGTATCCACCAAAAATAATAAACTTGGAATACGACAGTTGTGTTGAAAATATGTTCACATAAATGAGCTATCTCCTACGAACATTCTAGGGTTTCGGGCCAAATGACGGGTGTAATGGCCAAATCCATGGCATAGTTTGTTTAAATATGCCCATATTCCACACAAACATGCATATTGGAAGCACGGACAATGTTCCCGAAGAAAGTTTTCCTTTTCATTCAATAAAAAAACCATTTTCCATCTTCCGAGTGTGAAAAATGGCTTTTTTTGTGAAGCATCAACCATAAATATGTTGCAAAACCTGGGAGCTGCATTTTTTGAATATACTAGACCATGTTATATGCACGAATAACCAATTATTTTCCTCTGAAAAGGTTTTCATCAACCTCTTTTGAAGAACACAAGTTTTTGCCGATTCAGGTGGAAACGGGTCAAATTTGAACTACAGGTGCCTCCTAGTTTGCTCATAATTTTTTGAAAAAATCATTTTTAGGTACACAAATACCTATTTCATCATGATTTTAAGGTCCCCCTAGATTTTGGTTGGATTCAGACGCCCCACAATCCTCTCAGACGAAACTGTTAACCCATTACTGTTAGTTGCGTTATTTCTTATGATTTTTATCTAATTATTTAGCTTTAACAATATGCATGATAATTTAGATATATTTCTCCTCTTCGAAACGAGCTAAAGAACGTCAAAATCCGAGTTGGAACGCAAAAGTTATGATCAAAACGGTGATTAAGTCGAAAAACAAAAAATTTGAGCTTGGCTATGCTCAATTTTTTTTTTTCAATTCTGAATTCCCTCTTAGGGTCGATGCCGACGGCAGCCGTCGGCGTAGCTCAAAAAAAAAAAAAAAACAAAAGGCCGACGGCATTGCCGTCGGCACAGCAATTTTTTTTTTCGCAATTTGGGATTTGCTCACTAAGCCTATGCCGTCGGTATAGGATTTGGCCGTCGGCATATCGGCCCATTCCTGTAGTGAGCATGTGCAACCGCTCTGTACTTGGCCTCGGCACTGGAACGGGAGATGGTTGTCTGCCGTTTGCACGACCAGGAGATCAGGTTGTCATCGAGGAACACACAATAACCAGAAGTGGAACGCCGAGTATCTGGTGTACCGGCGCAATCAGCGTCAGAGTATGCGGTGAGTGAGGTCGACGGGGAACTGGAAAGATGCATAATGAGATCAATAGTACACTTGATGTATCGTAGAATCCGCTTCACTAAGTTCATGTGAGGCTCGCGACGGGCATGCATGTAAAGACACACTTGCTGTACAGCATGAGAGATGTCAGGACGCGTTAGCGTCAAGTACCGGAGTGTACAAGCATAACTTACTCCGTAGGATCAGCGAGGAGAGCACCATCAGTAGCGGACAATTTGTGTCAATTGGGGTTGCGCATGGGTTGCAATCTGTCATTCCAGCGCGTTGGAGTAGCTCGGTGGCATACTAACGCTGAGAAAGAACCATGCCAGCAATTGTCCGTGTGACAGAGATCCCAAGGAAGAACGAGAGATTCCCCAGGTCTGTCATGGTGAACTCTGTGTGAAGAATCTGAGTTAGGTGGCGGAGCAGCCGGTCCCTGGAGGCGGTGATGACGATGTCGTCGACATATGGTAGGATGTAGGCGACCTCGCTGTCATGACGGTAGACGAACGGAGACACATCGGACTTCGAGGCGACGAAGCCAAGTCGGTGTGTGTAGAGAGCGAAGCGCTGGTACCAGGCCCGAGGAGCCTGCTTAAGGCCGTACATGGACTTGTGGAGCCGGCAGACATGGTCGGGGTGGCGGGCGTCGACGGAACCAGGAGGTTGCTGATAGTAGACCTCCTCGTCAAGATTTCCATGGAGGAAGGCGTTCTTGACGTCAAGCTGGTGGATCGGCCATAAGCGCGACAAGGTGATGCTCAAGACGAGGTGAATCGTGGCGGGCTTGACGACGGGGCTAAATGTGTCGTCGAAGTCGATCCTAGCCTGCTGAGAAAATCCTTGCACCACCCAGCGAGCCTTGTAGCGAGCAAGGCGACCATCCGAGTGGAACTTGTGCTTGAAGATCCATTTACCTGAAACAACATTAGGACGAGAAGGTTTGGGCACAAGAGATCACGCGTTATTGTTAACCAAAGCCTCATACTCGTCATGCATGGCACGAGGCCAATTGGGATCATGAAGAGCACCCCGGTATGTCTTTGGGATTGGTGAGGGAGAGGAGTGAGAGACCGACAAGTTGAGACGATCGATGGGCGGAAAAATCCCTCGCTTGGCACGAGTGGCCATGGCTTGTGCATTGGAGGGAGAGGGAGGCCGGTGCACCACAACCGACGGAGAGATGGTGTCGGCGTCGAGGGCAGGAGACAGAGGCGGTAACCCTACTGGACTCAGAGTGGGCGAGGCAGGGGATGGGCCAGACATGAAGCCAGGGGAGGGCGGCGGGGTAGATCGGCCGGTGGTGTGTGTAGCCGAGGCTAGAGTGCACATCGAGGATGGACCGGCCGAGGCTGGCGTGCAGGGCAAGCTAGGTCCAGGAGTGGGTGCGTGCACGGCGGGTGGGGTTATGTGTTGAGTTGTTGTGAGGTCGAGAAGAAAATCGAGCGACTGAGCAGTGTAGGGTGGACGATCAGCTGCGTGAGAAAAGGGAAAGACTGTCTCATCCAAAACTACATGGCGTGAGACAATGACGCGACGTGTGTCGAGGTCAAGACATCGGTAGCCCTTATGATTGCTAGGGTAGCCAAGGAAAACGCAAGCAACAGAGCGAGGGGACAGCTTGTGTTGCGCCGTGGCGGACTGGTTGGGATAGCAAAGGCAACCGAACACCCACAAAGCATGGTAGTCCGGGTGCGTGTTGTAGAGGCGTTGGTACGGTGTGGCGAAGGAGATCGCTTGGGAGGGGCGTATGTTGACGAGATGTGTGGTCGTGGCTAGAGCCTCGGCCCAATATGAGGGTGGCATATGTGATTGGAACAACAGAGTTCGTGTGACGTCATTGATGGTGCGAATAGCGCGTTCGGCCTTGCCATTTTGCGGAGAAGTATACGGGCATGAGAGACGAAGGCGAATGCCTTGTTGGGTGAAAAAGTTGGTAACGGTGGAGTTGATAAACTCGGTACCGTTGTCGGCCTGCATAGCAACGAGGGGGCGGGAGAATTGGGTGCGAGCATAGGCGACAAAGTTGATAAGCGTGTTAGCGGTGTCCGATTTTTTACGAAGAGGAAAAATTCCACATGAAGTGAGAAAAATCATCGATGACAATACGAAAAATCATCGACGACATGAAGAGGTTGGAGATGAGAGTCCATGCCTCCTGCGCGGTCTGGTCTTCCGCCACGATGATGTCGAGGATCTCATCGGAGATGGACCCATAGAGCCAGGACCGGACGATGTAGTCCTCGCAGATTCAGTCAGCGGTGCGGGCGTCGGCGGAGGCGACGGTGTTGACGTGGTGGAGCAGGTCGTACTTGCCGAGGAGTACACGGAGCAGCATCCTCCACTTGGTGAAGTTGGAGGTCTTCAGATCGAGCGTGACAGGCACATGCATGCGGACACTCGCCATGTTCATGGCAGACGATGAGGAGGACACGAGGGCGCCAACGCGGTGGCTCGTGATTGCCGACACGGTGGAGTTCGTGAGGGCGCTGGCGCTGGTATTGGTTAGGGAGTGAGCGGTGGCCATGTCGAGCGGCGGTAGAGATCGGATCGGACGAGAGGTCTAGGGTTTCTACCGCTCTGATACCGCTTAAGATTAAGGTCTTTGCGTGGTACCTTCGGAAGGGGGTCATACTTACTAAGGATAATCTTGTCAAACGAAATTGGCATGGGAGTACTAAGTGTGTTTCTTGTTCTCATGATGAGACGATTAAACACTTATTCTTTGATTGCACTTTTGCGCGTTCTATATGGTCCACTATCCAAATGGCTTCGAACCTTTATAACCCCACATCAGTTGCGAATATATTCGGTAACTGGTTGAATGAGGTAGATAAACGATTCAAGACTATTATTAGGGTAGGAACTCTTGCCGTTATCTGGTCGCTCTGGCTTTGTAGAAATGACAAGATATTCAACGATAAAAATTTCTCTCGTATGCAGGTTCTATTTAGATGCACAAGTATTCTCCGTTCGTTGTCCACATTCCAGCGGGGGGAGTTTCGAGACTTTTTTATGGAGGCGTGTGCACGGCTGTAGCAGGTGGCGAGGGATTTTTTATCCCACATGGATGGCCACTTGATCTATGGATAGCAGCTTCGTAGAATCGACATTCTACATCCTATGTATTTGTTTAGACTTGTCGTATTTTCTTTTCAGTTTCGGATTTCGGCTGTGTGCATTATAATGATGCAGAGGCCGGGTGTAATGCTTAACTTTTTAAGTAATAAAACCCCTTTATCAAAAAAAAAACCCAACAAAAAGAGAGGATTTTGGGAAGCACCACACTTGGGCGATCACGTATTGATCAGTATATATGTGGTACAAGTATTGGCTAGCAAAAAAGATCAATAAAGATCTAGAACCGATCGGTTAGCCTAGGTATTCTATACATGGCATATACGTATACAAGGTATACTCTAACATACATCCGCGTATATCCTGAATATAATCCTCCACTGAATTCGAAAGTAAAGTACGTGAACATTGAAAAACACATAGTACACTAAAAGCCAACCTACAACTTACACTGCAACCCAAAGTACACCCATATAGTTTAATTTTTTTCTTCCTTTTTATAAGTTTTAAAAATCTGCACGTGAGGACCTCAAATATGAATACGGCTTGAAATTTGAACGTATGGTTTAAAATACTCCCTCCGTCCACTTTTATAAGGCCCACTTCTTACTATTGAAATGCTAAGAAGTGTGCCTTATAAAAATGGACGGAGGGAGTATATTTAGTTTTAAAACAACGTATCTCAAAATAAATGTGTGCACAACTCCGCCTATGGAATGAAGAAATCTCAAAGAAACTCTCTCGTTATAATACTTACCGGACATGTAGACACCCAACATGCATGGTTCCCGCGGAAGAAGAAGTTAACAGTTGACACCTAACGAGTACATAGTGCACAAGAAGCGAAATCACGACAATGCGCTGAGTATTTCGGAAAGATTTCTGTTTTTCCAATCGTGTATAGAGAAGCACGGAGGGGGGGGGGGGGGGGGGGGGGATCTGCTGTACATACTATAGTCGTGGCCCATATAATTTCGATGCCATTACCGAGCATAAACATGAATTGTCGACTGAGACATAACAAAAAACAGGCTCCTGAGGATTAGCCAGTCCCAATATTAATGATTGTGTGCGTAGCATTACAGATTATGATGATCTCTTAGGCAAAGAAGACATATGCGTATAATCCCAACAAGAGAACATGTACTACAAAATGAAAGATCGACTATTTATTTTGCAGGGATCGATCATGAGACATCGACTAATCTAATACATCATCGACAGAAGAATCTATGATCCAATGTACTAGTACTAATAATGAATTTAACTAGAAGATCAGCATATCATCTACAGTTCGCCGTGGATCCATGCTGAAGCGACGGTGATCGAAAATTGAACGAAGCTGGCGATGAAGGTGATCCCCAGCAAGCAGGGCAGAAACATGAGGAGCGTCATGAAGGAGTCTATCAGAGAGAAGAAGATCCAGAGAAGAGAAACACCGGAGAAGAACAAAAGGCCCGTCATTACCCGTTTGCTGCACTCAGCGGGCTCCGCCACCACCTCAACCTGCTCGTTGTCGGCCATCTTACACGCGCGCGCGGACGGCCGACCAACCAAGCTTTGACTCTGAATCAATGGATCGATCCGCTCACCTCTCGTTCCTGTTGACTCGGCCCAGTAAGTTTTTTGAGATTTTTCCGTATATGAAGACGCTGGCTGTGAAATTCCCGCATAATTCGTTCAATTTCGTTAGCTATAACTGCACTCCCGCGATCTCCGTGCAGTTGGAGCAACGCTGCAGTTGACTAGCTCGGATTCTTTCCTCTTTACACGGACATGACCGGAAAGTAAGATACGCATTGAGTAACATGGCATCCGGGAAAAAAATACGGTTTACCTGTAGGAGTACTTTCTTTCTGCCAATCGTTAGTTCACTGAGAAATTTTGATGTCTCATTCAACAAAATTAGCTATCCGGTTTTGCTTATTCATATGTGTTCTACTGCTGATCAGCTGATGTGTTCGCCTGTGTCCATGTTATGCTAGGCTTCTCCATTTTCTTTAGTTTTTTGCCGCTTCCATGTTTGGACCTACTTTCGGGTAGCCTGCCGTCTTTTTGGGTACATTTTCTAGAATGCACATCCATTCCGAGGACTAAAATATGTATTTTGTTATCTTACGTCTTATTTATTTTACACGTTTAAGAACGACTGGTCCATAATTGATATTTCCTTTTTTCCGTTAATTTTCCGACAGGGTATAAAAGGTACCCGCGGGTAAAAATACCGTGTTTGCACCACATCACGTTGAGTACAATATTGTCACAATCTGCAACATAATCATAACTTTAACCATCATCACATTCTAAACAGCAGGCATAAACAACACAGTCATACAAAAAATAGTATGTATCATTAGGTTTATTGATTTGAGAGAACATATCCTCATGTTTTTTTTTTGCATAGTAATCGAGAGCTCTTATTCAACAAATGCACTCCTAGAGCAGTCAGCCATTAGGCTACTGACTAGGAAGCTAGGGGTATAGTTTAGCCAACTCTCGGTCTCCTGAATTGTGCAAGCATGTTCCGCACACAGGTGAGCCGGGAGGTTAGCTTGTCTTATTACATGTTGAATCGAAAAATATGAAAAGAACCTCATGTTATTATATGGGAGACCCCAGTTATCACAAATTAACATGTGTACATGAATATACGGGTACATAACTCATACCCTTACCCGCTCTACCCGATGAGTACAAGATTTCCCCGCTTACATACCTATGCGTAATTTTCTTTCTCGTACACTTGCCCCAATAGGGTTTTACCGGCGGGTACTCGGGTCATGGCTACCCATTGCCATCTCTATGCATGTACGTGGGCACAACTTCAACGCAGATGGCCTAAATTGTGACATGCATAGGTTACGGAGTTCTCTGTGCAGGTTAATTAGCATCGCGATTACCTAGTATTACTTTAGAGCATCTCCAAAAGTGGTTATAAGTTAGCTGAAACAACACCTAGTTTAGCACGCGGGCCGAAACTCGACGCTCCAGCAGCCGTGCTAAACCAAAGCGCGCTGCAAAATTTGGTAAGCGCAGAGAAAAGCTCCATCACACAGGATGTTGAGCGTCTAGTCCCGTGCGTGCGACGATCGAGCGAACGCGCAAATAGCCAACCACCGGTGAAATTTCAGCGCGAGCACATGGAAGCTCCTCTCCATTTCCCTTTCTCCACCCGTCGCCGCGCCACCCTGTCGCCGCTCGTAAATCCCACACAATGCATGCAGTTCCCACCCGCCGCCGCCACTCACATGGCTGCCCGTGATGCGCCACCGCGGTAGAACTTGCTCGGCCGCTGACTCTCTTTCAGGCTTCCGCTTCTGCGAGCTCACCTCCGTTGTCGATTCGATCGGCAGACCGACCCACCGTGCGCAAGGTGTTCGAAGCAAACGGGGGCACATACAACTATGCCTACTATCTCACAGACGACATCTATCCAAGGTGGCGAACATTTGTGAAGTCGGTGAAGAAACCACAAGGTAAGAAACAATGTGTTTTTCATAATGCACAAGCGGGCGGCAATAAAAGATGTGGAGAGAGCATTTAGGATTTTGCAAGCCCAATTAGCTATCTGAGAGGGCCGACTAGATTTTGGGATCAAAAGATCCTTTGGTACATTATGACCTCTTGTGTGATTATGAATAATATGATCATCAAGAACAAGCGTGGGCAACATGTAAACTATTATGTCTACGATTTGATGGGACATACTGTACGAGTGAGAAGACGAGAAGAGAGAATTTCCGGCTTTGTCGCATCCTACCATTCCATTCGCCACAACGATGCTCAAGATGATCTTTAAGAAGATGTCATGGAGGAGTGGTGGAAATGGTATGGTCAACAAAACCAGTAGTTGTTTGCATATTTGTATGTTTGTATACGATAGCTATATGACGAACTATAGTTTGTATTGTTGTGTACAAATTATTTGTGTTGTAACAAATAATTAAACTATTTATTTATAATTTTTATACCTTTGATTGATTTGTAATGATCTACATGTTTCTTTGTATGAGGTTTCTGCCATGCGTGTGCTGGTTTTTTATGCGTTGGGTCACTGGAATCTCTGTCGCTAGCGCGGTGCTGCAAATGTGCAAAACAGGCGTTGGAAACGCGTTTTAGCATGCGGCGGTATTGGGCGGCGCCCGTTGGAGATGCTCTTACGCATTTACCTAATAATATGTATATGGGGGGGGGGGGGCTTGGGGGCGAGGGGGGCACCATTATCTATACTTTCTTACATGGTGCCGGCCATTTTTTTATTCGCTCGAGTCTCCGTTCACTTAATAAGCCTACCTTATTATGCTACTTTTCTGATGAACAAATAAGATTAAATAATTCTTGAATAATCATGACAATACTTCCATCATGACATACATGCAACAAGAAAGAGAAACACCTGCAGGTCTTAAGAGGCTCTCCTACGTTACGCTACAGTACCGGACGGGAAGGTAACTGATGCGCGTAGATGTACGCTCGTTGGGAGACCCCAAGAGTAAGGTATGAAGAGTACAACAGCAAGTTTTTCCTAATAAAAAAAATAAGGTTTAATCGAACAGTAGGAGAAAGAAATCAGTTCTGAAGGTTGATGACAACTAATGTTGGCAGGGTGCACTACCAGACTCAGCGGCAACGGGGAATCTGCACACAACACAACCAAGATATTTTGTCCCAACTAAACAGTGAGATTGTCAATCTCACCGGTTTTACTAACACAAAGGATTAGATGTATAACATGGAAAACAGTACTTGTTTGCATTAAATGAAAAGAGAACAATGATGGCAGTGAATGAAAATAAAACATTGTTTGCAGTGGTTGTATTATGAGTGTAAAAGAATGGACCGGGGTCCATAATTCACTAGTGGTGTCCCTCCATAGAAGATACATAACATGTTGGGTAAACAAATTAAACCTTGGAAAATTGACAAATATAAACGCTGCACCTTAGTCAATATGCATGATATGATGATTTCTATGTGATTCTTGCGGGCATTACAACATAATTCATAGAACGTTATCCAACTACATCTATGACTAATAACCCACCCTCGGAGTGTAATACAATCAAATCTCGGGTATTAAGTTGCAAGCAACAGATTATTGTATTAAGTGAAGTGTGTAATGTAAACAATGAAAACATTGTTGTTTTCTCCCTAATAGCAACAACACATCCCCCATCCGTCACGTTTCTGTCACCCGAGCATGGATGAAAAGGAGGTCTGAACCCACTATCGAGCATAAATACTCCCTCTTGGAGTTCAAAGTATCAACTTGGCCAGAGCATCTACTAGTAACGGAGAGCATACAAGATCATGAATAACATAAACATGATAGATTGATAATCACTTGACATAGCATTCAATATTCATCGTATCCCAGCAAACACAACATGTAGCATTACAAACAAATGATCTTGATCATGCTAGGCAACTCACAAGATCTAAACATGAGGCATCAAGAGGAGAACACAACCATCTAGCTACTGCTATGGACCCATAGTCCAAGGATGAACTACTCACGGATCACTTCGGAGGCAGGCATGGTGATGTAGAGGCCTTCGGTGATCAATTCCCCTCCCGACAGGGTGCCGGGGAGAGCTTCAGAACCCTTCCGAACTAGAGTTTACAATGACGGCGGCTACGAAATTTTCGTGGATGGCCAGCACACCACTTCATGTGTAGTGCACAAGTCGTTGACATAATACTCACAGAAGGACTCATCCGTGAATATTACATCCCTCAGAGTAGTACAACAGAAACACAGCAGGTCTACGAAAAGCTATAGGATACAAACTTCATTACAAAATCTTGAGAATCTCCTTGATGAATCAAAGAAGATCTCATGCAAATGAAACATCAGAAGAAGCAATTCAAAGCTCCAAGCTGGAGAAGAACTCTAGCTCAGAACTAATCCACTACTGCTGATGTCAGCCCTAATCTATCGCTTGTAAGAACCTATTTCCACTAATGGATTCCACCATCACCTTGATAGATTCTCCTCCACCTGCGTTGTTTATGACGATGCTTCACCGACTAAGTAATATATGACTCCACATAGCTTCATGAGGTAACGGTGGCTTCACGATGACGACTTCCATAAGGCTTCAACTCTAAGCAGGGGGTCAAATGGGAACGAATGAGTAACGAGCATTACTCAACAAGTTCATGAAATACAGTGGGTAGTTTGATGCACTAACTACATCTTTAGACTCAAAAGAGTCATAACCTAATGCAAGGTTTTTGAAAATCTTTCTTCAAGAGGTTTCTTTTAATTTGGAAGACTATGCCCGCCAGATCTTCACAGGATTAGAACTTCATGGAGTTGCCTTTCCTACGGCGTTCGCAGCTCCTTCCCGGAACAGGGGGTAAAATGCCACATCCTTTTACACTCTGCAGAGGTGCGTTACTTTACCCATGGGCGATCAAGGTCATGTTGCACAACCAGGCTCGAGATCCTGTCCATTCCCACTTAGGTGTGGGGCCCGATTGTTGATCCAAGCAAAACCATGCTTCTTCGCACAACGCATGTCCACCCTTTTTCGCCAGCAGGTTGAACCCCTGATTCCACCCCTCACGATGGAGATCTAGGCGCCCCTAGCAGACACTCATAGACCCCAGAGTTCGTGGGACGTAAGGGCTCCCACCCATGTGCATGTAGTCCAGCAAGACTTACAGCGTACGTCTCTGGTGGAACTCCTGCCTCTTGTCGATCTTTACTCCTGCCACCCAGGTTCGGGGCCCTCATAGAGGTAAAACCCTTACTCCTGCCTCTTGTCGATCTGTATCCACGAAATAGATCGGTTACAATGGTGGTACTCGAATCGAGAGTAGGGTCTCGAGTTCAAGGTTTTGGTGGTGCGGTATTGCTTGGTCCCCTTCCGGTGGCTCTCCTGGCCTTATATAGATGGCCAGGTCTCGAACCCTACCCGGAGAGGACTCGAATTCTAACCTGAGGTCGGTTACACAATTCCTAACTTAATCCGCAAGCTAGTGCGGGTGGGCTTCACGTGGGCCTTCTGGAGTACTCCAAGGGCTCCTCCTCTTGGGCCTTAACCTTGGGCCTGAGATGGGGTATCCTTACCCGCAGGGTCCAGGATCCATATCTTCGTCAGTAGCCCCCGAGCGTTTGCTCGAGTGGGATTTTTCCAGTCGAGTAGACGGTCAGACCTTTCTCGATCTTTCTTTCTTGTGGATAGCCAGCTTGGCTGTTTCCTGTCTAAAGGGTGTGTAACCTACATAATGAGTTTTTATACTCGAGTATCGAGCAATATAAGTGCCTGTTTTTGGGGCTTTTTATCGTAGAAGGATGTGGCACAGTAGCTCGGCTCTCCTGAGAGATCAGGGCCAATTAATTGCGACTAGGGCAAAAGCATTCCTGGCCTACACAGATTCGAGAACTCCGACTCGAACCCGATAAGGTGATTGTTGCGACTGGGCCGTTGTGGTCTTATCGAGTCGAACTTAACCTATGGGGGTACCCGGTGCGTCCGCTAGGATTTTTCTTCGTGTTGTTGACACGGAATCATACCGGAGGACGCAGCTTTTGAGTGCGATTCCAGGCCCTTAAGAGAGATCTTTCGGGTCTTACCTTCATACTCGAAGAATATGGCAACCAGATGTGCCTAGTCGGCTGAACAATCCAGGTTTTTATGATATACAAATATCATGTGTGAAAAAGGGTAGGTTCTGCCTACTCGAGTAATCGTTTGAGTTTCATACGAAAGAATTTTCGTGTTTAGGAAAGTTATGCCCATATGAAAGAGTTTTCATGTTTGGGAGGTTGTGCCCGTACGAAAGAGTTTTCGTGTATAGGGTATTTTTCTCTTGCTTAAAGAGGTCTTGATTCATGATTGGTTCACAGAAGAATTGCCTTTATTCGAAGGAGTTTTGTTCGTACGAAGTTATTTTCGTGTTTGAACTTTCCATTCGAAGTTTTCTTGAATTCGATGATGCATGCCATGACGTCATGGCGCACTCTTCTCCTCCCGATGGGACGTGACGGAGTGGTAGCAGATAGGCTGGCCCACCTGGTCAGCTTTTTGACCGGGAAACGAGACGCCGCTCCCGGTTTTCACGCGAACCGTCCAGTAAATGCGCACGATCTTCTGTTAAGATCGTGGCACGGAACAACGTTCACCACCTCCTCGTTTCATCTTCACACGTGGTGCATCGAATGGCGCGATAAGCGCCACGTGGTGCATCGAATGGCTGGGATCGATTTGCTCCGTGTATAAGTACGGGTCTTAGCGCTGCGGTAAAACTTTCACAGCCTTCGCCTTCAATCCATCTTCTTCCTCGCGCTCATCTTCTTCCTCGTGCCCAAGCTCGTGCTGTCAGTCATGGCTGGAGGCAAAAGACGCGGTGCTGCCACTTCCGCATCCGGGGAAGCCTCCGCGCAACCTGCGCCTCGTGCAGGCGACTGGCGTTCGCCCAACACCACCACGAAGAGCATCAAAGAGATGCAGCGGGAGGGGCTGCTACCGGCGGAATCCGAGAAGCGGGTGCGCCTCGGAAAGAAGGAAGAAGTACCAAACCCGCAATCAAACGACCGCGTGGTCTTCGCGGACCATGTGTCTCGTGGTCTCTCCTTTCCTCTTCATCCATTTCTTGTCGGGTTGCTGTATGTCTACGGCATACAGCTTCACGACCTTCCCCCGAATGCGGTGCAGCACATATCGTGCTTCATCGTGTTCTGTGAATGCTTCCTTGGCATTCACCCACATTGGGCGCTCTGGAAGGCCCTCTTCAAAGTTCGGATCTTCCGTGAGAAATCGCGGGTAGACTCCGAGCCCGGCGAGCCGCTACGCACGGGTGGCTTCGGGATCCAAGCGCGATTGGAGACCAGCTACTTTAGCATGCACTTCATCGACTCCGCCCAAGTCTGGCGGAAAAAGTGGTTTTACGTCATCGACAACAGCTCGGGTGGGATTGTAGAGTTCCACCCGTTCGCTGTTTTGAAGAGGCGGAAGTCCTGGGCGCACAAGTTGTCGGCCAAAGAAACCCAGGTCGTCACGCCCCTACTCGCAAGGGTGACATCTCTCCGTGATCAAACTGCTGGAGTTGTACTCAACGGGCTGCACCTAGCGAGTATCTTTCTGAAGCGCAGGATCCAACCTCTGCAGCACAGGCCTTCCATGATGTGGGAATACCAAGGCTCTGAAGATCCTAGCCGAGTGAGCCGCGAGGAGCTTTCGAACGTCGAGTTCGAGAAGAAGATCGCGGCTATCACCAGCCTGAAGGTGGGAGAGAAATTCCCCGACTGCACAGTCGCAACCTTCGATGCGTCGAGGCCTTCGCCAGCCGCGGTGAGTTTATTCTTATTTTCTCCTTCTATTTTCTCGCTTATTCTGAGCTTTAGTCGATTGAATTTTCTCTTGCTTTCTTCTGTCTTCTTTGTAGAGCCTAGTCGTGGCCAACTGCTACCTTCCAGTTTCGGGAGAGGATGCCCTGGAGTTATTGGCGAGTAATCTGGACGGCCCGGCCGATACCAGTGTCGCCGATGCTTCTTCAGGCTCCGAGCACGATTCTTCGGATGGTGCAGAGGGCTCGAATGGCGGCCTCCATCACCGAAAGCGTCTTCGAGTGGAGGATAACGAGGCAACCTCCAAGGATAACTCCTTGGAGGAATCGCCCGGGAAGGCTCCCATCTCCGCGACTCCACTGCGCTCACTCGCCCCTTCTCCTTCATTCCCAGTAATCCCAACCGCTTGGAACGTGGATATGCTGGATGAAGATGAAGATGATGAGTAAGTTCTTCTCCTCGTTCTTCGTCGAACATTTTTCTTTGCATCTATGTTGATGCTTTGTTTTTTGTTGCAGTCTGCAAACCATTAGCCCTCGCAGGTACGCCTCTTCCCTTCCTCCCGAAAAGAGGAATAGAACAGGAGCTGCGGGTGAGACTCCCACTGCTGGCACCGTCTAGAATTCTCCCAGCGTAGCCCCCAATGCAGCGACTGTGGAACGTGAAGTTCCTAGTTTTGCTGCCGGGGCTTCAGCTTCGAAAGAGGTGACGGATAGCTCCGCAGATCCCCTCTCCCGCGCCACGGGCCAGGTAAACTTTGTTACTTGTCTTCAAATTTTTATCGGGTGCACGACAGTGCTCCCGATGGGAGTAGCCCCCGAGGCTGTAGTCGATCGCATGCGATCGGCTACTGGCTCAAAGTCTATATTTTTCTTCTTCTTGATTTTATCGGGTGCACGGCAGTGCTCCCGATGGGAGTAGCCCCCGAGGCTGTAGTCGATTGATTGCAATCGGGTACAGACTCCAATTTATCTCTTCTAATTCTTCTACCTCTGTACTTTTGTAGTCGCTTGTTGATTCCCTTGCGGCGATTAGCCGCCGTGTTGTTCTCGCCGAGTCGGAGTGCGAGTCGCTTCGAGCAGACCGTAGTCGACTCTGCACCGAAAACGAGCTTCTTCGAAGTAAGTTTTATCATCTTATCTTGTTTCTATTCTTTCATCAATTCTTGGTTTCTGACGAATGTCGCTATGCAGCTCGACTCGAGTTTTTGAACGCCGAGAAAGACAGTCTCTCCGAGCGGGTAACAACTCAGGAGGCTGACCTGGCGGCTATTCGAGAAGAGCTGGAAGCCTCCCGCATGCGATCGGAGGAACTTGAAGGAAAGCTTGCGGATGCTCGGAAAGCTCTGAAGGATCAGGAGGATGCTGGCAATAAGGCGGATGCTGACCTTGTCACATTCCTCCGTCCCCTTGCTGAGCGTCTCGCGGGTAAGTGACTTGGGCTCTCGCGGTTTCATCTTCTGTTTTGGTGAACTTGCTGAGTATTGACATTCTTTTCTTTGTAGGTCTTCTGGGTGTTCCTTTGGAGATTCCTGGAATCCAGCGGGTAGACGTGCTAACCGACACTCTTGCTCAACTCAAGAGGCATGCTGAAGGAGCTTGCTCCTTGATTGGCAATGCCACTCAAGTGTTGACGCAACTGCACGGTCACCTCCTCGCCAACGCTGCATCTCCACCCGCGCTCGGCGACCTGCTGAAGATCTTTTCGGAGAGCAATCTCCTGGATGCCTACGCAGTCGCCCAGTCGGAGTCCGGCGCAAAGACGGCGATCCAGTTCGCGCTGGCGCATGGATTCAGCGGTTTGGAGGAGTCCTACTTGGATCTCCCAGTCGATCCTTCGACGGGCAAAAAGGTACGGCTTACTCGTTTTGGCGAGCCAGCCGCCATCCTTGCTCGGAAATTGTCTGAGCTATTTTCTCGACTTAAAAGAGGGACGACTGCCGCGAGTGGGAGCACCACTGTAGCTTCTTAGTCTTCTTTTTTCTTTTACTTTGCCCGTTTGATTGTAATGAACCTCGGGATGTACTCCCGTATTTTCACCGTCCTTAATCGAGATGATCTTCTGGAAATTGCTTCTTACTTCTGGAAATTGATTGTAATGAACCTCGGGATATACTCCCGTATTTTCTCCCGATGGGAGTAGCCCCCAAGGCATTTCGTCGATTATGCGACTAGATACAACTCGAATAGGGCTTCTTACTTCTTTCCTTGTACTCTTCCAGGCTACTGGGGTTGTCGCAGAACCTTCAGGTGGACGTGCTACTCCATTAAATCCTCTTGTCGCCGCTGTTGGGACCTATGCGGGTCTTCGTGATAGGGTCCAGGAGGGTGAGCGCAAGCTGAAAGCTTTGCGCGGTGTAGCCGATGTGGCGAAGTCCAAGCAGAAACTGGCGACTGAGCGCGAACAGTTTCTGATGGATGAGTTAGCTTCTGTTGCGAGGGATTTGCTGTGTAAGTAATACAGCCCCCGTGTCTTCTTTGTCTTCATTCCTTTTTGCTGATTAAGCATGTTTGCCCTTCAGTTGTTAAACCGGATGATAGGGAGGAAAAGCAGTGGGTGGAAAACCACATTCTTCAAGAGGCTGGTAGCTCAAAGCCTCATGCGAACAATTTCTGGTCTGATCGCAGTCGAGGATTTGTGATGGCTACCTTGAAGTTCCGTGTCATCCAGGCGAGAATTCTCGTGAGTTCTTTTCACGAGGTCTTGGTCGCGATGAACGCTGCTTTCTACCCACTCGAAAGGGGTCCCGAAGATTGGAACCATCTTCTCAGGCTGTTCGGACAGGAGGGAGAGGTTCGCGCGTGTGTGCGCAATCAGATGACTTGCGGCGCGGTTGTAGCTCTCTCCTTTGTCCGTATATGGCATCCTGAGATAGATGTTAACTCCGTAGCTAGGCTCCGAGATGGTCCAATCGATGATATTTCACCATACTATGATGTTGTTCGTCCTGCAGCAGAGAAAATCATCCGACTAACCTCTGAGGAAATAGATAGAGTATTGGCGACTGAGAATGCTCAGTGCTTTGATTGATCGTCGGATGTACATATCCTGTAATTTTGTATAGTTTGTAAAAACTGTTGTAAGGTGTGCAACCCTGTATAATTTTTCCTGTGATGCTTAGTTGTAGGTGTAGCCCCCGTGTGTTTATGGGGTGTGTACCTGTAACTGTTTAGCACGTAAGGAATAGTAAGCTTCAAGTAAATATGATGGAGAAACCATGTGTTTTATTGCGATGACTGAGAAGTCATGTATTCGGGCTACAAGAGTGGCTAGTATAGCCTTATTTGTTGTGAGAACAAGTAAATCTAGGGATAAAATTTGCGGAGGTGTGCAATATTCCAAGGATTGGAATAGATTCCTCCAGTCGATGGATTCTTCAGCCTGTAGGCTCCTCCTGGGATGACTTCGTGTATGATGGAGGGTCCTTCCCAGGGTGGCTCGAGCTTGTGTCCTTCCTTCTGCTTGAGCCGTAGCACTAGATCTCCAACCGCGAATGCTCTCTGGCGTATGCGGCGACTATGATAATTTCGCAGTGATTGTTGATATACTGCGGATCTTGCGAGCGCAATGTCGCGCCTCTCGTCGAGTGCATCCATATCTTCCACGAGTGCCTTGTTGGAGGTTTCTTCGCTGTAAGCCACAACTCGTGGGGCGCTGAATCTAACATCCTCGGGAAGGACTGCTTCTGCCCCGTATACCATGAAAAATGGTGTGTACTTTGTGGATCGGTTTGGAGTTGTGCGGAGACTCCATAGTACGGAGGGTAGCTCTTCTGCCCAATGTCCTGCTGCGGGGTGTAGACGATCGAGTAGACGTTTCTTGATGCCAGCCGAAACTAAGCCGTTGGATCTTTCGACTTGTCCGTTCGTTTGCGGGTGGGCAACTGAAGCAAACTTGAAGTTGATGCCCTTTTGCTCACAGAACTGTTGCGTTTCCTTTGCTGTGAAGTTTATACCATTGTCTGTAATGATGTCGTGTGGCACCCCAAATCTGCATACAATGGAGTCGAGGAACTTGACGGCACATTGGACGCTGGCCGAGGTAACTGGCATGGCCTCGATTTATTTTGTAAACTTGTCGATTGCGACCAGCAAGTGTGTATATCCACCTGGCGTGGACTTGCGTAGTGGTCCAACCATGTCCAGCCCCCATTGTGCGAAGGGCCAGGCAATGGGTATCATGTGCAATTCCGTAGCAGTTGCATGTGGTCTTGGTGCGAACCGCTGGCAAGCGTTGCATCGTTCGACCAGGTCCTTTGCATCGGTAGCTGCTGTTAGCCAGTAGAATCCTGCTCGGAAGGCCTTTCCCATGATTGTTTTCCAGCTAGCGTGATGTCCACAGTCTCCTTGGTGGATGTCCTGGAGTAATTCTTTGCCATCTTCGGGTGCGATGCAGCGCTGAAGTATACCCGAGATTCTTTGCTTGTATAATTCTCCGTTGACTACCCGAAAGGATCTGCTGCGTCTGATTATTTGTCGAGCCTCGCGTGGATCGGCTAGGAGCTGTCTGTTGGTCAGGTAGTCGAGATATTTCTGCGTCCAGACTGGCTCGACCAGAAAAACCTGTCGTGAAATGTTGTGAATAAGCTCGATAATGGTGACTTGCGGGCTGACCTCTGTTTCTGGTACTGCGGGTGTTCCTGCAGCTTTCTTGACTTTGACCGATCGCTTGATCAACCGTTCAAAATATATTCCTGGCGGTATGGGTGTATTCGTGGAACCCATGTTTGCCAGTCTATCTGCTTCTTCGTTACTGGATCTCGCAATGTGTTTCAGCTCGCACCCTTTGAAAGTTCCTTCGAGTAGATTGTACATGTCGCGATATGCGACCATGTTTTCAGCAATTGCATCGCATTCTTTCATTGTCTGCTGCACGATGAGATTGGAGTCGCCGTAGATCATTAATCGGGTAGCTCCACATGCGACTGCCATCTTCATCCCGTGCAACAGGGCTTCATATTTTGCGTCGTTGTTCAATGCTGGATCATCTGGTGGAAAGTCCAATCGTAGGACGTATTGCAGTTTGTCTCCCCGGGGTGATATGAGAACAATTCCAGCTCCTGCTCCTTCGTTTCTTTTGGACCCGTCAAAGTACATTATCCAATTGCTCGTGTACTCAGGCGGTCCGGACGTTTGTAGTTCTGTCCACTCGCTTAGAAATTCCACGAGTACCTGGGATTTGACTGCGTTGCGTCCTGCGTAGGTGATGTCCCAAGCGCCCAACTCGATGCTCCATTTTGCTATTCTTCCGGACGCCATAGGGTTGTTCATGATTGTCCCGAGTGACGCATCATTAACCACTGTGATGGCGTGTTCCTGGAAATAGTGCTTGAGCTTTCGGGCTGTAATAACAACTCCATATGCGAGCTTCTGGTAATGTGGGTATCGTTGCTTGCATGGAGAGAGCACTTCACTGATGTAATAGATCGGTCGTTGGACTCCGTACGCTTTGCCTTCCTCAGGTCGCTCGACCACGATTGATGTGCTGATGACCTGGTTTGTGGCGGCTAGGTACAAGTAAAGTGGCTCCTTTTCTTGCGGTGTTACAAGGACGCGCCTGCTTTGCAATGATCGTTTCAAGTCTGCGAACACTTGCTTAGCTTTTGGTGTCCACTCGAATTTGTCCGTCTTCTAAGCTTGTAGAAGGGTAACGCTTGCTCTCCCAATCGTGCGATGAACCTGCTTAGGGCGGCTAGTCGCCCTGTGAGCTGTTGGACTCCGCGTAGATTGGTTGGCTCCTTCATGGTCAAGATTGCTTGTATTTTCTCTGGGTTTTCTTCAATGCCTCTGGCGGATACCAGGTACCCGAGAAGTTTTCCTGCGGGAACTCCAAAGACGCATTTGGTCGGATTGATCTTGATCTTGTATGCATTAAGGGCGTCAAATGTTTTTCTAATGTCTTCGAGGAGTGTGTCCTCGACTCGAGTCTTGATGACAATGTCGTCAACGTACACCTGCACATTCTTGCCAATAAGCTTTGCAAGGCATCTTTCCATGCAGCGCTGATATGTTGCGCCTGCGTTCTTCAGCCCGAAGGGCATTGTCGTGTAGCAGTAGACACCGTGAGGCGTGATGAATGTTGTTTTTTCTTCGTCTTCCCTTTTCATCCGGATCTGATTATATCCCGAATAAGCGTCGAGGAAGGAGAGGCGTTGACAGCCTGCCGTAGAGTCCACGATCTGGTCGATTCGCGGGAGAGGAAAGTTATCCTTGGGTCAATGCTTGTTTAACGACGTGTAGTCGATGCATACCGGAAGGATGTCCGTGTTCTTTTTGGGGACCAACACCGGGTTTGCTAACCAGGTGGATATCTTGATCTCCCTGATGAATTTCGCTGCTAGCAATCTGTTTACTTCTTCTCCAAGTGCCTTCTGCTTGGGTTCTGAAAATCGCCGAGTAGTCTGTTTGATAGGTTTAGCATCTGGGAAGACTTCGAGTGAGTGCTCGGCAAACTCCCTGGGTATTCCTGGCATATCTGAGGGCTACCAGGCGAAAATTTCCCAGTACTCACGGAGGAGTTCGACGAGCGCGCCTTCCTATGCTTGCGAGAGGGTGGTTGAGACCATCGCTGTCTTCGCAGAATCTGTCGGGTGCACTTGATGCTTTCGGGTGTCACTGTTGGCGCTGAACTCCAGTTCATGCGCGTTTTTCTTCGTGAGGGGCATCACGGAGTGATCCGTGGTCTTTGCCAGCTCTTGAAGTTCTTCTTACATCCCGAAAGATTTCGCAATCTCATTGAATTCAATGTCGCACTTGTTAGATTTCTGAAAGTCTCCGTCGATGGTGATCACACGGTATTCGCCAGGTAGCTTGAGCTTCAAGTATGCGTAGTGTGGTACAGCCATGAATCTGGCGAACGCTGTTCGACCAAGAATGGCGTGGTACTGTGAAGGCCAGTCGACGACTTCGAAGTCGAGGAATTCCCTTCTGTAGTTGCTTTTAGTGCCCAGCACAACTTCTAAGTTGATTGTTCCGAGTGGACGGATTGCCTTCCCCGGAACTATCCCGTGGAAGGATGTTTCTGATTCCGTTAGGCCGTCCAGGTTCCTGTTCATTCGACGGAGTGTATCCGCGTAGATAATGTTGATGCCACTGCCACCATCCATGAATACGCGGGCCAAGTCGTAGTTGCCAATTTGTGCTTGGATGACAAGGGCGGCGTGTCCTGGTCGATAGACTCGTGGTGGGTGGTCTTTCATCGAGAACGTGATTGGCTGGTCTGCCATCTTCAAGTACTCGGGCTTTGTTGGCGGTGTCTGCACTGCCATGCATAATTGCCTCGTGTTAGACTTTTGAGCTCTGCGAGAGGGGCATACCTTCTGGATCATCGCGAGTTGTCCTGTCGGGTTCGGGTACGCATTGGCTCCGGTGTTTTGCGGCGGTGGTGCAGGCAGTGCAGCTAGCGCCATGTTTGGATTTGCTGGTGGAGGCGGGGCTTGTGGCGGCTGGAATCCTTGGTGCCCTCCCCCTGGAAGCGGCGGGTAATTTTGAGTGGATGCGGATCTTTTCCTTGCGAGGGCGTCCGAGATGTCAAAAACTTTCGGCAATCCTTAAGAAGGTGTGTTGCCTTAGTTTTGCCCGTGCGCTTATCTATAAATAGATGTAGCGAGCAGTATGCATCGAGGTCCTCCTTGGGGGATTTTTCTTCAGCCTTTGGTCTCCACTCGCGATTCCCACGGCGACCAGAGTCGCGACTTCGCGTGAATTCCGCTGCAACCAATTCCTCTCTGTCCTCATGATCGTAGTATTTCCTTCTTTTCCTTCGGCCGTGGCGGTCGTCTTCGTGTGCGGGTGACGATGCTCTCTCATTGCGTACTGCATCTTCTCCGTTAGCCCATTTTTCGGCTATGATCATTAGCTCCCCAATAGTTTTGGGTGCAGCTCTGCCTAATTCCTCTCGGAAAGCAGTTCTTCTGGCGCCCTTTGCAAAGGATTCAATCGCTACTTCTTCCGAGATGGTTCCTGCGGTGTTCCTGAGCGTGGTCCACCGCTGGATATATTCGCGGGTAGACTCGCCGCTTTTTTGCTTGCAAGCTCGCAGTTCTTCAATCGTGGTCGGCCTCTTTTAGGTCGACTGGAAGTTTTTGCAAAAGTCGCGGTGCAAGTCATCCCATGATGCGTAGCAAGATCTTGGTCTCCTTTCCAGCCAACTGCAGGCCGCGCCGACGAGATGCAAATTGAGGTATTGCATAGCCGTGTTCTTGTTCCCACGTTGGCATTTTACTGCCGTGAGGTAATCTCTTAACCATTGAGAGGGCTCGAGTGAGCCGTCGTACTTTGTCACTTCCGTGCTGAGCTTGAATCTTCTGGGTAGAGGCGCCTCGCGAATACTGCGGGCAAAGCAGAGCGCACCGCAGGTTTCGTCATCCGAGGAGCCGGATGACGACCGGTCGCGATATCGTGATGCCCTTGCCTTGTCCACCTTATTTTGTGCGATGTCAGATCGCGCGTCACGTCCTGGCTGTTGCGGTCAGTCCGCGGTTCCTTGCTTCGTTTTGGCGAGCGGCTGCTGTGGTGTCGCGAACTTTTATCTCTTGGGCTACCTTCGCTACTGCTTCGACTGTCGCCGCGACGTCGGGCTTCTTTCCCTTCACCACGACGTGGCGACTTGTCTTTTCTAGGCGAAGAGCTTCTGTGCCTGCGGGGCGTTTCTTTATCTTTCTCCTTCTCCTGTTGCTCCTTCTCCAGCTGCTCTTCAGCCATCTTGCGGTCGTGGGAGGCGAGCCTTGCGGCTGCCAATCCTAGTCCTTTGCGTATTTGCTTATACTGCTCTGCCCGAGGGTCACTTTCCGTCGGTTGGTTCATCTGCATGTAGGTTGCCGCGGCTAGAACTGCGGCAGCAGGAGTTTGCGGGTAGACGTTGCCATCGTCGTCCACTCTCATGAAAGAAGGTGCGACTGACCTGCTGGTCCCGGCTAAGGACTCGAAGTCCCTGGATGACGATGTGTGTCCCTTCCTCGTAGGTCTGGTACCGACCGAGGGTGCAAGGGACAGTTCGGCTCGTCGTAGGCTTGATTCATCCGCCGCTCTTCTGCGACGGGCTAGATCTGCTCGAGCGTCTTTGATGGTCGATGCTGCTCACACCAGATGGTAGTGGTAGGCAATTAAATCTTCGTGTGGCGCTCCTGTCGCGGGTGGCTTACTTGTTCGCATGGCCTCCTTGGCTCTGTTCCAGGCCTCCCGCGTGACGCCGATTATGTTGCGCTCTGTCGCGCTAAGTTCGGTTTTCGGAGGCTGTTCTGATCCTGCCATGCAGACTTGGGCCAGTCGTGGCCTGTGCGTCCTAGGCGTAGATTGGAAAGCTCTCTGTACCCGAGATGGTTCCTCTGTCGAGAGGGTATGGTAGTCGTTTGTGTTGAAGCGGATGGATTCGCCACTTTTCTCCAGAGGGAAGCGCAAGTCGACGGCTCCAGATTCAGATTCTGATTCATCCGAGAAGTGGAGGATCCCGTCCCTGTTCGTCACGAACTTGAGGCTCCCGAACATCAAGGTGACGCTCTTCTCCAGATCTTCGAATACCGTGCGCGATTCCGGCGAGTGAGGCGTGACCACGACAGATCCGATCCGTATAGGATTGTTCGGAGCCGTATTCGATGGTTTCCAACGGGAGTTGGTTGTCGATGAAGCCGAAGATGCCGGTGATCCAGCGCCCGCCGTTCCCACAGACGACGCCAATTGTCGAATGACTCTACAAATCCCTTCGGTGAACCTATCGGGTTTCGATTAGGAGAACCCATGAGCGCTGGTGGAATCGTCGGCTAGACATGGGGCGAGATTTACCCAGGTTCGGGGCCCTCGTAGAGGTAAAACCCTTACTCCTGCCTCTTGTCGATCTGTATTCACGAAATAGATTGGTTACAATGGTGGTACTCGAATCGAGAGTAGGGTCTCGAGTTCAAGGTTTTGGTGGTGCGGTATTGCTTGGTCCCCTTCCGGTGGCTCTCCTGGCCTTATATAGATGGCCAGGTCTTGAACCCTACCCGGAGAGGACTCGAATTCTAACCTTAGGTCGGTTACACAATTCCTAACTTAATCCGCAAGCTAGTGCGGGTGGGCTTCACGTGGGCCTTCTGGAGTACTCCAAGGGCTCCTCCTCTTGGGCCTTAACCTTGGGCCTGAGATGGGGTATCCTTACCCGTAGGGTCCAGGATCCATATCTTCGTCATACCATGACCGGCTCAGCCTCCAAGGCACTCACCGACTCGCCCCTAACCGGTTCCTCTCGAATTTCTTCGAGTTGCACTGTGCTCCCACTGACTTCCCGACCGAGAAACTCTTTCTAAAGGAAGACAACATTCCGAGCGACAAACACTTTGCCCTCTTCCCGGTTGTAGAAGTAGTACCCCAAGGTTTCCCTCGGATACCCCACGAAAATACACTTATCCGATTTGGGCGTGAGCTTGTCCGACTGAAGTCACTTGACAAATGCTTCACAACCCCAAATCTTAAGAAAAGACAAACTTGGCTTTTTGCCCGTCCACATCTCATGCGGTGTCTTCTCTACAGACTTTGATGGTACTCTATTTAGTGTGAAAGCTGCAGTTTCTAGACAATAACCCCAAAATGATAAAGGTAGATCTGTCCGACTCATCATTGATCGTACCATGTCCAACAAGGTCCGTTTTCTCCGTTCCGATACACTGTTTTTCTGCGGTGTACCCGGCGGAGTGAGTTGAGGAACTATTCCACAACTCTTTAGATGGTCATCAAACTCATGGCTCATGTACTCGCCTCCACGGTCCGACCGTCGAAACTTTATTTTCTTGCCAAGTTGATTTTGTACCTCACTCTGGAATTCCTTGAACTTTTCAAAGGCTTCCGACTTGTGTTTCATTAAATAGATATATCCATACCTACTCAAATCATCAGTGAAGGTAATGAAGTACTCATAACCACCTCTGGCTGGCGTGCTCATTGGACCACATACATCACTATGTATTAGTTCCAACAAGTCGGACGCCCTTTCACAACTCCTTGCAAAAGGTGTCTTGGTCATCTTGCCTAGTAGGCATGATTCGCATGTCTCGAATGACTCTAAGTCGAACGAAGTTAGAAGTCCATCATCATGGAGCCTCTTCATGCGCTTGCAACTTATATGACCAAGCCGACAGTGCCAAAAGTAAGTCATATTCAGATCATTTGGTTTCAACCTTTTAACATTTATGTTATAGACCGATTCACTATCAAGATTCAAAATAAATAACCCGTTCTGAACGGGTGCAAAGCCATGAAACATATCTTTCAAATATAAAGAACAACCATTATTCTTAATATTCGACTCATAACCTTGTCTCATCAAACATGAGGCGGAAATAATGTTTCGGCTAAGCACTGGAACATAATAACAATTCTTTAATTCCATTAAAAATCCTGAAGGTAAATGAAGTTGCATCGTGCCGACTTCCAACGCAGCGACTCTCGCCTTGTTGCCGACTCGAATATCAACCTCTCCTCTTGCCACGCTCCTAGTTCTTACTAGTCCCTGCAACGAGTTGCATATATGAATAACTGATCAGGTATCATATACCCAAGAACTATTAGGCGCATCAGCAAGATAAATGTCTATAACATTGCACACAAGCGTACCTGAGTTGGAAGTCACACCTCCACTCTTGGCTCTGTCAGCCAAATACTTGGTGCAGTTCCTCTTCCAGTGGCCATCCTGCTTGCAATAGAAGCAATTGGCTCCGGCTGTAGGAGAAGGCTTAGTCTTTGAGGGAGCACTCTAGACAGGGCCATGGGCGCTACTTCCTGACTTATCCTTCTTCTTAGTCCAAGAACTCTTCTTGAACTTAGCCTTTTTCTGCACAATCAACACTTGACTGGCGCCTTTCTTGAGACCAGCCTCTGCCGTTTTGAGCATCCCATATAATTCAGTGATCTTCTTATCCATACCATGCATATGATAGTTCGAGATGAACGGACCATACACACTAGGAAGAGAGTTCGGAATTATATCAGTAGCAAACTCTTCGTTAATGGGGAAGCCCAGCCGATCGAGAGACTGTATGTAACCAACCATCTTGATTACATGCGGACTCAGTGGATCGCCGTCTTTCAGCTTACAGCCCAGCAAAGCTTGAGAGACTTGATACCTCTCGGTCTTTGCCTGAGCCTGGAACATACTTTTGAGGCTTTCGATCATATCGTAGGCCTCAACATTCTCGAACTGCTGTTGCAAGTCCGGTTCCATGTGTGCAAGCATAAGACAGCTAATTTCCGTAGACTCATCTCTAGTCTTACGGTAGGCATTTATGACTGCGACAGTCGCATCGTCATCTGGCTCTTCTGGAAGTGGAGTTTCTAGAACATGTTCTTTCTTGTCATGTTTGAGGACTATCCTCAGATTACGATACCAGTTGGTGAAATTAGTTCCATTAAGATTATCTTTCTCTAGGATTGACCTCAACGCAAACGCGGACAACTGAGGAAGGTTGCTAGGTGCCATTGATCTACAACAGAAAATACGCAAAAACACTTAAGACATGTATTCATAAAAGAGCAGGCATATTAAACGCTTTAATACTTATGCTCCCACTAGAACCAACACCCCTCCGATGGTTGCTAAGTGATTCAAGATCCTAAATAAGCAAGCCGACTAGTGAGCTTTAGCATCACTGCTAGCCGTCAAGTGATCTAGGTAGGCAACACCTTGCCAATCGTATCCAATACGACTCCTGTTAGTTGGGTGACATCACATGCCCCGGCTCCCAACCTACCTCGCCCCGAGCCCCACAACCGTTGTGATGGACTCGTCTAGATTACCAAGTTCTTATGCTTGTAAGAGTCCGACTCAAACCCAACTAACCGGAAAGAATTGGTAGCAACTCAATTTTATGAGCCCACTACCAAGAATGTCCGACTTGTGATGGTGCAGCACTGGCGGGGCGACCGACTAGACCTTCTTTGAGGGATTAAAGAATCTACCAACTATCTAAATAGAGGTAAATAGAGACATAACAATAACACAAATAAAGCAATTATAATGTGAAATGGTATGGCTCTCTTCATGGTGATCTCCATCTTCACAAAGCTTGTAAGTCGACTCGTGCCAACTATTGTCACGTGCCATCTTACTCCATGTAGCCGACTTGTACATCGACTTGCATGCCACCGCGTTCTCCAACAAGCTACACTAGCTAGTAAATCAAAGATTACATAGAGAATCCGACACGCAGGCCGGTATACAATAAAATGACAGCACCTAGGCTCCAGCCGGCTGACAAAAACATGATACGCAGATCATGTATGGATTACACACATCATGTGCACATAAGCCATACCATTCACAACTTCCTGCAAAAACAAGTTATGCATAGAGACGGTATCTACCGGCGTTGTGAAACTCGCAACGACATCTAAGACGCTACGACAGGGCGAAGCCAGCGGTCCCGATCATGGATTTCTTCATCAGATAAAACGATTTTACCCGAATCTGATCCGTATTCCGATTCGACCAAACTCTTTGATCTTCGATCACCGCAACTGGATTTATGTGTCACGGTATACCCCGATGGCGGAAACCGACCAGTAGGGGTATGTTGTTTCACGACCTTAGCAGTATGATCATGGAAACCTGATCATGCATTAACCCCGAGTACGATTGATCCAATCAACCTTGTACAAAACCGATCTATCTCATAGAACGACCACCAAAACAATAATTAGATCACATCTAACACTAACTACATATCACATATGTACGGATCTCGGGCCTAATACCAGAGGCTACCGCTCTGATACCACTGTTGGAACACGTAGAGATAAACAAAACTTTTTCCTACGCGATGCTTACAAGATCTAGCCGAGGTAGAAGACCACGAGTATTACCACTAGACGCGCAGGTGCGGATTATCGGTGCAGCGCGTCGGGGCAGTGCAGTCCCACGATCCGGTCCGGCCGATCCAATCCCTCGAACGTCGAAGTGCTGAACGTACAACACCTCTGTGGGTATCCACATGTATGAGGAGGAGCTCCGACGGCGGACTGCTAGGCCCAGTGCGGCGGCTGGACTGAGTGGGGCTAGGGTTCCCAACGCATGGGAGAGTGAACTAACGTGCCCGCTGGGCAACCTGTGCCCCTCTTTATATAGTGTATGGTAATGGGCTTCACAACACTTGTGGCCCATTGCCTCTGTGAGTCCGACTCACAAAACCAGTCCATTTCCTGTTCGGGTCCAACCTGACCAATACTTGCTCTCGCTCTTAAGTGTGCGACCCTGCAGGCTCATGGCGACTTGGACACGATTGGAGTCCAACTCCCAATCGATCAATCGGTAGCGGCTCCTAGCAGAACGTGTCGACTCCCAAGTACTATTGAGTCATGACGACATACCTTTCAACGTGATATTCATCTTAGTCTCTTTTACCTCACGATATACCTTGTCGAGCTATAGGCGATTTATCGTCATCCCTTAAATAGCTCAACTCTCTTCTCGATCTATGACATGTGATTCATCTGACTAACTCTTAGTCAACCGACACAGTTAACACTTAACTGAGTCGCGCATGGCCATGCTTCCTGAATCATATCACTCGAGAGGGCCCAGAGAATATCTCTCCATTCGGAGGGGCAAAATCCCATCTTGATTATCCACATCACGCAACTTGCTTCTCATTCGACCCAAACTCTGACTTTATAGTTGCCTTGTCACAGAACAACGTTTGACAGAATCTAAGTCGGTGATCCACAACTCGGATTGTGCGACAACCTCAGGTCTAAGGATTACATTGATTGAGACATGCAAATGACGACTTGATCGTTTCATCTCAATGTGGGTCAGTCCGACTTGCTAAACTCTTTAGCCAAGTCCGTGAACGTTGGAATGGCATCACCATGCCCATGACAAGTGGAACCGTGTCATCAGCCAACACTCACATTAGTCTAGGGTGTGTGTCTAGCACAACCTAAATGACCAAGGACAATCTAGTATGAACAACATGAATATATAGTTCCACAATCGAATCACATATTCAATGACATATATCAGATGTTCAAAACAAGGACAACTTAATAACTTTATGAATACAGTGGGAATTACATCATACATGATTGCCTCTAGGGCATATTCGCAACACCACCATATTTTCTATTCTCCATTATGCTATTCTTTGACCAATATAGGATTTTATTTTTCATTTTGTGTATGCATTTGGTCCATAGTGCTTTTATTTCATTATACACTTTGTGAACTTTCATGAAGCATCTTTGCTTGCATATTTGATATTTCTTACAACATGAATTGTATATTGCTACTCATTTCTAGTATTAATCATTTGATTATATGTAGCATGAATAATCCTCCTTGATATCCCATGATTGTTTCAATATGCAAAACCCATCTTAGTTTTATCACCTTCATACTCGAGGACGAGCATGGGTTAAGCTTGGGGATGTTGATGCATGTAAAATGCATAGATGAATTTTGCATATTTTCACATTGTTTTCTATTACATATTGCATCATATAAGGGTATAATTCAATGTTTCATAGTATTTTAGGGTTAAATTACAAAGTCCCCCAACTTTTATGGAATTAACCCTGCCTGTCAGAAACTCCGTTTTCTATATTTTTGACGTTTCAGGGGGCAAACTTCCGCGAAATCACCTGAAAATTTGCGGGGGTCATTTTCTTGGAAGGATAAGACTTGCGGGAGAAGGATCCACGAGAATTGGGCAAGGAGGCCCAAAAGAGGACCCTCCACGCGGCCAGATTCCTTGGCCGCGTGAGAGGCCCCCTTTTGGCCCATGTGGCCCCAATTCCTTCCATCTTCGACTTACCGACTCCGTCTTGACCTAAAACCGACTATAAAAAGGGTCCCCCGTACCCTTACGGAGGGGAGCGCCGCAGAAACACCGAAACAGAGACCAGAAGTTCCAGATTGGAGGGGGAAAACTCCGGCGGGGCGCCGCCGGTGTGATCTCCTACCCCTCCAACGTCATCTCCATCGACATCTCCATGAAGAGGGAGTAGTCCACCCCAGGGCTATGGGTTTGTGGAAGTAGCACTTGTACCTCTCTCTCTATGTGCTTCACTAATTAGATCCTTATGAGCTGCCTCACATGATAACAGGCACCGTTGTAATTCCTATGTGGTGGATCTTTTCTATGAGTTATTGAATCTGAGATTGCAATTGTTTCTTTTGAGTTATTTGAGTAGATGTATCTTATGTACCCCGTTCTTATTTGCTAGCTTTGATCAATCTAGTTCTTGAGAGCGTGTGTGGGGTGATGGGTGCATTAGTTGGTGTAACCGGGGGTGGCTAGTGCTGTGAAAGTGACAGAAGTTCAGCGATCCACTTAGGTTTTGTTAAACCTTTCTTAGTTACCTCACTAGGGATAAAAAGGAGTACCTTGTTACCGGGGATTTGAAGTGACACTAATCAATCTCCATGACTAGATCTAGCAAGTTCTTACTTCAACTTCATGTCACATTGCTTAAAGCTATACTCTGGTTATTCCTTAATTATCGAGGTGTTATGATTTATTTCGCATCTTGGTGGAGTATAAGAGGGATCAATATGACCGTAGAGATCTCTATGCTAGGACGTGATGCCCATATGAAAGTACTCAATGTTAAACATGTTATTGTAATCTCACATGTAATTCTTTATGTCCACCGTCTACTACTTTATTTGAGAGAATGCAAGTATGAAACCATGAACCCCGGTCCTATTTTAATTATAAGAAAACACTCTAGTTACTTTGCTGCACTTTAATTTACTTGCATCTCCAATTCGAATTTACATTATCTCCATCACCACTTGCATCACAAAAATACAAAAACAATCCATTGCATATTTATTTTCTCATTTGCATTTAGTAGTAGATTTAATTATTGCATATTTACTTTCAGTTTTGCATTGCAATTTAGAAGTCTCACACCTTGTGCTTGACAACCACTTGGTGAGGTTGAGGGCACAAAATTCTCTACTTGTTTGCAGGATCCTGGAGGAAGCTTGGAAGACAACTGCTGAAATACTGGCTCCCCAAGAGTTCGATATAAACCCTCGAGTCACCCTCGTGGGGAAGAAGGCTTGCCACTAGCTACACACTCTGCACTTGGAGTCTCAACCTAGCCATCAACATCCTAGAGGTGTTTAAAGAGGGGACAAACTAGCAAATGTTGCCGTTGGCATGGGATTGGATAGCAAGCGTGTAGACACACGATGTATCCAGGATCAGGGCCCTCTTGTCGAGGTTAAGCCCCTACTCCTGCTTGTCTCTCTTCTCTATTGATGTCTGAGCTCTCAGTCTCTCGAAGGTGGAAGGAAAAGGGTGGGGTCGGGGGACCCTGCTACTGAGGCCTGGCCAGCCCTTATATATTGTCGGGCTGGCTGGCTTACAACTAGGCCCGGCTAGTGCGCGACCAGCCGAGGAGATTCTCGGGACAAGTGCCTTCGTCCTTTGGCCTTCGCGCCCGGTTGGTGCCGTACCGTGCACCGTACGCTAGCGGTGCCTTTCCAATCCTGGAGTACCCGGCAGCCACTCCCGGCTGCCCGTCTGCCCATGCATGTGTACCTTGGCCGTACGATGAGTACCCCGAGCCCATACGGCGGGTACCGGGTGGAGTAGGCAGGTACCAGCTAGCCTGAGCTGATATATCGTGGGCCGTACGCGGGTACGGCTCAGCCCATGCCGGAGTACCCCGAACAGCCGGAGAGTAGGTGTACCTTGCCGTGTAGGGTAGCACCGTGGCCCTCGTGAGCCTAGGAGTTGGCGTGTTGGCCATGCTCCTCCGTACTGGTTGACTTGGCGAACAGCTGGAAGGCTGCAGCGCTCGCCCGGTTGGTCCGGTTGCTTCTTTCAGTCGTCTGCCCAGCCGGCAAGCGGGGCATCCGCCCCCATCCGTATGGTGGATAGAGGCTTGATGGTGAACCTGCGTGCTTGCCTTGTGAAGATGTGGAACGCAGACACGTGGCTTCTTTTACCCGCTTCGTCGAGGCACCCGGGGACCATTCCCCCGACACTTGGTGTATCAAATCTAAATGTCCAATCCGATTAGGTTGTTGAGTTTCCCTTACAAATGCGAGGATGTGAATTATCGTGGTAGACAGGAGGGAAGTAACACACATGTATACATATGTTGTTGATTGGTAGTAACGTACACGTCGGTATAAAATGACTAAGTGTAGCATTGCATAACATTGTGATCTTGTTTTTCTTTTGCACGAGCATAGCATCATGATCTCTAAGACAAAAATGCGCACGACATACGCGTATAATCCCAATAAGTGAATATTTACAATTTGACAGATCGACTTTTTATTTTGCAAGGATCATGAGAGATTGACTAATCTAACAGAGCATCGAAAGAAGAATACATGATCTAATGTAGCAACACCGAATAATGAATAGTGAATCTGATAGCTGCATGTAGGGTTATCAAGGCCAGACTTGGGACCCACACATGTGTACAAGTTTTTCCGCTGCTACGATCATATTGATGCTTTCTCGTAGTAGTTGTGTTGTAAAACTTAGTCGTGTGACCATTTATGTAAGACTTCATAATTGGGAATTATACAGGTGATGTAAGTGTGATACAATTAGGTTATGGGTTCACAACGCACTAATCATGGGATCGTGAATTGAATACATATGGGGATTGCGGACGGCTAGTCTAGGTTTCCCACACAACACCTTAGTCGGTCTTGTAGATTTTGACTTTGCCGAGTATTGGGTTCCCGTTGTTCCGTCAACAAGCACCGACACGTGTTATAACGGAAGAGTTTCTTTAAGATTTCTTTTTTCGACGCGCAGAGTTGTAAACACATTTATTTAACGATACGTTGTTTTAAAACGAAATATATTTTAAACCTTACATCCAAATTACGAGCCATATTCATATTTGAATTCCTCATGTGAAGATCTTGAAAACTTTCAAGAAGAAGAAAAAATTACTTTCTAAACTATAAGGTTGTACTTTGGTTGTAGTGTAAGTGTACTGAGGTTTCATCAGTTGTACTTCGGCTTTTAGTGTACTATATAGTTTGTTTTTTAATGTTCATGTTCTCTGTACTTTCAAATAGCGGGGTCTTACATAAGAATATACGTGGATGTACTTTCATATACGATTATTCTAAGCGCTCGGCGGATATACTTGCAGCTTCGGCAAGAACTTACATAAAGGTGCAGCCCGGATGTACTTTCATGTAGACAGCAGACGTGCTGTCATATACTCGGCAGATGTACTTTCAGGTTAACCGCGCCAATACTTACAGGTGCAACACATATGTACTTCCCGATGCATCACAGATGTACTTGTAGGTGTTGGGAGGATGTACTTCCAGATTCAGCGCGAACGTACTTCCAGGTAAAACACGGATGTAATTTCAGATACATCATGAACGTACTTCTACGTACAACGCGTAATATCTGATATAGCGTGGACATACATCCAAGTTCTAGGCCGATGTATTAGTAGCACATGTGGTTACAGCTCAAGGAGAAATTGAGGAATGGATAGACGACAGCGCGCTGAGTATTTCTGAAAGATTTCTCGTTTTCCAATGATATCGTGTACAGAGAAGCACGAAGGAAAAAAGAATTAATTCGCTATACATACCACAGTCGTGGCCCATATAATTTCGAGGCCATTACCGAGCATAAACACAAATTGTCAACTGAGACATAACAAAAGGACAGGCTCATGAGGATTAGACAGTCCGAATATTAATGATTGTGTCCGTAGCATTGCAGATTATGATGATTTCTTAGGCAAACAAGTAAGACAAGAGAAGATGTACAACATAATGAAAGGTCGACTTTTTATTTTGCAGGGATCATGAGAGATCGACTAGTCTAATAGACCATCGACAGAAGAATGTATGATCCAATGTAGCAGCACCTAATAATGAATTTAACTAGAGAGTCAGCATATCATCTACCAACCTTCGCCGTGGATCAATGCTGAATCGACAGTGCTCGAAAATCAGAAGAATGAAAAGGCTGATGAAGGCGAGCCCCAGCAAGCCGGGCAGAAACACGAGGAACGCCATCATGGAGTCGCCGGCGCATTTGTCTATCACAGAGAAGAAGATCAAGAGAAGCGAGACACCGGCGCAGAACAAAAGGCCCGTCATTATCCATCTGCTGCACTCGGCGGGCTCCGCCCCCACCTCAACCTGCTCGTTGCCGGCCATCTTACACGCGCGCGCGGACGGCCGACCTACCAAGCTTTGACTCTGAATCAATGGATCGATCCGCTCACCTCTCGTTCCTGTTGACTCGGCCCAGTAAGTTTTTGAAGATTTTTCCGTATATGAAGACGCTGACTGTGAAAGATTCCCGAATAATTCGTTCAATTTCGTTAGTTATAACTGCACTCCCGCGATCTCCGTGCAGTTGGAGCAACTCTGCAGGTGAGTAGCTCGGATTCTTTCCTCTTTATTACACGGACATGACCGGAAAGTAAGATACGCATTAAGTTTGCTCTTTGCACGTTTAAGAACGACTGGTCCATAATTGATATTTCCTTTCTTCCGTTAGATTTCCGACAAGGTATATACTATATACCAAGCTTTGCCTCTGAATCAATGGATCGATCCACTCACCTCTCGTTCCTGTTGACTCGGCCTAGTAAGTTTTTTGAGATTTCCCGTATATGAAGACGCTGGCTGTGATCGACCCACTTACCTCTCTTTTTTTTTTTCGACGTTCGATCCAATTTACCTCTCGTTCCAGTTGATTAGGCCTAGTAAGTTTTTTTTTCGATTTTCGCATATAACGATTCCCGCATGATCTCCGTGCAGTTGGAAAGAGCTTAGCGAGATTAAGTAGTTCCGATTCTTCCATCTTACACGGACATGACCAGAAAGTACTATACGCATTGAGATACAGTACATGGCATCCGGTTTAGCTGATCCATATGTGTTTTCATTGCTTTTTTCTTCGAATCATGTGTGTTCATTGCTGATCAGCTGATATGTTCCGCTTGTGTCCATGTTATGCTAGACTTTTTTCATTTTCTTTTCTTTTTGCCACTTCCATGTTTACGGCTCAACTCGTGCGCAGTCACATAGAACTTTGGTTTGAGCCAAACACAGTCTTCACCACAAGGAGAAGTCTAACAGTTACCAAAAGGAAATGTCTAACGGAAATGAATCAACGTTCCGGCAAAACATTGACACTTAATGTACATGGATAAAACCCCCAAAACCCCGAACCCCCCGATTCTTGGCCAATATTTGTGGCTAAGATAGCAGCAGAAAATCTGCCCAACAGCACGAAATAATTGTCTCATAACTCCCAGGTGTGAAAAACAACATGTCTGATAACTCCAGGGTTTTCAACTCCCCTGTCTGAAGGAATCATGCGCAAAATAATTGTACAAAATTCTGGCAAATCCCAGGTCTGAAGGAAAATGGCAGTAAGCATTTGATCAGAATCAACTCAATGCAAGTCCCAGGTTTAGCATGATAGAAATGCGATTTGGTTACTAGCATTACTTTAGTTAATTCAGTGTGAGTTTCAAATGGGCGCATAGTTATGTTCTTTTTTCTACCAAAAATAAAAGCATTTTAAGCCCCGGGTCTTACTGTCAATTCTGTTACACAAGTCCCAGGTCTGAAGAAAGGCAATGCTACATGTAAATTTCTTACTGCCAATTGATTTTATCTCCTACTACATTTTAAGATAATCTATCATTGTCACAACACATAAGCCCAATTTGAAACAGAAAAAACTGGGCATCACTTTATTTGAATCCTATATACTGGTATGTCATCTAGTGGTTCAGTTGGTTTGTTTTTCTGTGAAGAAGGAGATAGTTTTTAATTCATTACTATCGTGGTGAACTACTCACAATAAACTTCACCATCAAATTCTATAGAACACAGAAAATGTGCAGAAAAAAGCATACAAGTCTTAGAACCAAAGTTTTAAATAGCCGGCTATAGCCCGGCTATAGCCAGGCTATAGCCTCCCGAGAGGGTCGGGGCTACGGCTAGAGCCTCCAGAGGCTATATGGAGAATAGCCGCTAATAGCCCGGCTGTATGGATATAGCCCGGATATAGCCTCTTAGCCCGGCTATATCCCGTCTAGGGGAGCAAAAAATTTGGTCCAAAATTTGTCACCTCCGTCAATTTCGGAGCCCAAATCAATCACCGTTGGTTGTTGAATTGTTGTTGTGAGGTGCGAGTGCGACCTATAGCGACCTAGTTTCAGAACCGTTGAACTTTGTCATGGATAGTTGTTATTTAAACTCCTGATTGTTCGTCAATCTTGTATGACTATGCTGTTACGTTATGCATTTGCGAATAATACTATATAAACGATTATATGTTGTCTTAATTTTACTATATTTTCAATATTCTAGCAAAACGGCTATATGGTTATAGCCTGGCTATAGCCCGGCTATAGCCTTTCGTAGCTTCTGAAAACTCCGGGGCTATATGCAATAGCCCGCTATTTTAAACTATGCTTAGAACAGATATAAGATATTATAACAGAATACAAATAGAGGTTGCCAGAAGAAGTGGATCAATAAAACTAGAAAGAAGCCAGCAACATAAGTCCATAAAATTGACCACGACAAATATAAGATTTCTTTTTTGTGTCCATTAGGATAGAGATATTTTTATTTCATTCTAAGTTTCTAACAGATTTGAGCAAGTTTAGAAAGTGGATTATCACCATGTTTCAGGACAATTTGAGTTTTAACTGGGCAACGCAATGACAGCAGAGCAAACCCATATTATTCTAGTCTGCAGCTTAAATCCAGATTGGTGGTATATCATATATTAAAACACTAGTGCTAGTGCTACTGCATCACCACATGTGGTGATGCCTCGGTCACATGGCAGAGATCTGATTTAATGAGTAATAACTGTGTGTGAGCATGACTACAGGCTATCAGGATGGCAAGTCAATAAGCTAACATGGCAGCTCTGTGAATCTGCAAGAGTGTACAAACTACAAAGGATAAGGTGATGCCCACGAACTTGGCAATAAATGGCACATAAGTACGTAAGCAAGGATTCTTATCACCAGCGAAAATTTTACGAATCCAAGCAGCGAACTGTGCTATGCTCACTGACAGTACTCCACTACTGTACTTTGCAAGTTTGAAAATATTCTATGTGCTTAGCAAGTTAAATATTCTATGTGCGTTGAGATTTGCTCACTGGCAGTACTTAGCAAGTTAAATATTCTATGTGCTTTGTGATTCAACGCTCAAACACATTAAAGGGGCAAAACAAAAAACAGGGTTACGAGGGAAACACCCTTAAAAGAAAAACAAAGTTACTTCAGGGACCATTTTACTTTTGTCAATAAGGTGAATATACGGTCAAAACCATGAGACCATCTCAAAAAAGATTGACCCACCACCCACAGATTATGTAGATTCCAATAGAACACCGATGAACACTACTAGCTTGCCGCACCAACTTGTTTCCTTTCCAGAGGAAGCTACATACCATATAATGTTTAACTGTGTTTGTGTCACTCGAGTGGTTATAATTTATTAAATATCCCCTGAAAACTTCTTCCCCGCAAACCACAAAGTGGGTGAGTGGAATAACAGGTAGTATCCTGTTAGAGAGTGTGTGTGTCTGTTGTCACAAAGTTTGCGACTGAATCTATTTGGACGGACAACTCCCTCCTAGCTAAACCGTATATTCATTATTCCATATGATTAATGAGAACAAAACACACTAGTAAAAATGTTTAATCTAACACGTGCTTTAGCAATTCTTGATGTGCTTTCACAGTTACGAAAATGGTACTTCAGTGATCAATAACAGGCCAACGTACAACTCATGGAAAAGAATGGGGGCCTCTAATCAATAACAGGACAAATCCCATGGCTGCAAGGAGTACTATCGCAGGCGAGGTTCTAGCACAAGTTAGAAGATCTGGTTTTCATGAAAAATTCGGCATGACCTTTGCTAAAGGTAACGCGGAGCGATAGAAATTTGCCGAAACGGAAGCGGCAAAACATTGGTAACTCATCCTAATGGCAATACAACACAATGCAAAATAAAAAATGACACATAGAGTTCTTCCACCAACCAATCTCAAGGAGAAATCTTAAAGAAATTCTTCCCTTATGACACGTGTCGCACATGTAGACACTCAACATGGTTACAGCTCAAGGAGAAATTGACACCTGGCGAGTAAATAGTACACAAGAAGGAAAAACATGACAAATGGAAAGACGACAGCGCGCCGAGTATTTCTGAAAGATTTCTGTTTTTCCAATGATATCGTGTACAGAGAAGCACGAAGGGAAAAAAAATCATCTGCTGTACATACCACAGTCGTGGCCCATATAATTTCGAGGCCATTACCGAGCATAAACGTGAATTGTCGACTGAGACATAACAAAAAAAACCATGCTCATGAGGATTAGCCAGTCCCAATATTAATGATTGTGTGCGTAGCATTGCAGATTATGATGATCTCTTAGGCAAACAGGTAAGACATATGCGTATACTCGCCAATGCTAAAGGGTTAAGTATTGTAATGTCGCGAGAGTAGGCTTTGTTTGGGTCCTCGACCCTTGAGGTCAAGGCTAGACTTGTAACTTTTCTCTAAAAACTTCTCTCTTCATTAATGAAATGACAAATCTTTTACCTCGTTTCAAAAAAAAGACATATGCCTATAATCCCAACAAGAGAAGATGTACTACGTAATGAAAGATCGACTTTATATTTTGCAGGGATCATGAGAGATCGACATGAATTTAACTAGAAGATCAGCATATAATCCGCATATGATCTACCAGCATATCATCTACCAACCTTCGCCGTGGATGAATGCTGTAGCGACAGTGCTCGAAAATCACAAGAACGAAGCCGGCGATAAAGTTGATCCCCAGCAAGCCGGGCAGAAACGCGAGGAGCGTCATGATGGAGTCGCCGGCGCATTTGTTTATCAGAGAGAAGAACTGAAGAAGATCCAGAGAAGCGAGACACCGGCGCAGAACAAAAGGCCCGTCATTATCCATCTGCTGCACTCGGCGGGCTGCGCCACCACCTCAACCTGCTCGTTGCCGGCCATCTTACACGCGCGCGCCGGCGGCCGACCTACCAAGCTTTGCCTCTGAATAAATGGATCGATCCACTCACCTCTCGTTCCTGTAATCCTGTTGACTTGGCCTAGTAAGTTTTTTGATATTTTCCCGTATATGAAGACGCTGGCTGTGAAAGATTCCCGCATAATTCGTTTAATTTCGTTACTTATAACTGCACTCCCGTGATCTCCGTGCAGTTGGAGCAACGCCGCAGCTCGGATTCTTTCCTCTTTACACGGACATGACCGGAAAGTAAGATACGCATTGAGTAACATGGCATCCGAGAAAAAGTACAGTTTACCTCTAGGAGTATTTTCTTTCTGCCAATCATTAGTTCACTGAGGAATTTTGATGTCTCATTCAACAAAATTAGCTATCCGGTTTTGCTTATTCAAATGTGTTCTACTGCTGATCAGCTGATATGTTGGCCTGTGTCCATGTTATGCTAGGATTTTCCATTTTCTTTTCTTTTTTCCGCTTCCATGTTTGGACCTACTTTCAGGTAGCCTGCGGTCTTTTTCGGTACATTTTCTAAAATGCACCATTCCGAGGGCAAAAATGTGTATTTTGTCATCTTATGTCTTATATTTATTTTACACGTTTAAAAAACGGCTGATCGATAATTGATATTTCTTTTCTTCTGTTATTTTTTCTAGCTGCACTTGTAATACACTAATGGTGTACATAGTTGTTTTGAGTAACTAGCAATATGTAGAACATCAAATTTGCCACCTTGTTTTTTGTAGACTTTATTTACGGTTTTTCCATACCAATAGGACAACTTAATAGACGAGCATGGACGTCTCTCCTCTCCTCCGCTGCAGTTCCAGAGAGGCGATTTGTGCTATTCCCTTCTTGTTGCACCTCGCCGCCGTCGAATCGGCGGATCCCTCACCCTCCGGCGGCCGCCCCGGTGGCGGGAGGATGGGGAATCCCTGATTCACGGCGTGTACATAGTGTAGGAGCCTGTAGGGACCTTGTCGGCGGCGTCATGGAGGTGGTGCTACAGCCGGAGAGGGTGTTTGTGGGGGCGCTCGTCCCCTTTGACGGTGGTGTTCATTGGAGCACCGTGGTGGGGTGTCGTCTTTGTGCGTACTCATGGCCCTGCGGGGCTGCTGGGTGTGGTCCTCTACCGTCGGCTCCCGAGTGGCGGCGGGGCCGAAGCTTGAAGAATAAGGAGATGTGGTTCCGCGCGATGACGACGGCGTTCTAGGGTGCAGGTCCTCAGGGGCCACTGTCGGACGACTCCCCGGATGCGGGGGCTGTTTCCGATCCATGCCATACCAGCGGCAGATTTGGCGCGCCATCGGCTCGTCCTCGACGGAGTTTAGAAAGGACTTCGTTGTAATTTTTCTTTTGTTCTGGACTTTTCTGGAAGATCACAATGCTAATGACATTTCCCCTTTTCCCGGCAAAAAAATAGGAAAACTTAATATTAGACTATTGAACCAATTTTTTTTATTTCTGTCTAATGCAACTAAGAATATATTTTTTTGTCAGAAATGGCAAATTGGAAAGTTTTTGATCCCATAGTGTTTTTTTTGTACTTTTTTTTTGCTTTAGCCTTCTTGCTCCTTACTAGTAGGTTGCACGTCTATACAATTGAACAGAAGTGTTTCCTTAAACGAAACCTGTTACCATGCCATTGCACCCTCGAAGAGCAGGTCGGTCAACGATGGTGGCGACATTGATCCACACTTCCGCAACAGTAGCATGTGTACAACCGTCGAGAACTGACGCCCACCCCTTCACGGACATCCGAGTATCCGACGTGCGGTGTCTTCATCTCCCTGCATCTCGCACCTCCCAACCCCACTCCCCCGGTGATGGAAGCCTTGGCGGACACCATGATCGCCGATATTGGCAGGGTGTCTTCACTCCTCGCATCTCGTACCTTCCCACCCTGCTCCGCCGTAATGGAACCCCTGGCAGACGTCAACATCACATTGGAAGACACGGTCTTGGCGCGGATGCAGGAGCCCAACAACGGCATTCCTGTCAATGGAAACAAGCGACGTAACAACACTGGGGTGCCCCGCGATGACGAAGAGTGGAGCTCGAAGTAATCGGAGAGGGAGGAGGCTCGATCAGGTTTCTTTTTTTTTCGCCTTTTCCAGCAACCTGTGGGCGGGCTTTGGAATTTCCTATCATGCTTACCTCTGCACGCTAGCTTTTCTCTGCTTTGCAAAAGTACGCCGCTAGCTAGCTTAACTAAATTTTCAATTTAGTCATAAACATTTTTAACTTGCATGTTTGAAACCAGAAGATAGTTAGCTAATCCATGTGCACTAGTTGAAACAGGGCTATTCGTCCCGGTTTTTAAGGGCTATTTGTCCCGGTTGCCCAATCTGGATGGGGCAGCCGGGACAAATGCCTCTGACCCAGAACGAATGGGGTAGTCCATGTGGCCGGGAATGCAAGGAGGTGGCCAGGACCATTCGTCCGGGTTCATAACACGAACCGGGATGAATGCTCTGCCACGGCAGCACTTTAGCCATTTTCTCTGTCGCGGCAGAGTTTTTTCTATTTATTGGTTTCGTTTTTATTTTATCTTTTACGATCAATTCGATTGTACGATCCCTCCGTAATCATACACTGATAAGATGTATGGATTCTCGAGAAGAGAGGAGCCAGCGTGGCCCCTCTCCGGACCTCCCGGATCCCACGAGTGAATACATACTACATATATACAGCAAAAGAAGAAACACATATATTACAAAATCAAAGTATGTCGAACATATTACATGACCATTGATTGAACTAAAAAATCAAGTTTATCCAAGCACGCTGTAAGGGCAATAGTATTCTCCTTTATTCATTTAGGACATCTGCATCTAAGAATCCCGCAATTTCCTCTCGAATTGCTCGTACACGGTCCCTTGATAGAAGACCGTCCTGCAGCCGTTCGATCTAACATAAAAAAGAGTGGTAAATATATATTAATGAAAATAAGTAAAGACAATAGATGGTAATAACATAAAAATGATTGTTGACATACATGAAGTTTGTTTAAATCTCTGCCCTTGTCACAAGTCGTCTGACGAGTGAACTTGCAGATGTAGTATCCACATAAGTTATTCCCGTCTCCCTGTTGCAAGCACTGAACATGGTTTCAATCAAAATAATAATTAACCATTATAATGGTATCAAAATTGGAATCAAGGAGATGCCCGGATCTAGCTAGTAGTACTTACTTGCACAATTTCAAATGTAAGTTCCGCTTTCCATTCACCCCTAGACTTTCTTGTGAACCGTTTCCAAGCGCTGCCTGACAAAGAAAAGGAATAAAAGGAGCTATTAATTATTTGATATCAGAAAATGAACAAAAGTTGTCGATATAGGGCCATAAATATTGAAATTACCGGTGGATCATTTACTGCATGTCCGCCCAGACCTCAAGTGGTTTATGTTTCAAGTCCATTACCAGTACTTTTCTTTTGTTAGATTGAAAGTTTAGCAGAATAAAGTGGAAGCTGCGCAGGCATAACTCATCAATTATACACTTAACATCGAGTAAGGAAAATGGAATGTGTACACAGTAACACTCACCCGAAGTTGTAAGGAAATAGTATTTCCCTTTTTTGTTCTTGAAACCTTAATGCTTTCAAAATTTTATCTTTTGTATCCTTGGGAGCTAGCTTAAGAGTTTTTTAATTAACAAAATATGGGTCAATGAACCCAATGTCATAAATTTTTCCTCTTTTGCATTCGAGAATATTCATTCTGCAATTATAATATAGTGAGTGTTATATGAATGCAATAAACGAGGTGAGTTAGTTAGAGACTTAATTACAGAAATAAATACTTATAGACAATAGGTATACTAAGGATAGATTTGTCGAGGGCCATTTGCTGGAATAACTGAAACAACTCTTCAAATTGAATCAGAACCACTTATCTTCATACCCGTAATGCTCGTCTCTAACTCCCAACACTATCCAGTCATGAGATTCCCGAGAGGCTGCCATGTACCAATTATGAACTTTTCGCATTTCTGTTGGTAGATTCTTTTGCACACCGGGTCTGACGAGAGGATTCCTGTGCCGGTATATGTATTGACAATCAGAAGAGGGGAAGTAGTTCAAGGTTTGGATATACTGAGCAATGGACATACCCGCAGAAGCGGCCCCTTGTTCGTACATTTTAATAAATTCCGGATCAATTTGCGCGTCCGCACTAGTGCTCGGCCCCACCTCGGTATTGGAAAACACTTTGAGAGGGGAGATGGATTGTTTTTCCTGTTGTCCGAGATGGGCAACTGATTTCCCTCTTTTCCCGCTTTTATTATGTTAGTTTTGCATAGTTTTATTATTTAGTTTCACAAAGTAATGCGATTTTTTAATGTTAATAATGGCAGTGGTGAAGGCGTCAGCTTGCAGAACTTCAGGAGTATCGTGTCATGGTTACTAAACATTCATAAGTTGCATGACTATACCACAAAAACACATGCTCGGGTGGAGCGATTAAGTGTTAGAAAAGAAGAGGTCAAAAAATTTCAGACACCAACAACGCTGGTTGTTCAGATGACCATTCCTATTTGTGTCGGTGCAAATTATGACTCTTCATTAGTTTCGTGACTTGCAATTCGGAACGTTCCTTAACAAAATTTGATCAGAGTTATTTGATGTTTGCAAATTGCAAATGTCAAACCTACATTTGCATGTTATGCATATTATTTTCCAAGCCAAAATTTGTCACTCAGGAGCATTGATTCAATATACTTTTATCACTCCGCATTAAAGAAACAATATACAAGGAAAACTTTGAAGCTTCCCTTAAATATTATCATAAGAGTTGTGTAAATAACTAATTATGATGATCTATCTTTTCTACTTTGCAAGGTGGTGATTTTACGAATAGTACACAAAGTTTGTCTTATGCCAATAAATTTGTCATAACTCGGATGTTTTCTCCGTTTGGCGCACACGCTTGCCATTGATTTTTGCTCCTTTTGGCGTCGTTGTCAGTCGAGGGGTGAGTCGCTTCATTTCTTCCTGTTTCTCAGGGATGAATAGACCATGTACTTTTAACAAATAGACAAGTGAATAAGAGATGTATTTCATCTTCTTGCATTCCACAACTGCAACAATTTTTCTTAATGTGTTTGGAGTATCTTCCAGCTTTTGCACCAGTTGGACGTGATTTGATTTCCGGAGAAAGTGCCAAGCTCTATATGTCTGCTACACCATTGTATCCCAAGCTGTTCAACTAACACCAACATGCTATGGCATGCTTTAGGCGGTAGTATAAATCATAATTATCAAATTGACCGATTTCAATTTCATCTATACACGCTGGATTTCGTCACGTATATCCTACTAATTTATTACAATATACTGTACTTTTTTGTTTTGTTTTTGTTTTGTAATAAATCCGCGGTAACTCGGATCTCCTTGCGCCATTTGGCGCAGCGGGTCATCTAGTCTCACTAGAGAATGAGTGATGCGTGTAGACGCAAAGAACATGCAAATACAATAGGACATGAACAGTTCAGATCTTTTTTATGATGTTTACCACATGCGAAGCATGATAATAACACTGGATCGCCATATGTGTTAAGTGCTTACAGACTAGATTATTGACTCTAGTGCAAGTGGGAGACTGAAGGGAATATGCCCGAGAGGCAATAATAAAGTGGTTATTATCTTATTCCTTATTTATGATAAATATTTATTTCTCATGTTGGAATTGTATTAACCGGAAACGTTGATACATGTGTGTTTAATAAACAAACAATGATTCCTAGTAAAGTCTCTTTTAACTACCTCGTTGATTAATAGATGATCAAGGTTTCCTGATCATGAACATTGGATGTTGTTAACAACGGGCTCGTATCAGTAGAAGAATGATGTGATGAACATATACCCAAAGTGAATATAACAATGCGATAAAGCCATTAAGTTTGCATTGTTATATCAAACATACGAAGTAACTTATTCCTTAGACCATGAGATCATGTCAATCACTGATAACGGAAGGGTGCTTTGATGTCATCAAACGTCACACCGTAACAGGGTGACTATAAAAGTGCCGTTGGGTATTCGGAAAGTATTAATCGAGGCTCATGGATCAAGAGTGGGATTTGTCCATCCAAATGACGGAGAGATATACTCTGAGCCCTCTCGGTGATATCACATCGACACCGCTTGCAAGCACGTGACTAGGTCACATGGATGTCATACCACGGAAACGAGAAAAGAGTACTTGTCAGTTTCGAGATTGAACAAGGTATGGTTGATACCAATAATCGAATCTCGGACAAGTAAAATATCGCGAGACAAAGGGAATAGTCACGACGTTGATGGTTCACACGATCACACGATCTAGATCCCGTTGTTGATTATTGATCGGAAAGGAGTCTCGATCATTTCTATCTTATTCGCGAACCGTAGGGTGACACACTTAAGGTTCCATGATGTATTTGAGAGGATACGTAATATCGAAGAATGTTTTTGGCAGCATCGAAATTGTTTCGGGAAAAATTGAAATACTTCAAGGGGTTCTTCGTCGAATGGTTGTTAATAGAATTAAAAAATGATTCGAGGTGCTATATGGAAATGTTTGTTAATAGAATTAACAAATGCTGAAATAAAGAAATATAAATGTTCTATTTATTTATTTATTAAAGAAAAACTCTTGGATTTTCTAAGTGGGAAATAAAGGGAAAATGAGTGGGTGTGAGTGGAGTGTCCACTCACATGATGAGGGAAGAGGTGGGGGCACCACCATGGGCTGGCCGCACCCACCTCTTGGCTGCCTCCCCTTCCCCTATAAAAGAAGGGCGAGAGCTCTCCCTCCTCCACACACTTGCCCATCTCATTTCCTCTCCACCCGCTGCTCCATTCCATGGTCTCCGGCTTGGCGAAGCTCTAACCATGAGATTCTTCACCACCACCACTCCGTCGTGCTGCTAGAGTTCCGAGAGATCCTCTACTTCCGCCGCCCCGCTGGATCGGGAGAACGGAGGTCGTCATCAACCGTACGTGTGACTGATCACGGAGGCATCGCCGGATTGCGGTGCACATCTTCTCGCTCTCGGGATCGGTGTGAGTACGTCTACGCCAACAACGAGATTTGATCTTGTAACGCTTTGTGTCTTCGAGGGTATGTTTTCTTCAGACTCTCTCTATGCACGTTGCATTTCATCTCCTAGATTAGATCTTGGCCTTTCGGGTGTCTCTCGCGTATGCAATTTTTTTTTCTATGCAACGAACCCTACATAAACACCGATGTAGGCTGAGAGAGATGGAAGGGATTGGATGAGATCGATCATGTAATAATGCCAGATTGTTAGGGCATAGTGTATAGTATCCATTGTTAGTATTTTCTACCGTTGTTGTAACTTGTTATGCTTAATGCTTGTCACTAGGGCCCAAGTGCCATGAACTCAGATCTGAATATGTTATTGTTTCATGAGTATAATATTGTTTCTTGATCATATCTGCAAGTTGTTTACACATGTCATTGTCCGGAACCCGAGGCCCCAAAGTGACAGAAATTGCGACAACCAGAAGGGATGGTTGTGATGTGAGAATCACATGTGTTCACAGAGTGTTAATTCTTTGCCCCGGTGCATTATTAAAAGGAGCACATTAATTACCAGTAGTCCCATGTTCAGTAAAAAAAACACCTTGCGTACGGGAGACTGAAAGGTACCTAGGGGCTGCGACCGACGAAACCGAGGCGCAATTTGCGAGGAGTTCCATCTGTCACTCGAACTCGCCGAGGCTATGGAAACCGGTGAAAAATTCCGATAGGGTCACGACAACGGGTCTGGGTGCGTGGTCCGGGAGTGTCAGAGAAAATGAGATTTTACGAGCGATGGGCAGACACTTGTTCATCCAGATGAGGAGTCGGTGGAGGGAGAGGAGGGGAGGGATGGAACGAAAAACCATTTTGACTCTCGAGCACTATGAACCTGCTGTGTTGATTTTTTTTATAAATTTCAAAAAAATATGAAAAATTATCCCGGTGCTAACTATGCTCTATATTACTCCCCTCGTTCCAAAATAGACGATTTTCATTTGTCCAAATATGAATATATGTATTTAGACAGACGGAAGTCATCTATTTTGAAACTGAGAGAGTATAAGCACGTAAAAATCCTTTATTTATGAACTACACCGAAATAACAAAATATGAACATTTGAAAATATGTATTGTTCACTATACTCAGATCTATATATTTGTCGTTTTTGTCTAGATTTTTTTTTTGAAAAGGGAAACCCAGCCTCTGCATCGCATTGATGCACACGGCTTTTATTAAACAAAGTAGCATCCAGTTATGATCTTACATCAACCAAAGTATCAAGCAAAGCCTCACACAATATGAGTAAACAAATGTCTAGAATGAGCCAAACACACTCTAGCAACTAAGAACTAAGCATCAGTCAGACGTCTAGTGTGCAACCATCCACTCTTGCTGTAGATAGCCCGAACGACCGCCATCATTCGAGTGCATCCAGTAGCCAAACGTCCTCTTTGATCCTCGGGGAGCAACAATGCCCACGCTTGGATCCAATGTGTAGCTTAAAGAACAACCTGCATAAAATTTCCAACCTTCTCTTTGTTAAAAATAATTCCATTCCGACAATTCCAAATTGCCCATAGAAACGCACATACACCTATGCGTATAAACGCTTTAGTTGTTTTATCTATACCAAATAACCAGTTACCAAACATGTTTTTAATACTTTTAGGGGGTGAAATACTATAGGTAAAATGAACCAAACGCCAAATTTTGGTAGCAAAATCACAGGATATAAAAAGGTGTTCTACGGACTCTTCCGCCCCACAAAAGACACACTTTGTACACCCCTCCCATTTTCTTTTCGCCAAATTATCTTTAGTTAGTAGTTCTTTTCTAGAGAGGAACCACATGAATATTTTAACTTTGAGGGGTACTTTAAGCTTCCACAAATATTTACGAAGATATCTCACATGCCCATGCATTAGATCAACGTAAAGAGATTTAACAGTAAACTTCCCAGAATCTGAAATTTTCCATCCAACTAAATCCTCACTTTGTGACAGCTGAACTCCTATAAGTTTGCTTAGTAGACAAAGCCAAGATTCCCATTTATCCCCAATAAGTGCCCTTCTAAACTGAATATTCAGTGGTGTTTGTCTAAAAACTTCGGAGACCAAAGTATTTTTCTGTCGCACAATTGCATACAGTGATGGATATTGGGATGCAAGAGGGTAGTTCCCGAGCCATGAGTCCTCCCAAAATCTAATCCCATCACCATTTCCCAGCCTAAAGTCAATACGTTTGAGAACTCTTTCTTAACCCCCATTATCCCTTTCCAGAAAGGAGAGTCAGTGGGTTTAGCTTCCACCTGAAAGGACACGGATGTCGCCTAGAGGGGGGGTGAATAGGCGTTTAAAAATAATTACGGTTAAGGCTTGAATAAATGCGGAATAAAACTAGCGTTTAATTTATCAAGCCAAAACCTAAACAAACTAGGTTCACCTATGTGCACCAACAACTTATGCTAAACAATTCAAACAACTATGTGATAGCAAGATATGTTACTTCAAGCTCGATGGCTATCACAAAGTAAATTGCATAAGTAAAGAGTTCGGGTATAGAAATAACCGAGAGACGAGGAGACGATGATTTATCCCGAAGTTCACTTCCCAATGGAAGCTAATCTCCGTTGGAGAGGTGTGGAGTCACAATGACTCCAAGCGCCCAATGGCTCACCTTATTCTCCTCGTGCCTCCACCAATGCGGAGTGCCACGATCCACTATGGGACCTTTGAGGGCGGTCACCGATCCCGTACAAGGTTGGGGCAATCTCCACAACTCAATTGGAGGCTCCCAACAATATCCCGCGAGCCACCAAAACTCCGAGATAGCAACAAGGTCCGGAGCTACCAAAACTCCGAGACAACAACAACCGTCTAGGGCACTCCAAGTACCCAAGAGGACAAGCTCAAGGGCACTCCAAGAACCCAAGAGTAACAAGCTTCTCAACCTTTCACTCGAACGAATCCTCGTAGAGAACTCAAACCGATGCAACCTATGCAATGGCAAGAACACAAGAAGTGCTCAAATCCTTCACTCTCAAATCCCACCAAAGCAACAAATGCTATGGGGGGAGAAGAGAGGAAGAACAATAAAGAACTCAACAAATGAATCCACAAGATCTAGATCCAAAGACTTTCCCCTCACTAAGAGGAGAGATGGATTGGTGGGATAATAGATCTAGATCTCCTCTCTCTTTTCCCACTAATTGGAGGCAAGAATCATGGAGGAATAGAGAGAGAGCAAACTCCAAAAAGGTCAACAATGGTGGGGGAAAACTTGCTAAAAAGGTAGGAAACCAATGGGGAAGAAGGCCCCTTTTATAGGCCCCCAAAAACAGCCCGTTGGGGGCATTCTGCCCCACCCCGGCCTCCCGGGCCGGCCAGGCCGGCCTCCAGGCCGGACGGTTCGGGTAGGGGTCCGGCCTGGGGAGCCCACCCCGGCCTGGGGCCGGCCTACCAGTTTTCAGAAAAAGTCCTTCACTAAAAACGCGATATCTTTTGCATCCGGACTCCGTTTTCGATGATCTTGGGCTCGTTGAAATCGTAAGAACGAGCACTACAAGATTATGCAAAGAAACATCATAGTCCATAATTGGATGATAAAACCAAATGATGAAAGTTATTACCTCTCTATAAAGGAACAATCGGTAAAACCTCCAATATCAAAAACGCAATAAGTTTTTCATGCGAAACCCGTTTTTGATGAACTTGAGCTTGTATTGAAGCACATGAAAAGCTCAAAAACAACACATCGAGAAAACACAAATAAGAACCAAGAAATGTTATGCCAAGTATGCAAAGGTTTGAGCTCTCTCCGAGTGATGCGATCAAGTTGCTAATATGAGAGCCCCTCTTGATAGTACGGTTATCTATCCTATAATCCGGTCTCCCTCCTAATGCTATGAGACCGGTAAAATAGAAAACATATCAAGATCATACCTTTGCCTTGAGCATTCCACTTGAGCTATAATATGACGATCTCGACCTCCTCAAGATGGAACACCTTTCTTGATTTCTTTTTGCTTGATGAAGACACAAAGATGCTCCCCCCATATGCAACTATGGGAGAGGCTCTTTTAAGTATATATTTACTTTAACATTATCTCCAAAAGAGTGGAAAGCTTCAAGAATGTGATCTCTTCGATATGCTTCCCTTGAACTTGCACTTCTCGAACTTGATGACGATCACAACTTGACGTCATCCACCATGGACTATATGAAATCTTCCTTTTGATGCAATCCCATGGAAAGATGCCTAACCCCACATAGATATACCACACACACATATAATGGGTTAGAACACAAAGCTATATGAACAATTACTTACGATACCATGATACCACATGGTGCATCTTCTTGTTTTGTGAGTTGATCACTATTAACCATCGCTTAGCACTTTGCCTTGATCAACCTTTTATCTTTTCTTCTCTCTTCATAATAATGATGTCTTGAAGGTAAAGATGAATGTTCACACAATATTCTTCTTCAAGACATACTTGCAATATGCTCAACTCTCTCATGACCAAACTTGGGATATTCACATGAATAGCACCTTGGTCACCACTTGATTATCTTGAATCCAACACATGGACATCAAGTATTGCCTGTGGAGAAACTCTACAAGTGTAGCTCAATGCAACCATTAGTCCATAGTGATTGTCATCAATTACCAAAACCACACATGGGGGAACCATGCTATTTCAATCTCCCCCATTTTGGTAATTGATGACAAACTCTTTTACGAGGGTTTATATAATGAATTTTACCTACCATGCAAATAGACAAGCAAGGTTGCATGAGCACGAAAGGAAAATGTTTAAGAACAAAACCAAAATTTCTTAAACCCTCAAAACTTTCTCCCCCATTGGCATCCATTTCCAAAATGGGATCATAGAAATTTTAGATGGCCAATATAGTAAGGGTTCCTCCGTAGGCTATGCACTTCTCATAATATGAGTGAAATCAAATACACTTATCCAATGATGAATAATGGGAGGAACTATACCAAGGATCCAAAGATTGCAAATAAGATGGTATACAAATCTAATATTCTCCTAAAGAGAAGCAAACAAACAAGAGATCCAACAAACCAAACGAACAAGGTATATTATGGTTTGAGAAAATGAGTGTTTTTAAAGAAAATAGAGGAGCTCCCCAATATTTGTGCATGATTTAGAAATATTTGCATTTTGAACGCAAAGGGCACAAAAATGGAATCATAACTCCCCCACTGTTGTTCAAAACTCAAAGCAAGTGCAAGTGATCATAAAAGAAAATAAGGCATATCACTTGGAGTAAGAGATGGTTAAGCCATAAGAGAAGTTATCAATAAAAGGATGGACACCGAACCATTAGGATACCAATAAGACATGTAATTCTTATCATGTGTATAAGTTTCTTAAATAGACCACAATCATGATGATGTACATCCATAAAGAAACATGTACACACAATATAGTTACAAAGAGAAAGAGCGAGATATCCAATTCGAAGACATAAATATGATAATAAGATCTTTGCTTGAAAGCATTTTTTTTAGAGGATATGAATGACCTTCCAACAAAAACACATCAAAGACGTCACGAACATCAATAAGGAAAACAGAGATAGTTGGGACGTTTTGATAAAAGCAACAAATATCACAAGGAGTAAATATGTTTCATGCCATGATACAACCTACAAAAGGTTGAAATGTTAGAGTATATGCATGAGATAGATACTTGTTAACGAGGTAGCATTGGTGATGTTGTACTATATAAGAATTCATCAATCATCATAGCTTGACTCCAATAAGCATGTATTGATAACACCTTCTTTGTGAATGAGGCAAGCATCCAACGCATATGAAATGTACCTAAAACATATTTAAGTACAAAAATGGTCCCCAAACTCATTGGGTCCAAAGTAGTTACACAAACTACAATATATAGGATTCAATCCACATGAATATAGGCATATAGATAAGAAATTGAATATCATGAACATCTTAGCCAATTTAGGATTTATGGATATTATTCTATATAAATATTGGATCAAGGAAAATAAACATGCCATAACATATACACTAATAATTATGCATGCAATCTAAAGATAGAAGAAACATTTCATTTTATACCCGGGAGAGAGAAAATGGTCGTTGGGGGGGGGGGGGGGGTTCCCCCACTCTGCAGCACCCAACCCGGCCTAGGGGACCGGTCAGGCCGGTCACCCCCTTTCTCCTTCTATCTTTCTCCTTTCTTCTCCGTTTCTTCTTCTTTCTTCCACATCTTTTTCCGTAGACTTTTGTCTCTTATTGCTGCAACTTGCATGTGGTTTACGGGTAGATATGGTTGCACTTTATCCATGATATTTTCTGAGTAAACTTAGGGAACACGTTAGTCCTTCCATATGTTGTGATCAAACACTCAAAATAGGATTTAGGAACATGTCAATCAACTCATGATTGATAAGATACCAATTAGAAAATATATCATTGTAAAAATAAAATACCAAAGGAAATACTTATCACTTGGGGGATACTAAATAAAAATGCATCAAGGAGTAAAATATTGAGATCCCAATAGACATCAAATGAACCATGTCAAATTCCAAGAGATGTCAATTGAAGCAAATATCTATGAGTGAGATATCAAACTCCAAATAAATAGAAATTAAGGGCCTCAAAGCAAAACAAATGATCATAGAGGATGTCTATGTAAAATATGATCAAAGACTTATCTCATTCAAAACAATAGAATGAAAAACAAGGAATGAGATAACCAAGCCCTCTACACTTTTTATGATGGCACAAAGTAATAAAAAAATAAAAGTTGTGCCTTCCACAAACTCACAAGATATTGATTAAAATACCAATTTAAAAAGATCTAATATCAATTGATGATAACTAGTGTTCAAAAAGAATCTATGATAGCTCCCCCATGATCTATGCATGATTTTTGAATTTTGCACACAAATGGAATCATCACTCTTCGCATGCATACAATAGAAACTTTCATTAAGTGCCAAGAGATCCAATTGAAAATATAGTGTTCTAAAGGAAGTAATATAGCTCTCCCATGACTTATGCATTATATAGATGTTTGCATTTTAATACAAAAGCACTATAAGGGGATCCTCACTTTTCTTACAACCATTACACTAGAATTTTGTTTGATTATAACACATAGATATTCACGAGTCAAGGAAGACAATGTGAGTTCATACAAAACAATTTCTCGTCGATAATATAAATGGAAGCAAAACATAATGTAAATATGATCAATAACTTCTACCACAAATATGGTTGTCACTTGTCCAAGGACAAGGAGGGTATGGTGTTAATTTTAGGTGGTATGTTGCAAAAATATTCGTGATCATGTTGAAACACAAAAGTTTATGGAAAAGGATATGAGTTAATTACCATGCTTCAACTAGTAAAATTATCATGCAAAGCAATTCTTAATATATATTGAAGCAACCGGTTTCCCAAACAATAAATACTAGTGCACATTTGAGGAACACCGCACGAAGAAACTCTCTCAAATTCAACAAACCAAAATATGAGATACAAAAACTCATTTAAGCAAGTATGGAACTTGTTTGAGCTAATCATGCCACGTAGTAACAATATAATTTAGAATATCAATTCTAAGTGGCATTACCTCACATGTTCACATTTTCTAGGATTGTAATATGCACATAGCTTATTACTCCCCCATAATGTGATAATCCATTTATTTTCAACAAGAGGCAAGTTAAATCAAATAAGAGATAATTAATGAACATTGTGAAATTCGAATTTCTCATGAGAATGAAATACCACATGGAGACTATATAATCTTGTCACGTTAATAATAAGTGATATACCTCATGTACACATATTTTAGGATTGTGAGGTGGTAAGCACACCACTCCCCCAAAATGAGATAGTTCATTAATCTCTCAAAAGAGTCAACTTAAATTAATCATAAATTGCAATAAAGGCTCAACACAAAACAAACAAGTACATGGAGTGCAAACCAACAAACATATACTAGATTACTCAAGATAGGTAATTAGTAAGCACACCATATACAAACACATGCTAGACACAAAACTAACACATGCAAGGGGCAAGCAACTTTTAATGTATATAATTTAAATACAAGTTACCGCAAGGAGACACATTGGATAGGAGATAGATATATGATGATACAAATGACTTGGCTTGAGTAAATATAATTGATGAAGATCCCTTAATTCTTCATAAGATAGCCAAGTCTCCAATGCCCTCCAACAACACCTATTGATCAAGTTTTAGCTTGTTGGTCCCCAACCAAGTTGGGTCCTAAGAGGTTAGTCACAATAGGCTTGGCAACCCAAATGGTTCGTTTCTTAACACCACTTTGAGTGCCAAAATATTTGGCAAACACATTGCCAACCTTATCCTTCCGAAGGGAATAAACATCATAAATAATGATAGGGTTGGATAAGGTACCATTAGTGCATGAGGAAGCAAGGTGGCCCTTTTCACGGCATAAGTAGCAACATCGGCTTCCTCCTTTCTTCTTAGTTGATTTCTCAACTTGAGGAATTATAACTTGATTCTTCTTGGGAAGAAGCCTTTCTTCATCTTGAGGTTGAGCATGAGATTGAACTTGTGGCCGCTTCCCTTGTTGCTTCTCACTAAGAGGCTTCTTCTTTAATGGGCAAGACCTAACATGGTGCCCTTCAACATTGCACTTGAAGCAAACAATCTTGGACGAATTGTTGACTTGTTCTTGGCTCTTGTTCTTGTTGATTATATGATTCTTCTTTATATTGGACTTCTTGTTATTATTGGAGTTGAATCCAAGTCCACTCTTGTCATTGGGTAATCTTTGTACACTCAACATGTTGTCAAGTGCGGACTTCCCATGACGCTTTTCCAAGTCTTTCTTCAAAGAAGCGACTTGGACCTTGAGCTCTTTTATTTCCTCTACATGGTTAGTAGCAACACAAGTAATAGAGGAAGTAGATGATTCATTGTTAGAGCAACAAGGCATGGAAAGCAATTCATCACAAGATGTAGAGATATTATGAGTGAATGAATTAATAGGACTAGCACGAGGCAAAATAGAATTTTGAGTAGAGTTTGTGCTAATGTACACATGAGGCTCACAAGATATCACCTTGGTAGTAATAGCCTCATGAGCTAACTTTAGCTTATCATGTGAGACTAAAAGATCCTCATGAGAGCCTAAGAGCTTTTCATGACTTTCTTCCAATTTCCCATAATTGCTAGTTAGCAACTCAAGTTGAGACCTTAGCTCAACATTCTCCTTCAATGTAGATGCTTCACGAGAAATAGAGTTAGTAGCACAAGCATCATAATTAATAGAAATAGGAGAAGGAAAATTGGCAAGTCCTTTTGAATATGAAGCTTTAAGTTGAGTATGTTCGACTTTTAGCTCATCATTTTTAGTTTTAAGACAATTAACCACCTCAAGATTTCTATTATGAGAGTCCTTTAATTTTGATAACTCTAGAGTAAAAGTCTCTTCAAGAGATTCATTGATATTTTGTTCTTCTACAAGAGCTTCCTCTAGTTTTGCAATTTCATTGGAATAATCACGCTCGCGGCTATAACACGCGTCAATGCATGCTTCCAAATCCTTAATGGTGATATTGCGCCTATCAAATGCTCTAATGATTTCTAGGAAATTGGCACAAGCATCTTTATCCTCATAAAGGATATTGTGAATCATTTTACCTTTCTCCATTAACGAATCATTGTCATTATCATCGTCATCATCATCATCATCATCATCCTCATCACCATCATAATCATCATCATCATCACTAGATACATTGGCGTTCAAAGTAGGAGCTACCTTTGAACCTTTAGCCATAAGGCAAAAGTGAGATATGGTAGATGATGATGAACCATTACTTGAAGCGCCACTTAAATCCACATCTTGTTCCATGGAATGTTGAGTTTCTTCTACATGGTTAGTAACACAAGTACTAGAGGAAATACAACCATTTTTACTATGGAAACAAGATGTATCAAGCATATCATTATAAGATTTAGTCAAGGAATTTTTACATGATATGCATGAACTATCAACGCAAGTATGTAAATCATTTTGGGTGCTAGGTGTGTTTAAGTCCATAGACAAAGTATTGCAATAAGATAGAGATGAAGAATCGTCAACAATAAGCATACTATCAAGATTGCAATTTTTGTCACTACTCACCATATCATTATCTTGTGCCTTGACACATGTTGGTGAGGTAGAAGAAGTTGAGAACTCATCACGCCCGAAGGTGGAGGGAGTATAATCATCACCACAACTTTTGGACACATCATATTTAACTTGAAGCTTGGTCCAAATATCATGAGCTTTCCAAGATGGCCTAATTGACTCAAGAACTACAATACTCAAATATTTGGAAAACACATTAGTAGCTTGGGTATTGAGATATAAGTTTTTCTCATCCTCTAAAGAGCAATCAATACCCGTTGGAGTAGAAAAACCCATATCTACAATTTTCTCTATATTTGGACCCATGTCCTTAAAAATATTAAGCATACTAATTTTCCAAGTATTATAATTTGTGCCATCGAATATAAAAGTGTCATTATGCACTAATCCCCTAGCCGACATCTTTACTCTCTAGGTTGTGAAACCCTATGAAGAGAGACCCGGCTCTGATACCAATTGAAAGGACACGGATGTCGCCTAGAGGGGGGGTGAATAGGCGTTTAAAAATAATTACGGTTAAGGCTTGAATAAATGCGGAATAAAACTAGCGTTTAATTTATCAAGCCAAAACCTAAACAAACTAGGTTCACCTATGTGCACCAACAACTTATGCTAAACAATTCAAACAACTATGTGATAGCAAGATATGTTACTTCAAGCTCGATGGCTATCACAAAGTAAATTGCATAAGTAAAGAGTTCGGGTATAGAAATAACCGAGAGACGAGGAGACGATGATTTATCCCGAAGTTCACTTCCCAATGGAAGCTAATCTCCGTTGGAGAGGTGTGGAGTCACAATGACTCCAAGCGCCCAATGGCTCACCTTATTCTCCTCGTGCCTCCACCAATGCGGAGTGCCACGATCCACTATGGGACCTTTGAGGGCGGTCACCGATCCCGTACAAGGTTGGGGCAATCTCCACAACTCAATTGGAGGCTCCCAACAATATCCCGCGAGCCACCAAAACTCCGAGATAGCAACAAGGTCCGGAGCTACCAAAACTCCGAGACAACAACAACCGTCTAGGGCACTCCAAGTACCCAAGAGGACAAGCTCAAGGGCACTCCAAGAACCCAAGAGTAACAAGCTTCTCAACCTTTCACTCGAACGAATCCTCGTAGAGAACTCAAACCGATGCAACCTATGCAATGGCAAGAACACAAGAAGTGCTCAAATCCTTCACTCTCAAATCCCACCAAAGCAACAAATGCTATGGGGGGAGAAGAGAGGAAGAACAATAAAGAACTCAACAAATGAATCCACAAGATCTAGATCCAAAGACTTTCCCCTCACTAAGAGGAGAGATGGATTGGTGGGATAATAGATCTAGATCTCCTCTCTCTTTTCCCACTAATTGGAGGCAAGAATCATGGAGGAATAGAGAGAGAGCAAACTCCAAAAAGGTCAACAATGGTGGGGGAAAACTTGCTAAAAAGGTAGGAAACCAATGGGGAAGAAGGCCCCTTTTATAGGCCCCCAAAAACAGCCCGTTGGGGGCATTCTGCCCCACCCCGGCCTCCCGGGCCGGCCAGGCCGGCCTCCAGGCCGGACGGTTCGGGTAGGGGTCCGGCCTGGGGAGCCCACCCCGGCCTGGGGCCGGCCTACCAGTTTTCAGAAAAAGTCCTTCACTAAAAACGCGATATCTTTTGCATCCGGACTCCGTTTTCGATGATCTTGGGCTCGTTGAAATCGTAAGAACGAGCACTACAAGATTATGCAAAGAAACATCATAGTCCATAATTGGATGATAAAACCAAATGATGAAAGTTATTACCTCTCTATAAAGGAACAATCGGTAAAACCTCCAATATCAAAAACGCAATAAGTTTTTCATGCGAAACCCGTTTTTGATGAACTTGAGCTTGTATTGAAGCACATGAAAAGCTCAAAAACAACACATCGAGAAAACACAAATAAGAACCAAGAAATGTTATGCCAAGTATGCAAAGGTTTGAGCTCTCTCCGAGTGATGCGATCAAGTTGCTAATATGAGAGCCCCTCTTGATAGTACGGTTATCTATCCTATAATCCGGTCTCCCTCCTAATGCTATGAGACCGGTAAAATAGAAAACATATCAAGATCATACCTTTGCCTTGAGCATTCCACTTGAGCTATAATATGACGATCTCGACCTCCTCAAGATGGAACACCTTTCTTGATTTCTTTTTGCTTGATGAAGACACAAAGATGCTCCCCCCATATGCAACTATGGGAGAGGCTCTTTTAAGTATATATTTACTTTAACATTATCTCCAAAAGAGTGGAAAGCTTCAAGAATGTGATCTCTTCGATATGCTTCCCTTGAACTTGCACTTCTCGAACTTGATGACGATCACAACTTGACGTCATCCACCATGGACTATATGAAATCTTCCTTTTGATGCAATCCCATGGAAAGATGCCTAACCCCACATAGATATACCACACACACATATAATGGGTTAGAACACAAAGCTATATGAACAATTACTTACGATACCATGATACCACATGGTGCATCTTCTTGTTTTGTGAGTTGATCACTATTAACCATCGCTTAGCACTTTGCCTTGATCAACCTTTTATCTTTTCTTCTCTCTTCATAATAATGATGTCTTGAAGGTAAAGATGAATGTTCACACAATATTCTTCTTCAAGACATACTTGCAATATGCTCAACTCTCTCATGACCAAACTTGGGATATTCACATGAATAGCACCTTGGTCACCACTTGATTATCTTGAATCCAACACATGGACATCAAGTATTGCCTGTGGAGAAACTCTACAAGTGTAGCTCAATGCAACCATTAGTCCATAGTGATTGTCATCAATTACCAAAACCACACATGGGGGAACCATGCTCTTTCACCACCTGCGCCAACGTTTTCCCAGTCAAATATTTATTAGAAATTAACTCATGCCACACCCCTTGCTCATTTAGAATCTTGAACAACCATTTACTCAGTAGGCACTTATTCTTAATATCTAAAACCTCGAACCCTAAACCCCCTTGATCCTTCGGACGACACACAATATTCCACTTAGTAAGACGATACTTCTTCTTAGTAGCATCACTTTGCCAGAAGAACCGAGATCTGAAGTAATCTAATCTTTTTCTTACCCCAACACACTACTAGAGATTTGCTTATAGCAGCATATCCTACCACAGGCGAACACGAAAGTCGACGCGCCTGGGCTACTTAGCGCAGGCGAACATGAGATATAAGCGCCTGGGGTAAGTCTCTTACCCCAGGCGAACAAATTACGGAAGCGACTGGGGTAAGTTTGGCAGGGTACCCATCACCACCCCCTAGCACTCTTCCTTTACCCCAGGCGAATAGCGTACCTGTTCGCCTCCGGTATAACACATACCCCAGGCGAAAAACTTACCTCTGCGCCTGGGGTAAGCTCTCGCTATTGCTGCAAAAAATGAGAAAACCTTTAGAACCGGTTTTTGTTACAAACCGGTTCTAAAGGATCTGTCCCCTGGGCCCCCCTCCCTGCAGACCGGTCCTAAAGGCCTTGCGACCATTTGCTGCAGGGAGGGGGGCCCAGGGGACAGATCCTTTAGAACCGGTTTGTAACAAAAACCGGTCCTAAAGGCCTTGCGACCATTTGCTGCAGGGAGTGGGGCACAGGGGCAGATCCTTTAGAACCGGTTTGTAGCACAAACCGGTCCTAAAGGCTTCCTTTAGAACCGGTTTGTATGACAAACCGGTTCCAATGTCCTTAGCTCAATGCTTTTTATTCTAAGTGGTCACCAGATCACCTGCACCCGCACCCACACGCACCCACACGCCGCCGTCGTCTCCCACGCCAGTATCGAGGAGGAGCAGAGCAGGTCGCCGCCGCCCACTCCGTCGTCGCCCACTCCGTCGTCGTCGTCGTCGTTGCGGATCCAGATCAGCCCCCCTCCCTCCCATCCCCCCTCCATCCCAGCCCACTCCCTCCCGTCGTTGTTGTGGATCCATAGGATGCATATGCGCCTGCTCCTGGTGGCCGCGGTGCTCCTAGATTAGACGAATCTGAAATGGATTTAGTGAACCGGTTTTGTTGCCCATATGCAACAGATTAACAACAGGACCTATACAATATCTCATTGCATCACATCCTATGCATACACACTGGACTTCACTAATGATCAATTGGAGTTTATCCGTCAGCAATGTGTCAATGAGAATTACAAGACCATGAGTTTGCTGCTATCTTCAAAGAAATATCTTCAAATATGTGAACTGGATATTATCTTAATCACATTTCTACCTCCCTGATGGTGAATGAATTAAGATGGATAATAATCAGTGGTAAAAGTTTCCGTAGAAACTTGTTCCATTGGTGACCAATGGTCACAAGGGGGAAGGAATGTCAGGGAATGTAATAGGGGGGTTATTAGTGGTTTAGTAGCAGTGAGGGTATTATTGGTATTTCATCTAAGATTCTGTTTCCCATGTGGCTTCACAATGCTGGCAAAGCATCGGTTTCGTCACATGATTCTGCATTTCAGGAATCCACCTCCAAGTGTTGCTTTGTTTTTGGATATTCCAATAAAGTAGATAGCCTTTCTGCATTTGTTTTGTGATAGGTAGGTGCTGCCATTTGTCTTTGTTTTGTGATAGCTAAGCTCCTCTAACCTCTATGTCTACTTTCTTAATTTAATAGAACATGACTTGCAAAGTATGTCGGTCCCGATGTGCCGAAGGACGATTCACCGGGTCTTCTTTCATGCTTCAGCTCCACGACGGTGACCTTGATTCTTTGGTAATTAACAAACGATTCTTTTTATGTTAACTTGCAACTTGTGTTCTTTCGTTTTACTATCCAGCTTAGATTGGTATGTTTCTTAACAAAAGATTCTTTTATATTTCTTTTTTAGATTGTACCATGCAATATTCGGGAAGAGTTCAACGAGTTAGTAGGCAATACCGTGGATTTCGATGTTCACGGGACCATTTACATTCTTCGAGTGAAGAAAGACAGAAAGAAGACCTACTTCTACGGGGAACAATTGCAGGCTATCATCGCCACCTATAATTTAAGCAGATGTGATTACATTCACTTCTCTATGGCAGGACCGCAACCTCGTATCAAAATTGTGTATATGGGCGGGATTGCGAGCGAGGATGGCGGTAGTGAGGATGATACAGACACTGAGGATGATATGGACACTGAGGATGATATGGACGAGGAGGACCCATGGAAACATGTGGTGGTTGCTCAAAGAGCCAATCTTAGCGAGCTTGAGAAGGACCGTGTCCTTCAGAAACTCGCCCAGATAGATAGCTACATCAGGTTCCCTTTCGTGCATCGCATCACCAACACTAATGTCTCCAATGGACATGTCATGGTATGTTTCTTAACACTTTCTTATTCCTATAGTTGCTTATGTTATAATGTGGCCGGTATGTGACATTGTGCTTTTATTCTTTCTTGAAATTGTGTGTTCTAGAAAATACCTATGGCGGTAGCGGATAGTGCTGGCATGGAGCAAGGTACCATTGGAGTACGCCGTGGAGAATCAGGAAATGTCACCGCAGTTCCGATCACCAGGGATAATGCTGATGGTCGCGTCATCCTCAACTCTCAAGCATGGAGGCAGTTCCATTCCGCAAGAGTTGGTATGGAGTCTGGCCGAGCTATTCTGATCACCATGAGGAATAGTGACATCCCCAACTTGGACAAGATCATGGTCATCAACTACATCAGCCCGCGCTAGATAGATGACGAGTTTGTTCAAATTAGAACAAATAATCATTTCCATCTGACTAACTACTGGATTTATCAGTATTATGGTTGTTTTCGAGACTATGTAATTTTGTTGAACTATGTGGTGATGATCGAGACTATGTGTTGATGATCGAGAATATTTCTGTTATGAAACTTAATTGTGTCATTTTGCTGTTATTCTGTCATTTTGATACTTATTTCTGTCAATTTCCTGTATTTCTGTTATTTTGGTTTCTTTTATATTTTGACACAGCAAAACCATACCCCAGGCGAACAGAATATAGTACCCCAGGCGCATCTGTACCCCAGGCGCAGAGTGCTTGTTCACCACAGGTAAAAGGCTTACCCCAGGTGCACAAGGCCTATTCGCCTGGGGTATGGCAAGTTACCACAGGCGCATTTCGCCTGGGGTAAGCCATTACCGCTGGCGATATGGTCCCAGGCGAACCGAAATGCGCCTGTGGTAGGCATTTTTGGTTCGCCTGGGGTAAGCTTTCCTCTAGTAGTGACAGCTATTTCAAAGAAAGATAAAAGGAACATAGGTAGGCTTGTCAAAACCGAATTAACTAGAACCAACCTATCTCCATAAGATAACAATTTACCCACCCAAGAGCTCAATTTTTGTTCGAAGCGATCCTCGATAATTTTCCACTCTTTATTTAATAATCTCCTGTGATGAATAGGAATACCAAGATATTTAAAAGGAAGAGACCCAACCTCACAACCGAAAACAACACGGTATTCATCTAAACATTCAGAAGCTCTGCCAAAGCAGAAGATCTCACTCTTGTGGAAATTTATTTTTAAACCCGAAAGCTGTTCAAACATAGACAAAATCAATTTCATGTTGACAGCTTTCTCAATATCGTGTTCTAGAAAAAGAATTGTGTCGTCAGCATACTGAAGAATGGATATCCCCCCATCTACTAAATGGTCCATAAGACCCCGCACTTGGTTGTCCTCTTTACCTCTATCAATAAGAACTGCCAACATATCTGCAACCAGATTGAACAAAATCGGAGAGAGGATCCCCTTGCCTCAATCCCTTTAACGTTTAAAAGTAATGACCAATATCATCATTAACACGCACTCCCACACTTCCCCCTTGGATAAAACGAGCCACCCACTCACACCATTTTTTATTAAAACCCTTCATACGCAAAGTCTGCTGCAAAAATGCCCAATTAACCTTGTCATAAGCTTTTTCGAAATCAATCTTAAAAATGACCCTATCCATTTTCTTCCGATGAAGCTCATGTATGGTTTCATGCAATACTACTACCCCTTCCAGAATATTCCTACCTGGTAGAAATGCAGACTGAGATGGTTTGATAACCTTTTGAGCAATGGAAGTGATTCTATTTGTTCCCGTCTTAGTAAATATTTTAAAACTCACATTGAGAAGACAAATGGGACGGTACTGCTCAATCCTACATGCATCATCTTTTTTAGGGAGCAAAGAAATAACACCAAAATTCAGCTTATAAAGAGGTAACGACCATGGTCCTTTTTTCAGATTTTTTGAAAACTTTAACTTGGACATAATAAAGGACAAAACAAAGATATATTACTGTTTGATTGTTTCGGTGGTGCCCAGACCAGGAGCACGGAATCCGGATGGAATTGCTGTCTCTACGACTCTATCACTGGTCCACTGCCGTGTGGGCTCGTGTGGGTCCGGACAGGTCCCATTTCTCGCCGACGTCTCCTTCAACCCCCCGGCTCACTTTCTCCGTGTTGGGGCGCGTAGAGATAAACGAAAACTTTTCCTACGCAATGCTCCAAGATCTAGCCGAGGTAGAAGGCCACGAGTATTACCACTAGACGCGCAGGTGCGGATTATCGATGTAGCGCGTCGGGTCGGGGCAGTGCAGTCCCACGATCCGGTCCGGCCGATCCAATCCCTCGAACGTCGAAGTGCTGAACGTACAGCACCTCTGCCGGTATCCACACGTACGAGGAGGAGCTCCGACGGCGGACTGCTAGGTCCGGTGCGGCGGCTGGACTGAGTGGGGCTAGGGTTCCCAACGCATGGGAGAGTGGACTAACGTGCCCGCTGGGCAACCTGCGCCCCTCTTTATATAGCGTATGGTAATGGGCTGCACAACACTTGTGGCCCATTCCCTCTGTGAGTCCGACTCACTAACTCAGTCCATTTCCGGTTCGGGTCCAACCCAACCAATGTTTGCTCCCGCTCTTAAGTGTGCGACCCTGCAGGCTCATGGCGACTTGGACACGATTAGAGTCCAACTCTCAATCGATCAATCGGTAGCGGCTCCTAGCAGAACGTGCCGACTCCCAAGTACCATTGAGTCATGACGACATACCTTTCAATGTGATATTCATCTTAGTCCTTTTTGCCTCACGATATACCTTGTCGAACTATAGGCGATTTATCGTCATCCCTTAAATAGCTCAACTCTCTTCTCGATCCGTGATATGTGATTCACCTGACTAACTCTTAGTCAACAGACACAGTTAACACTTAACTGAGTTGCGCATGGCCATGCTTCCTGAATCATATCACTCGAGAGGGCCCAGAGAATATCTCTCCATTCGGAGGGGCAAAATCCCATCTTGATTATCCACATCACGCAGCTTGCTTCTCATTCGACCCGAACTCTGCCTTTATAGTTGCCTTGTCACAGAACAACGTTTGACAGAACCTAAGTCGGTGATCCACAACTCGGATTGTGCGACAACCTCAGGTCTAAGGATTACATTGATTGAGACATGCAAATGACGACTTGATCGTTGCATCTCAATGTGGGTCAGTCCGACTTGCTAAACTCTTTAGACAAGTCCGTGAACGCTGGAATGGCATCACCATGCCCATGACAAGTGGAACCGTGTCATCAGCCAACACTCACATTAGTCTAGGGTGTGTGTCCAGCACAACCTTAACGACCAAGGACAATTAGTATGAACAACATGAATACATAGTTCCACAATCGAATCACATATTCAATGACATATATCAGATGTTCAAACCAAAGGACAACTTAATAACTTTATGAATACAGTGGGAATTACATCATACATGATTGCCTCTAGGGCATATTCCCAACAGTCTCCCACTTGCACTAGAGTCAATCATCCTGGCATCATATGCCTAGGCATCTAATGCCCATACCTCTCGTGTGCGCCTCATGCTTAGGCTGTGGTAGCGTCTTTGTCAACGGATCTGCAATGTTTGCATCCGTGTGTACTTTGCATAACTTGATATCACCTTGTTCGACAAACTGGCGAATGAGGTGGTACCGCATGAGTATATGTTTGTTCTTCTGGTGTTGTCTAGGTTCCTTGGCCTGTGCGATAGCACCATTGTTGTCACAATATACGTCCAAAGGATTGGACGCGCCCTGAACCACACCAAGATCAATCAGGAGGTTCCTGATCCAAACAGCTTCCTTTGCCGCCTCTGAGGCAGCAATATACTCAGCCTCTGTTGTAGATGCAGACACCGTATCTTGCTTGGAACTCTTCCAGCTCACAGCTCCCCCGTTCATTACGAACACGTATCCCGATTGCGAACGAGAATCATCTGAGTCGGTGAGATAACTCGCATCCGTGTAACCCTTTACACTGAATTCCTCATCACCTCCATAAACTAGGAACATTTCCTTAGTATTTCTCAAATACTTAAGGATATTTTTAACCGCTGCCCAGTGGGCTTCGCCAGGGTCAGCCTGGTATCTGCTCGTAACACTTAGAGCATAGGAAACATCTGGCCTAGTACAAATCATGGCATACATGATGGATCCTATTGCCGAAGCATACGGAATCACACTCATCCGACTTCGCTCATCAGTCGTCGAAGGACACTGAGTCTTGCTAAGTTTTATGCCATGGGACATCGGCAAGAATCCCTTCTTGGACTCTTGCATTTTGAATTTCTTCAAAACCTTGTCCAGATATGTACTCTGACTCAATCCAATGAGCCGCCTTGATCTATCTCTATAGATCCTGATTCCTAATATGTAAGTTGCCTCACCCAAATCTTTCATTGAGAAACTCCTTTCCAATGACTCTTTGGTTTCTTGCAACATCATGACATCATTTCCAATCAGTAATATGTCATCCACATATAAGATTAGAAAATTTACTTTGCTCCCACTAAACTTCTTGTATAAACAAGAATCATGATCGCTCTTGATGAAGCCAAACGATTTGACTACCTCATCAAAGCGAATGTTCCAACTCCGAGATGCTTGCTTCAACCCATAAATGGATTTCTGAAGTTTGCATACCTTGTCAGCATTAGCTGGATCGACAAAACCTTCGGGCTGTATCATATACACGTCCTCAGTTAAATTTCCATTAAGGAAAGCCGTCTTGACATCCATCTGCCATATCTCATAGTCGAAATAGGCTGCTATAGCTAACATGATCCGAATTGATTTAAGCATCGCTACAGGCGAGAATGTCTCGTCGTAGTCAACTCCTTGAACCTGTCGGAACCCCTTCGCGACAAGTCGTGCTTTATAGACGGAAATATTTCCATCCATATCAATTTTCTTCTTAAAGACCCATTTGCACTCGACGGGTCTTGCACCGTCAGGCAGATCAACCAAATTCCAAACTTGGTTTTCATCCATGGACTTTAACTCGGATCTCATGGCTCCAAGCCATGACTCGGAATCAGATCCCACCATCGCTTCCGAATAAGTTGCCGGCTCATTACTGTCTAACAGTAAAACATCTCGAGCACTCTGTAATCTGGCAGATCTCCGTGGTTCAGGTGCTGTTACCGGTGTAGGTACCACGACCGGCTCAGCCTCCAAGGCGTTCGCCGACTCGCCCCTAGCCGGTTCCTCTCGAATTTCTTCGAGTTGCACTGTGCTCCCACTGACTTCCCGACTGAGAAACTATTTCTCAAGGAAGACACCATTCCGAGCGACAAACACTTTGCCCTCTTCCCGGTTGTAGAAGTAGTACCCCAAGGTTTCCCTCGGATACCCCACGAAAATACACTTATCCGACTTGGGCGTGAGCTTGTCCGACTGAAGTCGCTTGACAAATGCTTCACAACCCCAAATCTTTAGAAAAGACAAACTTGGCTTTTTACCAGTCCACATCTCATGTGGTGTCTTCTCTACTGACTTTGATGGTACTCTGTTTAGTGTGAAAGCTGCAGTTTCTAGACAATAACCCCAAAATGATAAAGGTAGATCTGTCCGACTCATCATTGATCGTACCATGTCCAACAAGGTCCGATTTCTCCGTTCCGATACACCGTTTCTCTGCGGTGTACCCGGCGGAGTGAGTTGAGGAACTATTCCACAACTCTTTAGATGGTCATCAAACTCATGGCTCATGTACTCGCCTCCACGGTCCGACCGTAGAAACTTTATTTTCTTGCCGAGCTGATTTTGTACCTCATTCTGGAATTCCTTGAACTTTTCAAAGGCTTCCGACTTGTGTTTCATTAAATAGATATATCCATACCTACTCAAATCATCAGTGAAGGTAATGAAGTACTCATAACCACCTCTGGCTGTCGTGCTCATTGGTCCACATACATCACTATGTATTAGTTCCAATAAGTCGGACGCCCTTTCACAACTCCTTGCAAAAGGTGTCTTGGTCATCTTGCCTAGTAGGCATGATTCGCATGTCTCGAATGACTCTAAGTCAAACGAAGTTAGAAGTCCATCATCATGGAGCTTCTTCATGCGCTTCCAACTTATATGACCAAGCCGACAGTGCCAAAAGTAAGTCATATTCAGATCATTTGGTTTCAACCTTTTAACATTTATGTTATAGACGGATTCACTATCAAGATTTAAAATAAATAACCCGTTCTGAACGGGTGCAAAGCCATGAAACATATCTTTCAAATATAAAGAACAACCATTATTCTTAATATTCGACTCATAACCTTGTCTCATCAAACATGAGGCGGAAATAATGTTTCGACTAAGCGCTGGAACATAATAACAATTATTTAGTTCCAAAATAAATCCTGAAGGTAAATGAAGTTGCATCGTGCCGACTTCCAACGCAGCGACTCTCGCCTTGTTGCCGACCCGAATGTCAACCTCTCCTCTTGCCACGCTCCTAGTTCTTACCAGTCCCTGCAACGAGTTGCATATGTGAATAACTGATCCGGTATCATATACCCAAGAACTATTAGGCGCATCAGCAAGATAAATGTCTATAACATTGCACACAAGCGTACCTGAGTTGGAAGTCACACCTCCACTCTTGGCTCTGTCAGCCAAATACTTGGTGCAGTTCCTCTTCCAGTGGCCATCTTGCTTGCAATAGAAGCAGTTGGCTCCGGCTGTAGGAGAAGGTTTAGTCTTTGAGGGAGCACTCTGGACAGGGCCATGGGTGCTACCTCCTGACTTATCCTTCTTCTTCTTAGTCCAAGAACTCTTCTTGAACTTAGCCTTATTCTGCACCATCAACACTTGACTGGTGCCTTTCTTGATATCAGCCTCTGCCGTTTTGAGCATCCCATGTAATTCAGTGATACTCTTATCCATACCATGCATATGATAGTTCGAGATGAACGGACCATACGCACTAGGAAGAGAGTTCAGAATTATATCAGTGGCGATCTCTTCTTTAATTGAGAAGCCCAAGCGATCCAAAGACTGTATGTAACCAATCATCTTGATTACATGCGGACTCAGTGGATCGCCGTCTTTCAGCTTACAGCCAAGCAAAGCTTGAGAGACTTGATACCTCTCAGTCCTTGCTTGAGCCTGGAACATACTTTTGAGGCTTTCGATCATATCGTAGGCCTCAACATTCTCGAACTGCTGCTGCAAGTCCGGTTCCATGTGTGCAAGCATAAGACAGCTAATCTCCGTAGACTCATCTCTAGCCTTACGGTAGGCATTCATGACAGCGACAGTCGCATCGTCATCAGGCTCATCTGGAAGTGGAGTTTCTAGAACATGTTCTTTCTTGTCATGCTTGAGGACTATCCTCAGATTACGATACCAGTTGGTGAAATTAATTCCATTAAGCTTATCTTTCTCTAGGATTGACCTCAACGCAAAAGTGGACAACTGAGGAAGGTTGCTAGGTGCCATTGATCTACAACAGAAAATACGCAAAAACACTTAAGACATGTATTCATAAAAGAGCAGTCATATTAAACGTTTTAATACTTATGCTCCCACTAGAACCAACATCCCTCCGATGGTTGCTAAGTGATTCAGGACCCTAAATAAGCAAGCCGACTAGTGAGCTTTAGCATCACCGCTAGCCGTCAAGTGATCTAGGTAGGCAACACCTTGCCAATCGTATCTCTATACGACTCCTGTTAGTTGGGTGACATCACATGCCCCGGCTCCCAACCTACTTCGCCCCGAGCCCCACAACCGTTGTGATGGACTCGTCTAGATTACCAAGTGCTTCTGCGTGTAAGAGTCCGACTCAAACCCACCTAACCGGAAAGAATTGGTAGCACCTCAATTTTATGAGCCCACTACCAAAAATGTCCGACTTGTGATGGTGCAGCACTGGCGGGGCGACCGACTAGACCTTCTTTGAGGGATTAAAGAATCTACCAACTATCTAAATAGAGGTAAATAGAGACATAACAATAACACAAATAAAGCAATTAAAATGTGAAATGGTATGGCTCTCTTCATGGTGATCTCCATCTCCACGAAGCTTGTAAGTCGACTCGTGCCAACTCTTGTCACGCGCCATCTTACGCCATGTAGCCGACTTGTACATCGACTTGCATGCCTTCCGGGTTCTCCAACAAGCTACACTAGCTAGTAAATGAAATTTACATAGAGAATCCGACACGCAGGCCGGTATACAATAATATGACAGCACCTAGGCTCCAGCCGGCTGACAAAAAACATGATACGCAGATCATGTATGGATTACACACATCACATGCACATAAGCCATACCATTCACAACTTCCTGCAAAAACAAGTTATGCATAGATACGATATCTACCGGCGTTGTGAAACTCGCAACGACATCTAAGGCGCTACGACAGGATTTCGGAAAACGCAGATCTCATCTGCATTCCGATCATGGATTTCTTCATCGGATAAAACGATTTTACCCGAATCTGATCCGTATTCCGATTCGACCAAACTCTTTGATCTTCGATCACCGCAACTGGATTTATGTGTCACGGTATACCCCGATGGCGGAAACCGACCGGTAGGGGTAAGTTGTTCCACGACCTTAGCAGCATGATCACGGAAACCAGATCATCCATTAACCCCGAGTACGATTGATCCAATCAACCTTGTACAAAACCGATCTATCTCATAGACCGACCACCAAAACAGCAATTAGATCACATCTAACGCTAACTACATATCACATATGTACGGATCTCGGGCCTAATACCAGAAGCTACCGCTCTGATACCACTGTTGGGGCGCGTAGAGATAAACGAAAACTTTTCCTACGCAATGCTCCAAGATCTAGCCGAGGTAGAAGGCCACGAGTATTACCACTAGACGCGCAGGTGCGGATTATCGATGTAGCGCGTCGGGTCGGGGCAGTGCAGTCCCACGATCCGGTCCGGCCGATCCAATCCCTCGAACGTCGAAGTGCTGAACGTACAGCACCTCTGCCGGTATCCACACGTACGAGGAGGAGCTCCGACGGCGGACTGCTAGGTCCGGTGCGGCGGCTGGACTGAGTGGGGCTAGGGTTCCCAACGCATGGGAGAGTGGACTAACGTGCCCGCTGGGCAACCTGCGCCCCTCTTTATATAGCGTATGGTAATGGGCTGCACAACACTTGTGGCCCATTCCCTCTGTGAGTCCGACTCACTAACTCAGTCCATTTCCGGTTCGGGTCCAACCCAACCAATGTTTGCTCCCGCTCTTAAGTGTGCGACCCTGCAGGCTCATGGCGACTTGGACACGATTAGAGTCCAACTCTCAATCGATCAATCGGTAGCGGCTCCTAGCAGAACGTGCCGACTCCCAAGTACCATTGAGTCATGACGACATACCTTTCAATGTGATATTCATCTTAGTCCTTTTTGCCTCACGATATACCTTGTCGAACTATAGGCGATTTATCGTCATCCCTTAAATAGCTCAACTCTCTTCTCGATCCGTGATATGTGATTCACCTGACTAACTCTTAGTCAACAGACACAGTTAACACTTAACTGAGTTGCGCATGGCCATGCTTCCTGAATCATATCACTCGAGAGGGCCCAGAGAATATCTCTCCATTCGGAGGGGCAAAATCCCATCTTGATTATCCACATCACGCAGCTTGCTTCTCATTCGACCCGAACTCTGCCTTTATAGTTGCCTTGTCACAGAACAACGTTTGACAGAACCTAAGTCGGTGATCCACAACTCGGATTGTGCGACAACCTCAGGTCTAAGGATTACATTGATTGAGACATGCAAATGACGACTTGATCGTTGCATCTCAATGTGGGTCAGTCCGACTTGCTAAACTCTTTAGACAAGTCCGTGAACGCTGGAATGGCATCACCATGCCCATGACAAGTGGAACCGTGTCATCAGCCAACACTCACATTAGTCTAGGGTGTGTGTCCAGCACAACCTTAACGACCAAGGACAATTAGTATGAACAACATGAATACATAGTTCCACAATCGAATCACATATTCAATGACATATATCAGATGTTCAAACCAAAGGACAACTTAATAACTTTATGAATACAGTGGGAATTACATCATACATGATTGCCTCTAGGGCATATTCCCAACACTCCGACCTCAGTAGCGGGAAAACTCCGGCTAGACTCTTCAACCCAGACCCTCGCCGCCGCCTCCACTCGATCCCCGTCCGGACTCGACGCCGCCCGCTCGGCTCCGACGACGACCAGCTCCAATGGCCTCCGTCCGCCGACGCTCCTCGGCCTCCCCGCTCGCGCCCAAGGCCCCGCACCCCGACCTCCTCAAACGGGACAAGCTCATGGACCTAATCCATAACTGCATCAAGCTCGACTCGGAGAGCGTACGTACCTCTATCTATTCCCCACTGTCTCAGAACCCTAGAACATGACTTTTTTTTCTCTCTCCTGCGAAATTCGGCAGAAAATCAACCAGAAGAAGGCGTGGGACCTGGGGCTCATCGACCACCTCAGCGAGATCATCCAGGAGGAGGACGACCAGACCAACTTCCAAGTGGTGCGTGCGTGCTCAGATGTTCCATTTCCACTTCTTATTTATCAGATTGGAAGGAGATTTGTGCTTCTTTTCTTATAAAATATGTTTGGGGGAAAACCACATCTTCAGGCTGGCTGCATTCTGAATGCGGCCTCGAAGATCTATTCACTGCGTGTGGATTCAGTGCATTCGGAAACGTACAAGGTGCTTGGTCGGTTCAATCGGGCCGCTAAGCCTGGTATGGAATTGTTAGGGGATTCCTTATTTATTAACTTAGCTCTCTGTTCACACATAGTTAGATTATAACCTATATTCCAATGTACTGATTTGGTTAATGTCTCTCAAGATTTGGGAGAAGATGGCGATGCACAGGTAGAAGACATCACCAAAAAATATGAGGATAAGAGGGTACATATCTTTGAGCTGAATTTCTTTACTTCACCTATTCCTTATTTTGCTAATGCTGTTTTGCTGTTCAGATCTCACCCTCTCCAACACTAGAGTCTTCATTTGAGGCTCTTAACATGAAGAAGTTTGATGGTATGCCCTCTGTGCTTCCGTTAAAATGCATATTTATTCCAACATGAGACTTGAGGCGATTTTATCCAATTCTAGTTAGCTTCACGGTGGACCCTCTATACAGTCAGACCACAGCTCAGTTCGACCAAGGTGGAGCCGAGGGTCTCTTATTGTACAATCTTGGAGTATATGGCAGTTGTCGTGTGCTTTTTGATTTGTTTGAAGCATCCGACAAATGTATCTTATCTGATATTCAAGAGAAGGATGAGCTGATTGATCTTTCATTTGCTGAAGGTAAAAATCAGTCTGCTATGTATCTCCTTTAGATGTTCCTTCCAATGGGTTTTGAAGTAAGTTGCTCCTTATTGACAGAACAAATCGAGCAAATGATACTTCACATGCCTCTATGCAATGATATCTCTCCTACCTTGAGGGATATCGTGGCTCAGTTTGACGAAGAAAATACAAGGCCATCATATGATGCATCTTCCTGTCAAATGCCAGCAATGGAAGATCAAATTGTCGATAACAAGAATGATGTCATCATGCAACCTGATTGTGAGTATCATGAAAATGACAATTCAATGAATTTCAACTCAACAAGCTATCAAGAGGTATTTGTAAACTAGGACATGCTCCTGAAAATACCTACATTTATCATCTGGTGTTTACTTGTGACTTATCCATGCATGTCCTCTGCTTCAAACTAGATGTCATTTTAGCTTGCATTGGTTTTAGGACGAAAAGGGGTAATTTAATTCCTTGGTAGGAAAAAGAAAGATCCAGGAAACATAAGGAGAATTGGAAAATATATGAGCAACATCCATTAGCCATACAACAGAAATATTGATTCATATATTCAACTTGTACATCAAGCATTTCTTTTGTTCATATATTCTGATGCCTTCAACGATTATTTCTCTTGTGTTAAAATAATGATCCACTTTTTAGGCTAGTACAGAAGCAATTTTTTATGTCGAATCACATTTATTGTTTGTTACAACCTAGAGTTTGAAACCTGATTCTCTGTTTGTCTCGAATGTATTGGTGTAGCAGGGAACCGATGAGTACACTTTTCAGGGCCCTGATGGTCCTGATGTAGATGAAAGGTTCAAGACTATTGCAGATTTTCTGTCACTTGGCATCGGGTTTTCTTCAAAAACAAATGCTTGGGCAGGACCCGATCATTGGAAATATCGAAAAGTTAAAGGTAAATCTTGGAAGTTAATCCTATTTTGGTTACATTTCAGAACGGCTTATTTATTGTTTGAGTTTACATTCTTCTAGATCTGGAGCCTGCTCGTAATTTATCTGGTGATTTGAATGTAACAAAAAAGACAAAGAATAAAAGAGTCAGAGAGGAACCTGATATTGATTTCACCAAGGCATTGGAGCATGAGATGGCAAATTTGTTTGCACCTCCCAAAAACCCGAAATCATTGCTGCTGCCTGCGAATAAGGGTCGCTGGAATAATAAACTTCCAGAGGATTGTCATTACCAACCTGAAAGCCTTGTTAAATTATTTCTTCTTCCGGATGTTTTGGTAATGTTAAATTTTCATGAAAAATATTCTTGATATGGAGATATGGGTGGTTATAATAACTATTAATATTTTTTGTAGTGTCTGGCTCCGAGAAGAAAACCACCTGGTAAGATTTGCAACATTCTTGCTTTATGTAAGTTTTGTGGAGTCTGGCATTTTGTAGAAGTCCTTGGTAAACATTGCTCTTCTTAACAACATGTTATCTTTTATTGTTCACTATGTGTATTGATTTTCTCTAGTTCCTTTTATTTCTGATATTTTCAAGTTAAAGTTGTTGTCCCCTAAATAAACTGTGTTGTGGTCTTGTGGATCATAGTGTATTGTTGTACTTTGGTCTGAAAATTCTTGTTTTGCTTTTAGGCTCTATTTGCACAATCCAAGCAAGATTTAATCTATTATGGACATTGGCAGATGTTTTGGTAGGCTCCTATAAGCAGTAAGGCTCAGTTAGCAGTTGGTGAACTGTGCTGTGCTGAACTATAATCTGCTGTGTGGATGTAGCCACGAAAATAAGAAAAAGTTAGTTAAAAAAAAGGTGAAATAGACAAAAGCTGGATAGATGAACTTAATTATCATAATCCATCCCAATGCCAAACAGAGCGATGTTCTCATACTAGGTTATGTCAATATTCCTGTTGATATGATTTTGCCAAAACAATGCTCACATAATTTTTTTGATACAATGGTAACCATGGTATCTTTGGCCCCCTCCTTATAGATGATTCAATGGACAATACCGATGACTTTATGCCATCTGGGCCTTGGAATGATGATAACTTGTGCAACGATCATGTCGATGAAGGGAATGCTGACAGTGATATAGAAGAGCAAGCATATCTTATTGATAAACCAAGAAAGGTGCATCCTTTGTCCTCCCTGCTTTGAAGATGTTCAATTTTGTATAGTTATGTTGGGACATGCTTATGTCCTCTTATCTTTCTATGCGTATCTGAAGAAAGTTGAATTCATATGGATGTATACACCCCGACTGAGTATTATTAAGAGTAACACAATAAAGTAATTTTTATTCTCGATTAATATTTGTAAATAGATCTTAACCAGTGGCTAGAAAATCATCATATGTGTCGGCACTATTGTATGCTTAATAGGTATATAGTGTTTTCCACTTTTTTTTTTTTGCTGATTTCCATTGAGCAGTGCTATCATCCGCTTTCTGATTAGTTGTCTTATACGATTCAGCTTTATGATTCTGTGACTGTTCTTGCCATATTATGTTACAAGTTTACTGTAATATACTGGTTCGAATGTCAACACATCTAGAACAAAGTATTATGGAATAATCAGTTTGAAGTTTGCTTCATGGCTTCAACCTTCAACCTATAAGCTGTTCCATTGTGGGCTCCAATCTAGAGTTGCTGACCTTTCAGTAGAGTGGTCAGCCCAAAGTATAGGATGTTTATATAAAGAAAAACATAATGTTTCATGCTGATAACTCTAACAAGTCTGAAGTTGACTTATCTTGTTCTTTGTCGTTACCAATTTACTTTCGGGCCTGGACTTGCAGATCTGAGACTGATGCCTGTTTCCTTTCTGAATTATAGATCAATAAGATGGATATACATTATGAAAAGGTATCGAAACAAGTTGATGTTCATGCCTTAAAGGAGGTGCTCTGGAATCACATCCTTAGATCTGCCGGGACTGATGATCTGGTATGGTATCCACTTTGATTACTGTCATTTTTGTTGGCTGTGGCATCCTTTTCTCGAAGAATTTGCGCACCACAATAATTGAGTCACTTTTACTGATCACAAACACTTTTCTCTTTGATTGACAAGACGACATTTTCCTAGACAAGTATTTGACCAACTAACTGTGCTGCTGTAATGTAATGTATACCAAGTGACAGCCATTTACTAGCATTCTTGGTCCAAAATAGTTTTCTGAAACTAAGTTGTCTGACATTCTGGATCTGAGTTTTAGCATTTGACATGTTTCACGTTTTTTTAGAAGAGGATATTCTATTTGTTTCTGGCATTCTATGTAATAAGCAATATCCACACCTGATTGGTCCAGCAGGTGTGCCTGACCAAGGTACTGCACGAGCTTCAAACATCATGCAGTAACCCAGCGACGCCACACCTTTATTTCATCTGTCTTCTGCACCTGGCAAACGAACACGGCTTGAAGCTGTGCGGCTGCCCAACCTTGGATGAGATCGATATACACAACATTCCGACTTGTGCCCCTGTCCTTGGCAGTTAGATGTGATGTTGCAGGTGTCGTGTACTCCCATGTGATAGTATACCCTAAGTGTATTTATGTGATGTCGCCTCTGATCGAGAGAGATTATTTTGTTTATTTTGTAGCCTCCTAGTGCTAGGTGTGGCTTGTGTGGCGAACATAACATATAGTGCAGTTCTCTTTTTTTTGTTTTTGTTTCTTGTGAAAATGTTTAGCAAATAGCGGATGATCATCTGGTCGGCATGCATTATTATTCTCTAACAAAGTAGATGACCCAAGAATTCCTAACCATTACAGAAATGTCTGGTGAGATGCTGTCTTGTTTTTTTTTTTTTGGCAAGGTAATACGGGATGCTGTCTTGTTACGGCATCAGCAATATTAGGGCCTGTTTGGAACACGGGGTATTTGTAGGAATATCGTAGGATAGGGATTTTGTAGGAAATATTTCCTTTGTCCCGTTTGGAATGGAGGAATAGGAAATGGAGATTCGTAGGATTATGTTCCTACGCTTCACGTTTCAGAGGAAAAGAAAAATCCACTCCAATCTATTGGAAAGTTTCCTGGCGGGAAACAAAGCTTCGAGGCACTTCCACATCTCTCTTTCGCTCGCTCGTGTGCGCAAAAAAAAATGCACGCGTAAGTAAAAGCCACCCTACCCCAAGGAAAACACATTGTCTCGTATGTCTGGGGCTGCAGGCGAGAAGCAGGTAAGCTTGCAACGGCAACAAGCCAAAAATCACCTCCGGCTGTTAGCAGGTTCCATGAATCTGATGCTTTTAGGTTATGTATATATCAGTGTAGCATGGGTAGATCGATCCATTTCAATTCCTACTTTTATCCACCGTGATTGCTTCACTGATTTTTGTAAGCGATTAGTACTTTGTTTGAAAAAAATCTGATTTATTTTCTCTAGGATTAGCACAATTCCTTGTGTGGTCCAGTAATTAACATGATTCATCATGAAACCAGAAGTGAGCAGTACGTGGCAACTGCCAGTGCTAGTTTGAAGAAAGGAAGGTAACTGCTAGCTGTTTCAAATTCAAAATATTTCCTATGCTTTTCCTATCCTGAAATCCAAACGGCTCATATTTTCTATTCCCGTGTTTTGACTTCCCATAGGATTGCTGGGGTATGACATCTCAATTCCTGTATTTTTTCCTATTACTACATTCTTCCTATCCTGTGTTCCAAACGGGGCCTTAATGTGTGTTAGCGTGTACAACTGCTCTGCCTGGTAGCACAAGAAAAGGACAATTTCTACGGGTATGCCAGCCAGCGACGAACTCCAGTCTCCAGATCATGGTCACTTCAAATGAATTGACTCAAGGGGCAAGGAAGATGGAGCTCGAACGGGCTACGGATGGGGGATCGAAAACTCCCGAATGCTCGAGCGCATGAACGAGCAGAGGAGAGGAGCGCTTCGTGCTGCGGCCGGACATTTGCTGGCTGGAGCGATACAAACCCATCCCATGCGAGCGAGACCAGTGCGTCGCAATGCATGTTTCTTTCGAAATACAATGTTGCTTTTACACGTGATTTATTCCAAAAAAAATCAATGTACTGTACCTCAATGGTCTGTGATCTAATCTAACTAACGGTTTGGATTCGATGCTCTGCCGAACCTTGCTCCGCGTCCCGGATTTCACGCGTGGGATAGGATCAATCCCGGATTTCACTCATCCTCTCCTTCCCGATTTGTCGCCTCACACCGCAACGATCCGTCCTCATAAACCCTCCTGCTCCCTACGATTCCGCCATCTCCCACCTGATCCATATCCCTCTTTTGGCCTCTCCTTCCTCAACCTCTCTTTCACGCCGGCTGGGGCGGTGAACGGCAGCGAGCGGCATCGTCGGATCCGGCCGCTGCGGAGGACCTGACGCCCGTCGCCACCCCCTTCACTCCTCCAACCTGCATGCCGCTTGCGCAGAGAAGCCACATCCCTCTCCTGCTTTTTTTTACTACTAGATGACAGTGTAGTTCTCCTTTGGTTTAAAGTTATTAGCATGTGTAGACCTAGCTTGAACAGTGGCATTAGCTGTTTCTTTTAACAGTGCAGTATCGTGCTTCCAATTTATATCGTGTTTCTTTCTTTGAACAGTGTAGATCTACCTATTAACATGTCTGTCAACGCAATGAGTATCTCAAGATAATCCTCAAAATTTATTTATCTCATTTTATAATAGACAGATTGTAATGCAGTATATATTGTGATTGCCATATTCGCATTCCTTGATTTTTTTTAAGGGTAAACCATAGCCATATTTCACATGTCATTGCTTTTACCGCGTGTAAGATACGGTATATGCGACGATCATATGCTATTTTGTATTGTATTTCTTATAAAGGTAGTGTCACACATATATAAGACAAATTTACATGTCATCAAACCGGAGTTACTAGAGGTTTTAGCACCCATCATAAACAACATATCTTTTTTATTTCAAAGCAAAATAATGATAACCTGATTGAGTCGATAATCTCTAAAATAAGTATTAAATATGTTGAGCCAAAAGTAAGTGGTTTGTTTTTTATTTTTATTTATACTAACTTGACATATTTGTGTTGATTTTGTATGTCGCTAGTTTGTGAAACAACTAGTTGCACATGTCAACCCAAGGAAAATCTTAGTCCATATCAAATTGTGACTTGTATTATGATTTGTCTTATTCGGTTGCGTATTCCACATTTGCAAATTTGCCAACCATTTCTTTTAGTTATGATAATCTGGTGCCAAACTTTCAGATTTGTCATATGCAGCCGAGTATGACATGTCATAGTACAACTCAAAATTTCATATGAGCTGAGATTTTCTTGGGGCGATAGTTGTACGTAGTTGTTTCACAAAATAGAAACACGAGATCAGCACAAATATTACAAGGTAAGTATAAAAAAAATAATGAACAAAGCACTTACTTTCGGACCAACGTATTTGATATTAATTTTACACATTATTGACTCAATCAAATTATCATTCTTTTAGGGTAGAATAGAAAACAAGATTAACATTGTGTTTATTTCGATATGGCAGATAAACTCTTTGTCAGTTTTGACAAAAACATGTATTTGGCAATTTCATTTGTACTTGTTTCAGAATGGCGTTTTGTGCAGCCAACCTCAGCTTCCTGTTTAAATGTTGGCCTAGATCGTGATATCTTTCTACCCCTTCGAGGTGCCGGATTGCAAAAAAGGAACATGATTCTTACTCAACCGTGCTACATGCTCTGAAAGTGAGTTTGGTTGCAGGTGACTGGGCTGAAAAACCAGAGGCCCAGAGCATGGTTGCATAAGAACTATTAACAATGCTTACTTCAACCTAAACAGAAAGGCCAGGGAACCAGAAGTCGCAACTTGACACAAATGGAGCTGTTAATTCTGCGAGGACAGACCTATTAGCAGTGCTTGACAAATTTGAGGCCCCCAAAATACCAATCAAATATAAGCAGGTTGTACTCATGCAATGAACAATTAATGAATTTTCTTGTGTGCAGATCTGGGATGCATTATAACGAATGAAGAACACCTTGTTTGTTTGTTTGTGTCAGTTTTGGTTGTCTCAGTTTGGGTCCTAGAACATCTTCTGGCTCCTTCAGTTTTGGTTGTGGGTCTGAGGCTGTTCCTGGGTGCTGGTCAATTGAAACTACTCCCAGATTCCCATGTTGCTTGATCCTCCCAGGTTCCATCCATGGCATTTTATAGGAGTACAAAAGTTCATTTTCTAGGAGTATTTAACAAGATGGCAGCTATCTGCTTAGTTGAGGAACTTTCTGGTGCCATGTAACAGTGACCTGAGTGTATTTTAATTATAAAATAATTCTTGAATCTTCATTTTTTCTTCACTTGCACCAATAAGAAAATTGCACTTTCAGGATCAAGAAGCAAGACTCACAGGAACTATCAAACAGGCTCAATGCACAAGTGGAATTGTACGAAGACTGCTACCGTACCATCGAGATTCAGAGTTGGAAGAATAATAAGCTAGATGTTCAGAGAAGCACAAGTTTCTCTTGTGTCATAATTTAAAATCTGAGCAGCACAAGTTTCTCTTGTGTCGCAACTTGAAAATGCTTCAGGAGTTACTCATCAAGTACCATGGTGACTTGCTTCAGTTTCTGTGCAGTATAAAACTGACAAAGCTACTAGTATTTGACTAATAAATCAACACTATGTTTTTTTATCTGTGAAGGCTGATTAAGCAAGCAACAGATAATCTATTTAGATGTTAGATCTAGATGTGTTTACATGCTACCAGAGTCCTGCTATCTACTTCCAGAAATGGTGACAATGCAAATGTTTCTTTGCTCCAATACTATGGTTCAGTATAGGACCTCTAGATGCATCGCCTGAGTGCCTAACAGCTTTAGTTTATGATGTTTCCGCACTTGCATATGATTTATTTATACCCTGCACTAGATAATGATCCAAGTATTACAGAGGAACCTATGGCAAAATAACCTTGAATTCTGGTAAGAACATGGTACATAGTTGTTAAAGTAGCCACGTTGAGTTTGAAGAACAGGGTACACCACTCATTTTCCAAGTTGTGTACATGACACCATAGAGATGAGATCTGTGAATCCTGTCTACTCCATTTTCCTAGCATAATTCCTATAAAAAACATTTATTCATTTCTAATGTGCACAACCCTACTTCTTGTTGATACAGGTGGTAGAGAACCTGAACCTTGCTGGTGTAGATCGGAAATTCGTGTGCCGAGGAGTACTACAAGCAGCTACTACTCCTGGAAATGAACCAGCACATCTGCAAATAAAAACTTCAAAAAAAAAACTAAATGAAGCAGATAGTAGTGGACATTAAGAAATATCAAACTTGTGAAGCATACTTTACTAGAGCATAGTTCAGGTTACAGAAAGAGAACTAGAGCCTAGGAAACTAGAGCATAGTGTCAAACCATGTTCACTGCAGATTCTGTACATATTCATGCCAAGGACACAACCTGCTATTACATTGTTAAGCATTGCAGACTGTTCATAAATGAACTTCTTTACAAGGAATTATGCCAACTGCACTTTAATTAAGCATTGTAGACTATTCATAAACTGAACTTCTGTTAAGCGCTTGTGGGGTTGCCATCTGCACTTTAGTAGCGGCCTATTCATAGACCAAATTCTGTAACCAATTTGACAATACCGCATCGACCTTTATAACTGAACTTATGAAGCAATGGACAAAGTAAGCTTTAACTAAGCTGTAATTCTGTAACCACACAATTAAATACTCCTAGGACAATAACATGAGCAGCTGCTTCAACCTGTAGAAATTGGAAATTCCATGAAACAACACAGAGCCAAAACAAAATAACAGACTAATCTAATTGTCCATACAAAAAAGCCTGGACAATACAGTATATGAATAACATACAAAGATTGGGAATCATTCAGTAATCCCTTCGTGGGATAATACAGGTGTTGCAAAAATTGTGTCAACCAAATATTTGAATATTTGACAGACTACTAGTATAGAAAGAACTACAATCATTTACCAAATCAAATTGACTTCATTAAATCTTTTCTGAAAAAATAGTTTCATAATATTTAATTATTGTTATTTGAAGCACCATTTTTTTTTTTTGAAAGAAACTGATGGTCACATTGTCAAGTTGGAGGCTGTCCTAATCTCCTAAAGAACTCATGTTGGGACAGACAGATAATCATTTTTACCGGTAAAATAGACATCATTCAGTAAAATTTCATCAGCGTATTCCACCTCGAAATTCCACCTAAATTTTCATGCAGGTGACTACATATACCACTTCGTGGAACTAAGCAATTTGTGCATCAGATTATTATTACTTTCTCCAAGCAAAAAATCCTTACCTTAATAAAACACAACAATTTGATTTTTGAAGCTTATATGTTTTCCTGACATTGTAAATATTAAGCTTGTACACACAAACCATCTTCTGCTAAGTGAAATGTAACAGCTCTAGATCTTTTTGTGTAAATAATAATTCGACCTTAATAAATTATCAAATCACCCTAGCCCACTCTTAACCATGGCTATATCCAATGTACACAAAGGACATTCAGGTAACACTACAGCCATGGTGAAGAGTGACAACTGATCACAAACAGATTGAGTGCAAGTATCATCTTGTCTTCTTCAAATATGCCATAAAAAAATCTTTTTAAGTTTGTAGACGACCATAATTGTCCCCGAAAATGCAGATGAAATTTTATGTCCTACTAGCAATGTAGCGGCCACCTCTACCCGAATAGGTGCAGCTACTAGGGAAGCTCTAAAAGCAGAACTTATTATCCACACATAAAAAGGTACCCGAATAGGCTGGATCATCACCTAATGAATAGCACATCGCCTGATTCATCTCTAACCAGCCCGATGATTTACCCCAGAACCATACCTACTAACCCCACCTGAATAGGCTGGTATTCTACAACTGTACAGCAACTGTAAGAGAAAAGAGCCAAGAGATCTAACTAAATATATCTATCCAAGGCTGAATGTACGCACATTACCAACATTACTGATCACAGGTGGGAGGGCTCTCCTTATACCAAGCTATACATCAGTGCGGGTGCAATACAGATTTCCGCAACCATTTAGCTACGTCCGGAGGAAGTTCTGGTTGTCCAGGAATCCTGCGCAGTCTGTATTTGAAGACCCTTGAACCTGGTATACCTTCTTTCCAGAAACCAACCACATGATACAGCCCATCATAGATGAATTTTGATATTTCTTTGCCTATGGAATGCCTGCCTTCTTCTCTATTTTGACTCTTAAAGCCATGAATTACTCGGACAGGTATCTTCCTTTTTATGCAATTCTTCAATGCAAGGTTCCCACGCTGAAGCTTTTGATCCCCATCCTGATGGTGACCGGCAGCTTTTCCTCCAGACCCGGTGTATACCAGTTCACCCAACCTAGAAAATTCGTCAAGATAACCTCCTGAAGCAACTATGCTTACTGCAATAAGCTCACCGTCAGTGTCCTTAGTGGTGTCAATGCCTGCCCGGTAAGGGTTGTGAAGACCAACAATGGCCAGCTCTACTCTGAATAGAAATACATCCCCCACTTCAATTCCAGCAACTTTGCCCACAATTGACCCACGTTTGGTGTAGTCTGGCAATTTCTTGATGACTTGGTCAGCTGCAAGGTCAACTCTCCGAAGCTGCATTGAACCCTGCTTCACAGCTTGAGCAAGGAACCTGCATAAAAACTCAAATCTCCTGCACATCGTCCTGACTCTGCTACGAGGATCAGCATTCTGTCCTCCATGTTTCCTGTGGCGCCATATAGATCCTACACTGAGGCACAGCTCAAGCTTTCCTTCATGAACAACAAGCGCCTTCAAAATATCATCATCATCCAAGTAGACGGCCCTTTTGCCCTTCAGTTTCTCCTTGGTAATGAACAAATATTTGAATTTACGTTTCTCCTTGCTAGCCAATTCAGATGTAGAGGCAAGGCTAACGGGAACAGGTTTAGCTTCAGCTGCCTTGAACTTCTTCATGGTAGTAGAGGCAACGCTAATGGGAAGAGGTTTAGCTTCAGCTCCCTTGAACTTCTTCGTGGTAGTAGAGGCAACGCTAATGGGAAGAGGTTTAGCTTCAGCTCCCTTGAACTTCTCCATCGTATCAGTGTCAGCTGCCTTGAACTTCTTCATGGTAGCAGTTGTAGTAAAAAATGGTGTATCCACAGGTACCAGCTGTGACAAATGATTTACTTTAACAGGTGGCCGGACTGTTTTTCTAGCTGTGAATCTTATCTTACTTCTCATGATGCCACTTATAGAGCCACACGGTATAACATTAACAGACTGCTGGACGATGTGGTCTGACTGTGTACCAATCTCACCATCATCTGGCTCTTGATCATGCCCCTTGGCAGCAATCTCACCCTCCAATTCCTGGTCCTCTGCTGGCCGAACAAATGTATCCTTGTTGGCACCTTCCACAATGTCCATGGCAGCAATCTCAGTTTGCTCCAATTCCCGGTCATCTGCTGGCCGAACAAATGTATCCTTGTTCGCACCTTTCACAATGTCCATGGCAGCAATCTCAGTTTGCTCCAATTCCCGGTCATCTGCTGGCCGAACAAATGTATCCTTGTTCGCACCTTTCACAATGTCCATGGCAGCAATCTCAGTTTGCTCCAATTCCCGGTCATCTGCTGGTCGAACAAATGTATCCTTGTTCGCACCTTCCACAATGTCCATGGCAGCAATCTCAGTTTGCTCCAGTTCCTGAACCACCACTACTCCATCCAAAGATTGGTTGTTCATAGGTTCCACAATGTCTATGGTGGCAGCAATCACGCCTTCCTCTGATTCCTGGACCTCCATTGTTCCATCAGAAGATTCCTTGTTCGCAGACTCCACAATGCCCATGGTGGCAGCAATCTCACCTTCCTCTAATTCCAGACCCTCTACTAATGATCCATACAATGCAGTATTCTCGTTCAAGGTTTCTGCAGTGTCCATGTGGGGAGCAATCTCACCTTCCTCTAATTGCTGGACCTCTACTGGTGATCCATACAAAGTATCGTCGTTCATGGCTTCTGCAGTGTCCATGTGGGGAGCAATCTCACCCTCCTCCAATTCCAGGCCCTCTACTGATGATCCATAAAAAGTATCCCTGTTCATAACTCCCACAGTGACCATGGTGGCACTGGCAGCGATCTCACCCTCCTCCAATTCCTGGCCGTCGACTGGTCCATCAAAAAAGTCCCTGTCCATCGTGGAAGCGATCTCACCCTCCTCCAATTCCTGGCCCTCCATTGGTTTGCTTACATCCTCACTCTTGACCATACCTTCCGAGATTTCCATTGTTTCAGCAATCTCACCCTCTTCCAGTTCCTGCCATCCCACTACTCCATCCAGAGCATCCCCGTTCATCATAGTCCCCACAGTTCCAGTGGCAGACTGCCCGTACGCCAAGGATCCATTGTGATGTGCAGCTGCCAAGGCACCCAAACCACCAAGAGCATGTGGAGATTCCAACAGCTGGCTCTTCCCAAATTGAGCACTCCGTGTTCCAAAGAGCCCTCTTGCTCCATTGATCTGCATCGAACCCGCATTCCCAACTGAAGTGGAGTTGCGACCATGAGGATACCGGTCCGGCGCTGAAGCACCGCCATTTGCAGCCGCCACCACCTTGTCCAGCGCAAGAGCCGGCAGCAAGCCGCCGTCCTGGATACTACCAAAACCACCATGAGAATGTGAAGCGCCAACTCGCAAGCCGTCCTGGGCGCGGCTGCGCAGGATCTGATGAGCAGCCGATTCCCTCCCGCGGAGTGGTGGCGGAAAGCGCCGAGTAGAGGAGGACACGGCCCTCCGCTTGGGCGTGGGAGGAGACGACGCGTCTGGCGCCCGCCCAGTCTTCCACCCAAATCCACCAGCTCCGCCGGCGCTTCCCCTGACCTCACGCGCCACCACGCCCGCGACCAGACCAGAGAACCCCTCCGCGCCGTCCCCGACCAAATCGCCAGCCGCATTGGCGCCTGCGGCCGCCTGGCGACGCTGTGCAGCTCCATTGAAGCGAAGTCCGCGGCGAGCACGGGTGCAGCGTCCCGGCGCGTGGCTCCCTCCGTACGCAGCGAAAGTAGTAGTAGGAGTAGGAGTAGGATGCCAAGGGCGCGTACGCGCGGCGGAGTGGACACGGGTGTGTGGCCAGCCGCGCCTCGCGGGGCCGCCCCTTGACCAGGACCAGGATGACCGGCCGGCGCCGTCGGGGTTCACTGGCTCCCAGGGGTCCGCCGCTCTATCGAGGACCATGGCCGTGGGTGGAGTGGATTTGGGGCGGCAGTGGCGCGGTGCGGCGGCAAGGACGACGTGGGGAGGCGGAGCGGTTGGGGTTTTGGGCAAGGGAAATGGTGGGGGCGCAACTTCCGCGGAGAGTTTGTAGCGTGCAATAATACAGGCTATATGACGTACTCCTTGGGGGTACACTGCGCCTAGAGGGCCGGCTGCCAGATGCGGCAGGCAAACGTGGGTGACTCCACGCCTCCACGGCCACGGTCACGGCAAGCTACTACAGTAGCAAGCTAATCTTGCTGTCTCGTCTACGTCGACGACCGACTTAAGTTTGTTTTGGAAGCGGGACAAGCTTAACCGCATCACGGGCAGCGGCAGCAGCTTCGCGGCAAGTTCCTGGGCTACGAGAATGGAATGCTTGAGTGCTTTTGGCGAGCTAGTCAGCGGACAGTTTTAGAAAAGACGTGTCTTCCCTGGCTAACCCTGTACGCATGCGCGCCCTGTCAAGGATTAAAAGCTGCAATTTTACAGGTATATGTACTGGTCTCAAATTAAGTGCCACAAAGATGAACAAAAATGAATATATCTAGACATAATTTAGTATTAGATGTATCCACTTTTGTGTAACTTTATGACGGTTAATTTAAGACGGAGGGAGTACTACATGGGTGTCCGATCATGTCCAACACCAAACACCGCAGGCTATCGACTTCTCTCCTACAACGTTCCACGGGACCGAGGTGCTTCACAAAGGTGGGACTCGAGCGAGAAGACAGAACATAGAAAAGAGATTCAGTTACAAAAAGATCGACAAACAGTGCACGAACAATTATTACGTGCGCGCGGACATATTATTATTCATATTTTTATGATATACGGTTGACACATTTTTGATTTGTGTACTTTTTGACATGCAAAAAATTGGAGTATAATCACTACAGGAACGACTCAAGACGCCGAAGGCCCGAGCCCGTTGGCGTAGGCATAGGCCGACGGTGGTCGTCGGCGTAGGGCGCTTCCCCGTTGGCGTAGGCATAGGCCGAGGTTGCCGTCTGCGTAGGGCGCTTCCCCGTCGGCATAGGCATAGAGGGTGTATCGTAGTACTTTCGATAAATAAGAGTGACGACCCGACGAAGAGCAGAAGATGTTGACAGGCAGTTTGGATAAATGATTCATTGTAACTACTAGCAGACAGGTTTTTAGAGGTTTTCGATATAGCAGATAAATAAAGTACAAATAAATAAAAGACATTAATAATAATTGCAGCAAGTGGCCCAATCCCTTTTAGATCAAAGGACAAGCCGGTTGGTTTACTTATGATGACCAAACGTTCTGAGGACACACGAAAATTTCGTCAAGTGCTTTCACTTCCTACAGCTGATTAACCTTTATTGTTTTGATATGTGTTGTGTGGGTGAACCTATGCTAATGTACTGCCTTAACTTGGACTAATACATACTTGTGATTATACTCCTTGCAAGCATCCGCAACTATAAAAAAGTAATTAAGATAAATCTAACCACAGACTTAAACTCTGGAATACTAAATTCCCTCGTGCATCGGTTTCCTAACGGGGATTTAGGATTCTTTCACTCCGGCAACCCCAAAATTAGTAGTCGAATACACAATGCATTCCTCTAGGGCCATAAAGGTGAAGTATCATGTAGTCGACGTTCACATGACACCACTGAAAGAATAGCATCACAACTTAAATATCAAACCATTAAATATTACTCAACATAATTCCACTACTAACATCTTAACTTCTCCCATATCCTCAGAACTAAACGAACTACTCAGAAGACATCATATGGTTCATGATCAGAGGTGGCATAATTATGAATAACAATCTGGTCATAAAGTGCAAACGCCGATAAATCTCATAAGCATCAACTACAAACAAGTAATTCACACCGGGAGAAGGATCTAGTGGAAAACAATGATATATAACCCTAATTGTTACAGCGGGAAGGAGGTGGATGCTGAAGATGATGGTGCTGGTGGTGATGGTGATGACGATGATGATCTTGATGATTCCCGGTGCGATGACGGTGACGATGGCGGTGATTTCCCCCCTCTGAGAAGGAATTTCCCCGACAGATTTCTCCCTGCCGGAGAGCTTTTCTCTCTCTGTTGTTTTCCGCCTCGTGGAGGCGGTGGAATATTCCTCGAGACTTAGGGTTTCGGGGGGGTGAAGTACGCGAAGGGGGGCTGCCAGTGGTGGCCAGGGCCCCACACCACTTGGCCGCGCGACCAAGGGGGGCGTGCCACCACATGGTGTGGGCCCCTGGTGGCCCCCCTCTGGCTCCCCTCATGGCTGGCTCCGGCATCTGACAAAACAGGAACTCCCTGATGTTTTTCCTAGGTTTCTGATCTTCAGAAATATGGTATCTTGACGGTCCTTTTTTCAGCAGAATTCTGGTTCCGACAGTTAATTCTCCAATAATCATCAAACATGCAAAATAGATGGAATAACATAAATATCATCTCTAAATATGAAATATATCAATGAATAGGAGTAAATTATGATATAAAATAGTGATGCAAAATGGATGTATCAAACACCACTAGTGAACCTATGGTCCCCGGTCCTATTTTCCTCATACTCTAAACCTTCTTTTAAGCACTTTTCGTTATTTGTTTCCTCGATGTTCCGTTCTTACTTTTATTACTCTACAAGACTCTATACGTTTAATTGTCCTATTTTCAGCAAGACCAAAAGATTGACAACCTTCTGAAAAGTTGGGGCAAGAGAGAGTTTATGCTTGTGTGTAGGTTACTGATACGTCTCAAACGTATCTATAATTTGTGATGTTCCATGTTGTTTTCATGCCATATGCTACATGTTTTCTATACACTTTATGTCATTTTTATGGATTTCCTGGGACTAACCTATTAACAAGATGTCATAGAGCCAGTTTCTGTTTTCTGTTGTTTTTGGTTTAAGAAAAGTTGTTCTGGAAATATTCTCGGAATTGGACGAAACAAAATCCCAGGGTCTTAGAAACCTCTACGTACACGGAGTACGGAAGGGCCCTTGAGGGCCCACACCATAGGGCGGCGCGACCCCCCCCCCCTCCTTGGCCGCGCCACCAGGTGGTGTGGCCCCCCTGGCCACCGATCAACGTTTCCCTCTCGTCTATTTAAGCTCCTCCACGGGTTAACCCTAAATACACGAGCCTTTTTCCACCAAAAGTTATGTAGCCTTTGTCATTGTCAACCCTAGTCCGGGAGGGTTCTGAAGCTCTCTCCGGCACCCTGCCGGAATGAGGAATCATCACCGGAGGGCTCTTCATCACCATGCCTGCCTCCAGAGTGATGCGTGAGTAGTTCATGCTTGGACTAGGGGGTCCATACCATTATCTAGATGGTTGTTCTCTCCTACGTATGCCTCATGTTTAGATCTTGTGAGCTGCCTAACATGATCAAGGTCATCTTATTGTAATGCTACATGTTATGTTTGTTGGGATCCGATGAAAATTGAATGCTATGTCCAGTGATTATCAATCTATCATGTTCTTTCATGCTTATGTTATTTATGATCTTGGATGCTCTCCGTTACTAGTAGATGCTTTGGCCAAGTTGATGCTTGTAACTCCAAGAGGGAGTATTTATGCTCGATAGTGGGTTCATGCCTTCCTTTCACTCACGCTCGAGTGACATAAATGTAATGGGTGGGGGATGTGTTGTTGCCATTAGGGAGAAAACAACGATGTTTACATTGTTTACATTACACACTTTGCCTAATGCAATTATCTGTTGCTTGCAACTTAACACCCAAGGTTTGATTGGATGACGCTCCGAGGGTGGATTATTAGTCATAGATGCAGTTGGATAACGGTCTATGAATTATGTTGTAATGCCCGAATGAATCACATAGTAATCATCATGTCATGCATATGCACTACGATGCAGTCTTTATATTTGTCAATTGCCTAGCTGTAATTTGTTTACCCAACATGTTATCTATCTTTTATGGAGAGACACCACTAGTAAACTGTGGACCCAAGTCCATTTCTTTACACTGATAATACAACCACTGCAACCATTGTTTTCTTACCGCCATTATTGTTTTCCTCTCATTCATTGCCATCACTGTTCTCTTTCATCTACTGCAAACAAGTATTGTTTTCCACACTATACGTCTAATCCTTTGTTTTCAGCAAAATCGGTGAGATTGACAACCTCACGGCTTCGTTGGGGCAAAGTAACTTGATTGTGTTGTGTAGATTCCACGTTACTGCTAAACCGGTTGTGCGCGCTGCCAACACCAGTTGACAACAACCTTCGGAAGTGATTTATTTCTCTTACTGGTCAATTCAACCTTGGTTTCTTTCTGAGGGAAAACTTGCCGCTGCACTCTTCATACCTTACACTTGGGGTCTCCCAACGAGCGTGTGTTTACCCGCCATCAAGCAAGTTTTTTGGCGCCGTTGCCGGGGAGGAAGAGGATTTCTGCAAGGGGAGTCTCTCACCTCCAATCTCTTTACTTTGTTTTTTTTTTGCTTAGTTTATTTTATTTTGTCTTGTTTGCTTCTCTATATAGAAAACACAAAAAATAGTTCTTATTCTAGTTGTTATTTTTATCTTGTTTTTAATCTTGTTAAAATGAGTACTCCTAAGAACACTAAGTTGTGTGACTTCACTAGCACAAACAACAATGATTTTATTCGTACACCTATTGCTCCATCTGCTCCTACTGCTGATCTTTATGAGATTAAGCATGCCCTGTTAAATCTTGTTATGAGAGAGCAATTTTCTGGTGTTAGTACTGATGATGTTGCTATCCATCTTAATAATTTTGTTGAACTCTCTGAGATGCAAAAATATAAGGATGTAGATGGAGATATTATTAAACTAAAATGGTTTCCTTTCTCTTTGAGAGGAAGAGCTAAAGAATGGTTGCTATCTTTACCTAGAAATAGTATTGATTCATGGACTAAATGTAAATATGCTTTCATTGGAAAATATTATCCTCCTGCTAAGATCATATCCTTAAGAAGTAGCATTATGAATTTTAAGCAACTTGACAATGAGCATGTTGCTAAAGCTTGGGAAAGAATGAAATCTTTAGTAAAGAATTGTCCCACTCATGGACTGACTACTTGGATGATCATCCAAACCTTTTATGCAGGTCTGAATTTTTCTTCAAGAAACCTTATGGATTCAGCTGCTGGAGTAATCTTTATGTCCATCACTTTGGGTGCTGCAACAAAGCTTCTTGATGATATGATGATAAATTATTCTGAATAGCACACTGTGAGAGCTCCAGCAGGTAAGAAGGTAAATTTTGTTGAAGAAACCTCTTCCTTGAGTGATAGGCTTGATGCTATTATGTCCATGCTTGTGAATGGTAAAACTTATGTTGATCCAAACAATGTTCCTTTAGCCTCTTTGGTTGCTCAAGAAGAGCATGTTGATGTGAATTTCATTAAAAACAACAATGCTTGCAGGAATAATTTTGGTAGCAACAATTATAGGCCATATACTTCTAATAATGGTAATGGTTATGTCAATTATTATGGTAATTCCTAAAACAATAATAGAAGTGTACCCTCTGATCTTGAAAACATGCTTAATAATTTTATTAGTACACAAACCGCTTTTAATAAATGAGTTGAGGAAAAGTTTGGAAAACTTGATGTTCTTGCTTCTAAAGTTGATAGCCTTGCTCTTGATGTTGATATTCTTAAAATAAAGGTTATGCCTCATGACTTTAAAGAAAGCAAAACTATGAATGCCATCCAAGTTTGAATTGATGACAATATTAGGATGTTAGCTAAATTGCATGCTAGGTGGGAAATAGAAGATGAAATAGCTAGAAAGAATAGTATAGCTAAAGTTTGTACTATTACCACCACTAATAAAACTGAAGCTTCTCATGCTAGTAAATCTTATACTATTAATTGTAAAGTAATTGGTGTTGGCAATACGTCCACTTCTTCTGTTAAACGTTTAAAAATTGTCTGAAACCGCTGAAACTGTTTCTGATAAAAGTGCTGAAATTTCTCGAAATATGGGAGACAATGGTCCTATTACCTTTCATAAAAATTATCTTGATTTTGATGATTGCAATATTTATGAAGTAATTATGTTCCTACAAAAGCTTGCTAGTAGTCCTAATGCTAGTGCTATGAATATGTCTTTCACAAAACATATTACAAATGCTCTCATGCAAATTAGAGAAGAAGAATTAAAACGTGAAGCCTCTGTCCCTAGGAAGTTAGATGATGGTTAGGAACCCATCATTAAAATGAAAGTGAATGATTTTTATTGTAATTCTTTATGTGATCTTGGTGCTAGTATCTCTGTTATGCCTAAGAAACTCTATGATATGCTTGATTTACCACCCTTGGAACACTGTTATTTGGATGTTCGTCTTGTTGATAATGATAGAAAGAAACCTTTAGGGAGGGTTGATGATGTTATTATTATGTTTGACAATAACATTGTCCATGTTGATTTCATTGTTATGAATATTGAATGCAATGCTCTGTCCTATTGTTTTGGGAAGATTTTTTCTTAAAACTGTTGGTGTTGTTATTGATATGAAAGAGGGGAATATTAATTATCAATTCCCACTCAAGAAAGGTATGGAAATTTTTCCTAGGAATAGAATGAAGTTTTCTTTTGAGTCTATTATAAGAAGCAGTTACAATTTGGATGCTTCTTCAGTTGAAAATACTTGATTCTAGCTTTCTAGGCCTAGCTAAAAGGCGTTAAAGAAGAACACTTCTTGGGAGATAAGCCATGTTTTTATTTTTGCAATGTTTTCTTCTGTTTTCTTTGAGTCAAGGTGTTATTCACTTCTGTAGCAACTCCTTTGTATCTTTATTTTCTTGTATTTGTTGTGCCAAGTAAAGTCTCTAGTAAAAGTAGAGGTTATATTTGGATTTCTGCGCAGGAAACAGATTTCTATTGTCCACTATTAAATTTGTATAAAATCACAGAAAGATAAAAATGACCTGACAATTTTTTTGTTTAATCCTCGGCTATTTCCCAAAAAAATTCTAGTTCTGTGTTTTTCGATTTGAGAAACGTAAGTGCCCCGAATTTTTTTTCTTCTTTACAGACAGTTCTGGTTTTGACAGATTCTGCCTTTTTTACTTGCATTCTCTCTTTTACTATGTTGAGTGGATTTCTTTGCTCCATAAAACATCAGTGGTTGTAGCTAATTTTTAAAAAGTATTAATAATGCTTGTGTCCAAGGAGAACATGTGAGTTTTTAATTGTGCACTAACCCTCTAATGAGAATTACTTTGAGTTTGGTGTGAAGGAAGTTTTCTAGGGTCAAGAGAAGAGGGTGATATAATGTGATCAAGAAGAGTGAAAAGCCAAAGCTTGGGGATGCCCCCGTGGTTCATCCCAGAAAATTCCAAGAAGACTCAAGCGTCTAAGCTTGGGGAAAGCCAAGGCATCCTCTTCTTCATCAGAACCTTATCAGGTTACTTCTAGTGAAACTATATTTTTATCCGGTCACATCATATGCACTTTACTTGGAGCATTTGTTTGTTTTTGTTTTATTTTGTTTTCCTTGCTGCAATAAAATTAGTTGGAATCCAGCATTCTTGTGTGGGAGAGAGACACTCTCGCTTTTTTTCTTATGAATACTAGTTTTCTTCCATGCTCGTATAGTTAGTTTTTCTTCTAGCTGATGCAAATCCTTTTAGCTCCTGTTTTTCATGCATCTCTTATTTAGAGTTCTTAGTTCTAGTAGAGTAGTAGTAGTAATCTCTTGTTTCATTTCTATATCTCTTGGAGAGTTCTTTTTTTAGTTTGAAATGATTGGTGTTGGAAAGTAGTACAATTTTTGTGCTTATAACGGTGCAAAAAGAAGCTCGTATAGACTGTGGCTAGACTTTATCATGTCATGTTTGATGTTATTTTAATTCTATGCTTAGTAGTTATTATTGTAGCATGACTTGTCTCAAATATATGAGAGTGCTTAATGTGCCACTGAAAGAATCATGAGTTGTTTTTATCACATTGAAGCATAATATTGTGGTATTCTCCTTCGAATGCTTTATTTGGTTGACTTGGCGTATGCTTACACCGTGTTTATGACTACAAAACAGTCACCTATAGCCTCTATGATCATTTAGTTTTTTACTTGTAATACCATTTGTGCTTTGACTAATAATGTTTTTGTTGTTATGCATGATTTTGGCCATTATTGCTCTCTTAATTTGTCGCTCCCAGCCTTTTGCTAGCCTCCACATGTACTGAGTATGAGCTCTACTCATGCATCCAACTCACAAAAACCAAAGTTTGCCAAATGTGTCCACCTACCTACCTACATGTGGTATTTAACCGCCACTCCAAGTAAATTTCTCATGTGCTACCTTTAAAATTTCAAAACCATTCATGTTTTGTGCCCCTGTTTTAGCTCATGAGGACGTAATAGAGAATATTTATCTCACTTGTTGATTGGACTTTACACACCTGGACTAGTGGCACATCCGCTTATCCAAATTGATAGAAGAGCTGGCAGCGGGGTGCCCAGCCCCAAAACTGGTTACTATAAATTTTCTTCACTATTTTTGCCCCTGATTTATCGGTCAAAGCATAATTGTGTAAACAAAAGAGAAGAGAGATGACCTTCTGACCCCAGTTGCGTCCTTCAATGGGAGCCTCTCTTGTGAAGTCTAGTTGTCTTGCGACATACTATATTTTCTGTTTACCATTCGTTGACATAAGCATACACCTCTCTAAAAAATGTTTTCAATACCTCTGTTTAATAAAATAAAAAGCTCTGGCACATGAGTTAATCCATGCTTCCCTCTGCGAAGGGCCTTTCTTTTACTTTTATGTTGAGTCTCCATCTTATAACTTTATGCACAATTAAAAAAGCGTAGTTGCCATTCTAAATTTAATGTGCATCAGTCCCAAAGATTATTATTGATTCATTCATGATGTGTTATTACTTGCTCTCAAATTATTTGTTCTAGTCATCCACTTGAACTCTGAAGGTGTCCTGGCATTTATGTTTTGCCCCAATTTTAAGGACAAGCGAAATATCACATTGCTATGTTTTCTGTATGCTCGAAACAAATGTATAACTTTCAAGTGCATTATTATTCATGATCTTTTATTTGTTTCACTTTTCATGATGCAAAGTGATTGCTAAGTTTCATTGTTAGAATTATATTTAGTGTGCATGTGTTTAAAGTACTATGATCTCATCTTACTTATTCTTTTACAATTTAGATGATCGAGTTTATGTTGGTAGCATGTCAGCTCGGAAGTTATTTGTTTTTATCGTTTTACCTACTCGAGGACGAGTAGGAACTAAGCTTGGGGATGCTTGATACGTCTCAAACGTATCTATAATTTCTGATGTTCCATGTTGTTTTCATGCCATATGCTACATGTTTTCTATACACTTTATGTCATTTTTATGAATTTCCTCGGACTAACCTATTGATAAGATGCTATAGAGTCAGTTCATGTTTTCTGCTGTTTTTGGTTTCAGAAAAGTTGTTCTGGAAATATTCTCGGAATTAGACGAAACAAAATCCCAGGGCCTTAGAAATATGTCACGTACACGGAGTCCGGAGGGGCCCTGGAGGGCCCAGACCATAGGGCGGCGCCCCCCCCCCCCCTAGTCGCGCCACCAGATGGTGGCCCCCATGCCCACCCACTGACATTGCCCTCTCGCCTATTTAAGCTTCTCCACGGGTTAACCCTAAATACCCGAGCCTTTTTCCACCAAAAATTATGTAGCCGCCATCATCGTTAACCCTAGATCGGGAGGGTTCTAAAGCTCTCCCCGGCACCTTTCCGGAAGGGGGAATCATCACCGGAGGGCTTTTCATCACCATGCCTACCTCTGGAGTGATGCGTGAGTAGTTTATCCTTGGACTAGGGGTCCATACTAGTAGCTAGATGGTTGTTCTCTCCTACTTATGCCTCATGTTTAGATTTTGTGAGCTGCCTAACATGATCAAGATCATCTTATTGTAATGCTACATGTTATGTTTGCTGGGATCCGATGAATATTGAATGCTGATGCATGTGAACACACGTTCGTTGGGAGACCCCAGCAGGAAGGTATGAAGAGTGCAGCAGCAAGTTTCCCTCAGAAAAAACCAAGGTTGAATCGACCGGTAGGAGGAAGGAGTAACTTCAAAAGGTTGATGCAGTGAAGATGGCAGCATGCACTACCGGTTCAACAACAACGTGGAACCTACACAACACAATCAAAGCACTTTGCCCCAATGAAGCAGTGAGGTTGTCAATCTCACCGGTTTTGCTGAACACAAAGAGGTTAAACGTATGGTGTGGAAAACAATAGGAGAACAGTATGAAAGCAGCAGCAACAGTGTGAAAGCGGTGCGTGTATTCTCAGTATGAGAAAATGGACCGGGGGTCCACATTTCACTAGTGGTGTCTCTTCGTGAAAGCTAAATAACATGTGTGGTGAACAAATTACAGCTGGGCAATTGACAGAAATGAAGGTTGCACCGTAGTGCATATGCAAGACATAAATATTACTATGTGATTCATGCGTGCATTACAACAAAATACATAGACCGTCATCCAACTGCATCTATGTCTAATAATCCACCCTCCGAATATCATCCAAACAAACATTGGGTATTAAGTTGCAAGCAACAGATTATCGCAGTAAGCAAAGTGTGTATGTAAACAATGTAAACTAAGTAAACATCGTTGTTTTCTCCCTAATTGCAACAACACATCCTCCCTCCGTCACGTTTCTGTCCGTCGAGCACAGATGCAAAGGAGGCATGAACCCACTATCGAGCATAAATACTCCCTCTTGGAGTTACTAGTATCTACTTGGCCAGAGAATCTACTAATAACGGAGAGCATGCAAGATCATAAATAACATATGCATGAAGATAACATGATAGATTGATAATCAGAAGACATATCATTAACCATTCATCAGATCCCAGCAAACACAACATGTAGCATTACATAAAGATGATCTCGATCATGTAGGACAGCTCACGAGATCTAAACATGAGGTACAAAGTGGTGAAGACAACCATCTAGCTACTTCTATGGACCCGTAGTCCAGGGATGAGCTACTCACGCATCACTTCGGAGGAGGGCATCGTGGTGTAGACCCCTCCGGTGATGAATTCCCCTCCCGACAGGGTGCCGGGGAGAGCTCCTGAACCCCTCCCGATCTCGAGATGACGATGACGGCGGCCTCGGGTGTTTCTCGGGACAAAGTGGTATATTTTTAGGGTTGACGTATCGGGGGGTATAAATAGGCGAAAGGGCGATGGCGGTGGAGGCACGAGGGGCCCACACCACCCCCAGGCGTGGCTAGGGGGCGCGCCGCCCTATGGTGTGGCCCCCTCCGAGCCTCTTGGGGACTACGTGGAACCTTCGGGAATTCTAAGACTTCCGGACTTCGAATTTTCCAATTCCGAGAACATTTCCAGAACAACTTTTCTGAAACTAAAAACAGCAGAAAACAGGGAACTCGCTCTGTGGCATCTTGTCAATAGGTTAGTCCGTAAAATCAATAAAAAAGACATAAAGTGTATAGAAAACATGTAGGAAACAACATGAAAACAACATGGAACATCAGAAATTAAGGATACGTTTCTGACGTATCAAATTCTATGTCTAGTGATTATCAATCTATCATGTTCTTTCATGTTTATGTTATTTATGATCTTGCATGCTCTCCGTTACTAGTAAATTCTTTGGCCAAGTTGATGCTTGTAACTCCAAGAGGGGGTATTTATGCTCGATAGTGGGTTCATGCCTCCCTTTCACTCACGCTCAAGTGACAGAAACGTAATGGGTGGGGGATGTGTTGTTGCCATTAGGGAGAAAACAACGATGTTACATTACGCACTTTTCTTAATGCAATTATCTGTTGCTTGCAACTTAATACCCGAGGTTTGATTGGATGACGCTCCTAGGGTGGATTATTAGTCATAGATGCAGTTGGATAACGGTCTATGAATTATGTTGTAATGCCCGCATGAATCACATAGTAATCATCATGTCATGCATATGCACTACGGTGCAGCATTTATATATGTGAATTGCCCAGCTGTAATTTGTTTACTCAACATGTTACCTATCTTTTATGGAGAGACACCACTAGTGAACTATGGACCCCGGTCCATTTCTTTACACTGATAATACAACCACTGTAACCACTGTTTTCTTACTGCAATTACTGTTTTCCTCCCATTCATTGCCATCATTGTTCTCTTTCATCTACTGCAAACAAGTACTGTTTTCCACACTATACGTCTAATCCTTTGTTTTCAGCAAAACCGGTGAGATTGATAACCTCACTGCTTCGTTGGGGCAAAGTAACTTGATTGTGTTGTGTAGATTCCACGTTGTTGCTGAACCGGTAGTGCGCCCTGTCAACATCAGCTGATAACAACCTTCATACCTTACACTAAGGGTCTCCCAACGAGTGTGTGTTTACCCTCCATCAGTTCCACGCTTGGCCAACATCGATAAACGACAACGTTGATATAAGCAACCTTCTTCAAGACTACGAAGTCCTACTGGTTCGATAAACTCTGGTTCTATACTAGGGGAAAACTTACTCTAGACTACATCATACCTTCCGCTTGGGGTCTCCCCACGAGCGTGTGATCACGTCAGCATCAATGTCTATGTCAACAAATGTATCCAATGATCTATCATCTTTTCATGTTTAATGGCTTCAAGAGCGGATCCCACAGTAGAATCATAACATTCCCATGTCTCCTTGTTTGCGCAAGCTAAAATCATGATTTCTCAAGTCCATAGTGGGAGGAGATTTTAACATTATTATTGTAGCTTAATTTGGGCTTAGCACCCAGATGCTTGCTCTTTTTCCAATATTAAGGACTAGCATATTAATCATGCTAGTCACGTGTGAAGCCATCAAACATAAAAAATAAAGCGGTAACATCCCTAACTTTTGGAATGTTAAAAATCACAAAAAATTGAAGCGTTTTGTTTTCATGCTATGAAAGTCTTCAAAACCAAATTAGAATTTAAGACAAAATAAAACAATACATGTTTCCAAAAGTAATTGGAATTAAGAATCCAAATTGCCTCTATTCCATAAACACTAAAATCTATTTCAAAATAAGTTTTCTTTATGAAGAGAAAATATTTCTTATTAACAAACACCCTTTACAAAACATGTTTTCAACTCAATTATCCTCTTGAAAATATTTATGATATTTTAAAACCAGAGAATTACTATCTCGAATGTTTTCTCATGCATCCAAAAATATTTATATGAATAAAAATATTTCAGATTGCCTTTCAAACATTATATCAAGTAATAATCATAAAATGTTATATAAATTATTTGGTGATGAAAATAATTAAAATACTTTGAGAAAACAACATTTTCATCTGAGAAAACTTCCGATTTCTATTTGACCAATTATTTAATTATTTTCGCATTTAGAAAATATCATTTAGTAGCTATTACTATTCTACTCATATTTCAAAAATATAAAAATATGAAGTTGGGTTGAAATGGGTTTCAAAAGTAGTATTTGACTATTATAATGTTTTTGAAATTTTATAAAACTCCATTTCTAATTATTGCTATTTTTCTATTTTAAAATGGTTTTAAGTACTATTAGTGGATTATTTATATTTTCAAAATATAAAATTCAAATGTGATGGAAACAAAATAAGGTTTTTATATGATAGACATTTTAATTACAAGATTTTATAAATTTATTTGACGTCATTTGGGGTTTTGAATCAAAAGATATAAAGGAAATAAGAAAACAAGATTTTAAAAAATATGATGACGTCAGCAGTGACGTCACCTCATCTTTAACGCAGAGAAAATTGCAATAGCCGTTTCGGCCATTGATCTTCGCCCGTTGATTCCCGACAATAAAGCCATCGTAACCTCTTCTATTTCTTCCCCTTAAAAGCCTAACCTCCCCTCTTCTATCTCTCTCTCTCTCTCTGCCGTCCCCCGAGGCTCCACGAATCCCTAACCGGAGTTGAGCAAGCCCGTTGCCGTGGATCTCCATTTCCGGCAAAACCCGAGGTCCTCTCTGCCCTACCTCGGACTCCTCTGTTTCACCTTGTCCCCGTGCATCTGTTAATGCTTTTTTCGAATTTCTTTCGCGCAGAATCGAGTTTGCCGAGAGCACTCGAGACTCGCCGGAGCACGGAGCCCTAATACGTCATAAACGTATCTATAATTTCTGATGTTCCATGTTTTTTGTATGCCTTATGCTACATGTTTTCCTTAGACTTCATGTCATTTTATTGATTAATCGGGACTAACCTATTGACAAGATGCCACAGAGCCAACTCCCTGTTTTCTGTTGTTTTTAGTTTCAGAAAAGTTGTTCTGAAAATATTCTCGGAATTGGAAAATTCGAAGCCCGGAAGTCTTAGAATTACCGAAGGTTCCACGAAGTTTTGAAGAGGCCCGGAGGGGGACATATCATAGGGCAACGCGCCCCTGGCCGCGCCTGGGAGTGGTGTGGGCCCCTCGGGCGTCCATAACCATCGCCCTTTCGCCTATTTATTCCCCCCGATACGTCAACCCTAAAGATATACCACTTTTCCTGAGAAGCACCCGAGGCCTCCCTCATCGTCAACCCGAGACCGTGAGGGTTCTTGAGCTCTCCCCGGCACCTTGCCGGGAGGGAAATTTATCACCGGAGGCGTCTGCACCAAAATGCCTGCCTCTGGAGTGATGCGTGAGTAGTTCATCCCTGGACTACGGGTCCATAGCAGTAGCTAGATGGTTGTCCTCTCCACTTTATGCCTCATGTTTAGATCTCGTGAGCGGCCTCACATGATCGAGATCATCTATTTGTAATGCTACATGTTGTGTTTTCTGGGATCCAATCATTATTAATGCTATGTCTTTTGATTATCTATCTATCATGTTATCTTCATGTGCATGTTATTTATGATCTTGCATGCTCTCCGTTGTCAGTACATGCTCTAGCCAAGTACATGCTAGTGACTCCAAGAGGGAGTATTTATGCTCGATAGTGGGTTCATGCCTCCTTTGCATCTGTGCTCGAGTGACAGAAACGTGACGGATGGAGGATGTGTTGTTGCCATTAGGGAGAAAACAACGATGTTTACCTCGTTTACATTGTTTACATTACACACTTCCCTTACTGCGATAATATGTTGCTTGCAACTTAATACCCAACGTTTGTTCGGATGATATTCGAAGGGTGGATTATTAGTCATAGATGCAGTTGGATGACGGTCTATGAATCATATAGTAATCTTTATGTCATGCATGTTTCTTTATCTGTCAATTGCCCAGCTGTAATTTGTTCACCAAACATGTTAGCTTTCTTTTATGGAGAGACACCTCTAGTGAACTGTGGACACCGGTCCATTTTCTCATACTGATAATACAACCACTGCTTCCACTGTTTTCACACTGCTCCTACTGTTTTCATATTGTTTAACTACTATTTTCCACACCATACATTTAACCTCTTTGTTATCAGCAAAACCGGTGAGATTGACAACCTCATTACTTCGTTGGGGCAAAGTGATTTTTTTGTGTTGTGTAGGTTACACGTTGCTGCTGGACCGGTAGTGCGCCCTGCCATCTCGGCTGCATCAACCTTCTGAAGTTACTCCTTCCTCCTACTGTTCGATTCAACCTTTGTTTCTTTCTGAGGGAAACTTGCTGTTGTGCTCATCAAACCTTCCTGTTGGGGTCTCCCAACGAAAGTGTGTTCCACACGCATCAATCCTCCTAGGCCCATGAAGGTGAATTATCATGTAGTCGACGTTCACATGACACCACTAGAAGAATAACACCACAACTTAAATACCAAACCACTAGATATTACTTCAACATAATTCCACTACTGACATCATGACTTCACCCATGTCCTCAAGAACTAAACGAACTACTCAAAACACATCATATGGATCATAATTGGAGATGATATAATGGATAATAACAATCTGGTCATAAAGTGTAAACACTGATAAATCTCACACGCATAAACTACTAACAAGTAATCCACACCGGGAGAGAGATCTAATGTAGAACAACGATGGAGACCCCTAATTGTTACAGCGGGATGAAGGTGGATGAAGAGGGTGCTGGTGCTAGTAGTGATGATGATGAAGATGACGATCATGATAATGCCCGGAGCGATGACGGTGACGATGGCAATGATTCCCCCTCTCCGGGGAGAAATTTCCTCGGCAGATTTCTCCCTGCCAGAGAGCTTTTCTCTCTCTGGTGTTTTCCACCCCAAGGCGGCGGCGGAATATTCCTTCGATGATCCTCTGGGGCTTAGGGTTCCTTGGGGGTCAAGTACGCGAAAGGGGGCACCCAGAAGTGGGCCAGGGGGTCAGACCACCCCAGGCGCGGCCAAGGGGGTCCGCACAACCTGGTGGTGTGGGCCCTAGGTGGCCCCCCTCCGGGTGCCCTTCTGGCTAGCTTCCTCCTGAAGACTTCTAAGACTTCTCGTATGTGTAACAGCCCAATTTTTGGAATACAGGAAAAATCTTGTTTTCAATAACCCAAAAATCAGGGCCAACAAAAACTTTTTGATATGTTTGGCTTATGCTTGTGTTTTCATTTCTATTTGCTTGTTGTTTGTGTTTTTGTTTGTTAACATCTAACATTTAAAACCAATGTTCTTGACTTTCTTGAAACACAACCCTTGTGATCAAGTCATGACAAGAAAGCTTATCACCTTCATCTATCACCTTCGTTTGGCAAAAACCTTTTTGAAAATGTTTTGATCCTTGAAGAAACCAAAAAGCCAAGTTTTGAGAAAACAAAAGGTATTTTCCAAAACCATATGAAAAGTATCTTGAAGGTAATCATCTCCTACCTGTTTTAAACCAAGATATGCTTGCAAGTATTCCAAAAACCTCATCTCACTTTCTCTTTTGCCCCTGTGTTTTACCTCAGTTATATTCTTTTGGATATATCAAGATTTGAGTTTAACTTGTTTACAAAAATCTTCTTGTCATGATGTGTCTTGATCACTGCCTTTATCTAACAATTGATAAAAACACCTGGCAATTAAATTAGATAACCCCATTTTTGCTTGAGTGTTTGTTGTTACCTGTTTCCTATGATCTTATTGTGTGTTTCCCTTGAAGTTTTTATTCCTGTTTATGATTAAAGTGTGTTGTTTTGAGTAATTAAAACCTAGTAACAACAATACCAAGCATCAATATCATACTCCATCACATGTCCATATCATCTTCTGTTCTCTTAAAAATCTCCAACTATGGATACATGCTTCTATGGAAAATCTTGAGCTAATCATCAATACATCATCATACATCTCATTTTGTATATCTATGCTATCCATCCAAGTTGTTATTTTGGATATTGAAACCCCTTGGTATCATTCTTCCAAAGTCCTTTGAAGGCATTCCCAAAATAATGATCATATCTCTTTTATCTTGAAGCACTTTGTCCAGGTTGCTCCAAATCACTCCTTATTGTTTTCAAGCTCCATCAACCTACCCTTGTCATCTACATGACCTATACATCATATTCATGTGGTCCAATTATTTTTCAATGGCCATTTAATTATTTATCTCTCATGGTTTTAGCCTATTAAATAAACTCCTGTTTTCACCCTTTCCCCGCTTGGTGCGTCAAATATTTTCAAAGGAGTTGTTTATTAAAAATCACTTTTGAGACCTATATTATATAATCTCTTATTCCAACTCAAAAATATTTGTTTTAAAAACATTTTACTATTTATTATTTTCTATTTTCCAAAAAGCCAGAAATGGACTTTAAAATATTTTGTGAAGAAAAGTATTTCCTAAAATCTTGGAAAAATTACCCAGCATGCCTATGGTCATGCGGGACTTATCTGTACAAAAACATTTGCAAGTTGTGCTGAAAATTTTAGAGAAAACATTTAAAAAAATATTCAGCACCTTTTGTGTTTTCAAAATTTTGTGAAACAAATATTTTTAGAAAATTTTGAGACCACCACTCCTAAGCTCAGTTTTCCATCCTCTATCTGCTAGACATGTTTTATTACATGTGTTATGTTCAAAATTGTGAAGAAATCCAGCACAAACACCTTCTGGTCAAAATCAAAAACTATTTTCATTTGAACTCCTCTCACTCATTTTTCTATCTCCTTGCTTCCTAGCTTTCCTAGTCACCTGGTCTCACATGTGAAACACCCCTGGCTCACTATTGTCCCTTTCTCCTTGGGTAGCACAAGGTGGCAAGCCTTGCATTCCAATGCTGGCCGAGCAATGCCTGCATTTGTCGAAAACAACTTGTCTACTAGCTTCACGAGGTCCCCTGGAACATTCCCGTGCTCTCCATTTGTCTACTCTCCCCCTCCTTCTTCTCCTTCTACCTTTCGAACACCTATGGTGACCCGAGGACCTTGCTCCACCCCCTCCACCCGAGCCTTCCATCACCCATCCCTTGCTCTCTTCAGAACCACCTCACCATACGGAAACTAAAGGACATCCTCTCGTTTGCCCTCTCTCTCAAGTGCTTGATCGTCCATGTCCTCCATGGACACAACCCTCCGAACTTCGACTCTAGGCTTTCCCGAGCCAACCCCGAGCACACCACCTTGTCAACTCACTCCCTTTACCTTCCAATCGACCTCCGGTGCAAAAAAATCCCTCTCCATATACCCCCTAAATCGATGGCATCGTGCGTAAACTCATCGCCACCGAGCACCCCGTCGGGACTTCACCTCAGGCCATCCCCGACCTCGCCGTTGCTCCTCATCTCCCTCTCTTGACCGATTCTCCCTCGTGCCCCTCTAATTCCTCCTTACATCCTTGTAGTGGAGCTGCCATCAGCGACAAGGGTCGCCGGCCGCCATGACCCGGCGCGGAGCATGCTCCGGTCTTTTCCTGCGGCTGCTGATGGGGGCACCAACTCGGCCTCGTCTCCTTGGAGATTTTTGAACTTACGGCATTTCCAGGCGGCAACTGGAGCTCCCGACGGAGAGCCAGCGGCCTCACCGCGGCGGAAGGGACATCCTTCTCGAAGGGTTAACCCTAAATATACGGGCCTTTTCCACCAAAAACATACGCAGCCGCCGTCATTGTCAACACTAGTTCGGGAGGGTTCTGGATCTCTCCCCAGCACCTTGTCTGGAGGGGGAATCATCACCGGAGGGCTCTACACCACCATGCCCGCCTCCGAAATGATGCGTGAGTAGTTCATCCTTGGACTACGGGTCCATAGCAGTAGCTAAATGGTTGTTCTATCCTCTTTATGACTCATGTTTAGATCTTGTGAGATGCCCTACATGATCAAGATCATCTTATTTTAATGCTACATGTTGTGTTTACTGGGATCTGATGAATATTGAATGCTATGTCTAATGATTATCAATCTATCATGTTATTTTCATGTGTATGTTATTTATGATCTTGCATGCTCTCTGTTGTTAGTAGATGCTTTGGCCATGTAGATGCTAGTAACTCCAAGAGGGAGTATTTATGCTCGATAGTGGGTTCATGTCTCCCTTTCACTCACGCTCGAGTGACAGAAACGTAAACGGGCGGGGGATGTGTTGTTGCCATCAGGGAGAAAACAATGATGTTTACATTATTTACATTACACACTTTCCTTACTGCGATTATCTGTTGCTTTCAACTTAATACCCAAGGTTTGATCTAATGATATTCTGGGGGTGGATTATTAGTCATAGATGTAGTTGGATGACGGTCTATGTATCTTGTTGTAATGCCCACATGAATCAGATAGTAATCATCATGTCATGCATATGCACTACGGTGCAGCCTTTATATCTGTCAATTGCCCAGCTGTAATTTTTTTACCCAACATGTTATCTATCTGTTTTGGAGAGGCACCACTAGAGAACTGTGGACCCCGGTCCATTTTCCTCATACTGATAATACAACCACTGCAATCTCTGTTTTCATACTGTTACTACTGTTTTCCTACTGCTATCAATGTTCTCTTTTCATTTACTGCAAACAAGTAATGTTTCCACACCATACATTTAACCTTTTTGTTTTCAGCAAAACCGGTGAGATTGACAACCTCACTGCTTCGTTGGGGAAAAGTGATTTTATTGTGTTGTGTAGGTTCCACGTTGCTTCTGAACCGGTAGTGGCCCTGCCACATCAGCTGGATCAACCTTCAGAAGTGATATCTTTCTCCTACTAGTCGATTCAACCTTGGTTTCTTTCTGAGAGAAATTTGCTGCTATGCTCTTCATACCATCCTCTTGGGATTTCCCGACGAGTGCAAGATCTGCACCATCAAGTACCTGCAAATCAGTTTTTATAGTCCTAACTTTTTGAGTTAGCTGACCAAGTATATTATCATGATTCTCAACCATTTTATAAAAGGCACTGTCTTGTTCAGTTTGAGAATTTATAAAGGATTTAGGTGTTTCTTAAAGTGTCTGGCGGTTGCCATTGTTTGCTCCATTGTTGTACCTGCTATTGTTTGGTGCTCCTGCAGGGTTATATGGTTTCTGATATTTTTTCCAAAGTTTGAACCTTTCCATGTAGAGTTATAAGTATTACAAGCTATGAAATCTATTTCTTTAATTTGAGCATTGTTGGTGCCATTTACATGAGCTTAATCTTTATGTTTAAAAACAGAGAGTAGCTCATCAACCTTTGCTGTAAGCTCTCCTTTGTTGCTCTCAGTGACTGCATTTACCTTCTTGGTGTTTGTTCTTTCAATATGCCACTGAGTATGATTATCTTGCATATCATTAAGTAGCTTATTTGCTACCTCAATTTCTTTTCCCATGAATGTTCCTACTGCAGCTGTATCAAGCATAAATTTGGACATGGAGTTTAAAACATTATAAAATAACTGAAGTATTAAGTGTTCCTCCATGCCATGATTAGGAAATTCCTAACAAGGTCTTTCATCCTTTCCCATGCAAGTGCTAGTGGCTCGCGGTCTTTCTGTCTAAAACTTGTAATAATTGAACGGAGTTGCATTGTCTTAACAGGTGTAAAATATTTAGTCATGAAAATGTTATAACAATTATCACAAGACGTAATTGTACCTCTCGATAATGCTAGTAACCATTCTTTGGCTTTTTCTCTCAATGAAAAGGGAAATAAACGTAGCTCGATTGCATTTGGACTAACATCCTTTATACGCATCAAATCACATAATTCAGTAAAAGTATTCAAGTGCATACCTGCGTCCTTAGAAGTTGAACCACTAAATTGATTCGGTCGAATAAGATTCAGTAAATTAGGCTTAATCTCATAGTTCTTTGCAAAAACTGCGGGTTGAATGGTGGGTGCACGTAAATAATCATCATTGGAGTAGCAAACTCCCCAAGCTTCTTGTTTTCCATACTATTTTTTGTGTGTGTTTTCAAGTAAGAACAAAATGTAAACTAATATTTTTGGGTTTTCAAATAAGCTAATCAAGTAATAATCTAGTAACAAGAAATAAACTAAAGTAAAAATTAACAAAACTACCTCGGCAATGGCGCCATAAAAAGGGTTGATACCTTCGATCTGGATTACCGAATATAGTATGTAGGTTTTTTTCCCTTGAGACCCAGTCAAACCGGGAAGTAGGTGCTTGATGAGATCAATCGTTGAATCCACATAAATCTTGCTAAATCCTGTTTTACCAGACCTATTCTTGAACAAAAGAGGGTTGTTATCAATGATTAAAAGTAGGCATTGGATTAATGTTTCACCTGCAACAGTGCATTAGTAGTATGGGATAAATAAGATAAAGTTAAAACAATTTAGTATAATTAATACATATGCCATTTATATGTATGTAGGCAATGCATCCGTAGTCCACTATGCCTTCGAGCACATGTTAACATAGAGAAATTCATCCAACCTTGGCCCTGTATTGTTTCGTCTCGCGGGGTTGTCTTAGTTTTTAGTTCTAAAAGAAAGACGAAAGCATTATGCACGGTGATGTCATTGTTGTTCCTAAGATATCGCTTCGAGAAGTCTTATTGATCTTCCTGTCACAGACGTTCCCGATCAACCTTCCACTTCGCTCTCACTATACCTTTACCTTGATCACTCTTCGGGGTCTTGGGTACGTCTGACAAGTCCTAGGAGCGAGGCACATATAGTAGAACACACACAAATAACATGGATGAACTCATTAGACTAATTATCCCATTGGTTAGATCAATGACATAACTGCAAGGTTAGGCCACAACTCATAGCTTGAGGGAGACTACTCACACATCGCGATCATATCAACAATAGAAAACATTAAGACAAAAATAATACTTGGATTGAATAGATTGATAGTTCTTACAATGTTGCCAATCGCGATGGGATCTAGATTACAAAGTAGAAGTACAAATATGACTATGGTGGTGGTGGAGATGTGGCAGCACTTCGTGATCTTGCGTGGAGATGACGGTGGCGATGGCGGTGGAGATGGTATGGGGCGCGACTCTTCTCTGAGAGTTGTTTCTTCTCCTTATATGGGGTTACACCCAATGAAGTAGGGTTTCGGGCAATTTCCTTCACGAACTGGCTATGTGTCCTTTGATAACTTTTGGTCGGTTTGATCTGACGGTGCTTCAGACACTGGTACGGTGGGCGGTACGGTCGGGACTGACCGTACCATGGTCGTCAAGTGTGTTGCGAGGACAATCTTAAATGATTTTATGATCTTTATCTTTTCCTTCCTTCTGGCCCTGATTTTCTGCGATTTTCCTGTCCATTATCCGCAATAAAAATAATGACATGGAGATTTTCAAATAAATTGCACAGTAATGATTAGAGGCATCTTTAGATTGATATCTCTATTATTTTCATGACAAAGATAGGGCTTAAACATAGATAAATATGTGGCATTTTTTGACGCATTAGCCATCTACTACTACCTAGGTCCGACTGGCGGACCCCCATTCTACCAAGGGGATCGTTTTGGGGTGGAAGGAGGTGCCTTCTACCCCTATATGGCTGGCTACGTTTGCGTGCTGCAATAGAGGGAGAGTGGAGGTCTTGGATTTCTGAGCGGCGACCTTGGTGGTGTGAGCCGTGGTGCTCGTGGGCGGAGCTCGCGACTTGGGTGCTGGCTAGCTGCCATGGCCATGCGAGTGGCGTGTTTGTTGGTGTTCGACGTTTTGTGCCGGTAGGCGAGTGGTGTTCTCGTAGCTGGTCGTACCAAGGTTCAGAAGAGGAGAGTGCTAGCCGGGGTGGAAACCTTGTCCATTTTGACCAGACCGACGATGCCAACATCTGTGCGTGATTGATCTCTTTCCTTCGTGATGCTCTAGATCAAAACCTTGATCTTTTAAATCGGGAGATTGTGGCTCTCCCGTGTGGGTTTTTTTTTTCCTGAAGGCACCGCCTTGGAGTTTATGGTTCATCGTTGGTCGGCTCCGTCTCTCCACGATGGCCCGTTCACGGTTGAGGGCTCCGCTGACCCTAAGCGGTGATCAGTTTTCCTACTTTTCGTTGGCTTTATGGTCTATGGGTGATGTAGCTGTTTTTCAACATATTTGTATTCTGCTTTAGGCTTTGTGTGTGGTGTTGTGTTGTAAGCAGTTGTTGGTATGTAGGTCATTTTTCCGGATGGTTAGGAGGACGGTTGTACCATTGTGCACCAGAGATCAAACCTAAGATTCGATGCTATGCGATGTGTTCTAGACAAGGTTTGGGTTAGCGTATCGAATTGTTATTTTTATTAAGCGGTTATTTTACAGTTTCGCGTAGGATGGTGAGTCTGCTAGAGATGCTCTTAGTCGCTGAGAAATCTCGATCGGTTATGAGACAATCTTGAAGATTAAAGTTCGAAATCCAATGGTAGTATTTTTTTTCTGCCATGTCAAAAGTCTTGGTATGACCTATTACCAAGGGTGATTGTTTAAATTCATTTTTTACAAAAATATTTAGTATTTTTCCTGATAAATGAAACTTGGTTACTGAGGGGTAACCGGATTTTTGCCACGTAACACAAATCCTAGTAATACTAGAGGCTGGGGCGCCCCTTGGGGCGCCTCCTCACCGGTTAGTGGCGATCCAATCACTGTCTAGTTCAATTTATTGTCAGTTTGTGTCATGTTTGTTGTCTCAATATACAATATCCGGTCCATGTGCAAAAGAGAGGTGAATCTTTTCAAAAAAAAAAGGAGACCGGTGACACTAAATAAACTAACTGGTGTACCAGGAACTGGTTCATACTTTTTCGGTATTTGTGTCTTCTTTTTTACTTGGAACACTGACATCGACAGGAACATGCTCAAGCCATTCTTGGTGGTCATTTTGCACCCCAGCCATACCCAGCGCAGCTAGCGTATGGGCTGGTTTGTTACTCACATGGTACATACACCACTTTGTATTCAATGAACGAAATGGAAAACAAGAATTTAGCCTCTAAACGGTGCCCCCAAATGTGTGTGATCATACTCCTAGGAAGTGACGGCACTTTGTAGGACAAGGTAATCAGCGGCCAGTTGCACAAGTCAATTGCCCATCCGGCTTGCCAGATGAATAAATTTCAACATGGCGAACACTCCAGTGTGTAGAGCAACTGTAGAAAATGGAATTGCGCCGGCTGCAGCCACCACCATATAACCATCGTTGTCCCTCTCAACGGTACCCCATCCTACTTTAATCGTGTTATTTATGAAGGCACCATCAGTATTGAAAAGGACCCAGTCGGCAGGTGGAAGTTGCCAACTCTGAATCTGTGCGACCTTCTGCTTAACCTTTTTCTTCAGGAGTTCCTCCCACTTGTCCACATGCATGCCAACAGCATAGCAGAGTTCATTTCCTTTCATTTGACGTTCTCCTTTGTTTGCTTTATTTCTCTCCGCCCACCAACACCGGAGAAAAGTGACACATCTCATCTTGTCATATGGCATCTCAAGAATTCGTTTTATGGTCTCCATGCCTGAACTACAATCCAACAACGAACATCGGTTTGTTTCCATAGAGAGGGCTCTCCACATCTTCTTTGCTTTAGAACATCTGATAAAAAAATGATCCCCATCTTCAAAAAGCTTGTTACATTATCCACCTCGACATGGTGCCATTGGATATTCATTCTCATCGGGAGGTTGTTGTGTCCAAACCTCCATAGGAAGTGATAAACCTTCGGTGGGCAGTCCCCAGTCCAGTTTCCAAAGTTGCCTCCAAATTTGCTTCTCCTAGTCACTCCATATGCTCACAGAATGGGATTTTTAGGATTGCATCAGCATCCTTCTGAATAAACGTCCGCCGGATCAGCTGAACGTCTCATGAGCCTGTATTTCCATCAATTAAATCAGAAACCAAGGTAAACCTGCAGACCATGTAAACTACAGGAAAAAGCAAGGTTGATTAACAAATATTTTGATTGAATACAAATCATAAACACACATTCCTTTCAAAGCTATATTGCTCACAAGTCGTGCTACTGATTCTAATTCTTCCACAAGACAAATTGTTTACTCAGGTCATCAAAGGTTCTCAAACATTATTAGTTGGTACTAAAAGCGAGCAAAAATTCAATAATAGTACAAAATTTTGAACCAGAATCATATGAGGAAATTTGATGGTAAAAAAAAATGGTTAATCAACCAGAACCAGAATAATGGTAAAAAAAAATCTGCTCTTTAATAAAAATGATTGTGTGGATGACATACAATTTGCAAAGTACCAAAAAAACAGAAATTGTTATCCTTGGAGATCAGATACTGAGCACATGCCACTTCAGGTATTTAAATACCAAAATTAGACAACAAACATTACAACTCGCCATATTGGTTTTAAGGTAATATATAGATTCGGGGTATCAATCATCAAAGCAAAGATAATTCTTTGCATTACTTTTGCAGCAGTGTTCATACAAGTGTGATTTAATTGCTAACACTAAAGTGGAAATTTTGGCAACTGCCACACTATAAAGATCAAAGATAGAAGGTGGCAATTAAATTAGTTTAAGTACCTCAGATGTGTTGTTCTCGACAGGCTAACCCTTATGCAGTTGAAAGCACACAAGAATTAGGCAAAGACACATAGAGCAACATGGAAAAAGCACGCGGACGACTATAGTTAGCATGCCTAAGAAAGTGCACACCATCAGCGAGATGTACTAAGCAACTATCTAGTCTGAACCTACTGGATACAAATGTCGGACATACACAGCTAGAAAATAATGTCCTTTGAACAAAAATAAATATCTACAACCTGCACTATGGTTCAAAGCACATGGGAGATATACAGAAGTTAACATGTAGAGCAAGATGCCAAGATCCAGTGCCAATATTCCACTTTCAATGCTAAACTATGTCCAATGAAAATTAAAATACTAAATCTTTGGCACAACCTACTACCACTACTGAATGTCTAACCACATAGTATTCGACCATGATTACTACAGGCCTACAGTTGCACAGTTTTTAATTACTTCAATGTCTGGAAGATGAGTTACCTTTAAGATGAATTCTAGCCGATGTCATGGAGAATTGCAACGGCATGATGCCTCTGCATGCTTCCCGACCATCAGCAGCCACTATATAATTGTGAATAAATACAATTCTAACAAATAAGTTACTTTATTAGATGAACTTTGGTTGTCATGGAGCAGTGCAACAGATTGCATCCTGCATGATCCATAAATGAAGTGATGCTAACTGAAGATAAAAAAAACCAGTAGATGAGCATACATAAATTACCAGAAATAGTTTGTACAGTACAACCGAGTTCTGAATGATAAAGAGAATAACAATAGACATTTTCAATGATGAAGCATCTTGATATACCTCGCCTTAATCCTTACTCGTAACTGGGGTTTACACCAGTGTATATTTGTTCTAACTCTCCAAATCGTTAATAAATGGTAGATCTATTAGTCAAAAAATAATACAATTTGGATCAACGCTATAGTGAAATTTGTATGTTGAACATGACAATAATTAAATGGATACACGCACACCAAAATAATAAATCCAGATGCTAACAATGCATGGGTTGAGGGTATCGTATATTAAATGTAAACCAACTGCGAGGAAAAAGCATCCAAGAAATACTATCAACTATACAAAATTTCTAGCGGGTCTAAACCATGCACCTCTCAATGTAAGAACTAAGACCTACCTTCTACTTTTGATTAAATGCTTAACATCCACATTTTAATGCGATTTGAAAATGAAATATACTCCATGGATTTAGCAACGCTCTCATAGAATAATTTAAGCATGCTTATTTTTACTAATTATCGCAAGTATATGCTATCAGTTAAAACTTCCTCATTTGATACCATCATTTAAATGTCACATTGTTTCCTTCGAGCTATAACTAATCATAGATCAACTACATTTGAGCCTAAACTAAGCCACAAACAACATTGCAGCCTCACCTAGAAACACAGATGCATTTCAAGAAACCGAGATCAATATGCAATCATCTTACACTAAATCAACACACGACATGATCTCGGGACAAAAAGAAAGACCTAAAAGGAACACCAAATAAAATGAATTTGTCACAATTGCACACATATATGGTAGACTACTAAATTATAAAGCCGTTGCTACGAGTATGATATAGTGTAACTTTACTGCAACATTTGTTCAAAATGAAGAAATAGTGCATGTATCAAATGAGAATGGTCTAAATCGAAGTTATAGAAACATGACTCGATTTAAATGAGAAAAGTGCTCGTGTATTAAAAGTATCTTTGAAAATGGTTCAGGCCGGCCTTGAGCCCGCCATAGACTCCTCAAAGAAAAAGAGCAACATGTCAAGCAACCACATGTACTTTCAGATATCTTGAATAAAATTTACCACTAACTTATTGTTTGTACTTTCAGATATCTTGAATATGGATTATGGAATTATTAATTTATCCAGGTTATCAATTCAGCGCCATTAGTCCATAGAGCAGCCAACAATGTAATGAAGATAAATTCTTCTCTAAAATCAGACCAAATGGCTAAATAAATTATGAAAATAAGCCATCAGAACATCAAAATGTAGTTACATTGTTACATTAGTGAAACATTCATATATTTCGTATTGCATAATAATACGCATTGTTATATCATATAAACAAATTCGCACCACTATCTTAACGAATCAAGGAATGGTATAAGATAAAATAATATACTGCACATAATATATTAATGTAATAACGCTTGCCAGAGCAATCTAAGAAGGGAAAAAAACACCATGTGACCTTCTAGTGATAACCCCAATTATCATTTCCCCAGCTACTCGCCCACGTGGTACACCAACCAAGCCATACATCACAGCAGCAGCACAAAGATCATGAGTGCCATCGGTGAAGCTAAGTGATTAAATAAGCCCATGGTTCTTCTGCCATGTATCACAATATCAAGCACACACATGAGTTTGAGAGAAAGAAACATGATTTAGTAGATTAGGATTATGTACCTGGTCCATGGTGTAGGCCTTGACATAGTGAAACAGGGTGCAGGTGTGTAGCGCGTGGAAGGCGAGGTGGGATAGCGGGTAGACGACCACAATGACTTGCATCCGCTAGTGGGCGACGAGTAGGCAGAGCTCGAGCTCGTAGGGTTTGTGCAGCTTCCCAGACAGCGAAATCAGCCACGTCTCCTCCACGAGCAGTTCCTCTGGATCACTGGACGTTACTCCTTCCCTCACTCAATAAGCTGTATGTGAAGCTGCAATGGACATACAAAAAATATGAGTTAATGATGCATCTCTTGTCCTCCTATTGCCATCCCATCAATAGTATTTTTAATCTGAAAATTATAGAAAGAGTTGGTGTGCACATTTGCAAGCTCAAACCAGGAAACAAATTTAGGAAACGACTTAAATAATTGGAGCTACCTCCACATTGCACCAATAATAGTTGAAGTGCATCATAATAAAACAAGAATGGAGGACGAAAATGCGGAGTCATCAATGGAGCTCGTCGGGACAAACAGTCTGCATCCAGTCCCGCGACAACTCCTGCAATCGGACAAAAACCTGCAATCTTTAGCTAAAGCAACGAATACAAAGAGAATGAAACGTAATAAACTTGAATAATCACGGTGGAGGAGATGATTCCTGGCCTAAACACAAACGATAACGCCATGGAGGACAGGGTACCCTAGCAGCCACACCATCTCCTGACGAGATCCACCTTTTCCCTCCCAAGCCATTGAGAGAAGGAGGAGGGCCATGCCATGGACGGACAAAACAGGGAGGAGAAAAGGCAGGGCGGAGGAACGTGAAGGAGTACCAGAGCGAAAGAGGGAGAGTCGGAGCGCATCCGCAAAGCAGCAAGCAGCGGCCACCTGCCACTTCTCCCGGCGATGGCGACGACGCGTGGTGGTGGTACGAGCGGCGGACTGCGCTTTCTCTTGGCGATGGAGAACAGAGCCGTGCAGCCAACCATCTCCACATTCTCCTCGATCCCTAGCTAGTCCTTTATTGCAGCCCCTATCATCAGGATAAATCCAAATCAAACTAACAATTAAAGACGTCCTCCGATCCATGATACATGGGGAAAGGGAATGATGAGAGGACAATCTGTACCTGCACAGGATACAAGATCCATGGCCATGGCCAGAAAGAGAGGCAGGCCGGAGAAGAGAAGTCCATATCGAGGGTACCTCTGGACAGGAACGGCTGCTTGTGCTGCAAATGCTTCCTCTCGGCCGATGTTCTAGTTGGCCGCCGGCCGGAGGCGGTAGTGGTGGTGATGGAGAAGCGCGAGAGGTTGCGCCTCCGCCGCCGCAGTCGGTGAGATCGACCATTCAGCGACGGGAGGAGTAGGGAGGGGATGAGGGCCGGAGGAGAACGGCGGCAAAGCTCGGCGCGTCCCATCCTTGCCACCGCGCGGTGCCGTCATCTCCGCATCTCCATGGCTGCCATGCCTCTATGCTGAAGACGCCACCGTCGGACTTGTGCTCAAGGCGGTTGGGTGGAGGAGGAGGCCGGCGAGAAGAAAGGCGGCGCGGTGGGAGTGAATGGGACGGAAAGGAGCCGGATGAGGAAAGGGAGGCGGCGTGCTAGGGTTGGGGACGGGCCCATTACAACGCGCTTTATTCTTTCCTCGCTCGCGAAGGGACGCGTTACAAAATAACGAGCCAGCGCTCGCCACGTGGATAGCGCCAATGGGCTCCCAGCTCCTCCGCGGTTACATGTACTCGATAGTTGAATATATTTTTTCAGTGAGATGCCGTGACAGGCGCCTGTTTGTATAAGTGTGTATATACACGTCTCTATTGCATTTTTTAAGAACTATGGTATAAAGCATGTACACGCACATAAACTCACCTCTGTAAATACATCCATGTATCTTAAAAAAAGTAACCTATTAGGCTGGTACCAATGCACCACAGGTTATAGCCTCGCCACGTCAGATTTTACCCTCACTCTCACCCCACTCTCACCTCACTCTCACCCCACGGTGCCAGTGCACGGGCTATAGTGCCAGCTCTCACTTCTCTCTCCTCCACATCAGCATTTCTCTCTCCTCCACATCAGCATTTCTTTTTCAGATTAAAACATTCAAAATAATGCAAGAAAATTATTTTATTCAACTAAAATTGTTACCGATTACATTATAAATAAAAAATTACATAAAAATTTGAAAAAAATAAAAAATCTAGGAATTAGCCCACACATGCTCAATCAAATCATGCTGGAGTTGTGTATACATCGGTGAGTCCCTCATTTCGTTGTCCATCTGAATCCTGGCTGCTAGGCTTGGTGGTGCATTGTTGTGTATCGCAGGGCCGACATTTGAATAAATTGTCTCATAGATGTCCTCCAAATTGGTACCACGCTCATCGTCGATGATCATGTTGTGCAGAATGACACATGCACGCATGATCAACCCAAGAGTACGCCTCGAGTAGGAGCGTCCCGGAACTGCTATAATGTTGAACCTAGCCTTCAGCACTCCAAAGGCACACTCGACATCTTTGCGCCAAGCTGATTGAGCAATAGTGAACAGCCGATGATTTTCACTTTGTGGAAGAGTAACACCTTTCATGAACACCGGCCAGAAGGGGTAGATGCCGTCGGCAAGGTAGTAACCCCTGTTGTACTCGTGTCCATTCACCGTGAAGTTCACTATGGGTGCTTCTCCCCTAAGCACATCAGTGAACAACGGCGACTGATTGAGTACATTGATGTCGTTGTTGGACCCGGCCACTCCAAAAAAGGCATGCCAGATCCAACGATCATACGACGCAATGGCTTCTAAGATTATGGTAGGGTGTTTGATGTCTCACCTTGTGAATTGACCGGCATGCGCAACTGGGCAGTTCCTCCACTGCCAATACATGCAATCGATGCTCCCTAGCATGCCCGGAAAGCCACGCTCCTAGGCTTTCGCTAAGAGACGCTGAGTATCCGCGACAATTGATCGACGGCAAAACTCATCCCCGTAACAGTGAATGATGCCTTCATAGAATCTCTCTAGACATTCTGATGAAGTTTGTCTAACTAGTTTAAGCCACTCATCTAACGTATCCGCAGCAGCTCCATAAGCTAATAAACGCAAAGCCCCAGTACACTTTTGCAGGGGAGAAAAACCAGGACGGTTGAGAGCATCAACTCTTTGGGTGAAATACGGAGAGTATTCACCCAATCTATCCACAATGCATAGAAAAAGGGATCGCCTCATCCGATACCTTCGCCGAAAGAAGCTCGGAGGATAATCACAGTTGTCGGCGAAGTAGTCGTCGTAGAGCCGATCGTGGGCACCCAGACGATCACGCCTGATGAACTCTCGACGGTGTCGCGGCCGTCTTGGCTCCGCCTCGAGGTTGAGCATCGCCTCCTCATACTCCGCCTGGAATGCACCGATCATATCACCCTCCATTCCGTCACTCGAACTGCTGCTGGACGAAGACATGGCGTCGAGAGGAGTGAAAATGGAGAGTGGAGGAGATGAAGTGGGGTGTGGAATGAGTGAAACCGGGTGGGAGTATTTATAGGAGGTCGTGGATGAAATTTGGATTTTTTTGCAATTTTTTTCGAATTTTTCCAGGCTGCAACGGCTAGCTGACATGGACGAATCAGATCGCGCCACGTCAGCTAGCCGTTACCCCTCCCGCCCGCTCCCGCTCTCGCCCCCGCTACCGCCCCCAGCTGCCAGCGCAGCGCCCCCCTCCCGACCCCCTCTCGCCCCCATATCGCCTCCAGCGCGGGCGGCAGCCGGGCGGTAGCGGGCGCTACCGCCAGGCGGTGGCGCCGCCGCCCCGCGCTCCCGTCTCGACCCCCTCCCGCCCCACTCTCGCCCGGCGCGGGCGGTATCGCCCCCCCTACCGCCCGCGTTGGCACCCGCCTTAGACTGTTCGAACATTTTCTGACATGTGTGGAAAAACATTTTAATAATTAAACTTGTTTTTGTACTCCCTCTAGTCCATTTTAATTGTCGCAGAAAATGTATAGTGGTGCTACAAAGTTGTGAACAACTCCCAATTTAAAAAAAAGGTTGTGAACAGCTCCGGACAATCTTTCCGGATCGGACGGAGTAACACATTTTACCTACCGTGCCGAACTCACAAAGAACCAAAACAGTTTGAAAAAGGAAAACGCTGGTTATCACCCGGGGAACGTTGCGTTCCGTCCCCCGGGTCGCTGTCCGTTGGATCCACGCGAGTCGAGCGGTTAGATTAGGCCCACGTCCCGCCGTTTTCGCCTGGATTAGTACAGGCACGGTTTTGGTTCGTGGACTGTTTCCCATTTTCGCCCCGTACCGTTACCTTTCTACTCGCGCGGCGCGGAGGCGGCGACGAAGGCGAGGTGAGCGACGCGGGCGGCGACGAGAGGCGACGCCGTCGACGAGGTCGCCCTCCGGTTAGATTCCGCCCGTTCCTCAGGTGCTATACCTTTCGCTCCCCTCCTCCTCTCCGGCTAGGCCCCCCTCTTCATCACCGGTGACCTCTCGTAGATAGGTGGCAATCGCGAGCGCCGGCGAGCGGCGGAGCGGTCGCAGGTCTGCGCGGACTCCGGCGCCCCCCTGCCCGAGCCAATCGTGCTCTCAGGCGCCACTCCGTCGTGACCAATTTCGCCGATATTTTGCATCAACGCCGGTGGCTAGGGTTACGGAGCGGAGGCGAGCGGCGGCGCTGTCGCAGGTCTGCGCGGACTCCGGCGCCCCCCTGCCACGCCCAATCGTTCTCTCAGGCGACCCCCTGCCCTCGGACACCATTGTTGCTCCAGTATCGTTGGTTATGAGCAACATTTGTCCTTAATTTTGCTCCTATAGTTGTTCCTGCTCTGCTTCAGTAGCATTTAACTGGTTCAAACTTTGCTCCACTGCAGCCAACCGTCGTGCATATACCCCGGTGTGCGGAGTTTTAAGTTTTTTTTATCAATTTTTAGGGGCTAGTTTCCTGTCTTTTGTTGTAGCAATTGTTTGGAGCAAATTGCTCCTCTGCACTCCACCTCCCACATGCATATTCCCTGTTGGTAGTCCACGTCCCATGTGCATATCCCCTATTTGTGCTTAATTGTTAGTTGTCTTTTGACTTTTTGAGCATATTTTTAGTTGCTGAACCGCATTCGACACCCCGTGTACACATAACCGTTTTTGTAGCAATTTTCCTTTTCAGTTCGAACTGTATGTGCAAGTAGTTGTATTTCTGAATTTCAACTATTCTTTTTGCAGGCATTTGGTGTACTTACTGGGCCTCCTAGTGTATCTGCTTTGCAATCTGTAATCAGCAACGCAATGGAGGTTTGTTCTATTACTGCATTGTTTTTGCTTCTGTTGTACATTTTGTGTGCTTATTTTGTTTCCTTTTTTTGTTCATAGTGTTCTGTTTTTGCTGAGCAGGGGCAGTATTGGTGCAGCAAGGACCGATTCGCTGTGAAGCGTTTGCTCAAGTGCGCAAATGATCTCTCACCGCGGAAGCAAGAAATTATTGAGCAACACAGCGCTTTTGCCTCACTTCTTAATATTTCTCCTTTCAATGTCCCTAACGAGCTCATTGATTTTGTTGCCGTCAACACCGTGGTTGAGCTCCGTGAGTTTCATTATGGATCTAAACGGATAGTTTTCTCAAGGGATATTATCAAGAAGGTGTTCGGTCTACGCTCAGGATCAAAGCCTGTTGAGTTGCTGACCAAGAGTGTACATTCAGACATCAGAGAGGCATACAAAGGCACGTTGTCGAGGCTTCCCATAGAGAATGCAGCGAAGATGTTGAAGGAGCTTGATGACGGTGATGAGGATGCCATTATCAGGACATGGGACCTCTTGTGCTTTGCGACTGTTCTGAATCCTTCCACCAACAACATAATGTGCTTAGAGTACATAGGGTCCATGAGTGACCCAAAGAGGACCCATGAGTATGATTGGGAGGAGCACATCTTGGAGTTGCTGATGCATTATATTGAAAAAATTCAGAAGAAGAAGGAGCAACCGCTCGAGCTTGATGGTGTTAATCTTCGGAAGGGCAAGCAGCAGGCTGAGTCCGAGGAAGCACCCGGTCTATCGAAGAAGAAGACGAAGGTCAAGAACATGTTCGAATTCTGGATGTCCGCCCCACTGCCTGTTCTTGCTGTAAGTTTTTACCTTTTTTCTCACAACTTGCTACTTTACATAGTTTTGTTTGCTCCATTAGATTTAATTTATTGTTGCTTTAGTTAGTTTCTGTTGCTACATTGTTTTATTTTTGTGTATTGTTTCTGTTTTTATGTTCTAGTTTTAAGTTATTACCTGTTCACATCTTGCTACTTTACATACTTTTGTTTGCTCTAATAGACTTAAATTTTTGTTACTTTAGTTATTTTATGTTGCTCCATTTTGTTTTATTTCTGTGTGTATTTGTTTCTGTTTATGTCCTAGTTGTAGTTTGTTTCCATTTTTTCCAGAGCTTGCTACTTTACATAGTTTTTTTTGCTATATTAGTTTCATATTTTTGTTGCTTTAGTTAGATTCTGTTGCTCCAATCAGCTGAAGGATTGATTCTTGTGTTTTTTTTTGCGTATACAGCTGGTGTACATGGACCACTTGCTCATCCCAAAGAATGATCACTTCATAAACAGTGGGATTCCTAGAGTTTGCTTTGTGACCAGTGAGGATTTCATTTTCATTGTCAAGGTCGACCGCGACAATAAAATCCTGCGTAACAAGACTGTCTTTGGGAGAGGTCCTGTGAGTAGACTCTCTTTGTTTTTTTTTTCCTTTTCGCCTTTTTCGTTGTTTGCGTTCCCCTGCCACGTTTCATTTTTTTTTGAACTCAACTTTGATTGGTTTGTTGGTTGTGCAGTTCCTTCCATTATCCAAAACAGTGTATGCACCGAGTCCTGTGGACAGTTCGATGCCCGAAGACGTTGATGTAAATCCGTCCGCATCGCTCAATGAATGGCTTGTTTTCCCCACCATCGAGCAAATGGAGGTTTGTATAGTTTTCTAATGTGATGGTTTTGTAGGTCATTTTGTCTGTTCATATAGCATTTTTTTCTGCGTGTGTAGCAAGGTGTTTTCTTTTCAACAATCTGCTACTTTACTTATTTCATTTTGCTCCATTAGTGTTTAAGCAATGCTGTTGTAGTTATTTTCTTTTGCTCCACTGTTTTATATCGTGCGTTCTTTTTCTGTTTTTAGTTGTTTTTACATGTCTGCTACTATAATAATTTTATTTTGCACCATCAGTTGTTTTGTTTTGTTCTGTCAATGTAGTTGCCTCAGTTTTGCTTTTTTTTTTTGCTTCTTTTTTGAATGTAATCCATGTTTCTTCTTCACCACAGGTACCATCTCGCTTCAAGAACATATATGATAAGCACAGGGTTAGTTTCGCTTCAAACGTTGATGCTACTCTCAAGAGCCTTGCTGTAGGCTTAAAATCAATGCAGTCCAAGCAAATGGCCTTGCTATTGAATGATGTTGAAGCTGCCCTGAAGGAAGACGATGGCACGAGTGTTGTGTTTCCATCTTCTGGGGTAGGACTGGACGGGCATGGCAAAATGATGGTGACAAGTCTGATTCTGACGCTGATGATCTTGATATTGATGAGGATATGGTTGCTGTGGATCCTACAGACTGTGATTCTCATGTTTGCGTAGAAGGCAATGCTGGTGCAGCAGAGAATGAACAAACCAATGCTACGGAGCTCAATGATGTCCCGCAACCAGCAGTTGTTGTAGGGTCCTCTCATACGGACGCTGATGGTGAGGAACATGATGCTGTTAGTAGTCCGATTAGAGGTGTTGTTGGTAGCCCAGAAAAAGTTGTTGATGGTAGTCCGGTTCGAGGTGATGTTGGTTGTCCAGATGAAGTTGCTGCTGTTGGTAGTCCAGACAAAGTGGCTGCTGTTGGTAGTCCATCCAGTCCTGCTGCGGTGATTCCACCCATGCCCACTGCCCTTAGCCCACCTAGAGCGGTTGCGGATAGTACTTTCATTCCTAGGTCGGCTTCTCCCTCACCTCGGCGCAACATACCAACGGGATACTGGGATGACTGTCCGAAATTTAATGTGTGGAGCCAAGACAATGATTCTTCCCAAGCCCCTGACCAGAACGACCTTGTGTGTGCGGAAAAGGTCGATGATGTTGCTGCTCCGATAGTTGGAGACAAGGTTGCTCCCTCGTGTATGTTCTCCTTCCCCCTTTTCTCTATTTTGTTACATTTTGCATTTTTCATCTTGGTTTTTGTGTGCACTGCCCGCCAAAACAAGATTTTTCAAAGTATTTCTTTTCTGATTCACCTTTTTTGTTGTGTAGCTTTTGACGCCCCCATACCGGAAAATTTGGAGGAGATTCCGGAAGCTGCAACACCGGATCATGGTGACAATACAGGTTTGCCTTTTTTCTCCCATGTGCGCCTCGCTGTTCTTTCTGCTGGTTTTTTTTAAAAAAATTGCTATATTAGTGTTATGGTTTTGCTTCTTTAGATAATTCTGTTTGCTACTTTAGTTAATTCTGCTGGCTACTTTACTTAATTCTGCTTGCTACTTTATCTTAGTCTGTTTGCTACTTTAGATACTTATGGTTGCTACCTTTTTCATTTTTTTTCTTGTTGCTTCTTTTTTACATAATTCTGTTTGATTTCGTTAGATATTTCTGGTTTGCTAATTTTACATAATTCTGCTTGCTTCATTATCACATTTTTCTTTGTTGCTACAGAGCTCTTTTTTCCTTTTGGGAACCTTAACCACTAGCTTATTTTTTGTTGGTTTTCCTAGACGTTGGGGGCAGCTCAGGTGCTGAAGAGAAGAAGGATGCCAGCACTGGCGTGGTAACTTTTCAAAGGAGGACTAGGCACAAAAGGGCTATGAAAGATGATGCCAAGGCTCCGGTGGCGAAAAAGTTGAAGAAGCCATTTGCAGATACGGTTGCATTGTACGACAAGTTTGTGCGCCATCCGCGCTATCTCAAGTCTCAAAAGAAGGGGAAAGATGACCCGTGAGTCTTTTTTTTCTGGCCTTTTTTAGCATAGTTTTGTAATTACGTGACATTCTTTGTTTTGCTACTAGCTACTCCTTTTTGCTTTTTACTTTTGGTCATTGTAGCAACCGGGACACGTCTGATTATGTTTTATTGTTTTTCTTTTCCAGTCCTCCTTTCATTATGATTGGGGGGTCTCACTGTGACTACAGGAGTTTCCACAATTCCCTAGGCCCGAGGAAGTGTCTAGACACTCAGGTCATGTGCGTTTGGTCTGAGAGCTTCAACAAGGATGCTAAAAGAGAAGAGGAAATCAGCACAACCGCTTTGAAAAGATATGTTTTCAATTGCTACTCAACGGTTAGTTTTGTCCTAAGACCTTTTTAGCTGCATGCCTCAGTTTTGTCCTAAGATCTAATACAACTTTTGCTCTTTTTCTGTTTCGTCATGAGTAGAAAAAGCTCATAGTCGACCCAGCGAAGTTCAACCCAGCTGCACTTGCGAGAGAGTTCAAAATGCAAAATGTGAAGTTCAAGATCATGAAGAAAGACCTTGTGAGCTATGCTTTCCCTCTTACTACATTGTTTTCGCTACGTTGTAATTACATTTGTATTTCTTTTACGAACCAGTTTTTTGTGGACAATTGTATAACTTTCTGTTTTTTTTGAAAGAATTGCTCCCATACTTAGATTTTTATGCTCTTTTAGAAGTTTTTGCTTGCTACATTAGTTTCAAATAATTGCTACATTCATATATCCAGTGATTGTACATTTTCTAATTTGGCTTTCATTTTGTTCCGCTTTCATTTCTAGCTATACTTCCCTGTGGTCAAAGACAACCACTGGATGGTTTGCACTGTCAATTTGATCCATGACCAGTTCCACGTGTTTGACTCAATGAACCACAAGGACAAGAGCTTTCTCGAGGAAGCAGCAAAGAACCTGGTTTGTTGTTAGAACTGTCTACAAGTATTACATTTTTGTTGTCTTTTGTCTATCACACTAATGTCTAATTTTTTGCTATTTTCCAGTCTATTAACTTTGCTACACTTTGCAAAGCTTCTGGAGTGTCAAACCACATAGACATCGACCGCTACACAGTTTCCACACCCGCACACCCACAACAGAAGACTCTGTAAGATTTTTTTCTCCTTTTTTATGCAATTGTACAAGTTTCTGTTTTTGGGGCAGAATTGCTCCCATACTTAGGTTTATATGCTCTTTTAGAAGTTTATGGTTGCTACAATAGGTTAAACAAATTGCTACCTTCATGTAACCATTCATTGCACATTGCTTTCGAGTTTGCTGCTAACTATGATCATTTGTTTTCTTTTCTCTTTTTTATAGCTATGACTGTGGCTTCTTCACAATGCTCTTCATTCAGCACTTCGATGCTAAAACCATGTTGCCTTTCTCCAAGGATGACATTCTTTTATATCGCATGGCTGTCGCAGCAAAGCTCATCAAGGAAAGAGAGAACAAAGGCAACATTGTCGACATCATGGAGGCTGCCTTGGAGCCTCGGCCGAGGGTGTAGACATTTGTAGTTTCATGTAGTCTGGAGTGACAATCACCACATGTACATTCGCTTTTGCCTCATCTAGTTTCGTGTAGCCTTGGATGGATGAAACAACCTTTCTATATGTGTTTTCATATTGTTTATCCCTGCTGGTATCTACTGATCCACGGATTGTGTCAGTTTGTCGAACAAATTACTGTGGCTATCAATGACAAAGAGTTGACGGTGTATTTTTAACCATGGGAATGAATGTAGTTTTTCACATGCTTGGTGTTTATCTACTAGTTCAAATCAAATGAATTCTGTGTATTTTCCTGGCACCTTTTTTTTTGTGGGTTTATGTTTTTCCTGGATGTGACCATGTTTTTGCTTCATTAGGTGTATAGTTTTGCTTCAATAGGTATTTTCAATGCTACAACAGTGAAATCTGGTTGCTACAGAACACCTTTTTATTTTGTATCATACAGAGATTTTCTGAAACCCCTGGACAAGAACAGGTTTTTGCTCTCGCAGAGTAAATCATTTGCTTCAATAACAGATTTGCAATGCTTCAAATACAATAAAAAGTTGCTACCAACATTTTTCCACAAACAAAAGGGAATAATTTTATGTTTCACATAGCTGACCACATTTTTACATTTGCTCCAACGCAAGAATACAAGATATCCACAGAATAATTTTTTGCTCCAATGCAATGTAACTATGTTTTAAATCGTTCTATACCAATAGTACCAATGCCATGTACAAGTAAAACCTCCACCCTAGCAACTTATTCGTAGCAATTGTTTTCAAAAACATCATCACAAAACAGCTACAGCCTTAGCTCAGCCCCAGCAGCTATTCTTTCATCCTCCACCTGTTTAGCAACACAATCTTTCACCGCATGTCCCTCCTCATGACACCATGGACACTTCATTGCTCTCTTCTTTCTAGGTTGCTTGGGCTTCTTCACCGGTGTCTTGTTTGTTGCTTTGGCATCGTTAGCTTGCTTGCGCCTCTTCAAAGTTTCTTCATCGCGTAGCTCAACCAAAGTCTGCCGCCTCTGTTCTTTCAACGTGGGACGTGAAGGGGAATGTAGCATAGAAAACAAAAAAATTTCCTACACGCGATAAACCCAAATGGCCAAGATCTAATCTATGAGATGAAAGGCAACGGGGAGAAAGAGAGTCTTGAGATAACATACCCTCGAAGACTCTAAGTGGTACGAGAAAAGATCTCGTTGTTGGCGTAGTCGTTCTCACGCCGATCCCGAGCGAGAAGAAGAGCACCGCAATCCGACGGTGCCTCCGTAATCGGTCACACGTTCAGCTCGATGAAGACTTCCGTTCCCTCGTTCCAGCGGGTTGCGGAAGTAGAAGATCCCTCCAGAATTCCAGCAGCACGACGGTGTGGTGGTGGTGAAGAATCCCACGGTCAGGGCTTCGCCAAGCCGGAGACCATGGAATGGAGCAGCGGATGGAAGGGAAAATGTGTGAGCAAGTGTGTGGAGAAGAGAGAGCCCTCACCCTCCTTTTATAGGGGAGGGGGAGGCACCCCAAGGGGGGGGTGCGGCCAGCCATGGGTGCCCCCACCCCTTCCTCTCTTCATGTGAGTGGAAGCTCCACTCAAACCCACTCAAAAATCCCTTAATTTCCCACTTGGAAAATCCAAAGGTTTTTCTTTAATAAATAAATAAAACATTTTTATTTCTTTATTTATATTTGTTAATTCCATTAACAAACATTTGCATGCAGCACCTCGAACCATTTGTTAATTCTATTAACAACCGTTCGACGAAAAACCCCTTGAACTATTTCAATTTTCCCCGAAACAATTCCGGAGCTGCCCAAAATATTCTTGAGTATTCTGTATCCTCTCTAAACGCTTCATCGAACCTTAAGTGTGTCTCCCTACGGTTCGTGAATATTATAGACATGATCGAGACTCCTCTCCGATCAATAATCAACAGCGGGGTCTGGAAAACCGTGATGACTCCTATATATTCAACGATGACTCTCGTGATCGTGTGTGTGAACCTTTCAACGTCGTAACAATTTCCCTTTGTCTCGCGATATATTACTTGTCCGAGATCCGATCATCGGTATCCACTATACCTTGTTCGATCTCGTTATCCGACAAGTACTCTTTTCTCGTTCCCGTGATATAACATCCTAGTGATCAAATCACTTGCTTGCAAGCGGTGTCGATGTGATATCACCGAGAGGGCCCTGAGTATATCTATCCGTCATATTGGATGGACAAATCCCATTCTCGATCCATGAGCTTCAACCAATACTTTCCGAATATCCAATGCCACCTTTATAGTCACCCTTTTACGGTGTGACGTTTGATGTCATCAAAGTATTCTTTCGGTATTAGTGATTAACATGATCTCATGGTCTAAGGAATAATGTTACTCTGAATGTAAGACATAACAACAAAACTAAATGACTTGATCGTATTGTTATACTTAGTTTAGGGTTTAAGTTCATCATGTCATTCTCCTAATGACATGACCCCGTTATCAACAACATCCAATGTTCATGATCAGGAAACCTTGATCATCTGTTTAATCAACGGGCTAGTTAAAAGAGAGGCTTCACTAGGAACGTTGGTTTGTTTATTAATCACACATGTATCAACGTTTCCGGTTAATACAATTCTAGCATGAGAAATAAACATCTATCATAAACAAGGAATAACATAATAAACACTTTATTATTGCCTCTCGGGCATATTCCCTTCAGTCTCCCACTTGCACTAGGGGCAATAATCTATATTACATAGTGATGAATCTAACACCCATGGAGTTCTGGTGTTGATCATGTTTTGTCCTTGAGAGTGTTTTAGTCAATGGATCTGCCACATTCAGATCCGTATGTACTTTGCAAATCTTCACATCCCCATCTGCGACATGCTCACGGATGGAGTGAAAACGGCGCTTGATATGCTTGGAATTCTTGTGAGACCTTGGTTCCTTAGCATTGGCTATGGCACCATTGTTGTCACAATAGATAACCATTGGATCCAACGCACTTGGAACCACGCCTAGTTCGGATATGAACTCCTTCATCCAAACTACTTCCTGTGTTGCCTCCGAGGCAGCAACATATTCCGCTTCTGTTGATGATCCCGCCACCACGGATTGCTTGGAACTCCTCCAGCTTACAGCTCCTCCATTCATAATAAATACGTACCCGGACTGAGACTTAGAGTCATCCGGATCAGTGTCGAAGCTAGCATCGACGTAACATCTTGCGACGAGCTCTTCTTCACCGCCATATACGAGAAACATGTCCTTAGTTCTTCTTAAGTACTTTAGGATATTCTTGACCGCAGTCCAGTGTTCCAAACCTGGATTGGATTGGTACCTACTAGTCAAACTAATAGCATGTGCCACATCCGGTCTTGTACATAGCATAGCATACATGATAGAACCTATGGCTGAAGCATAGGGAGTCTTATCCATCTTTTCTCTATCTTCTGCTGTAGCTGGACATTGAGTCTTACTCAACGTCTTGCCTTGCAACATAGGTAGGAACCCTTTCCTACTATCTTCCATTTTGAACTTCTTCAAAATCTTGTCAAGGTATGTACTTTGCGAAAGTCCAATTAAGCGTCTTGATCTATCCCTGTAGATTTTGATGCCCAATATATAAGCTGCTTCACCGAGGTCTTTCATCGAAAAACTATTGTTCAAATAACCTTTTACGCTTTCTAAAAGTTCTATATCATTTCCAATCAACAATATGTCATCCACATATAGTACCAGAAATGCTACAGAGCTCCCACTCACTTTCTTGTAAATACAAGCTTCTCCGTATGTTTGGACAAATCCAAAACCTTTGATCACCTTATCAAAACGGAGGTTCCAACTTCGGGATGCTTGCTTCAGTCCATAAATGGAACGTTGAAGCTTACACACCTTGTCAGCATCCTTAGGATCAACAAAACCTTTGGGTTGCATCATATACAACTCTTCCTCAATGTCACCATTAAGGAACGCCGTTTTGACATCCATCTGCCATATTTCATAATCGAAAAATGCAGCAACTGCTAACATAATCCTAACTGACTTAAGCATCGCTACTGGTGAGAAAGTCTCATCATAGTCAACTCCTTGAATTTGTCGGAAACCTTTTGCGACAAGTCGAGCTTTATAGACGGTCACATTACCATCAGCGTCAGTTTTCTTTTTAAAGATCCATTTGTTCTCAACGGACTTGCGGTCATTGGGTAAATCCACCAAAGTCCAAACTTGGTTTTCGTACATGGATCCTATTTCGGATTTCATGGCTTCAAGCCATTTGTTGGAATCTGGGCTCATCATCGCTTCCTCATATGTCGCAGGGTCATCACCTCCATCTACCATGAAGTTTAATACGGGATCTCCGTATAGTTCAGGAGCTGCACGCTCCCTAGTTGACCTGCGAGGTGCGGTAGTTTCCTCTATTGGAGTTTCATGATCTTGATCATTAACTCTCTCTTCATCTGACGGGGTCGGCTCCGGAACAACTTCCGGCGCTGCGCTACTCGCCATTCCAAGAAGAGAAGGTTCAATAACCTCGTCGAGTTCTACCTTCCTACTATTCACACCTTTCGAGAGAAACTCCTTCTCCAAAAAGGATCCATTCTTGGCAACAAAAATCTTGCCTTCGGATCTGTGATAGAAGGTGTACCCTATTGTTTCTTTAGGGTATCCTATGAAGACGCATTTTTCCGCTTTGGGTTCGAGTTTATCAGGTTGAAGCTTCTTCACATAAACATCGCATCCCCAAACTTTTAGAAATGACAGCTTAGGTTTGTTTCCAAACCATAATTCATACGGTGTCGTTTCAACGGATTTAGATGGTGCCCTATTTAAAGTGAATGCAGCGGTCTCTAGTGCATAACCCCAAAACGATAGTGGCAAATCTGTAAGAGACATCATAGAACGAACCATATCTAATAAAGTACGATTACGACGTTCGGAAACACCATTTCGCTGTGGTGTTCCGGCAAGTGTGAGTTGTGAAACTATTCCACATTGTTTCATATGCATGCCAAACTCGTAACTTAGATATTCACCTCCACGATCAGACCGTAGAAATTTAATCTTTCTGTTACGATGATTTTCAACTTCACACTGAAATTCTTTGAACTTTTCAAACGTTTCAGATTTGTGTTTCATTAAGTAAATATACCCATATCTACTCAAATCATCTGTGAAAGTGACAAAATAACGATATCCACCGCGCGCCGATACACTCATTGGTCCACATACATCAGTATGTATGATTTCCAGTAAGTCTGTCGCCCGTTCCATAGATCCTGAAAACGGGGTTCTAGTCATCTTGCCCATAAGGCATGGTTCACATGTTTCAAATGATTCATAATCAAGTGATTCTAAGAGTCCATCAGAATGGAGCTTCTTCATGCGTTTAACACCAATATGACCTAAGCGGCAATGCCACAAATAAGTAGCAATATCATCATTTAACTTAATTCTTTTGGCATTCACATTATGAATATGTGTATCAACATTATCAAGATTCAAAAGAAATAAACCATTCTTCTCAGGTGCATGACCATAAAAGATATTATTCATATAAATCGAACAACCATTGTTCTCAGACTTAAAGGAATAACCGTCCCGCATTAAGCAAGATCCAGGAACGATATTCATGCTTAATGCAGGCACCAAATAACATTTATTGAGGTTTATAACTAATCCCGATGGTAGACGTAGAGGTAGCGTCCCGACGGCGATTACGTCAACTCTTGATCCATTGCCGACGCGCATCGTCACCTCATCCTTTGCTAGTGGTCGCTTATTCTGCAGCTCCTGTTTCGAGTTACATATGTGAGCAACCGAACCAGTATCAAATACCCAGGTGCTACTGCGAGTACTAGTAAGGTACACATCAATAACAAGTATATCATATATACCTTTGTTCACTTTGCCGGCCTTCTTATCTGCCAGATACTTGGGGCAATTGCGCTTCCAGTGGCCAGTACCCTTGCAATAGAAACACTCAGTCTCAGGCTTAGGGCCATGCCTGGTTTTCTTCTCAGCAGTAGCAACAGATTTTCCACCCTTCTTGAAGTTTACCCTTGGCTTGCCTTTCTTGCCTTTCTTGAAACTAGTGGTCTTATTGATCATCAACACTTGATGTTCTTTCTTGATCTCCACTTCAGCAGTTTTAAGCATCGAGAGAAGCTCAGGAAGAGACTTCTTCATGCTCTGCATATTATAGTTCATCACGAAGTTCTTGTAACTAGGTGGCAGAGATTGGAGAACACGATGTATCCCTAGCTCAATGGGAATCGATATTCCCAAGGCTATGAGCTTATCAGCGTACGCAGACATTTTGAGTACGTGCTCACTAACGGAGCTGTTCTCTTCCATCATGCAGCTAAAGAACTTTTCTGAAGCGTCATAACTCTCAACTGCGGCATGGGTATCGAAAATCATTTTCAATTCTCCCATTGTGGCATAAGCAGTGTTGTTCTCGAAACGTTTTCGCAGCTCTGGCTCTAATCCATAGAGGATGCCGCAGTGAACTATACTGTGGTCTTCTTGTTGAGTCAGATAAACATTTTTATCCTCATCAGAAGCATCATCAGCGGGTTGGTCACCTAGAGGTGCATCAAGCACATAGAGCGTCTTGCAAGCGGTGAGGAGAATCCTCAGGTTAAGTGCCCAGTTGGTAAAGTTGCTTCCATTGTTCGCTAATTTCTCTTTCTCCATGAACATATTGAAATTGAAGGTAGGTGGTGCCATGATCTACAACATATTTGCAAAGACTATTTAGACTATGTTTATGATAAATTAAGTTCAAGTTAATTCTAAAATTATCCCATGAACTCCCACTCAAAAACAACATCCCTCTTAGTTGTCTTTAGTGATTACACGAACCAAATTCACTACACCGAAACCGATCATCACGTGAGACGGTGTAGTTGCAAAGGCGAACATCAACATGTTCATCATATCATTCATATGACTCATGCTTTACCTTTCGGTTACGTGTTCCGAGGCCATGTCTGTACATGCTAGGCTCGCCAAGTAGAACCATTGTATTGCATGTGTTTCAAGGCCATGTCTGTACATGCTAGGCTTGAAAACACCCGTTGTATGCGAACGTTGAGTCTATCACACCCGATCATCACGTGGTGTCTCGAAACGACAAACTTTCTTAACGGTGCATACTTAAGGAAGAACACATTATTATCTTGATATTAAGTGAGAGGGATCATCTTATAATGCTACCGTCGCGATCTAAGCAAAATAAGATGCATAAAAGGATAAACATCACATGCATGGATAATGTGATATGATATGGTCCTTCTTGCACTTGATCTCCATCTTGTGCATCATGGTATGATCTCCATCATTCCACCGGCGTGGCACCAAGGTCCGTGGCACCTCCATCTTGATTGTCCATTACAACATATCACATGGATATGACATACAGCACGCAGGCCATAAAATAAGACAACCATATGGCTCCAGCCGGTATGTCAATAATTTACAAAAGATATCATCTCATACATAACGTTTGTAACATTGACCATATCACATCACATGCCCTGCAAAAACAAGTTAGACGGCTCTAATTTATTTTTGCATATTTTACGTGGCTTTGGGCTTACGAGGATAGAACCGTTCATATCTACGTACAAGAACCACAACGTTGATAAAACATATTTTTTAACAACCCTTTGTAGATTAGATCTTAACTATAGTAGGAGAAACCGACACCCGCAAGCCACTTATGCAATTCAAGTTGCATGTCAGTTGTGGAACAAGTCTCATGTACGTGGACATGTAAAGTTAGTCCGGGCCGCTTCATCCTACTATGCCACTAAGATCATAAAATACTCAAAGAGACAAAAAACATGATCATCAACGCCCACATACTCCTATGTGTTCTACCCGTACAATTCATTTACGCATAGATCCGGCTCTGATACCACTGAAGGGGAACGTAGCATAGAAAACAAAAAATTTCCTACACGCGATAAACCCAAATGGCCAAGATCTAATCTATGAGATGAAAGGCAACGGGGAGAAAGAGAGTCTTGAGATAACATACCCTCGAAGACTCTAAGTGGTACAAGAAAAGATCTCGTTGTTGGCGTAGTCGTTCTCACGCCGATCCCGAGCGAGAAGAAGAGCACTGCAATCCGGCGGTGCCTCCGTAATCGGTCACACGTTCAGCTCGATGAAGACTTCCGTTCCCTCGTTCCAGCGGGTTGCGGAAGTAGAAGATCCCTCCGGAATTCCAGCAGCACGACGGTGTGGTGGTGGTGAAGAATCCCACGGTCAGGGCTTCGCCAAGCCGGAGACCATGGAATGGAGCAGCGGATGGAAGGGAAAATGTGTGAGCAAGTGTGTGGAGAAGAGAGAGCCCTCACCCTCCTTTTATAGGGGAGGGGGAGGCAGCCCAAGGGGGGGTGCGGCCAGCCATGGGTGCCCCCACCCCTTCCTCTCTTCATGTGAGTGGAAGCTCCACTCAAACCCACTCAAAAATCCCTTAATTTCCCACTTGGAAAATCCAAAGGTTTTTCTTTAATAAATAAATAAAACATTTTTATTTCTTTATTTATATTTGTTAATTCCATTAACTAACATTTGCATGCAGCACCTCGAACCATTTGTTAATTCTATTAACAACCGTTCGACGAAAAACCCCTTGAACTATTTCAATTTTCCCCGAAACAATTCCGGAGCTGCCCAAAATATTCTTCGGTATTCCGTATCCTCTCTAAACGCTTCATCGAACCTTAAGTGTGTCTCCCTACGGTTCGTGAATATTATAGACATGATCGAGACTCCTCTCCGATCAATAATCAACAGCGGGGTCTGGAAAACCGTGATGCCTCCTATATATTCAACGATGACTCTCGTGATCGTGTGAACCTTTCAACGTCGTAACGATTTCCCTTTGTCTTGCGATATATTACTTGTCCGAGATCCGATCATCGGTATCCACTATACCTTGTTCGATCTCGTTATCCGACAAGTACTCTTTTCTCGTTCCCGTGATATAACATCCTAGTGATCAAATCACTTGCTTGCAAGCGGTGTCGATGTGATATCACCGAGAGGGCCCTGAGTATATCTATCCGTCATATTGGATGGACAAATCCCATTCTCGATCCATGAGCTTCAACCAATACTTTCCGAATATCCAATGCCACCTTTATAGTCACCCTTTTACGGTGTGACGTTTGATGTCATCAAAGTATTCTTTCGGTATTAGTGATTAACATGATCTCATGGTCTAAGGAATAATGTTACTCCGAATGTAAGACATAACAACAAAACTAAATGACTTGATCGTATTGTTATACTTAGTTTAGGGTTTAAGTTCATCATGTCATTCTCCTAATGACATGACCCCGTTATCAACAACATCCAATGTTCATGATCAGGAAACCTTGATCATCTGTTTAATCAACGGGCTAGTTAAAAGAGAGGCTTCACTAGGAACGTTGGTTTGTTTATTAATCACACATGTATCAAAGTTTCCGGTTAATACAATTCTAGCATGAGAAATAAACATCTATCATAAGCAAGGAATAACATAATAAACACTTTATTATTGCCTCTCGGGCATATTCCCTTCAGGACGTCCTTTAGGTTTTACCCGTTTAGGATTTTTCAATGTTTGCCCGCCGGTAGCAAATTTCCCGCTGTCACCAACCATTGTTGTTGGTTCATCTTGCCGTGGTCCATTTTGTTGCTCTTCATCCAATCCTGCATCCTCTTCTTGACCTCCTTCAACAACATTTCTTTTTGCTCTCAAGATTGCATCAACCTTTTTGCTAGCCTCACCCACCATTCCTGAAACAACCTCATAAGCTTCATCCACAAAACAAGCATCAGAGGCAAACTGATTCATTTTTCTGCATAGTGAGTTGTATTTCAGTGTATTGGTTGGTGGGACACCAAATCTGAGCCCGTTGTCCCCAGGATCAGGTGCTGGTGTTGTTGCTACCGAGGACCATCTGTAGAGCAAGTACCTTTCTGGAATTTTCTGGACATTTAGGTGGACCATGACCCTGATGATGTGTGGACATATCAGTCCACACATTTCAAACCCGTTGCAGCCGCATGAGTAGAGCCCCTCCTCAAACTCAACTTGAACCCGGTATGTTCTCACATCTAGCCCAGGGTTTGGAACTAGATCAAAACAAATGCTCTCTATATCTGCCCATACTGGATAGAAGTTTGTTGATGCAGCAACATGCTTCTAGTACCTTTCAAAGATTTCTGCTGTGTATAATTCTTGTCCTTGCTTCTCAATTGCATAACTGCAAAACAAGTTTTTGCACCATTAGATTAAATTTAATGCTACAATAGTATGTTTTGGTTGCTACTTTAACTGATATGGGATGCTACACATACACAGCAGGCAGAGCTTTTTTTGCACTAGTTGCTACCCCACTAGTGTTATGTTTTTGGTGTGCTACAATGGGTGCTATATTTTTTCAGAAATGCTGCTTCTCTTGCTTACCTTCCCCAAAGCGATCTTCTTGTTGTCTCCATTGCAAAACCTGCGTTATCCTCCCGGTCAAGCATCAATGTCTGGCAAAGCTCATACTGTTGCATAAAATTGTACACCGAGTCTCCCGACCGTATCAGTGTTTTGAAGTATGAATTCAGTCCTTCAGACCTTCCAGTAGTGCTCGTGAATGGGAAGAACCTTTTTCTGAAATAAACAGGGGCCCATGTTGTTATAGTCTTCCACATGTTTTGCAGATGATTGTTTTCAGACATGCCAAACTCTGTGACCATATGCTCCCAACAGTCCTCAAATTGCTTCACCGTGTCTGTTCCATAGATGCACCCATAGAAAGCATCACTGAAAGGATTACCTTCCGCCAAGTTTGGTCCCAACTTCTTCCTCGCAAGATGCAGGATATGGTAGAGACAACACCTGTGTACCGAGTTTGGGAAAACTTGACGTATTGCTTCTGCCATTGCTTGATCTTGGTCTGTCATTATGTTATCCGGATGGACACCATCCATTGCTAGCATCCACTGCTTGAACACCCACTTGAACGTTTCTATCTTCTCATCTGCTAACAGAGCACAGCCTAGCACAATCGTGTGTGAGTGGTTATTTATTCCGACTATGGGAGCAAAAGGCATGTTGTATCTATTTGTACAGAAAGTTGTGTCAAAAAACACACAATCCTTGTACTTATGATACAATGACCTTGTTCGACCATCCATCCAGAATAAGGCCCTCACAGCACCATCTTTATCAACCTGCGTAGCAAGCAGAATTAAGTAAAGTAGCAAGCATAATTAACTAAAGTAGCAACCATAACTAAGTAAAGTAGCAAACAGAAATAAGTAAAGAAGCAAAATCTGCGAAGCATAAAAGAAGTTGCTATTCTCAGCTTGCCTTTGCTTTAAATATTCCAGTGTCATCTCCATGTCTCTCAATGTCACCTCATTGCGTAGCATTGTTCGGATGTTTGAAACATCCCTCTTAACATAACCCAAACATCTCGGGTCTCCACCGTGCACACTGCCCAGAGCTCCCATCAGTTGCGCTGTGGTTATGTTTTGGTTATGCAAGGTTTGTATGAACTGATAGTCCTCTTCCGGCACCTTCCTGTGTGAACGGTAGAACTTGCGCCGCCCCACTTGCTTCACCAAGGCGTGTGTGTGATCTGCTCGGAAAACCGTCACAGTCCAAGCTCCATTGCGCACGCCAACGACCGTGTGCGCTTTACAATCATGCCGAATGACCTTCATTCGCTGCCTCGTGTCCGACATTTGAACTTGCTCACATGCTTGCTTGCTTCGAGACTTTTGCGCGCTGTGAATGCTCATGTCATTATCTTCTTCAATTGGCAATTTGCTACCACCATTGCTACCAGGCTTCTTCTTCTCAGACGGTGGTATACCTGTGTGCACGCACTCAAACACCCTGCTCAGAATAGTATCCGGAGGAGCATTTCTAGCTTGGCCGTACTTCGTGTTTCCAATGCGTGTGCCGAAGCCCATTTTCATCGCGTAGTCGTTGTAAACCTTTTGTGCTTCCTCAATATCATCAAAAATCATCCCAATATACGGCTCAACTGGTTGTGATGTTATTTCTTCGCCAGCTTCCTCAACAACATTTGAAACAGAACCTCTATTCGCGCTACGAGTCCCATCAATGAAACCATTCGGAGTAGTGTCCCGACAATCAAAGTTGTTCTGATCCTCTCCTCCAGGTGTGGTGTTTAGATCAAATCCTTCCAGCATGCTGTCACCAACAAATCCCTGAAACAAAAAACAACAAAATCCGATCAATCTACTTTTGCTCACAAACTACGAAAAGAGAATTTCACTTGCAATGAACATAACATGTTTCAAGCTTGCAGTAGCAAATTACTGACAGTAGCAAATTGCATCAATTCAATCTTGCAAATTGCTACATAAATGCTACCAGGAACCACCACACCAATTGGACACACACAACCATAAAGTTGAACCAATCAATGGGAGCAAACTTTCTGTACAAACATCAACAAACAGAGCATATTGACCATTTTTTCTTGTATAAGCAAACCATCACAAAAACCTCACCAAGTGGAGCAATTCATAGCAACAGCAATCACACCAAGACTGATACTCATAACAAGTTGGAGTAGCATTTTTTTGCAGGAGCAAAACCAAGTCTTAATTTGAGCATTTAATTGGATGCTGGGAGCAATTCATAGCAACAACACCAATCACACCTGATTGGGCTCAATTTCCAGCAACCAACCCCAGATTTTTTTGCTCCCAAGTAATCAAAACAAGTTTCAGTACAGAAACCAAGCCACAATTTGAGCAACTATGAAACATTTGCGGAGCAATTTTATGGAGGAACAACCAGTTGAGGAAAATTACTCACAGAACGGGCTGGTACATCAAGCTCTGGATCTTCATCGAAGAAGGAAGGAGGATTCCTGACACCCTCACTCGGCCGCGGAGCAAACCATGCTCCCAGGCCGCCGTCGTACAAGCCGGTACTCCTTCTCCGCTGCCGGCTAGCCGGATTTGCTCCCGAGCTCGAAGCTACTATGGAGGGTGGGGGTACGTGGTGAGGATCACCAGGAGGAGGGTACAGGATCCGGTTGCGGACGTGGTTAGCCATGTTATCCGTTTTGCGGCGCGCCGCCGAGTCGTTCGCCGTCCGCGCGCCCGCGGCGATCTCCACCCGTGCTGCCCCCGGAGATCACGGGGATTTGCCCGATCCGCGTGGCTTTCTGAGTTGCTCCTTTGCTTGCGCCTTTTTGCTCTCTGTAGCAAAAGCGGGATGGGGTAAGCGTCGAGTAGATCGTGCGGCGGTCCGTCGCCCGATCGGACAGCTCGCGACCCGGGGGATCGAGTTGTTTTATCCCCGGGGACGCTCAGCGCGTTCCTTTGAAAAACATGAAGCGTCGCTGCTTGAGTATAGGCTTGAGTGAGGTGGGACCAGCCTCTGTAGAACAGCATTCTCTGTCCCGTTCCATCTCCACCCCAGCACACCACACCGCCGCCGAACACCATCTCGAAATAGGCTTTCGCCCCGCTTTATAAATAAAGCAACCGTCAACAAGTCATACAAGGTATCCGATACAACAACACAGAACACACACGATACAACGGCTGGGGCAACAACACAATAAAGCCCTGAAGAACGGGGAGGCAAGAAGGAGGCGGGAGGGGTGGTGGTGTGGGCAGAAAAGACTAGAAATGCTGGGGGGGGAGCGCCTCACGGTGGCACCGAGGCGGCGATGCGTCGTGCCGCAGCTAGCAGACTGTCGATGTAGCCGTCGAGCCATGACCTGTCCCGCTGTCTACATAGCGGGTACCACTGCTGCAAAAAAGCCAGGCATTTGAACAAAGAGTCAGTAGCCCGCCGCAAGAAAATCTTCTCAATCACCATCTTATTACGAGTCGTCCAAAGATACCAAGTAAGTGCCGCAAAGACCAGCCAGAATAGGCGTGAGCCCCCTCCGACCTGGTGCACCTGGGTTTCCAGGAATTCGCCGAGGTCCGAGGCCTGCCAAGACGGCCCCAGCGCCTCGTAAACGAAATTCCACAGAAGTCGGGCAGCAGGACATACAAAGAAGATGTGGGTACTGGTCTCCGGGCATCTACAAAGGGGACAAAGGCCATCCCCCGGGCCCTGGCGCTTGGCCACCTCAGTCCCTGATGGCAGTCTATCACGTAATAGCTGCCAGACGAAAATCTTTATCTTTAGCGGTACCGGGGCTTTCCACATCGGGGTAGCCCAGGAACTAGTAGGTTGTGAGAATTGGGACCTATAGGCCGATTTAACCGAAAAAGAGCCTGAGGGGGCCAGTGACCAGGTGACCTGATCGTGGCCCCCAGGGAGGGAGACCGGCAACTCTCCCCGGAGAGTCTCCCACTCAGCAGCCTCGGTCGGTCCAAAGGAGCGGCGGAACACAATGTTCCACGTCCCATTCTGGACCGCCGACGCTACCAGTTGGGAGGGTTCCGAGCAAATGGCAAACAACCTCGGGAATTCCAGCTGGAGTGGTCGTTCCTTGAGCCAAGGATCAAGCCACAACATGGTCCCTCGCCCGTCCCCAATGTTGAACCTAGCCCCCTTCCTAATGCCCTGCTTAATCAGCTGGATAGACCTCCAAAATAGGGATCCCTCCTGTCGATCGCATGCCAGGACAGGTCGGCCCTGTAAGTACTTAGCTTGGAGGAGCTGGAGCCAGAGGCCCCCCTCCCCCCGCAAGATACGCCAGACCCACTTCAGCATTAGGGCGACATTCATCTTCCGGGACGAGATAATACCTATGCCCCCAAGATCTTTGGGGGCGCACACATCCGCCCACTTGACCATGTGGTACTTGTGGTTCCCCTTGGCATCTTGCCAAAAGAAGCGAGATAGTTCCTTGTCAAAGGCCTCGTGGACTCCTTCCGGGAGAGAGTAAATACCCATCACGTATGAGGGGATACTAGATAGGCAGGCCCCAATCAGAACCGATTTGCTTCCCTTGGAGGCAAACCGACCACGCCAAGGCTCAGCTTTATATCGGACCCTCCCGACCACAGGCTCAAGGTCCCTAATGAGGATCCTGGAGTCGCTCAGGGGCACCCCCAGATATGTAACAGGGAATATGGACAACTTACAATTGAGGTTGTCCGCGATCCGCTGTTGCTCCTCCGGGGAGTACCCAAGAACCACCACCTCACTCTTGTCGAAGTTAATTTTGAGACCCGACATGGCCTCAAAACATAACAACAAGAACTTGAGGTTGATGATATCCAATTCCGAACCCTCAACCGTGATCATGGTGTCATCTGCATATTGCAGGTGGGTAACACCACCCCCGGGAATGAGATGCCCCACCATACCAGTGATGTGGCCGGCTACCCTGGCTTTATCCAAGATAGCCGCGAGGGCATCCACCGCGAGGTCAAATAAGATGGGGGAAATCGGATCCCCCTGCCGAACCCCACAGGAGGGCCTAAAATAGGGACCAATGTCCCCATTTATGTTAATCGCAGTATTGCCACTCATGACGAGCTGCATAATCCACGTAATGAACCTATCATCTATGCCGCGGCGTTGGAGCACCTGGCGAAGGAACGACCAGTCCAACCGGTCGTAGGCTTTCTGGAAGTCCAGTTTCAGGAAGACCCCTTTGTGGTGTCGGACCCTGACCTCATGGACAATCTCATGAAGCGCCAGGATCCCATCATGGATATAACGCCCCTTGAGGAATGCAAACTGAAAGGGATGAGTTATGCGCTCAGCTACTGGGGCCAGGCGCATTGCACACACCTTAGAGAAGATCCTCTGGATGACGTTAATCACCGTGATCGGTCTAAACTGGCGGATGTCGGTGGCCCCGACAACTTTCGGGATCAACGTCACTACACCGTAGTTTAGGCGCGACATCACGAGAGTCCCAGTATAGAATTCCTGGAACAACGGCATGATCACCTCTTGCAAAGTCTCCCAGAAGGACTGAAAAAAGGACACCGTCAGCCCGTCCGGCCCTGGGGCCGAGTTGGCTTTCATCTCCATCACCGCCCGCCTGACCTCCTCTGGGGAAAACGGGAGGAGGAGTCTCTCGTTCTCCTCCGACGAGGCTCGGGCCGACAGGGCCCAAGAGTCCTCGGCCAGCGCCACCCCGGAGCGGGGTACGGCGGTAAACAACTCCTTATAGAAGGAGTAAATATGGGAGGACAGGGCAGCCTCCGTATTCAGCAACTCCCCGTTCGCCCAAAGTAGCGGGATGGAACACCTCCGGCGCCTACCATTGGCAATCGCATGGAAGTAAGCCGTGTTGGAGTCTCCCTTAAGAATCCAGTTCTGGCGGCTACGCTGGCGCCAGAAGAGCTCCTCTCCCTTGTAGATCTCCATAAGGGAGGCCTCAAGGGAATATCGCCGGGTCCATTCATCCGCGGATAGACCCCCGGCATCCGCTGCGACATCCAATGACTGAATCTGGTCAAGGATGTGGGCCTTATTCCTGCGGATCTCCGCACCCCGATTGGCGCCCCATCCTCGCATGAATTGGCGGACGCTTTTGGCACAGAAGTGCCATACGTCTACCGCGTTGAATCTACGCGGGGGTTGGAGGCCGCCGCCAACCACTTAACAGAGACCGCACTCACAAAGCCTGGCTGGCCAAGCCAGAACTCCTCAAAGTGAAAGCGGTTTCGCCTAGGGGGGGCTGCCCCTCCCGTGGAGAAAATCAGGGGGGAGTGGTCGGAGCCCACTCGCGTAATGGCCCGTAGCGAGCATAGTGGGAGGTTCGCCTCCCATTCCGTCGAGACCAGCACCCGATCCAATACACTGCGGATAGGGTCCACTTGGTTATTTGACCAAGTGTAGCGAGCCCCCACTCGCTCTATATCAATGAGGGTTAGGTCAGCAATGAAGTCATTAAACATCCGCATCCGAGGGACATCAACGTTATTTGAGCTCTTCTCCTCGGGGGACCGGATTAGGTTAAAGTCACCGGCCACCACGACCGGGATAGTGCACCGGTCAACCTTCTCTCGCAGTTCCTCGAGGAACTCCTGTGACCTATTGTGGTCAGCAGGACCATAAACAATAATCACCTCCCATTGGAGCTGGGACTGTCTGTGGCACAGGGACATACTCAGGAAGAATTCCCCGCGGTCCATGTCTTCTACCTCGAAGGTATCCTCCTTGGCGCCAAGGAGGATCCCGCCCGAGCGGCCCGTAGCCGGGAGCCACTGCCAAGCAAACGTATGTCGGCTCAGGCCTTCTAGCTCCGGGATCGAGAAATCCTGCCGTATCGTCTCCTGGATTCCTACTATGTCTGGATCTTCATCGCGGATATAGTCCACCAACTGGCGTCTCCGCCCATCCTGCCCAAAGCCCCGCATGTTCCAAATGAAGTGAGAGACATTCATCTGGAACCGGGCAGGTTTGTCCCCTTACGGGGGACTGGTCGGGCCCTACCAGAGGTCGAGAGCCGGGACGCTGACTTGGGGGGCCTCCCACGCTTCCGCCCCGGCTGGGGGGGGGGGGGGGGGGAGCGCAGCAGTAGGGTCGAGACTAGTCTGCTCAGGAGAGGTGCCACTACCGGATCCCTGCATAGCCTGCAGACCGCCCCTCCTAATCCTCCGCATCTACCTAGCCCCAAGCTCTCTTTCTCTCTGTTGCTGCTCCATGAACTGAAGCAAACCCTAGAAATCCCCCTCGGTGGAAATGGAGATTGGCGGCCCTAGTTCAGAGAGGAGGAGGAGGAGGGAAAGAGTGGGTGAGGATGAAGGAGGAGTCGCGGACGGCATCAGCGCCCTCCCCGACGCCGTCCTCGGCGACATCATCTCCCTCCTCCCCACCAAGGAAGGCGCTCGGACCCGAATCCTCGCGTCCCGGTGGCGCCACCTCTGGGGATCCGCTCCTCTCAACCTCGACTGTCGTGACCTCGTCGAGCGTGAGGGCGAACTCGCTCGTGTCGTATCACGCATCCTCTCCTCCCACCAAGGCCCCGGCCGACGCCTCTGCATTCTCGACGGATCCAGAAGCTACGGATACGCTACTGTGGACGCCTGGCTCCAGTCCCCCGCCATCGACAACCTCCAGGAGCTTTGTTTATCTTACCCCACAGACAATCGGTTGCCGCTGCCACTTTTGTCGGAATCCTTTCTCCGCTTCTCGACCACACTCCGTATTGCCACCATCGGACATTGCCACCTCCTCAACACCACTGTCCAAGGGCTTCAGCTCCCTCAACTTAAGCAGCTTAAACTTGAAGATGTCAGGATCTCAGAGTGTTCGCTGCAGCACATGATTGCTGAGTGCCCTGCTCTGGAATGCTTGTTGATAACCCACAGCTTCGGCTTTTGTCGTGTCAGGATCAACTCCGTTAGCATTAGAAGCATCGGCGTGCGTGCTGAATGTTATGTGAAGGACGAGCCCAAGTTTGAGGAGCTTATCATCGAGAATGCCCCTTGCCTTGAAAAGTTGCTCCATCTTGATCTGTGTAGTGATCTGCATGTATCGGTAGTCTTTGCACCTAAACTGGAGACCTTGCGCTGCCATTCGGATCCCTCCACTAAAATCTCGTTTGGCTCCATGGTTATTCAGGTAAACTAAGGTCTTTCTACCTCTGACCTTTATGAGCTTCTAACCTGCATTTCTGCGTGCAGAAAAATGGCATATCCTCTGGATTTAGATAGTCTAATTTTTTTTTTCTTGCATGCTTGATAAAGGGGTTGCACATTGATAGCTTTAGAACGGTGGTGCACAGTATCAAGATTTTATCCGTTGATATGGGTACTCTTAGTCTGGATACAATTATTGACTTCATGAGATGCTTTCCATGCTTGGAGAAGTTGTATATTCAGGTGCTGCTTCTTCATTCTTTAGTTTCTTTTTATCTGCTTCCATTCACAAGTGGCTAATTCATTTCTTTCTTTCTTTATGTTCTTTTCAGTCTTATAACTCAGGGTCAAATAGTTGGTGGCATAGTAAATACAAGAACCTGATTAGATGCCATGACATCCGTTTGAAGAAAATAGTGTTTAAAACGTATTGTGGCACCAAGTCGCAGGCTAGCTTCGTGACATTCTTTGTGTTGAATGTGACAATGCTAGAGTCCATGATACTTCGGATTGAAGCCAAGAACTTCAACGAGGGGTTCTTGGCAAAACATCGGAAAAAGCTACATCTGGATAACAGGGCTTCAAGAGGCGCTCGGTTTCAGTTTACAACTGATAAGTGTGTGCGCACTATTTGGGATATCAAGGATGCCCATGATTTGGATTTAACTGATCCGTTTGCATGTTGATGTTCAGTCAGGGTTTGGTCCGTTTTGGAGCTATTATTGACCATCAACGGATCTTGTTTTGTGCCTTATCCAAACTTAATTAGCTCTCATGTTTGTAGTAGTCTTGTTAAATTTGTACTATCTGAACCTTATGACCTGTAAGCAAGCTATCAGTTCCATTAGTTTGTGATGTGCCATGTGGCGTTTGAGTAAGTTTGTATAAATATAGATTGATGGATTCCTAGATGCAGATAGGCCGTCACTGTGATTAACATTCAGTACTAATTGCTGTTTCTAACAAGATCTATAACAAGCTAGATGCTTCTATGTAACAAGCTTGTCTTGATGTGAATCTTCCATTGGCTCATCACTTAATGGTTTAATGGACGTCCTGCATTGTCATCCCCTTCTGAGAGTTCAGAGCTTTTGAGGTTTTCCTCTTCTGAAACTGCCCCATTCCGCATCTGGCCTGGGCACTTTATGTTTTGTGCACTGTATCTTTCTGTCTCAACTCTCAAATACCGATGACACGAACTTGCAGTTCTCTAGCTGGATGGAATTTGGCAAACTAACCAGAGGCCTCCTTTGCGTAAGATTGTTAATTTTTAAGACTGATAGATATCTGAACGTGGCCAACCTTCAGAGTTAACAGTGGTGGGCGCTGTCAAAGTTTTGAATGTCCATATCTCTTGTCTGGATATAGATACGACAATTGAGCTGCTGAAATCTTAACATCCTTGAAGATGTACATTCAGCAGGTGACAATTCTTCATTGGTAAGTCATGTTGTTCAGCTGTTCTTTTGATTTGCTACTGTTTTTTAATGGTTGATTTTTTTTTCATTGCCTCTGTTCTTTCCAGCCAATAGGAGGGGATCTAAATTCGTGGAAGCGTAAACACCAGAATCTTATCAATGTCTTGACATTCGTCTAAATACAATAGTTATGCGATCTTATCGGGGAATCATGGCGCAAGTTAACTTCTCCACATTTTTCATACTGAACTGGAAATTTCTAGAGTTAATGAGATTTGAAGTTGATGCCAATCATTACATCCAGGGATTTTTAGCAGATCAGCACAAGGAGCTTCTGTTCGAGAAAAGGGCCTCAAGAGGTGCTTGGTTTTGTTTTTTCAAACTGGTAGACTTCTCTGTTGTTATTCAGAAATCAATAATGTCCGTGATTTGGATATAAGTGATCAATTTGTATGTAAGAGTTGAACTTGGGTTAGATCTCTGTTGAGGAGTTTTTCTTGCCTATCTGACAATCTCAGTTTGTCTTTCGTCCAACATGTTTAGTTTCTTGTATTTGTAACTCTCTTTTGAAAGTCCTCACTAACCTTAATTGAATCAAAATTTTAAGTGTATCTACCGGTACAGTTTTAGCCTTTGATCCGTGTCCGAGATCTATGCCAAGTAACTATGTTATGTTTTTCTTTTACGTTATGTCATAATCGGTAAAGATTAATCAGTCAAGTCATGCACTGTTTCACCTGTCCAATTTTATTGCCGATATAGTATCACAGACGGAATGAGGCCTGTAGTCGATGATTTGAGAAGGGTGTCACTGTTCCCACTACTTCGTTATGTCTCGAGAATGTTGTACAAGTGTTTCTTTGTTCTTCACAGCTAGTTCATTAGAAGCTCACATGAAAATTACACTGCAATAGTCCTGAGTAATTAAGATCCATGCCTCATTCGTTCCGCCGGTTTCCTTGGTCTTGAAGCTGCCATGCTTGTTCAGTTGTTCCATGCCCTGGGGCTGTTATGGCTCGTTGCCTTGGTCAGAGGAGGAATGCAGACACTTTGGGCAGCGTTGCTGTATGCAAGTTTTGGTCCGCAGTTTCACACTTGTCAGACCTACAGGTTAGTATTTTTTTCAGCTGCTCATGCTTTTTGTACTGAATGAGATCTGATCGGAAGGGATCAATTTAATTGTAGGGAGACAGAGTGATGGCTATGATGGTAGAAAGATTGCGGTTGGTGATGTGAGCTCTGAGAGTTCTTTGCACTCAATGATTTAGAGGAGGTAATTTAGTTGTATTAACTGGTTGCCCGCAGTTTGACTCTATTTTCTTGTGCTCTGCCTTTTTTTTTTCCATGATGCTTAAATTTTTACTGTGTTGAACAACTTAGTCTAGTTTTTCCTTTTATGGTGTGCAACTTCAAAATATTTAAACTAAATTTTTTTTTTCCAAATATTTTGTAGAAAACTAAGTGCCACTAGGAGAAAGCGAGGGGGGAAGTAGGTGGCCAAGGATTTTCACCGCCCTTGTTACCCTAGGAAAGCGGCATTGGGTCTCTTTAGGGACCTTTGGCTAGCTAGCTATCATAAATATTCGGAGATCGGCGCCCAGATTAGACACGCTACACGACTGAAGCAGAGTCTTCTTCATTGCATGAGAATCAGGTGCCACGAGTACAATAAGTGATGCATTATTCCTTCAGTTCCACAACCCAAAATAACTTGTATGAGTAGACCTGAAGTGCCCTCTAGCACACGGTTGTTGATCAAGTGAGCTTGTGAGCTTCGAGGTCCTCGGCTCTTGTATTTTTTACACTTAAGGGAAGGGTTAGTTTTTTTTTCAGGAAATAAGATCGATTTTTTTCCATTACAAAGCGCTCAGCAATTCATTTAAATATAGTCAGGGCATCACTGAAAATCAAAACTAGTAGCATTTCTGTAGGAGTGGTAACAAAATGGGATGGAAACGCTTCCAGAACGACCAACCCCAAGTACCAAGCATCCAGAAGCAACAGTTGGATGTACCAAGATTCCATATCTTGTTGAAGGCCACAATGTCACAGGGACTGGACATATTCATTGTGGGGTTCGTGTTGGAGTATTTCCTCGATCAGATTGTCAACAGACACGAGATCGTCCATGATCGTAAGCATAAACTACAGCTTCTTAAATACTACTGCCTACGTACCAATACGAGACCCTCCATTTGAACACTCTGCGGACAGTCTCCTCAAGCTTCTTCATATCGGCCTCATCATCCCAAGGCATAATGTCTATAAGAACGGAGGATTTCCCACTTTCTTTCTTCTTGGCAGGCTTGGCAGCCGCAATCTCAGCTGCTGCTTTCTTGTCCTCCTCGGTCTCATCGCTGAACAGCCAAGTCATCATCGTCCTCATATTTTGCAGACTTGGCGGCAGGAGCAGCCGCAGCAGCTGCGGATGATGCACTCACACCAGCAGCCTTGCCAGGGAACCTTGAAGCAGTGGCGCGGAGATGGTGTCGTACTACCAGGCAGCATTTGGGAACTCTGCCCCGGGCTTCGTGGGCACCACGGCGAACACCTTTATGTCGTCCATGCGCTCGAGGAAGAAGATATATAGTGTGGAACAGAATTTAGTGGTTGGAAAGATGTTCAAACTTATTATCACTGAAAGTTGCGCAACAAATGAGTTGAGAAGGCCAGTGTAGGTACGATATAGACTTATTCGATTCGTGTCGATAAAAGGTAGCTAGCTAGCCCATATCTTATAGCGAATATGTTATGGCCAGTATCCGTGGAAGCCCATTAGTGGGCCAAATTAGGGGCTTAGCCCAAGTAAATTAGGGTTTAGGGGAGGCCGTCCTCCTATATAAACACATGTATCCCTTCGTGATTGAATAAGCAATAATCAATATCATCATTGCCGACTCCTAGAGGAGTCGGCCTTCTCCCAGCCGCCGCCGCCCCTGCCCTAGCCGCCGCCCTCCCCTAGCTCTCGCAAGACGTCGCCCAGCCGCCGGCCGCGCGCGCCACGCCTCCACACAACCCCCTCCTTCCCCTACAACCTACGCCCACGTCCCGGTAGATCCCTAGGTTCTACCAGTTTGGTATCAGATTCCTCGGTTGCGATGTCTTCGGGACTGGCCACCGCCTTCGCCGCGATCGCGTCGTCGGGCGCGCCCACCACCATGGCGCTGCCGCCGGCGTCTGTGGCCCAGGCCGCGCCGGCTCGGGAGCCTGCCCCCATCCTCTCGATCCAGGAGCTCTCTACGGGCCTCCGCGACCTGACCGAGGCGGTCTCCGACATCAAGCACGCCATCGCAGTGCTCCTCCAGCGGACGGCGCCACCGCCGGTTTCCGCTCCGCAGAGACAGAGGGTTCCGATCACCGAGCTCCAGTTTCCGCCGTCGCCGTCTCCGCTGCCGTCGTGGGCCACCGCGCCCACGTTCGAAACCGCGCCGCCATCCGCGCCATCACAGCCGCCGTCCACGGCCCTCGCGCCGTCGCCGTCGGCAGCCGCCTCCCACCAGGGGGTCCCGATCACTCAGATCACGTTCCCGGCCTCGCCGTCCCAACTTCCGGCCTGGCTCGACGCGCCAGTCTATACGAACGCGCCTTCCCAGCCGACCGTGCTCCAGCCGGCCGCGTCGCCCTCGGCCACGACCTTCGGGGGTTTCGCCGGGTACGCTAAACCCTACATCGGCGTCGGCGGCCACCAGTTCCGGGGGGGGGGGGCATGGTGCCCACCTACTCGCCCCCCGCCGCGATGAGTCGTCACGAGGGAGCCTTCGCCGTCGCCCCGCGCAGCCAGCAGCCGCCCCGCTTCACCAAGCTGGAGTTCGCCACCTACGACAGCACCGTCGACCCCCTGAACTGGCTCAACCAGTGCGACCAGTTTTTCAGGGGCAGCGGACCCTCGCGTCCGACCGCACGTGGATCACCTCATACCACCTCCGCGGCACCGCCCAGACGTGGTACTACGCCCTTGAGCAGGACGAGGGTGGGATGCCTCCGTGGGAGCGCTTCCGCGACCTTTGCCTCCTCCGGTTCGGGCCTCCGATACGCGGGAGCCGACTGGCCGAGCTCGGTCGCCTTCCCTTTACCTCCTCGGTGCAGGACTTTGCCGATCGCTTCCAGACGTTGGCGTGCCATGCGCCTGGCGTCACGGCTCGCCAGCGCGCCGAGCTCTTCGTCGGCGGCCTGCCGGACCACATTCGCGTCGACGTGGAGCTATGGGATCCTCAGGACCTACAGTCGGCCATGTACTACGCTCGCGCCTTCGAGCAGCGCGCGCGGGCCATGCAGCAGGCCTTTCCAGCCAGCGACGTTCGGCCGCCCGCCCGCCCCCACCGACACCAGCAGGCCAGGCGCCCACAACCTTGACTCATGTGGGGCAATCCGATCCAGCCGCGACGCGGCCGTTCCGTCGGCTGACCACGGCCGAACAGCTCGAGCGCCGCCGTAAAGGGTTGTGCTTCAACTGCGACGAGCTCTACGTACCGGGCCACGTTTGCCCACGCCTGTTCTACTTGGAGACCGTAGACGACGCGGCGGCTAATGTCGTCACCGCTGGGCCGACCGATGCAGCTGTCTCCAAGGCCGACGCCGTTCTGGGATGAGTTTCGCCAGCAGTTTCCAGAAGTTCAGCTCGAGGACGAGCTGTTTGAGAAGGCGGGGAGAGATGTTATGGCCAGTATCCGTGGAAGCCCATTAGTGGGCCAAATTAGGGGCTTAGCCCAAGTAAATTAGGGTTTAGGGGAGGCCGTCCTCCTATGTAAACACATGTATCCCTTCGTGATTGAATAAGCAATAATCAATATCATTATTGCCGACTCCTAGAGGAGTCGGCCTTCTCCTAGCTGCCGCCCCTGCCCTAGCCGCCGCCCTCCCCTAGCTCTCGCGCGACGTCGCCCAGCCGCCGGCCGCGCGTGCCACGCCTCCACACAACCCCCTCCTTCCCCTACAACCTACGCCCACGTCCCGGTAGATCCCTAGGTTCTACAAGAATAACAACCTGTTTTGAGAATGTAAGAACATTTCCATCGTACAACTTGAACTGGCTAGAACATCTAACATTGGTACCTATTTGGGTATCAAGGATGCCCATGATTTGGATTCAATTGGTCCTTTCGCATGTTGATGTTCAGTCAGGTTTCGTTCATTTCAGAGCTATTTATTGATCATCAGCGGATCTTGTTCTGTGCCTTGTCCAAACTTGATTTGGTCTCACGTTTGTAGTAGTCTTCTTAAGTTTGTATCATCTGAACCTTATGACTTCTAAGCAAGCTATTAGTGCCATTGTGATGTGCCATGTGGCCTTTGAACAAGTTTGTATAATCTGATTCCACTACCAGATATAGACTGATAGATACCAGGATGCAGACATGCCATCTGTGTGGGTGGGTAGTTCTGGTGCTCTTGTTCTGCAGTACTACCGAGATACTATATAACAAGCTGTCTGTGTGATTGACATTGACCTTAAATACTATGTGAATATCGACATGACTTACCTTTGCGATCGGAGGGAATATATATTATGGTTCAAGTTTCTTTTTCTTGTTTTTGTTTCTTGGGTTTCGAGTCAAATTACGTGAGTTATTTTAAACTGGTGCAAGGAGCAGATGGAATGAGGAGGAAAATTAACCTGATTTCACTACCAGATAGACTGACGGATATTTTACCTGGATGCATTGAACATATTTTCCTGGCCTTTTTTTTGTGCCATCGATCTCAAATGATTCTTTGCTGCGGACATCAAATTCTTGTCCGTATGTTTCTCAGATCTGTTGCCAACGTTACAGGTTTTCAGATTCATGAAGTAACCACTACTTCCTAAACTGATTAGAGGTCAGAACTCACAAAACTTGTTTCTTAGTTGTAAGTTTTCGGAGAATTGAAATTCCCTTTGCTTTGCTATAGATAGAGCCAGGGAACTGTAAACTCCAGTCGGGGCAGGTCCACTCGCTCCAGCGATCCTGATCAGGCCCTCAGTCCGCATTCCACTTCTGGGCTTGACAATTCGACGACACCATTTTTTTTTAACACCGGAAGGGTTATTGTTACTTAGGTCTCTCATCCCTACATAGTGTATGTGGTTGAGCATCATACAAAGGAGATGATAGATCCAAGGAGGATATCAGTTGCCCATGAGATCGGGGAGGAAGTTATATGGTGTGGATTTCGATTTGGTTGTTGGAAGGTTGTTCAAACTGATAACCTCTGGAATTGAATTTGTGAGTACATCATATCTTGCTACAAAGGAGATGAAAAGCTAGCTAGCCATGTGTTGAAAAGCAGATTGAGGAGGACAGGAGTGGGTAGGAGTTCTCCACGAAATCGAGGATGAAGATATTGGAACTGAATTTGGTCGTTGGGAAGGATGTTCAAACTTATTACCACTGGAAGTTATGCAGCAAGTGAGAGTTTTTTTTTAGAATCAATGGCTGCATCTTATTAAAAAACGACACCCTCAGGTTCCACAAGGTTCAGAGCATACACAGGAGGTACACCTAGCCAAGTTTTACATAATTTATTCATACAGCCATCCTTTGGAAAACGATGGGCAGCTTCATTTGCAGTTTGTTGGACATGACGCACGTCATGATCATTGAACTCCTTCAGTAGCTTCTTAATCTACTCGACCAAAGGTCCATGGGCTGATCTTTCAAGGTCCTCATTCTTTAGCTCCGAAACTGCACTCAATCAGTCCGTTTCCAGCACCAGGTTCCTCACAACCCTCTCCTTGGCAAGGCCAACAGGCAACAGCTTGTCCACCAGTTCAGCTCTCCCCGGGTCAGTAGCTGCAGGGAAAAAAACGGCACGATCCTGAAAGGAAATCAACATGGTGGTTACGAGTTATTGCACCACCGCCACCGTAGCCCATTCCTTAAGGAAATCTCCATCCGCGTTGGCCTTGTGCCACCCTTCCGATAGTGGTTGTCAGTGCTCCACTAGTGAACCATCTGTTTAGCTGTCTCTTGGGGGTCCTCGATTTCGTTCTATCACTTGCATCATTCCTAGCGAGTCACATATGATATATGCCCATGAACGCTGTGGCTCTTTCCTTCTCATTCAACCGTCCAATCCAGTCAAGTAACCAGTTGGCCAGACCCCGATGATCATGAATCATATTTGGAGGTGGTCTGCACTGCATGCCTGTTTGCTCTGAAACTAGTTCCCAAGTCCTGGTTGTATGTGGGTACCTCCAAAAGCGACGAAGGAGGGATTAATCTCTGTTGCAAACTATGCATTTGATCCCCAACTTAAATATTCTTTTGCTGCAGCTCCTGGCCCACCACAAAACCCTTTCTTCGCCAATCTCCAAATATGAACTTTTACCCTTATTTGGAACATCAGCTTGCCAGATGGCCAACCATCCTTTGTGATCATCGCAAGTCGAGGAAGAGCTCGCCTGTCCCGTCTGCAGGAGCTTGAGTTGAGATTTGAGGTGGTAAGCAGATTTAATGCCGAAGATCCCCTTTTTGGTGTAGTTCCATGCAAGATAGTCCTCTGTTCCAGCACAACCTACAGGAGTCCTACAAGACACCCCGCGCGGACGCACCCTTCGTGACCTAGCCGCCAGGAGCAGCGACTAGGGGCACGGCCGCCTACCACCGATCTTCACCGACCGGCGCGTTGGTTCCCTCTCCCTCCGACTGCTGCTCCGGCGGCAGGAAGGAGGGGGGACCCCGTTCCTCCGCTCTGTAGTTAAATTTTGGTCCTGTAGATTGTGGTGCGCCGTTGGGGTGGTGGGAGCGGCGTCGCGACGAATAAATCTGCCTCAAACTCTACTCCCACACCGGCTTCGTCCTTCATGACGACGTCTCGGAGTTGATGGCATCGTGTGTTTGCCGATCCTTCAGATCAGTGGCGTTAGAGTTCATGGATGGTGTCGGCGAGGCGGTGGCAGCGATCCCATCAGGTGTGTTTCTCCTTCTGCTCTGTCCCCGTTGCTGCGGCGTTGTCTCTGACGTCATGGTGGAACAGGGAGGATTGGTCGTCCGGGAGTACGCGCAGACGGTTGCCTGCGCAGTTGACGGCTGGAAGATGGTGCATCATGTGCTGGATTTGTGGTTGGAGGCTGACAATTCTGGTATTCTTCTCCGACGTTGTAGTCGTGCGGGGATGCCAGGTCTGGAGTTCAATGGCGTGTCCGGGGACACGTTGCCCCGGTCTGATTCGTTCAACGACAATGGTTTTGCTTTTGGCAAACTACTTTGGAGGTCCGTAAAGCTGCAGATCAGCGATGGAGCCGCGTCGAGCTCGAGTGAAGAGGTGATCTGGCTACTCTCTCTTGGTGGTCGCTTCGGTTGTGCCGAAGGAGAGGGCCATGCGATGTTTTTTTGCACAAGATTTTCCTATCCTTTAATGTCAGTGTTTCGTGTCTTGTAACCGGATTTTTATCTTATGAATGAGAACGTATTACCTTGCAAAAAAAAACTTATCCACCTCATAAGAAGTAGCCTTCACCTTATCAACGTTCCAACCATTTTACCTCGTGGCAGCAGCAACTCGGCAACCCTATCAACCTCCTGTCCTTGTTTATGCCCAAGAGGTCTCTGTGCACTCGCTCGTGGAAGCCAATTATCCTGCCACACAGATCTTAGAGCCACCACCAATCCTCCAAACTAGTCCTTCTTCAGCAGCTTTCTGCTGTGCAAGATACTTCTCACTTTGCATTCGGACATCCTTGAAGTATCGAGCTTGGAGAACCCGACCACACAGTGATCCCGGATTAGTGAGGATCCACCACGCTTGCTTGGCAAGAAGGGCTTGATTAAAATCAGTGGTCTCCAAAGCCCATCCCCTCTCTTCCCAGCTAATCCAATGCACCTTTCTTTGACCATAAGCCGCACTCACCAAACCCGAGAAGAGACCAAAGTCAGCTGGCTACACATAGACTTTGTCAACTTGAAACATCCCATTGTATCGGTGAGTACCACTTGCAACATGGATTTGAACACAAGAGATTTGCTTAAACGAATACATTGGCATGTAACTGATGATGAGCATTGCGAGTTGTGTGTGGGAGGTGCTTATGAGGATAGACATCATTTATTTTTTGTATGTAACTTCAGTTTGAGGATCTGGAAGTATATTCAGATTAACTGGACTCACGGAAACGATATGTTGTCTATGACCGCATCTGCTAAAAAGAGTTTTGGAAAGGTTTTCTTCATGGAGGACTGGAGGTTGCTCTTGTTGCTCGTTGGAATATTTGGAAGGTCCGAAATGATAAGATTTTCAGAGCAGAACGACCTAGATTCATGGTTTGGACGACTAGGTTTGTGCATGACATGCATCTCCATGTTCACAGGTTTCCCAAGTCTTTAGCCAGTTCTGTAAGTTGGATAGATAGTCTACCTCGATTTCCTTGTACAGCTTGTAACTTTTGTTTATAAATAAATAAAATTTAAACTGTGGGGATTTTGCCTCACAGTCCAGGGTAAAAAAAAAACCCGTAGATCTAACAAGGATTTTTTCCCCAGCTTTTGATAAGCCTTGCCCCTTCCAGCGTTCTTGAGAGCACTTCGCTCCTCCACCTGGCAGCCTTTCCCAACTTAAATGGAGGATTTTTGCATATTGACCCGCTGTCCGGAGCTAGCCTCGTAATTCTGCAGCTCAGCCTTAAGAGCATTTAGATTCTGTACACTTGCCTCTAAAAACACGACACTGTCGTTGGCAAAGAATAAATGTGTAATCGTTGGGCCTGTGTTGCCAAACTTAACCCTCGCTAGCTGATTCTCCTGTTTTGCTTGTCGTAAAAGAGCCCAAAACCCTTCAATACAAAACAAGAATAGATATGTGAGAGAGGATCTCGCTCTCAGAGTCCACGTGACGAAATAAAGACATTGGAAGTTCGTCCATTGAGTTTAACTGAGAAGTGAGAACCAAACTGTCTTGATTCATCTCATCACCATATCAATCCATTTCTTAGAGAAGGCCATTTTTTACGTCATTTGCTCCAGAAAACACAACTCCACCCTGTCGATATGATATTAGACATATTGATTCATGTCAATGAAAGGTAGCTAGCAAAGGAAAAAAATATGATCCACTGAAAGGCAAGATTAGCATATCTTATAACGAATACAGCAGGTTTTGAGAATGTAATAAAATAGCTATCGTACAGCTTGAACTGGAAAGAACATTAAATGTTGGTGATCACAGAGCAACAAAACTACCTATTCGTATATTATTTATTTTCAAATTGATGCAAAACTGCCGGAAGCCGAGTTTGTCGCATAGTAGCACGAGAAAATTCTAAGAGTAGGCAAACATTTCTCTTGTACTGTTTATGACCTGCTGTCTACAGATCTGACACCTCCTATTCCTAATTATAAACACAACGAAGCATTATCATAATTGAAAAAACATATTGATGCATACAATTCCTAATTGAGAAATCATATTGATCTGAACAAAAATGGGGAAATCATCATATTATAGTCTTGAGGTTCTAAATTGGGGTGTATCAGCTGGTCTTGGTTTTATGTATGCTCTTTAATTGCCCCCTAATCAGATTACAGGCAGGTTACTGTGGGGGCTAAACGCTTGAGAGATATCAATGCCGGGAGAGTAGAAAAGGGATGTAATAATTGCTTTACTTTCTTGTAAAACTCCTTAATTAATAGACTGGGAAAAAGCTTTTGCCACTGTTTTAAAAAAGTAAAAATTGTTTGAGGCATATCACAGCTGGGCATATCTTTCCTATGTAGGCATGTCTACATCAGATGGTTTTGAAGCATGTGCTAGAAGGTCCAAGGTTTGGGAGCATTATGAACAGAATCTGGTTGACGTAGATGATCTCAAGGCGGTGCGCAAACACTGTGGAGTGGAGCTTCAGAACAAGTATGGGACTAGAAATTTCACATAGCATATTGCGGAGTCTTGCCGATCAATTGAGGGTAAGTTTCTGAAGTCTCTCATCCCTACATAGTGTAATGTGATTGATCATCATACGAAGGAGATGATAGAGGAGAGATCAGCTCATTCCAAGCTAGCCATCCATCTATTAAGAAGCACATCCGGGGGGGAGGAAGGGAAGATGATAAGAGTTCATGAGATCGAGGAGTAAGATATATGGTGCGGAACTGAATTTGGTTGCTAGAAGGATTATTCGAACTGACAACCACTGGAATTGAATTTGCGAGTACAACATATCTTTCTACTACCTCCGTTCCTCAAAATAAGGCGTATAAATTTAGTCAAAAGTCAACTTATAGTAAGTTTGACCAATTATGTAGACAAAAATAATTTATTTCAGAATACAAAATTAATATCATTAGACTTGCCAAAGAATATATTTTCATAGTATGTTGGTTAAATCTTGTAAATGTTCATTATTTTGTCTAAAATATTGGTCAAAGTTATACTATGTTGAATTTTGACTAAAAATACACGTCTTATTTTGTGAAACTGAGGTAGTACTGCTTGGCCCTGTTGCATCTGCGTATGATCCAAGGTTTGGGAGCATTATGAACAGAATCTGGTTGACGTAGATGATCTCAAGGCGGTGCGCAAACACTGTGGAGTGGAGCTTCAGAACAAGTATGGGACTAGCAATTTCACATAGCATATTGCGGAGTCTTGCCGATCAATTGAGGGTAAGTTTCTGAAGTCTCTCATCCCTACATAGTGTATTGTGATTGATCATCATACGAAGGAGATGATAGAGGAGAGATCAGCTCATTCCAAGCTAGCCATCCATCTATTAAGAAGCACATCCAGGGGGGAGGAAGGGAAGATGATAAGAGTTCATGAGATCGAGGAGTAAGATATATGGTGCGAAACTGAATTTGGTTGCTGGAAGGATTATTCGAACTGACAACCACTGGAATTGAATTTGCGAGTACAACATATCTTGCTACTACCTCCGTTCCTCAAAATAAGGCATATAAATTTAGTCAAAAGTCAACTTATAGTAAGTTTGACCAATTATGTAGACAAAAATAATTTATTTCAGAATACAAAATTAATATCATTAGACTTGCCAAAGAATATATTTTCATAGTATGTTGGTTAAATCTTGTAAATGTTCATTATTTTGTCTAAAATATTGGTCAAAGTTATACTATGTTGAATTTTGACTAAAAATACACGTCCTATTTTGTGAAACTGAGGTAGTAATGCTTGGCCCTGTTGCATCTGCGTATGATTGTAGAACTAGTATTGTATCTACGAGGAATTGTCACCGTAAAAATGATGGTATTCTTTAACTGATTTCCTCATTGTGAGATTAATGAACCCTTAACCGTATTAATCTTAAAAAAGGGAATCATCACATTAACAAGTACAACAGTACTTTGAGATCATATTGTTGTACCTTGGTAATCCTTGCACATGCACGTTGTTCTACATCAGTACTGATGGCAGATTGTTAGCACAGTTGTTCTAGGATGAGCCGAGCATCATATAGTTATTACTGTTCATGTTCTTGTCCCTAGTATACTTGATGCTCTCTTGGCATTCGGCGTCAAAATTTCTGTAATCTGCATCATGCCTGCTTCAGAGCTGCCACATGTTTGCATCCCTCCCCTGCGCTATTATCATTGTTACGTGTTAGGATCATTTTTCGTTGTTCCCATTGGATTTTTGTATGATACTACTATTTTTTCTGCGAAACTGTCATGTGCAACTAGGACATCACACCCGACAACCATTTTCAGGTTACTGGTAATTTGGTTATTTTTCTTTATCAATTTTCTGGATGATTTGTGAGTGCAACTTATCTTTGCTACTGCCTGGCCTTGTACCACGAAAATAAATTCTACAGTAGTGTTTCTTTTTTATGCATGACTGTATCTGTGTTTGAATACAGAACTAGTGTTGCATCAACCAACTCTTAATCATATTGATCTAAACCAGGGGATCTTCAGATTAACAAGTATAATAGGATTGGGGGCCCTAAGTTGGAGTGTATTAGATCAGATGGTCTTTGTACTTTGGTAATAATCTTTGCATGCGCATCTGCAGCTTGAAAAATCTAAGTTCTCTACCTGCCCTCGATAATCTACAGCACTACTACTGGTGGCAGATTGGCGGCGCAGTTGTTCTGCGACGAGGTGAGCGTCATACCGCCGTAACCACTCATTTTGTTGCCCCTAATATCCTTAATACGGTGTATTCCTGAATTTAGTCATCATAGAATTGGACATATTCTCTTGGTCTCCATAATCAATATTTCTGTAACCTCTATGATCCTTGCTTCAGAGCTGCAGCCCTGTGCTAGTCAGCTACCGTAGTACATCCGGTACAGCTCTTGTCATTCTTTGTTGCTTGTGGCACGCCACCCTCTGCTGGTTGAGCTCGCTTCCTTGCCACCTCCATGCTCCTCTCCCTATGCCCACCGCATTCTTCCTCCCTCTTGTTATGAACCTAAGTTGGAGAAAGGGAGAAATCCTGTAGGCGATAGGAGACCCTAATGACTATATTTTTTTTCGAGGGTATGCAATTGCATACCTGATTTTTATAGAAGGAAAGAGGTAATGATACAAGTATTAACGACAGCAACGGTTACAGGCAACCTAGCTGTCGAACAAACTCCACCCAACACCTAAGGGACTACTCGCTAAGTAAAACTCCGACTCCCGCTCCAGCCTGGTCCCATCTCTTCAACTCCTCAAGAATTCTCCCTATCAGGGCTTCCTCATCGCAAAACTGCCGGTCATTGTGAAACACCCTTGCATTACGTTGTTTCCAAATCGACCAGGTAATAAGGGTTATCAAGGTGTCCACCTGTTTTCTTTGTTTGCCTCTAAATCTTTCCCTGACTGTCAACCACCAGTTCTCAAGCGTATCTGTCACAGTCGGGATAGGGATCTGGACACGCAAACGGGAAACACATCTCCACCAAACCTGCCTCGTGAACACACACTGCACCAGGATATGATCCGTTGTCTCACTTTCCTGCAGGCACAATGTGCAGACTCCCGGATGGTCCTGCAACCCATGCCTAGCTCTCCTGTCAGAAGTCCAGATTCTGTACTGGAGGTCAAGCCACAAGAAAATCTTGCACTTGGCCGGCGCCCAACACTTCCAGACTCCATCAGCAAGGGGGAAAGGAATTTGCCCTTGCAGAAGCGCTTTGTATGTGGATCTCGCAGTGTAAATCCCAGCAGCCGCAGCAGGCCACTCAAACTCATCCTCCCTCGTGCTCTCTCGTGGGACCTCTCGGATTGCCAGCCAAAGCCTGACACAGTGAGCAAACATGTTATCAGACCAGGCTCCTCTAATGTCCAAGATCCAATGATTCTCCCTCAGACTCTCTTCCACCGTCCTTCTGTTTGCCGTCCTAGTGTTGACGGCTGCCCGGAGGATAGGGGCTAATTCCTGAACTGTCCGCCCTCCAATCCACCTGTCCTTCCAGAAGAAGGTCCTCCTCCCATCCCCAATCCTAATGCGAACGAGACTGTTGAACACATCAGCTGCCAACGTGTCCTTCATCATTGGCAATCCAGACCATGGTCTGGTAGCATCCGTCCTCCTGAGCCACTCCCATCTAACACGAAGGGCCAAACCCTGCATCTCAAGGTTCTTAATGCCAAGGCCCCCAAGGCGGTAAGGCTTGCAAACATTCTCCCAGGCCACCAGACACTGCCCCCCATTTGCATGTTCTGACCCGGCCCACAGAAGCCCTCTCATCCACTTATTAATCTCCTCAAGGAGCCAACTAGGAGCCTTTGCAACAAGGTGCACCAAAGCAGCTGGTGCACCGGCCTCGCTGCTACTACTGCCTTGACGAGCGTCAGTCTCCCTGCCAGCCTAATGACTATATGATTATCTATCCAGATGGTTGGTATTCACATGTGAATGTCATTACCATGCCACTAGTGACGAGAGTCATTATTTTTTTACAATCATATCCTAATTTGGATAACATTTTGTACAATACGATACACGGAGAGGACAATAAGAGTAAAGGACTCTTTTTTAGGGCAAGGAGTTCTCCAAAAAAATTTGGATGGGCATACTGGAGGAGATGATTGGCTTTCTTGGAGTGAAAACCAAGGTTGTTTGAACTAAGAATTCTGTTGCGTGACATCTATAGTAGCATCCGAGTATATCTCCAATGCAATATATGCCTCGGTCTGAGCTTGTTTAAGCTAAGAATTTCCATGTATTTAACACATAAATTTATCTTAAACTATTGCAGAAGATTCGTCGCAAAATAAAGTATAAAATGATAGTGAAGAACTGAAGATGAAAAACAAAAATCATGCATGTTAAAATTACATGAAAAAAAAGTGGAACAGACACTCATCTTCCACCGCATGGGTCTCCAGTAGGCCAGGAGGCGTCACTTTGGGCCTATCTTTCCTTGGTCCAGACCCAGCTAAAAGCGACAGTCGCACCGCTGCATACCATTTCCGGCGAACCTTTTTAAACGCAACGGCCGATCCGCCTCCTTCATTCCTGAGCCCTAGCCGCAGCTGCTACTTTGCCGGAGGGAAATGCGGCGGCGCAAGGCTCCACCGCCGCCGCTGGGCACAGGTCCTGTGACGAGGAGGAGCAGGAAGCTCGCGGAGTCCAGACCGCCGCCGGAAGACCCCATCAGCAACCTCCCCGATGCCATCCTCGGCGAGATCATCTCGCTCCTCCCCACCAGGGACGGCGCCCGCACACAGATCCTTGCGTTCCGGTGGCGCCACCTTTGGCGCTCAGCCCCTCTCAATCTCGACAGCCACGACCTCGCCGCCCGTGGGGTTAATATCGCTCCTATCATCTCGCATATCCTATCCTCCCACCCTGGTCCCGGCCGCCGTTTCTGCGTCTCCAAATACTACTTCGATAGCCAATCCTCTACTACCCTGGACGCCTGGCTCCAATCCCCCGCTCTGGATAACCTCCAGGAGCTTAAGTACTACTTCTTCCAGCAGCCGCCGGCATCAGTCTTCCGATTCTCGGCCAGCCTCCATACTCTCACCATCGGATGTTGCAGGCTCCCTGACTACACCGCCGAAGGGCTCCACTTTCCGATGCTTAAGCAGCTTGGGCTCGAAAACGTCATGATCCCTGACCCTGAGTGCTCGCTACAGAGCCTGATTGACGGGTGCCCCGCAATGGAGTCCTTGCTGCTCGACCACACCTCCGGCTTCCATCGCGTCCGGATCAACTCCCTCGCCGTTAGAAGCATTGCTGTGCATAATATCTCTTTTGGCAGGGAAGCCCGCCCTCCTGTACAGGAACTCATCATCCACAATGCGCCTCGTCTTGAAAGGTTGGTCCTTATTGATGTGCAAACTGCTCTGCACGTATCGGTGATTTCCGCACCTAAACTCGAGACCATAGGCTTCCTTTCCGACGGGTGCTCGTATTCAGGGTGCTATCCTGAACACCTCTACAGGCTTGTGTTTGGATCTTCCATGGTTATTCAGGTAAATCATGTTTTCTCAATCGCATTTCTTTGTGTAAAAAAACAAATATATATCAAATGCCTTGTGAATGTCGTCTTTCATGCTTCACAAAGGGATTGTGTCGGATATATACCGAATAGGGGTATAGAAGATGGTAGACAAAAGAGCTGGACTACCAGGGTGGCCTGCAAGGTAATGGGCTTAGGTCCATTGGGCGGCCCAGTAGTCCAACGCGTAGAAGCCGGATTCTAGAAGAACCCGGATCACGGCCCACGTGATCTGGCTTGGAGGAGAAGACGGATTCCTTACTTTCCAAGTTACAAGTTAAACGTAGTCTTCTAGGTTTCTGGTTCTGTAAGCCCTAATCCGGCTATTATATAAAGCCGGACGGGAGATAGATTTGATAAGTTCCCTTAGTTCCAAGGTTCTAGATCCAAGCTCAAGCCTTACGCCAACTCGCCGGGAAGTCCATCTTCACAGAGTAGCTGGATCTATTCCCTTACATTGTAACCTTATTATACGGGCTTTAGTCCCACATAGTGAGAAGTGCAGGAGTAGGTACGCCGTACTGTCGCGACGTACCGAACCTGGGTAAATCCCGTGTTCTGTGTTACTACGCTATCCCGTTACCCCACGTCTCTACCGTAGTCTCATGGCACCCCAGTCTATGAAAACTACTACGACGTCTCGACAGTTGGCGCCCACCGTGGGGCAAACGACGTCAGGCGTGAAGTTCCGATCTGGGATACTAGGCGGAATTGGAAGATCAATCACTGTCGGAAGCTTGGAATTCGACGACGACGTCGGCCGCTTCCTCGACAACGGATCCTACATACCGGCGCAAAACCACCTGGTAAGTGCCTGCGTTTTACCGATTGGATCTGCTAATATCTTTATCGGATTAACCGCGGAAGCAATGGGGTTTTGCGGTGAAAGCAATTATCTCCCACCCGCCCTATACCCAGTCGAAGACGACTATGATGCCGGATTTTGCTCAGATCGCCGACAAAACAGTGATACGCACTTTATCGGCATGGTGCAATCCGAGATCGCCGAAAACACGGATGACGGAAATCCCGTGCAAGAGGCAGACAATGATACACCCGTCACAGAGACGGAAAAACCAATACCCGTCACAGAGACGGAAGATCCGACATCCGTCAACCAGACGATGAACTCGGAAACAGAGTCCGTGCTTGCCGCCATTGAGGCGAGATTGGAGTCGGAAACCGGATCGGATAACTTCGAATCCGAAGACGAAGATGATGATGCCTTCGTAAGAAAAGTTAAATCTTTTCAAGAGGGGTTCCATGAAGTGCTAATGGCAAAACCAGCTGATACCACGGGTGCCGATAGCCAGGAAAGCCCTAAAACCCCTCCGCCAGCAGAGGAGAGGGAAGACGGAGAAACTTCTCCGATATTTCCTAGTGTCAAGGAGATGACAGAGGATGAACCTGTCAAAAAACCTCCCTCTTCCAAGAAAAAGCACCGTGCTTCTAAAAAACTCCAGTACAAACTCCGGAAGAAAAAGTCAGCTGATCTCGCTGATGAAGACCTGGAAGTTGGAGATATTAGTGGCACAAAGCCCACGGAAAAGAAATCTAAGGAAATCACTGCTCCGCCAATGACAGAACTGGAGGAGCAAGAACTATTACAAACTCCAGTGGGACCCAATGAACCCCCTGAGATGCTGGAAGCCAGGAGACAAGCTTTCCAACGGCAACAGCAACAACTGCTTAGATCTCGGCAACACCTCCAACAAACCCATAATGACATCAAAATTATGAAGGAAGAAATTGAGGAGTACGAGAGAAAGCACAGATCTGTCCTAAAACCTACAAGGTTACCCGGAATTGCAAAACCGGAAGAACTGCCGCCGAAAGAAAGGTTCTATAACCCATCTTGGCAAAAGCAGTTAAACGGCAAAGATGCTAAGGGCGAACCAATATACAAAACCGCAGCTGAAAACGCGGAAGCAGCGTTCGCCATCCTGAACAACGATCTATACTCCAACGGGGAAAAACTCCAAGGGGTGTATGCTTTCCTAGGAAAAGCATTACAGCAGCAACAGCGAGGACAAGAGCGATCAGGGAGGCTGCATGATAATTCCGCCCTCTGCAAAACTGTTACTTGCGCTGCTGGAGCACCTGGACCGGAAGAACCCGGAGATTCGGATAAAAAAGAGGATCCGAGAAAAGACAAGAAAAACCCCGACAACCGGGACGCAGCGTCTAGAACCGGACCTCATCTCCCGAAAGATGGATATAAACCACACGATCGGGAAGACAAACACCGGAATGACGGCAAAATAATGCCACCTCCAAGAAACCCAGCTGAAAAAGCTGGAAGATACGATACACCGCACAGGCGTGAAAGATCTCGGACACCGCCCAAAGATAAGGAAAGGTACAGGAGCAGGACTCCACCTAATCCCAGAGGGCGTGACAACGGACGAGATAGAGATAACCTCGGAAAAACGCGTCAGCGTAACAATGGAAAAGAAAGGAGCAGATCCCCTTCTGTCCATTCAGCCGGGAGATATTCTGCACATATTGACAGAGCAGAAAAGGATGATCTATACTTTGGTCCTAAGTGTTTTACTGACAGGATCCGAAGGATAACCCTGCATTCTGGCTTTGCCAAAGTTGGTCCAACCTACCAAAAATATACCGGCAGTACAAACCCGGATACCTGGCTTTCAGATTATTACACAGCCGTCCAGATTAACAACGGGACAGACCTGGAAGCTGTCAAGTTTCTTCCCCTAATGTTGCTAGACGGAGCCAGAGATTGGATTAATGGTTTACCATCAAGAACTGTCGACAGTTGGGATGATATGGCGAGAGTATTTACTCAGCATTTTCGAGGAACATACAAACGCCCAAATAGCATCAACCAGCTGAACCGTTGCACCCAATTTGAAGACGAACCATACGTGGATTTCATCTCCAGATGGACTGCAATGAAGAATAGTTGCTCTGGAGTAACTGACGTACAAGCAATGCATGCTTTCGTCAATGGCCTAAAACCCGGACTTGTACCGTTCATGGTTGGTTCTAAAAAGCACAAAGATCTCGGATCTATGCTTACAACCGCTAACGAGCATGCTGCAGCCGAAGACGATATCAGAGCAAGAGGAGGCAATATTGAGTCACTGATACTGGCCAAGAAAACACCTCGTTCTGATAAAAAAGGAACTCCGGAGTCAACGACAAAGCCCAAGGAGGTTAACTTAGCCTTTGGAGGAGAAAAAGGCAACAAGTGGAAAGGCCGCAGTCCGGATCCCATCAATTACACTCCTGAAGAATGGGAGAGAATTAAGTCGGAACCCTGCGTCCACCACTCTCAGTTTGGGAAACCAACCCACACGAACGCGCAATGCCGGCTAAACAAGCATATGAAAGGCAATGCAGGATCCGGAAGTAAAGGGAAGGGTTCCAAGAGGAAACCTGCCAAACAAAGGCCAGAAGCTGAAAAAGAAGACAGTGAATCGGACACTGATGACAAAATCCAGGAACAACAGCGAAAAGGCGAACCTAAATTTCCGAGAGTTGACGGAGAAGCAATGCTAACTTTCCTAGCAACCCCGTCAGCAAAGGTGGCCAAAAGGACACTTCGAGAAATAAACGCGGTTGTTCCGGCAACCCCAAAATTCTTGAAGTATTCCAACACACCGATAATCTGGGATCAGTCTGATCATCCCGGAAATATCCCTGAACCCGGCACACAAGCTCTTGTTGTAAGCCCTATTGTTCAAAACACTAGGCTAAGAAGGGTGCTGATGGACGGAGGATCCAGCATCAATATAATGTACCTGGATACACTGAAGCACTTGAAGATATCCGAGTCCCAGCTCAATTACAGCAATATACGCTTCCATGGCATTGTTCCTGGCAGGCAAGCACGATCCCTAGGAGAAATTTCCCTAGATGTCACCTTCGGAGATAAAGATCACTTCCGGCAGGAAAAAGTATCCTTCGAAGTTGTGCCGTTCGAGAGCGTGTATCACGCAATACTCGGACGTCCGGCTTTCGCCAAGTTTATGGCAAGATCTTGCTATATCTACAACAAGCTGAAGATGCCAGGACCCAAAGGAGGAGTAATCACCATTGCCGGTGATTTCAAGCTGGCAAACGAGTTGGAGAAGCAAAACGCCCTTTGCGCTCAAAGAGTTATAGCTCAGGAAGAACTGAAGGAGTTAGCCAAGGAGGTATCGCCGAAAGAAATGCCGGCAGGAAAAGAAACTCGGAAGCCAACAGATAGCTTCAAGGCATCCGAGAATACAAGACAGGTAATCCTAGATCCCAAAGATCCGACAAAATTTGTCGTAGTAGGGACTGGGATGACCGACAAATAGGAAGGCGAGCTCATCAAGTTCCTCCGTGAGAACTGGGACATTTTTGCTTGGTGTCCAGCTGACATGCCAGGCGTACCCAGGGAACTTGCTGAGCACCAACTCAAGGTTATTCCCGGATCAAAACCCGTCAAACAAGGTCTCCGTCGATTTGACGGAAGAAGACGGAAGGCTATTGGCAAGGAAATTATCCGGCTTTTAGCAGCGGATTTCATCAAGGAGGTAATCCATACTGACTGGTCCGCAAATCCGGTATTAGTACCGAAGAAAGACACAACTGCACTCAGAATGTGTATAGATTACACAGGATTGAACAAGTTATGTCCGAAAGATAGGTTTGCGCTGCCGCGAATCGATCAAATAATAGATGCCACTGCAGGCTCTGAGCTTTTATGCTTTTTGGATGCATACTCCGGGTACCACCAAATACGCATGAAAAAGGAAGATCAAATCAAGACTTCTTTTATAACCCCATACGGGACGTATTACTATGTAACCATGCCTTTTGGCCTGAAGAACGCAGGTGCAACCTACCAGCGTTGCATGCAACGTTGTTTGCATAGTCAGATTGGAAAAAACGTCCATGTTTACGTGGACGATATTGCTGTCGTAACCAAGGAAAAAGATACACTCCTTGAGGATTTGCGAGAAACTTTCGAAAATTTGCGCACTTACAAGATGAAGTTGAATCCATCTAAGTGCGTATTCGGGGTTCCCTCAGGAAAACTTCTAGGTTTCATCGTTTCTCGCAGAGGAATAGAAGTTAACCCGGAAGAGATCAAGGCAGTCTCGAACATCTCGGAACTTACGTGTGAAAAAGGTGTCCCAGAATTGCCGAGTTCCGCCACAGTCATAAAAAGATTTCTTTGTTGGCTGGGGGCTAAAAACTTACCATGCTTCAAGCTGCTGAAAAGTTTCGACAAGGTCAAGTGGATCGCGGAAGCCTGGGAACACCTAGCAAGTTATGTCCCCTTCTGTACTTAGTTCAAATCTATGTAAACATCTTTTGAGATCATGAAATAAAGTTGTCGGAATGCTGTTATCTATTTTTCTTCTAAGTGCAAAGCGTTTCCGCCTCATCTATTTCCCAATGATCTTACAAATTTCTCAATGTTAACCCGAATTGTGCTTGCGTACTCGGCGTTACATAACTGAATGATTTTTCAGCCTTTTAACGGCTAAAGGGAACTTGAATTGCCTGCGTGCCCAAGTTTCACTTAAAACTTTCCTTATTTCTCTAAGTCTTATCTGATCGTGCGTATGCTGGGTTACTGGAACTAGTTAGTAAAAATGCCTTTAGCATGATTCATGTTTTCGAGTTTCAAAACTGCTTGGTTCGTCCCCAGTTACTCGGCATAACGATTCATAATGCTATTTGAGCCATTTCAAACACTAAGGACAGTTAAAGCATACACACCAGATAACTTAGAAGATAAAGGAATGGTAAAATTCAAACAACTTGCAAAGTAATTTCATAGTTTAAACTGCAAAAGGCGGAATTTTCATTAATACATAAGAAGCATTACATTTTGGATTACAAATGAAAGAACAGTAATGCTCCTATTGTCTAAATTTTCTATCCAGGTTCCAGGAAACCCTTCAAGAATCCGATTCCTCCTCGCTGCTTTCTTCATCGGGAATTGGAGGAGCTTCTTCTTCTGGATAGTGGACGCCGACATTTACCATGGCGGCAATCTGGGTGGCGTGGCCCTTAACTTCACCAAAGATGGTGGATCGTTGCGCATCCGTGTATCCCTGAGGGACACCGGTGGCCACACGCCAGGATTTGGCACTAGGGTAGTGCATGCGCATAAGGCCTAAGGCCATACGCGCACCACCCCGTGCAGCGGAGCGGAGAACAGACTCCTTGGACTCCGCCACCTCCATGATGATACCCGGAAGTTTTTCAACCTCCGAGCATTCCCCAGATTTTTCGGGAAGAAACTTGCCTACTAGCTGCGTTGCAGCAGCCTTCATCAAGTTCCATGTCTCCCCGAAAGCTCGGATGCCTGCAGCCCGAGTGCCATCTGGGGTGTCTCCTGTTTGATCCGATAAAGCATACAAAAGGGTTAAGGAGACAAACAGAGAAAGCAAAACATGGAAAGATGAAGACACGGGTAAATTTTTTTTACCGATGAGTTTATCGATCTCGGAAACTTCCTCCAGGCGAAGGTTCAGAGCTTCAGTCAAATCCTGGATGGTGGATTTGTCTTTCTCCGCCTGCTCGGAAGCCTTGGAGTTAGCCACTCCAAGGGCCAGATTGCTGGCTTCCAGGTCTTGTTGAGCCTTCACAAGATTCTTGTGAAGCTCAATATTCTCATTGCGGAGAATCTCGGCATTGCCGGAATCTTCCGCTGCTTGTTTAGCTTCAGCCAAAGCAGCTGAAAAGCAAGGGAAAATCCGAGTTGATCAATTTCCTCGGGAAAAAACTTAGGCAAAGTCTTAAATCGGAAATTTCAAAACGAAAAAGCCTACCTTTCGTTTCCGTCAAAGCGAGCTGAGACGATTCCAGCTCCGCCTCTCTCTCCTCAAGAATAGAAAGAAGACTTCGAACTTCTTTATTCTTGATAGTGAGCTTCCTGAAAACTTCAAGGTTTATGGCCTCGGAGGTTTGCTGAAACACAGCAAGGAAAAGTATGGTTAATAAAAACATCAAAGCAAAAAAGCATGCATTTTGTTTAATGCTTGGGGGCTAGAGTTACATACCTGGCTCATGCGTTGCAAACCTGCTAAGTTTTCCCGGAATTCTTTCGCGTATTCCGCGAAGTGATTTTCGGCCGCGTTCAAGCCGTCATTTATAGCCTTAAAATCCTTGTCAAAGGTGGGGATTTCCTCGTCGAAAGTCCGAGAAGATTTCCCCACCTCTGGAGCCGCCCTTTCCCTCGTGTCCGACTCGGGCACAACGGGCTGGCTGGGCTCTGGGGGCTTGGTGGTGGTGGCGGCAGTAGGTTCTTCCGCCATTGTCTGCGGTGTGTCCGGGGCGACGGCGGGAGATGGTTGGCTGCCTCGGTTGGAAGAAGCTCTGAGCTTCTTCAACTTTCTCGGCTTCAAGGTGGAGGGGGGCAAGCTAAAAACCAAAAACCCGGAAAAGGTTAAAACACCGAAGATGGACGAAAAAGATCCCATAAAAGAAAAAACCCAGAAGAAAATAACCTGGACGTGGCGACGGGGATTCCGTCAAGGTCGATAATTTCATCCGAAGAAATTATCTTCTTGCGTTTGCGCCCACCAGTAGCGGCGGTACGCAGCGCATCCAGCTCGGCCTCGGAGGCTAACTCCGAGTCTGGAAGATCCACAAGCTGTTGGAAAAAACCAATCAGATTCGAAAGGTAGATTTTCCAGGAAGTAATATTATACCCAAATAACGGGAAAATTACCTTAGGCGCGGGGTTGTCGGCCGTGTACATTGGCCGACTCTCCGTGTATTGATCGCGCGAAGCGACCAACTGATTGATGCGCCGCCTGAGCTCCTTTGCGGGCCAATCCTTGTCGGTTGTCCGCATTGGATCCTTGGCTCCTGTGTATTCACACAGGAGACGGCCTCCGTGGTTTGCTAATGGCTGAATCCGCCTATTCAGCCAGCAAAAGACCGTGTCCATACCGGTCAAAGGAGGTTTGGAGGAGGTGAGTTTGGCGATGCGCCTCTTGATCCTTAGTAGATCTGGAGGCAGAACCTGGACGGCCTCTGTAACCCAGTTATCCTGGGGAACAGCGGCGGAGTTCACAAAAGGTGGAACCCCGACGGCCTTTTTAGGAAAAGGCACGTCGGGGTGATAAAAGAAGGAACCCGTCCAGAATTTGACGGATTCCGAGGTTTTTATTTTGGGGAACCAATCCTCTCGGAATCTCCGAAGAGTAAAGGAAATGGTTCCGCAATTTGGGAGTGCGCCCTCCGAAGAGTTACGCTTAACCCCAAAGCAGTACAACCAAAAATCTAACCTAGGCTCTATTCCTAGGTAACCCTCGAATAAGGCCTGAAAGCCGGCCATATACAGAATGGAATTGGGAGGGAGATTATGAGGTTGGATGTTGTAGTGAGCTAGAACTTGGAGGAAGAAAGAAGAAGGGGGAAGCCCCATACCTCGTAGAAGGTGGGAGGCGAGAAGCACCCTTTCGCCCTCTTGCGGCGCGGGTTCGGTCTCCTCTTCCGGGAGCCGCCATTTCTTTTTCAAAACCAGGCCTTCCTTCTCCAAGTTGGGAAGAAGAGCCGGGGGAATACTGCAGGCAATCCAGTTGCCTGCAGTTTCCTCTTCTTCATCTCCTCCGGCGGCGGCGGTGGTGGCGGCCTTCGCGGCGGCAAGCTGCTCGTCGAGGAGCTCTACCTTTTCTTCCGCCGTTTCGGGAGCGAACGGCGGGGTCGATGTGGTGTTTGGTCCCGCAGCATCTGTGGTGGCGGAGACGTTTCCTCCGCCCGCTGCGGATGCCGTAGCTTTGTCCAGCTCGCCGCCGGCGTGCTTGGGCGACCCAAGTTGGGGATCTAGATCGCTCAAGAGCTCGTCGACGGAAGCGCGAGCTGGCGATGATTGCGGAGATGCCATCTTTCTGGGTGGTGTTGGTGCGCTCCGGCGTGGGAAGGGCTCGTCGGGGCAGGGAATCGTTCTCGCTCTCGAGCTCACGTTCGCACCAATGGTGAAGGCAGTGAGGGAGTGAAGAAGGTTGATGAGGAGGACGAAGACGGCTATTTATAGCCTAAAAACCCTCTAGATACGCGCCAACGGCTCTTTTGACCGTTGGATGTTCGACGCGTGTCGCTCGCCGGAAAATCCGGGAAACGGAACGACAGAGGAATGATGGCTATCTCCTCGTTTCTCGTGAGAATCTGTCAGAGATACGTTGCAGGGTTTCCCGCGTGAAACCAAGCGGCGCTTGCGTCAGCATGATTAAAGCGCTGATGTCACGTGTTCCTTTTCCGCGAAGGATCGCGAGAAGAAAAACCGGATTTTCATAGTTCCGAGTTTTATGTTACCATCTCCTTCAAAAGGAAGGAAGAAAGAATCAAGACTGCTGAATCAAGTTTCCCGGACAAAATGTATTTGACGAAAGGCGGAGTTTCAGAGTTTTGATCCTTCCTGGGGGCTACTGTCGGATATATACCGAATAGGGGTATAGAAGATGGTAGACAAAAGAGCTGGACTACCAGGGTGGCCTGCAAGGTAATGGGCTTAGGTCCATTGGGCGGCCCAGTAGTCCAACGTGTAGAAGCCGGATTCTAGAAGAACCCGGATCACGGCCCACGTGATCTGGCTTGGAGGAGAAGACGGATTCCTTACTTTCCAAGTTACAAGTTAAACGTAGTCTTCTAGGTTTCTGGTTCTGTAAGCCCTAATCCGGCTATTATATAAAGCCGGACGGGAGATAGATTTGATAAGTTCCCTTAGTTCCAAGGTTCTAGATCCAAGCTCAAGCCTTACGCCAACTCGCCGGGAAGTCCATCCTCGACGAGTAGCTGGATCTATTCCCTTACATTGTAACCTTATTATACGGGCTTTAGTCCCACATAGTGAGAAGTGCAGGAGTAGGTACGCCGTACTGTCGCGACGTACCGAACCTGGGTAAATCCCGTGTTCTGTGTTACTACGCTATCCCGTTACCCCACGTCTCTACCGTAGTCTCATGGCACCCCAGTCTATGAAAACTACTACGATGTCTCGACAGATTGCGCGTCGATAGTTTGGCAATGGCGGTGCACACGGTTAAGATTCTGGCTCTCTGGATGGGAACTCTTTGCCTAGATACAGTTCTTGAGTTGCTGAAATGCTTTCCGTGCTTGGAGAAGCTTTACATTAAGGTGATGATTTTTCCATCAAAAGTTCAACTACTCATTTGATCTACTTATGTTCTAAAGTGGTTTATTTTATTACTGCTGCATGTTCTTTATAGCCACGTATGGATTTGCCAAAGCCAAACAATTTGTGGCGCCGTAATTAAACACCGGAAACTGGTCAAACATAATGAGATCCGTCTGAAGACAATAGTTTTGAGGCGGTATTGTGGCGTCAAGTCGCAAGTTAACTTTGTTACATTCTTTGTATTGAATGCGAGAGTGCTAGAGACGATGACACTTCAGGTTGAAACTGGTTACAATGAAGAGTTCGTGGCGGAGCAACGTACGAAGCTTCAGTTGGAGAACAGAGCTTCAAGAATTGCTCAGTTTCATTTTACAAATGATAGATGTATCCGCAGTTCCTCCGACGTCCATCATGTCCATGATTTGGATGTTGTTGATCCGTTCAAACCACGGTGCTGAAAATACTTGGGTGGTACATTCATGAATTGCACTTGTCTATCAGCTTGTCACATTTTGTACTTTTTGTCAAACCTTGGTTAGTTATGCTATACGCATTTTTTAAGTTTGTATTATCCTGGAACCTTATGCCATTGAAGGAGCTACTATCTATGCTTTTGTTTGATATACTATATGACATATCTTGATTTTTGATGCTCATAGCAGGCTCTGTAAAAGCAAATAGTAGTAGCTTTTTTTCGATTAAGCAAAGAGTAGTAGCTACAGTTAGAGAAGATAATATCTGGAGCTGCTCACCTTAACTCCCACCTGAATAACTATAGGTATGATCGACTGTTAGCTAGGATTATAGTTCAAGTTTGTCTGCCAGGTTTCTTCTAACGGGGAGGAGAGAAGGTTTGTGTGAGTAATTGTTGATGTTGAGCAGTTTTCTTTTTGCCTATATAATTTGTGGTATGTCTAAAGTCTAAACTTGATTAGTTCACATGATTGTAGTTTTTCTGAAGTTTGTATTATATGAAGCAGAGAGCCTCGTGACTAGAATTTATATATGAAGCAGAGAGCTTCGTGTAATCTTACGGAAAGTTTGAGGACCAATCGAACGCTGGTAGCTATTACATTCCACTGGAGCTTCACTAAAATGTTTGCAGAGATCACCTTCAGTCCCATTCTAGACTAAAATGGTAGTATTGCTTGCCACTAATTGTCTGGTAACCGTGACGCTTTTGGTTACTCTCGAATCTTCGAGCAAAATCCTAGGCTTGTTCCATGCATCCTGACAGAATATGGCTACTTATATTTGTCTAGTTTCTGGATGCATGATTTATGCATGCGCTTGAACACTGGGAATAAACTAGAGCGACTGTTTACGAGCGCAGTGATTGTTGTTGATACGTCACCTAGATTCAGGCAGAAACTACATGCCGATATTATTATTGAGGACATTCTTATAATGCCACAAAACGATTGTCACGTTCCGAGAATGCCATCGAAATAATCCAGCCATGAGGACAAGGAGCAAAGCAGCTACACCTAGCAGCCCGGCCATGTGAATAAGAAGCAAAGTAGCAGCAGCAAACAACCCACCCATGGGAAGCAAAGGAAAAATTTGCAGCTGAAATGTGTGATGAATTGTGTATGCAGGTGATTAAGTAAACTCATGTAGTGAACCATGGTATTTTGGGCATGATGCAATGAACTTGTAAGCACTTATTTTTGACATGTTGGTGTCAAATTGTGTTATTGTTGTCCTGGTACTGTCCTGAACGCCATTTATAGTTGGAAATGAGCTGAAATTGTTTTGTCAAATGAATATTATATTATGTGTCATGTTGTGTTGCAAAATATACAGAGAACAACTCTATGCATTTTTTTAGATTGAAATAAGTTAGTCACTCCTAAAAAAAAAACACAGCAAGGGCATAATAATAATTCTACAGGAGAGTTAACGGTCAACTGACAGAAGTGGTATTTTCGGAATGTAGCAATTGTTTCATGGCATTCTTAGAATGACGACTATTTTGATGGCATTCTCGGAACGTGGCAATCGTTCGGTGGAATTTTAAGAAGTTCCTCTTTTTGGTGCATAAATCATTTTGTGAAACACGTAGGCAGATTCCTTATGGAGAAAAGGGCTTCAGGAGGTGCTCGGTTTCAATTTCAAACTGCTAGACTTCTCCACTGTTATTCAAAAATAAAAAATCCTTTGATTCAGACTTAAATGATCCATTTGTATCTATATAGTTGAACTCTTGTTAGGTCTCTATTGAGAAGTTTTTCTTGCCTGACTATCTCAGTTTGTCTTAGGTCCAACATGGTTACTTCTCGTGTTTGTAACTCTCTTCCGTAAGTCCGCACTGTTCTTGATTGAATCAAATTTTAGTTGTATCTACTAGAGCAGCCTTAGCCTTTGATTTGTGTTTGAGATCTATAATAAGTACTCACTCCGTATCGAAATGTAAGATGTTTTTTTCTAAAAAAGACGTATCTAGACACGTTTTAGTGTGCAGATTAATGTGAATGCACTAAAACATATCTTATCTAGAAAACGCTAAAACCTTTTACATTTTGGTACGGAGTGAGTAACTATACGACCATGTCCAATCCCCATGAAATGTTGAGTAATCAACGCTGCATAGCAGCAACGAGAGACGAAATCTCTAGAGGCACTCTTGATTTCCGCTAGAACTAGGATGGACCGATTTGATGGACTGATTGTTACTACTCCTCTCATGGATTTCCCCCCGATAAATAATATATATTAATACCACGAAGATACCGATTGCAGGCAACCTAGGCAATAACGCAATGCCCCGACGCCACGATGGATGGACACAACAAAAAAAAAACTAAGAAAAGAGAAAAGTACTGCTACAGAGTTTTAGTCCTTACATCAATAACACAACCACCACCAAGACAACACTTGATGTCCAAATACTCCAGAAGCGACACCTCCAAGAAGGATGCAGTGCATCCACGCTGTCATCGCCCAATCGTAGATCTTGGGTTGTCACCCTGAAGATAATTTCCGTTCTCAAAACAATATCTTCAACAAGTCCATTGCCAGGTACAACCAATTAAGGACAGACCTTGGATTTTCACACTGAAAGGTAAGACCTTGAACTTCACATCTGTTGTCGCCCTAGTTACATAGCACTGCTAAGAAACCCGAAAATCCAAGCAAGTTCTTCAATGCCGTAGGCTCCAATCCCCATTACTAGTCCTCCAATCCAGGCCTCCATGAAATTCCCCGTCTCTGACTTAACGGAGAACCAAAGGGCATGACCAAATTCCACCCGATCCAGCAATCTCTAGATATAACACGCCCATGGGAGTTCGCCAGCAGATTCTTCCGAAACCCGCCACTCCGGCAAGATCAGAAGGGATAGGCATCGGGCGGATCTCCATCTTGGCGCAAGAGGAACCCTAGGACCACCACCTTTATTCGAGCACACCAGCATGCCCCCATGCCGCTGGGCATCTTCCGGCGAACAGATCGAGTGGATAAGGCACACATCACAGCAACAGGAGGAGGGCTGCAACACACCCTAGGCACGCGCACGAGCGCCACCGCCTTAGTTTCTGTGTCGTCGCCTCCGGCCATCACCGCACGCCTGCCCCTCTCAGCCCCATCCATGCCTCCCTTCAGCGTGGACAGACACCGCGCATGGGAGAGTGCCGCCGCCCTGCTGCGAGACCTCCACCCGCCCTGCCCAGGAACCTAATCCCTCATACAAAGGGAATCTAGCAGGCCTGGTGTGGACGCTACCGCCGGTGCCGACGGTGGGGAAAGATCGGGCGTCGGCCTTTTCGATTGGATCGGGGTACTCCAAAGCTGCCCACGTGCGGGGCGACCCGGGAGTCAATCTCTTCGGGGTGGATCGAGAGAGAACGCCAAAACCTTTCTGGATGTGTGCTTGGCTTGGCTGGAGGTGGCCGGAGATGGGAGATCGACCGAGGGCGGCGACGGCATGGAAGAGCTAATCGCCTACGCCTTGTGCGTTTTTTCCTCTCATGGAAGTATAAACTATTTTAGGATTTGGCGTCAAACCTCTTAAGATTTTACTATAATTAAGAATTTGGTTTACTAGTATTCAGAAAGTTAATTTGATATTGCTAGATTCATTATGAAACATGCTGCCGTAATATATAACTATTTTTGTTTGAAGTAACACAATTTCATAGAAACTGATGATTGAAGTTATCCTCGAATACTAAGCAAATATTCAAAACGATTTACATTGGAAACTAGAGGGAGTACATCATGGTTCAAGTTTTTTGTAGTCATTTTGATTTCCTATGCTTTGAGTCAAATCGACAAAATCTATTTTAAACTAGAGCGAAGAACACATGGAGTGGGGAAAGAGATGTCCTTATTGCACTACCAATATGAAGACTGATAGATATATACATGGATGCATACAAGCTATTTTTGGGTGGTTTGCTTTATGATTAACACCGAGGATTAATTAATTTAATATTTATAAGCTTTAGCCAATGAATCTAGATTTTCTTGATGTGAATCTTCCACTGAATCATAGGTTCCATGCAACCTCCTGCAGTGTTATCCTTGAGAATTCACAGCTTTGAGTTTATTCCTCTTTCCCAAACGGTGTAATCCTTCAGAGCCTCAGAGGTAAATGAAGGGTAATAATATATAATTATATAGAAATTGTCGGTCCAAGTTTGCCTTGAGTACCATGTGAAAATTCAAAACGATTTACTTTTGCGGTCAGAGGGAGTATAAAATAAGGTTCAGGTATGTTGTGGTCATTTTGGTTTCTTGTTCTTTGAGTGAAGTTTCCAAATTATTTTAAACCGGAGCATGGTGCAAATGGAAGGAGGCAAAAATTGTCCCGATTTCACTACAAGATATACATACCTATAGATATAGGCAACATATGTGGTGAATCCAGTATGTATCGTGCATCCGTGCATCCCGTTATTTTCAACCCCACCTTCAAAATCCTCGATATCTAGTTTAGTGCGCGCCTATTTTGCACAAAAGCGCATGCTCTCCATGCCTCAACCCTATATCCGAAATTCAGTTTTTTCTAAGAAACCCCCTCGACGATAGGCTAACCGGCCGTGCCCATATTGATGTGATCTCCACGGAGGCCGGTGAACCCTAGGCGAATTCGTACATATGATCCTGAGCCTTGCACCCTGCTGCGACGCGGCCAGTGAAACTAGATGGCGCGCTAGCTTCTCTTCTTGTCTCCACTAGCAGGTGTCGTGTATACACACGTATGTTCCTATCTCTATGATGTATCTGTTGGAGATAAGTCCGAGAGGCAATCATAGAGATGATGATATATCTATGTATCCATGATTTGTAATAATGTGTCTTGAATAATATCTTTGTATTGATTGGCAAGCATGTGATTTGTTTGTGAAATTCTTTACTTACATGGTTATTCTAAATATGTCCCTAGTCGGAGTTCATGTGAGGCACTGTCACACCCCAGTTTTGGGTCACTTGTAACACATGAGGGAAGCCATTTTTGTGAGCCAACAATTTTTTTAATTCACTTGTGTAATCCAACATTATGTAATGAACCATGGTTATCTATGCAATGCAAGCAAGCCATTGATTAAAAATCATTTATTATTTTCCCTGATGTTTTCTGATTGTTTTTGTGTTGTTTTCTACATGAGGTTTTCAATAATTTTCATCCAAATTCTTGTGACATTGTTGCTTTCAACTTAATGATAATATTTGGTTTGTTTGAACCAAGAAAACAATTTGGCAAAAGAATAATTGGATGTTTTCCTTTAATTTTTCTATAGAAACTTAGTTCTGAAAAATTAGCCAAGTAGCTGTTTTTCACTCATGTTATCCATATGTTAGGAAGTCATATTTTATATTTTCTTGGCATGAATGTGTTCTCCAATATAATGACTACAAATGTGTGAGCTTGGTTTGAAAGTTGATTTGAGAAAACAATCATTTGCTTGATGGTTTTTATGTTAAGAAAATAAGGGAGAAAAGTGTTCTTTTTAAACAGAGAAAAACAGGAACTAGCTGTTTTTTCACCTTGTTTTCAGTGCTCATTTGATTTTCAAATTTGTTTTGTTTTGATGTTTCTGAAAGTCCAAATCTTTCCTAACACAACCATACTTTGAAAACAAATTTTGAATTGGGTTTGGTTCATGAAAACAGAATCAACATTTGTCTAATCCAGTCTGTTCGAACACTTGGTCGAGTCCTTTTTAACTGAAACTGGAAAAATTCAGAAACAGAAAATTGCACAAAATTCAATTGATCAGAACTTTTGTTTGGAATTGATTTTAGCTATGCCACTTGGACCTTCTAGAAGCCTAGTCATCCCTTATCCTTTTCCATGGCTTGGAAGCTAGTTGAGTTGACAAGAGAGGAGAGGAGGGGAGAGAGAACAGAGAAGAGAAAGAGGGGCAGTGGCATGGGGGGCTGTTGACAGAGTGCCACTGTTCGAGTACACTGTCGCCATACCCGTGCCATTTTCACCTCCCCTGCCCATTGTTGGCCTTGACCACCCCCTAATCTACCTCCTGGACATGCCCAAGGGGAAAGGGACACGGAATGGGCGCCGGGAGCACGTCCCCGAGCCCATTGCTGCCGCCCCGAGCACACCCTTCTGAGCACCCCCACGGCACCGTGGCTATAAAGCCACGGGCATGCCCTCGCCTCGCCAGCACACGCCCCACATTCCACCCTCTCCCCCTGAAGCAGAGCGCGCACGCCCTGGGCTCGCGGTGATCCCAGAGCACCCGTAGACGCCTCCGGCCACCGCGGAGAGCGAAGGCAAGTGGAGCACGCCACGGGCGCTCCCACCCCTCGTTCTTGCCTCCACTGCACTACCCTCTGGCCGTAGATGAGCCCTGACGCGAAACCGTGCCCTCTCGTTTGCAGGTACGCCGGAGAGCCCGCCGGAGCCGCCGCGGACCCGCAACACCGTGCCGTCGATTGGAGCGGCCCCGATTCACAACTCCACCGCCCCTGCACCGCCTCGAGCACGTGGCAACACCCCAACCCCACGCCACCGTCCTACGCACGTCCAAGGTGAGCCAATTGCCATTTCGCCGCCGGCCGTACGTTCCGGTCACGCGTGAGCGAGTGAGAAGAGAGAGGGAGGAGGGAGATGACCGTGCGCCGTTGATCGTGACATCAATGGCCACGTTTGATTCACGAAACATTACGCGCGCGCCGCGAGCTCGCGGAAGCGAGCTGGGCCGCAAGGCCTTAGCGGGCCGCGCACACGGAAGAAACCACAGCCCGCACTAATTTTCTTTTCTGTTTTAAAAATCAACAGAAACATGCACGTTACTTTAATCGTGTTAAAAATAGATAAACTCAAAAAAAAAATCAACAAAAATTCTCAGTAGTAGATATACTAATTCCTGAACACATGCAACTTGTAGATCTACATTTGAATTATTATTTTGCAAATGATAAATCTTGTGCTACACACTGTCTGTTAGGATAAAATTAGGATAAATTTTTGTGTGTTGGTTCAAATTGTGCAAACTAAAATTCTCTGAGTAGTCCGTGAATAGATCTAGCCGTAGGGCTTCACCTCACATCAAGGTGAGCTACCATTTGGAAATGCCATCCACTTTGGTCAATGTCCAGTAGCACATTCTAGGATTTTTAGAAGTTGTTTAAAAGTACTTTTTGATGTGAATCCAAATGGATCTGTTAGTGTATTAATATATCTATGTTATACTAGCTTGGTGTGATTTTTAGAGCTCTAGATTTATTTTGGCAACAGATCTAAGATTTTGCACTTTTCTGTTAGAAATAATATGTGTAGAATTGTCTTTAGAATAATTGCTTGCTAGTGTCATTTTGTTTTCTAGCATGTTTAGATGTTTTGCTTAGTGTTAGAAGTTTGTTTAATCACAGATCTAGTATGTTATAAAGTGTGTGCACGTTTTGGAAAAGATGTGGAAACTAGTTGTGCATAGTATTGTTCTCTAGTTTTTATTTTAATAAATCTTGTGATGCAAAGTATAGCTAGATTTTATTCCCTAAGTTTTTAGTGATGTGTTGATTGGGTCCAGTACCATTTTGGTACTGATTACAATTTGTTTTCATCTCTGTTAGATTGCACTTTATTTCTTAGAGATGCATGTGTAGTTGTGATTGATTATTTGTTCATAGTATGTTATTTCTCAATAAGTTCAATAGTTGTAATTTTGTTTGGTGGGAAACTTGTTTTCCACAAGTAGGACCAGAGGCTTAGGACCTCTTTAATGTCATGGAAAACCTAGTGGAACACCCACTGGTTCCATTTCATTTTGATGAGAAATGCCATCTCTCAACCATAGTAGTAGTAGTAGTAGTAAATATTGTTATTTTGGGTGTATGCTTGTGGAGTGTTGCCTTGCAAACTTGTGTGTTATTTTTGTTGTGCATTGCTTGCTGTATGGTTTGGTTTAGTACCATTGCTTGCTTAGTTTGGTTCTGATTGAGTGTCCTTATTTTATTTTTACGACGATAGAAAACGAGGAAAAGATAGTTGGTGCCGGAGGCTATTACTATTATTCCTGTTGCTACCACGAGCAAGACCCTCAACTCCACCAAGGCAAGCCATCCTTAAAGCTTGTTGTTATAATTCTTATCATTATCTATCATGCATGTTTTACTTCTGAAGTTTTACAAAAACTTGATTACCAAAACTATTTTTGAGTGGCTATTATTATTATTATTATTATTATTATTATCATTATATAGGTATATTATCACCTTGCCATTAGTCAACTTGGTGTTACCAAGCCTATTAGCCACCATAAGGTATATGAATACCGCTAAAGATAATAACTTTGAGTCCCTAAGTGGACATTTTAAAAATATGCTTTTGCAAACAAATGACTTATGAAAAGTCCACGGTGAAAAGGCGGGACCTTGTTCACCGGGGGAGTGAAAAAGTGTGTTTTCGAAAATGTTTAGAAAAGGCACATAACCTAGTCTTCCCTGGACAACCAATAAGTACTGCCACTCTACCCCAACATGGGTACGAGGCCTATCTATATACTTGTTCTCGTTAGTGGGTGGTTTTATCCCAATATGCTATAGAGAGGATGATTCTCTGAACCGAAATGTTGCCACGAGGGAGAAACGTGACATGCAAAGTGTGGGATTAATTTCTCCTCCGATTGCGACAGTTGGGTCTCCTGCCGTGGCAGGGTGGGACCTGGTGCCGGGGAGATTACACCCAACTGAAGGGATAATCATATACTAGCTTGATCAGAGTGGAAAGTTAGGATCATTCTTTTGATGCTTGCATATCGCTATGTCGATCCATGGGTAGTTCATGGCAGATGAGTGGATCTTGTGAAATGTGTACACCTCTGCAAAGTAAAACTATTATGGATAGCCGAGCCCTCGGATATGGGAAGTTGAAAGGCCATGTAGCTAGCATTGTATCATTTTTCAAAAGGGTGTTTTGAAAGCAAATGACTTGTACCTGAAAGGTACTGATGACGAAGCTGGAGTTGTTCTTCCAAGAAGGTTTGCAAAGAAAACTTTCTTTTATAAAACAAGTTTACAAAACCTCTTGTACATGCGACATCTACAAGAGAAAGAAAATTATAATATTTTCTTTTGAAGTATCTTCTTCCACAAAGATATAGAGATGTTAGAGCAACCATGATGTTATCTTACATACACCATGGGTAGTGAGCCCTATGTATAGCCTACCAATCCACCATATAAGCATACTTGCATTTGTAAGTTTATAAAGGATGTCTTGCAGAGTACATTCAAATGTACTCATATTGGTTTCGCCCCTGGCTATTTGCTTGGCCAGACTTTGAGGAGATGCCACCTGAGGAGGAGTACCTTTCCGACGACTATGAGAATTAGGCCCGGCTCCCGGTCAGCAGCCTGTTGGTGAAGGCGTGACATGGGCTATCTACGTTATGTTATGTTTCCGCTGTGTGTTGTAAGACTTTACCTGTCCTGCGTGGCAGATATTAAGACTTGGTCATGTGACCATTGCTTGTAAGACTTTATTATATTCGTGTAATGGATAATGTATCTGTGTACCAACTACGTATGTTGTTCACGACTAAATTCCTGGGATCGTGAATGTATGCATATGAGGGGTTCTGGACCATCCGGTTTGGGGCCTCTACAAAGTTGGTATCAGAGCTATCCTGACCTTAGGAGTCCTTAGTTAGCATGGATGTTAACTAGTACTCTGAAAATATATAATATACTTAAGTGACTAAGTTTCAAAATATTCTTATATCTATCTTCCCTATTTTACCAAACTCTACTTACATTAAGTTATATCATGTTCCAATCTAAAATTTTGCACACTTGGGTCTAACTTAAGCTTACTTAAAATTTTGTGTAGATGGAAGTGGTGTTCACCGAGGCTTGCCAGTTGGGGCTGGCGAGAGACGTGGCCTTCCTTTTCGAGCAGAGGCTCGTAGCGATGACGGAGCTTATCGATCGTCCGGTTCCCGAGCTGCGGGGAGGGATGATCTTCGGTTCTCCTATTGAGGGAGACTGGTTCGTGGAGTGTACTATACGTCCTCCGCTGACCACTCCTTCAACAGAGACGTTCGTCTTCACCGTCGTTGAGCGCTCCTAGCATGAGGGCGCAGTTAGGGTGATCCAGGAGGCTATTGCACGCCTGGCTCATCTGAGAGACTACTAGTACCTGGGTACTCGCTTTGAGTTTCTCGGGAGGAGAGACGAGATTGGCACACCTGTTGCTGTGCCGCAGGATCTCGATGGTATGGGTCCTCACCTAGAGGACATGGAGATCTTACTGCACCGCACTCAGCGTCGACTGGATGACATGAGCATTCTGCAGCAGACCACAGTTGCGGAGTGCCGTCTTCTAGTTACCTACCTGGGTAAGGTGACGACTGACCTTGACATAGCGACCGCCCGGACCCGAGCCTTGGAGGGGCAGCTGCGGACCACTCGTCTGGCCCGTACCCGTCTCGCCACCAAGGTGGAGGCACTTCAGGATGCCAACGCAATTCTGCGTGGGCGAATGAAGACCGCGAGAGAGGACCTAGCTACTCGGGACTCCACACTCGAGGAGCTGGAGAAGGAGAACACCGAGCTCCGCAGGGAGAACGAGGATCTCCTAGTCGACGATGACATTCTATATGATGATGATGGGATGGATATGAGCGAGCAGAGCAGGCAGGACGACGACGACTTAGCTGAGGAGGAGGATCCCGAGGAGATCCTTTTCGACGCAGACATCGCGCAGGACTAGTCGTAGTGCCTCTTAGCTTTTGGAGTTGTGCCAGTGAGATGTACGCTGACCCTATGAGGCGAATCCCCCTATGTAGCTCTGAGGAGCGTAGTTGTGTTAGTTGTCTGTTGTTGTGTTGTGCTATGTATGACTCTATGCTATGAATCTGATGCTTGTTTGAGTGATATCTATGCTTGAAGATTTGTCTCTACCTATAAATCTTTACCTAAGTTTTATCACTTGTCATTTCTTTTTGGTTTTTAGACGCTCTTTTAAGTTGCCTAGTTTTGACTTCAAAAACAAGGAAGTCTTGCTGCATAGTCTTACACATGTTTCACTAAAACAGCATGCCGCCTCGCCGGGAACCACCACCACCACCCCCGCCGTCGATGGAGGCATTCTTGGCACTCATGATGGAGGATCGCCAGGCCACTAGAGCCGAGAGTGCTGCCACGATTGCTGCCATGCAGCAGTTGGCCCCTGCTAGCGCCAACAACAACAATGGTGATGACAACGTAAATGGTGGACGCTCGAAGCCGAAGGTGTTTCAACAGACTAATCCTCCAGTCTTCTCGAGGATTGTGGAGCCACTTGATGCAGATGACTGGCTCCGCACAATCGCCAACAATCTGGAAGTGGCATCAGTGGAAGAAAATGACAAGGTGTTGTTTGCCACTCACTTTCTTGCTGGACCAGCAAGGACTTGGTGGGAAACTACCTGCGCCACTATCGCCGCTGGCCACATTTTCACTTGGGAAGACTTCACTGCCCGGTTCCGCAAATATCACACCCCTCAGGGTGTGATGAAAATGATGAGGGTAAAGTATCTGAAACCGCGGCAGGGAGGAATGACTGTGTCAAAGTACTGGGAGGAGTTCACTTTGTTGTCCCGGTATGCACCTGATGAAGTTAGCACTGAAGCCAAGAAGAAGGAGAGATTCTTGAATGGGCTGCACGATGAGTTGAAGTGCACCCTAGTGGTCATACCATTCCTGGATCTGGAGTCACTCGCGGATGCCGCGATGATGATGAAGCACAAGAGGCAGAATGCCTTTGACAACAGAAAGAGGAAGATGCAGTTCAAAGTTGGACCTAGTGCACCTAGAAACCGCCCCACACCCTATGCCAGACCATTACCACCACACAGGGCGCCTGCTTAGGCGCCAAGACCCAACCATAACAACCACCACCATGGCCACAACAACCACAACAACCACAACAACAACAACAACAACAACAACAACAACAACAACAACCGTGCACCTTATGCACCCAAGCCAGGAGGCAGTGGAAATGGTAATGGAAACAAGACCAACCATGCTGCCAAGCCCAACCAGAATTCCAAACCCAATGGAGGTTGCTTTGCCTGTGGCATGGAAGAACATTTTGCTCGTGACTGCCCGACCAAGAATCCTGCCCCAGCTCAGAACAATGCTACCAAGATGACACATGCACAAGCACCCAAGAAGCAGAATGTGACCAAAGGGTACCTGAATCATTTCACTGCTGAGGAGGTTCAGAACACGGCAGAGATGGTGATGGGTATGTTTCCTGTCAACTCTGTACCTGCTGAAGTACTGTTTGATTCGGGTGCATCACATTCTTTTGTTACTATGCCATTTGTGGAAAAGAGTGGAATGAATCACACACGTATGCACAACCCTATGTTAGTACAAATCCCCGGAGCCAATACCAAAGCTAGCCATATTTGCTATGAAGTACCCGTGGATGTACAAGGGAAAACTTTTCATGCCGACTTGATAGTACCGGGATCCCAAGGGATAGAAGTAGTACTGGGTATGAATTGGATGACCAAGTATAGTGGTGTGATTGATTGCACCAGGAAGTCCATATCTTTGAGTGCTAGTGATGGAGAGAAAGTTGCTTACACCACAACCAAGTCTACCTCAGAGACACACTGCCACACTGGTATAGCCACATCTGCACTTGAGGAAGTTCCGGTCGTATGTGAATACCGGGATGTGTTTCCTGAGAAGTTACCCGGTATGCCGCCTGATCGGGATATCGAGTTTGTCATTGAGTTAATACCCGTCACTGGACCAATAGCACAAAAGCCTTACCGGATGAATCTGAATGAGTTAGATGAGTTGAAGAAGCAGCTGGATGACATGTTAAGGAAAGGTTTGATTCGCCCTAGTGCATCACCATGGGGATCACCTGTCATTTTTGTGGACAAACGAGACGGTTCCTCACGCCTATGTGTGGATTACCGTAAGTTGAATGATGTGACCATCAAGAACAAATACTAGCTGACTAAAATTGAAGAGTTGTTTGACCAGCTAAATGGGGCCAGAATTTTCTCTAAGATCGATCTTCGTACTGGTTATCATCAGTTGAAGGTCCGTGAGACCGATATTCCAAAGACCGCATTCACCACACGTTACGGATTGTATTAGTACACCGTGATTTCTTTTGGTCTAACAAATGCCCCCGCCTACTTCATGAATCTTATGAATAAGGTTTTCATGGAATGCCTGGAAAAGTTTGTCGTGGTTTTCATTGACGACATTCTTATCTATTCCAAGAGTGAGGAAGAACACGAAGAACATCTGAGAACTGTTCTCGGAACACTTCGACATCATCAACTGTATGCTAAGTTCAGTAAGTGCCAATTCTGGTTGAAGGAAGTCGGATTTCTTGGACACGTAGTATATGGAGGTGGAATCTCTGTTGACCCTGCTCTGGTTCAGTCTGTTGCAAATCGGGCCGCCCCGACCAATCAGACTGAAGTCAGATCTTTTCTGGGATTAGCCGGATATTACCGCAAGTTTGTTCAAGGATTCTCCAGTATAGCCAGACCACTCACTCAGTTTCTCAAGAAGGATAGCAAGTTCGTTTGGATGGACAAATGTGTTGAGAGTTTTCAAGAGCTGAAGAATCAACTGGTGTCAGCCCCGGTACTCATTATGCCGGATGTCACCAAGAGTTTCGATGTGTATTGTGATGCTTCCACGCTTGGTATTGGAAGTGTTCTCAGGCAAGAGGGAAAGGTCATCTCATTTATCTCATGCCAGTTGAGACCACATGAGTTGAATTATCCCACTCATGACGTAGAGCTTGCTGCCGTTGTGCATGCTCTCAAAGCACGACGACATTTTCTTATTGGGAAGAGGTGTGAAATCTATACGGATCATAAGAGTTTGAAGTATATCTTTACACAGCGTGAACTCAATATGAGGCAACGCCGTTGGATAGAGCTCATCAAGGACTATGATCTTAGTATCCACTACCACCCTGAAAAAGCAAATGTTGTTGTGGATGCTCTTAGTCGAGAGCCGGCCTCTCTGAATCCTATGATTTAGATCAGACAACCAAAGTTGTGGAAAGAACTTGACCAACTTGGTATCGAGGTGGTCAACTATGGCATGTTGGACGCCATGGAAGTTAAACCAACTCTTGTGGATCAAATCAAAGAAGCTCAGAAGGGCCAGAAGAGTATTGAGGGAATTAAAACCCGCATGGAGAAAGAATAAGTTGCCGGTTTTACCATTGATTCTGATGGAGTCTTATGGTATGAAGGGCGCATTTGTGTTCCAACTGAATCTGAGATGAAGCAAACTATCATGACTGAGGCCAAAGTTGTCAGAATCGTGATTCTGAATCGGATCGTAACCTTTATGGTAGGATCGCACATAGTAGATTCACAACTTTCAGAATCGTAAAATCTTAGATTCTACCTAGTAGAATCGTTGAATTGTTCCAGTCAATTTTGCTCATAAAGTCGTAGAATCGTATAGTAGAATCATGATTCTGACAACTATAATGGAGGCTCATGACACTTTATACTCTATTCACCCTGGAGGAACTAAAATGTATCAAGATTTGAAGGATAAGTTTTGGTGGCACCAAATGAAGCGAGACATTGCCTCGTTTATAGCCAAGTGCCATATTTGTCAGCATGTGAAGGCTGGACATCAGCGTCCCGCTGGTTTGTTACAACCCTTGCAAGTGCCTGTTTGGAAATGGGATGAAGTTGGGATGGACTTCATTACTGGACTACCAAGGTCCAGTCGAGGAAATGATTCGATATGGGTAGTCGTTGACAGGCTCACTAAAGTTGCACACTTTATACCTGTCAAGACCACATATCGTGGAGACTAGCTTGCTGATCTCTACATTTCTCGGATAGTCATCCTACATGGAGTTCCCAGCAGGATTGTGTCAGATCGAGGATCACAGTTCACATCTCGATTCTGGAAGAAGTTACACGAAGCTTTGGGAACAAAGCTAGCCTTTAGCACAGCCTACCATCTGCAGACTAATGGACAAACGGAGCGTGTGAACCAGATATTGGAGGACATGCTTCGTGCTCGTGTTTTGTCCTATGTAGTTAAGTGGGAAGATTGCCTGCCGTTTGCGGAATTTTCCTACAACAACAGCTATCAGTCAAGCCTGCAGATGGCACCATTTGAAGCCTTGTATGGACGGAAGTGTCGCACACCTCTGAACTGGACTGAAATAGGCGACAATCAAATCTTTGGAGTTGACACTCTCAAAGCTGCAGAGGAGCAAGTGCATTTAATTCGTGACCGTCTTAAAGACGCACAATCACGCCAGAAGAGTTATGCGGACACGAAGAGTCGCGACGTCTCTTTCACAATTGGAGATTTCGTGTATCTGCGTGTTACTCCGCTCAAAGGGTTGCAGCGTTTCCATGTCAAGGGAAAGCTTGCACCCCGGTATATTGGCCCGTTTAAGATCCTAGCCCGTCATGGAGAGGTATCTTATCAGCTCGAACTGCCTGAAGAGTTGTCATCCTTTCACGATGTTTTTCATGTGTCATTGCTCTGGAAGTGTCTTCATGTACCTGAGAAGAATCTCACTTACCAAGACGTGGACTTCAAGACCATTGACATAAATGATGATTTGAACTACCGTGATCGACCCATGCGTGTACTTGAGGATAATGTTCGTGCTACCAGGAGAAATGCTTTCAAGTTCCTTAAGATTCAGTGGACGAATCATTCAGAGGAGGAAGCAACATGGGAGCGTGAAGATTATATCAGGAAGGAGTTCCCTGGTTTCCTTAAAGACTAGACCCGTGAATCTCGGGGCGAGATTCTTTTAAGGGGGGGGGGAGATCTGTCACACCCCAGTTTTTGGTCACTTGTAAGACATGAGGGAAGCCATTTTTGTGAGCCAACAGAAACTTTTAATGCCCTTGTGTAATCAAACATTATGTAATGAAACATGGTTATCTATGCAATGCAAGAAAGCCCTTGATTAAAAATCATTTATTATTTTCCCTGATGTTTTTTGATTGTTTCTGTGTTGTTTTCTACATGAGGTTTTCAATACTTTTCATCCAAATTCTTGTGACATTGTTGCTTTCAGCTTAATGATAATATTTGGTTTGTTTGAACCAATAAAACAATTTGGCAAAAGAATAATTGGATGTTTTCCTTTAATTTTCTATAGAAACTTAGTTCTAAATAATTAGCCAAGTAGGTGTTTTTCACTCATGTTATCCATATGTTAGGAAATCATATTATATGTTTTCTTGGCATGGATGTGTTCTCCAGTATAAGGACTACAAATGTGTGAGCTTGGTTTGAAAGTTGATTTGAGAAAACAATCATTTGCTTGATGGTTTTTGTGTTAATAAAATAAGGCAGAAAAGTGTTTTTTTTTTGAAAAATAGAGAAAAACAGGAACTATCTGTTTTTCTACCTTGTTTTCAGTGCTCATTTCATTTTCAAATTTGTTTTATTTTGATGTTTATGAAAGTCCAAATCTTGCCTAACACAACCACACTTTGAAAACAAATTTTGGATTGGGTTTGGTTCATGAAAACAGAATCAACATTTTCCTAATCCAGTCCGTTCCAACACTTAGCAAAAATCGACTAATTCCTTTTTAACTGAAACTGAAAAAAAATTCAAAAACAGAAAATTTCACCAAATTCAATTGATCATAACTTTTTTTGGAATTGATCTCAGCTGTGCCACTTGAACCTTCTAGAAGCCTAGTCATCCCTTATCCTTTTCCATGCCTTGGATGCTAGTTGAGTTGACCAGAGAGGAGAGGAGGGGAGAGAGAATAGAGAGGAAAAAGAGAGGAAGTGGCATGGGGGGCTGATAGAGTGCCACTGTTTGAGTGCACTGTCGCCATAACCATGCCATTTTCACCTCCCATGCCCGTTGTTGGCCTTGACCACCCCCTAATCTACCTCTTGGACATGCCCAAGGGGCAAGGGACACAGCATGGGCAACAGGAGCATGTCCCCGAGCCCATTGCTGCCACCCCGAGCACAACCTCGTGCGCACCCCCACGGAACCGTGGCTATAAAGCCACGGGCACGCCCTCGCCTCGCCAACACACGTCCCACACTCCACCCTCGCCCCCTGAAGCAGAGCGCGCACGCCCTGGGCTCGCGGTGAGCCCAGAGCACCCGTAGACGCCGCCGGTCACCGCGGAGAGCGAAGGCAAGTGGAGCACGCCACAGGCGCTCCCACCCCTTTGTTCTTGCCTCCACTGCACTCCCCTCTGGCCGTAGATGAGCCCTGACGTGAAACCGTGCCCTCTCGTTTGCAGGTACTCCAGAGAGCCCGGCGGAGCCACCGCGGACCCGCAGCACCGCGCCATCGATTGGAGCGGCCCCGAGTCACAACTCCACCGCCCCTGCACCACCTCGAGTACATGGAAGCACCCCGACTCCACTCCACCGTCCTACGCACTCCCAAGGTGATCCAATAGGCCTTAGCGGGCCGCACGCACGGAAGAAACCACAGCCCGCACTAATTTTCTTTTTCGTTTTAAAAATCAACAGAAACATGCACGTTACTTTAATCGTGTTAAAAATATCTAAACTCAAAATAAAATCAACAAAAATTCTCAGTGGTAGATATACTAATTCCTGAATGCATGCAACTTGTAGATCTACATTTTAATCATTATTTTGCAAATGATAAATCTTGTGCTACACACTGTCTGTTAGGATAAAATTAGGATAACTTTTTGTGTGTTTGTTGAAATTGTGCAAGCTAAAATTATCTAAGTAGAAATTGACTAGATCTAGCATTAGGGATTAACCTCACATCAAGGTGAGTTACCATTTGGAAATTCCATCCACTTTGGTAAATGTCCAGTAGCACATTCTAGGATTTTTAGAAGTTGTTTTAAAGTACTTTTTGTTGTGAATCCAACTAGATCTGTTAGTGTATGCATAGATCTATGTTATCCTAGGTTGGTGTGATTTTTAGAACTCTAGATGTTTTTTGCAACAGATCTAAGATTTTGCAATTTTCTGTTAGAAATAATATGTGTAGAATTGTCTTTAGAATAATTGCTTGCTAGTGTTAATTTGTTTTCTAGAATGTTTTGATGTTGTTATTAGTGTTAGAAGGTTGTTTACTCATAGATCTAGTATGTTAGAAAGTGTGTGTGCATGTTTTGGAAAAGATGTGGAAACTAGTTATGCATAATATTGTTCTCTAGTTTTTATTTTAATAAATCTTGTGATGCAAAGTATAGCTAGATTTTATTCCCTAAGTTTTTAGTGATGTGTTGATTGGGTCCAGTACCATTTTGGTACTGATTAGAAGTTGTTTTCACCTCTGTTAGGTTGCACTTTATTTCTTAGAGATTCATGTGTACTTGTGAGTGCTTATTTGTTCATAGTATGTTATTTCTCAATAAGTTCAATAGTTTTATGAGTCGTATCCTCCTTACGAGATAGCGGAAGTAGCATTAGCGGGAAAAGTATTTTGTTTGGTGGGAAACTTTTTTTCCACAAGTAGGACCAGAGGCTTAGGACCTCTTTAATTCCATGTAAAACCTAGTGGAACACCCACTGGTTCCATTTCATTTTGGTGAGAAATGCCATCTCTCAACCATAGTAGTAGTAGCAGTGGTAAATATTGTTATTTTGGGTGTATGCTTGTGGCGTGTTGCCTTGCAAACTTGTGTGTTATTTTTGTTGTGCATTGCTTGCTGTATGGTTTGGTTTAGTACCATTGCTTTCTTAGTTTGGTTCTGACTGAGTGTCCTTTTTTTATTTTTACGGCGATGGAAAACGAGGAAGAGATAGTTGGTGCCGGAGGCTATTACTATTATTCCTGTTGCTACCACGAGCAAGACCCTCAACTCCACCAAGGAAAGCCATCCTTAAAGCTTGTTGTTATACTTATTATCATTATCTATCATGCATGTTTTACTTCTGAAGTTTTACAAAAACTTGATTACCAAAACTATTTTTTAGTGGCTATTATTACTATTATCATTATATAGGTATATTATCAGCTTGCCATTAGTCAACTTGGTGTTACCAAGCCTATTAGCCACCATAAGGTATATGAATACCACCAAAGATAATAACTTTGAGTCCCTAAGTGGACATTTTGAAAATGTGCTTTTGCAAACAAATGACTTATGAAAAGTACACGGTGAAAAGGCGGGACCTTGTTCACCGGGGGAGTGAAAGAGTGTGTTTTCGAAAATGTTTAAAAACGACAGATAACCTAGTCTTCGTTGGACAACCAAGAAGTACTGCCACTCTACCCCAACATGGGTACGGGGCCTATCTATATACTTGTTCTCGTTAGTGGGTGGTTTTATCCCAATATGCTATAGAGGGGATGATTCTCTGAACCGAAATGTTGCCAGGAGGGAGAAACGGGATATGCAAAGTGTGGGATTAATTTCTCCTCTGGTTGCGACAGTTGGGTCTCCTGCCGTGGCGAGGTGGGACCTGGTGTCGGGTAGATTACACCCAACTGAAGGGATAATCATATACTAGCTTGATCAGAGTGGACAGCTAGGATCATTCTTCTGATGCTTGCATATCGCTGTGTTGATCCATGGGTAGTTCATGGCAGACGAGTGGATCTTGTGGAATGTGTACTGTTGGGAATATGCCCTAGAGGCAATCATGTATGATGTTATTCCCAATGTATTCATAAAGTTATTAAGTTATCCTTGTTTTGAACATCTGATATATGTCATTGAATATGTGATTAGATTGTGGAACTATATATTCATGTTGTTCATACTAGATTGTCCTTGTTCATTAAGGTTGTGCTGGACACACACCCTAGACTAATGTGAGTGTTGGCTTATGACATGGTTCCACTTGTCATGGGCATGGTGATGCCATTCCAACGATCACGGACTTGGCTAAAGAGTTTAGCAAGTCGGACTGACCCACATTGAGATGCAGCGAGAAAGTCGTCATTTGCATGTCTCAATCAATGTAATCCTTAGACCTGAGGTTGTCGCACAATCCGAGTTGTGGATCACCGACTTAGGTTCTGTTAAACGCTGCTCTTTGACAAGGCAGTTATAAAGGCAGAGTTCGGGTCGAATGAGAAACAAGCTGCGTGATGTGGATAATCAAGATGGGATTTCGCCCCTCCGAATGGAGAGATATTCTCTGGGCCCTCTCGAGTGATATGATTCAGGAAGCATGGCCATGCGCGACTCAGTTAAGTGTTAACTATGTCTGTTGACTAAGAGTTAGTCAGATGAATCACATATATCACGGATCGAGAAGAGAGTCGAACTATTTAAGGGATGACGATAAATCGTCTATAGTTTGACAAGGTATATCGTGAGGCAAAAGGGACTAAGATGAATATCACATTGAAAGGTATGTCGTCATGACTCAATGGGACTTGGGAGTCGGCACGTTTTGCTAGGAGCCGCTACCGATTGATCGATTAGGAGTTGGACTCCAATCGTGTCCAAGTCGCCATGAGCCTGCAGGGTCGCACGCTTAAGAGCGGGAGCAAATGTATTGGTCGGGTTGGACCCGAACCGGAAATGGACTGATTTTGTGAGTCGGACTCGCAGAGAGAATGGGCCACAAGTGTTTTGAAGCCCACTACCATTCGCTATATAAAGAGGGGCGCAGGTTGCTCAACGGGCACGTTACTGATCTCCCATGCGTTGGGAACCCTAGCCCCACTCAGTACAGCCGTCGCACCGGACCTAGTAGTCCGTCGTCGGAGCTCCTCCTTGTACGTGTGGATACCGGCAGAGGTGCTGTACGTTCAGCACTTCGACGTTCGTGGGATTGGATCGGCTGGATCGGATCGTGGGACTGCACTACCCCGACGCGCTGCATCGATAATCCGCAACCGCGCGTCTAGTGGTAATCATCGTGGCCTTCTACCTCGGCTAGATCTTGGAAGTACCGCGTAGGAGTTTTTGTTTATCTCTACGCGTTACAACATGTACATCTCTGCAGAGTAAAACTATTCTGAATAGCCGAGCCCTCGGATATGGGCAGTTGAAAGGCCATGTAGCTAGCATTGTGTAATTTTTCAAAAGGGTGTTTTGAAAGCAAAGGACTTGTACCTGAAAGGTACTGATGACGAAGCTGGAGTTGTTCTTCAAATAAGTTTTGCAAACAAAACTTTCTTTTATAAAACAAGTTTATAAAACCTCTTGTACATGCTACATCTACAAGAGAAATAAAATTATAATATTTTCTTTTGAAGTATCTTCTTCAACAAAGATATAGAGATGTTAGAGCAACTATGATGTTATCTTACATACACCATGGGTAGTGAGCCCTATGTATAGCCTACCTATCCACCATATAAGAATACTTGCATTTGTAAGTTTATAAAGGATGTCTTGCAGAGTACATTCAAATGTACTCATATTGGTTTCGCCCCTGGCTATTTACTTGGTCAGACTTTGAGGAGATGCCACCTGAGGAGGAGTATGAGGAGGAGTACCTTTCCGACGACTATGCGAATTAGGCCCGGCTCCCGGTCAGCAGCCTGTTGGTGAAGGCGTGACATGGGCTATCTACGTTATGTTATGTTTCCGCTGTGTGTTGTAAGACTTTGCCTGTCCTGCGTGGCAACTATTAAGAATTGGTCATGTGACCATTGCTTGTAAGACTTTATTATATTCGTGTAATGGATAATGTATATGTGTACCAACTACGTATGTTGTTCACGACTAAATTCCTGGGATCGTGAATGTATGCATATGAGGGGTTCTGGACCATCTGGTTTGGGGCCTCTGCAGACACACCTGAACTTTAGACTAGCACATGTATTGGTTGATGGCTATGTTTCGCAAGTCATAGACATGGTGATGTCAAACTAATAATGTGAACTCATGTTATGAACATGGTTTTGGACTAAACTAGCATGAGACATTAAAACAATGTTAATAGTTCTCTCTCTACACACTGTGCTTGCTTTGTCCTTAGACCTGAGATTGTCGCATGTTCTTGAGATGTGAATCGACCTACTTTGGGGCTATCAAACGCTACACCGTGACACATGGTAGTTATAAAGATAGATTTTGGGTTTGTCATGAAGCATGCTGCAAGGCATGGTGTCAAGATGGGATTTGCCCCTCTCTTCACTAGAGAGATATTTCTCTCGGCCCCTTGAGTGATCGGATCCAAAAATGAATGGCCATGCTGAATAAGGTTAACAGTTAACCTAGAAAGGGATTCCGATTCAGACTGCTCACAATGGGAGTAACATAGGTGGTATCATAAGTGCCACATAGGCAAAAAATATGATGTGGCACTCATTTAATGAGGAGAGAGGTGCTAGTGGTATCATAGGTAGATACCGTAACATAACGTATTCCAAGACAATATGAGTCTATAGACTAAAAAATATAGTAGTATATGATACCACAAATATGTTACTATGCATTGTGTAAGTAGTAACATAGTATCATATACATGATACTAGTATATGATACTCCCCATTGTGACTAGTCTCACAAGATCGAGAAAGAGTGATCAGCTAAGAGCATGATCAAATATCGTGATGTAAAGGAATATCATAAACATGTGATGGTTCATCCGATGTGATCTTTATGCACATTTGGGAGTTGGCACGTTTTTCTAGAAGCCGCTACCAACTATTGGCCGAGTAGGTATACTCGTGTCATGTCTAAACATGCGTGAACCTATAGGGTCACACACTAAAGGCAGAAGCAGAATTCGGATTGGATCTGAAATGGGCTAGAAATGGACTCCAGAGTGGGCTGTTTAGTGAAAGCCCATTATGGGGACGCCTATATAAAGGAGAGGAGGCTGTGTGCTTTAGGGTTGCTAATTCCGTACCACATTCCACCGCATCCACTGTCTATCCATGCCCCTGCCGCCCGCGTGGAACCAGCAGTCCGGCGAGCGGTGCTTCCACGCCGCACGTGTGGATACCGATAGAGGTGCTGCATCTGTAGCACTTGGACGAGCTGCCAAGAGGTGCTATTCGTGGGAGCGACGAGATCCGAAGGATTCGTACGACTACCCTGCCCCAACCCGCTTCACCGAGATTGGCATAACACATCTAGTGGTAATCTCGTGATCTATATCTTGCAGCAGATCTTGGTTGACGCGGTAGAAATTTTGATATGCGCTAGTTGAGCCTACCCCGTTTTCCTTCAGTGGTATCAGATCCGCTGCTGCGTAGTTATAGATTCAGATCGTTTGCATATGTGACATGTAGATGGGGTATGATCGATGTGATCGATTGTATGGAGTAGATGTTTTGATCTGTGATTTAGATTCCGTGATCGTGATGCGAGAGGTCGTGGAACGACATACCCTACCGGTCGGTTTCCTCCATTGGGGTATACTGTGACATGTAAATCCAATTGCAGCACACAATTATCAATATGATTGGTCGAATCGGAGTCTAGATCATATACGATGTGTATGAGATGCACGGGGTGACGAATTGGATCTGCCACGGGTTTCAGGAATTCGCAGAAATGGACAGTCTCATTCAAAACGGCTGTAACTCTTGCATACTACCTCGGATCGAAAAACTCTCAACTGGAAGAAGTTGCGTAACAAAATTTTCTACGAAAGTGGAGATCGATTTTGGCGTCTGCTAGTTCTTTTGTAAGACAGACTTTTAGGCTCTGCAAGTTTCGGTGTTAGAACGCCTAACTCGTTTTTGCAGATTTTGTGACCGGTATGGCCCTATGTGTATGTGATGCATGTGTGTAATATTTTCATGAACTGCGTGTCGGGAGTATGTCAACACGGCTGGAGCCATATTATGTTGTCACTTATTTATTAACGGCCTGCGTGCCAACTTGTGATTATTCCTACTATCCATGTAATATTCTTTTATAGCTATTAGTAGTAATAGCTTGTAGAAGTTTCTTGGAGGACTCATTACCCGGAGGGATGACGCATATGGACCATGGAGATGGAGATCATCATGGTGGACAGGTTCCATGGAGATGGAGATCACCATGTGAAACGGGCCATACCGTGTCACAACTATGTGATTGCTATTCCTGTTGTTTTACTCCTATGCGTGTTAGATTCGTAGAAGTAGAACGATCCCTCACAAATGTTAAGTTCCCATGCCCCCGAACTAAAACTTTCACCATCCCATGTCTTCTACGATTGATGGTGGGTCTGTTGCAGCAGGCGCTATAAGTTTTCGTTGACTAGGTGGGTATGTATCGGTTAGTTGGTACGACTGTTGCAGAGGGTGCCATCTGCTGATTCTTACGTGCATAAAGGGTTGGTTAACTCATCAAGGTAATCTTAACGGTTAAGCGCCTTGGGGCATAAAGGTTGGTGTTTTTGACATGGAGATGTCACCCAACAACAATAGTCATATGTGATATGATTAGCAAGTGTTGCTTACCGATCTACCTTGTCTTCTAGAAGTGATGCAAACATCACTAGTAGACTTGTTCGTTGCGTATGTTGAATCACGAAGTACCAATATAGGGATGTTGGTTTTAGTGGGAGTAGACCACGTTAATTTGTTTAATGTCTTTTACTCTATCATGGATTTTTGTCTTAGTATTTTGCATATTTTTCTGTTGTAGATCAATGGCACGTAAGAACCAACCTACCTCTTTTGCGTTGCGATCCGTCCAGTAACATTAACTTTGTAGCAAATATTGCATCTTTATTAATTTGTGCACCATAGTCATAAAGTAGTATTATTATATTTCTTATGGATAACCTACAACCTTATGGGTGACCCATAAGCTTTTGAGCTTGTGGACTCCTTATGGATAGGTGCCACTATGTATAAAGTTGTCTATAAGGATAACTTTTTTACTTGTGGACTTGCTTGTTGCTAACATAGTGGATTCTCTTAGTCCAGTCCAAAAAGAAAAGGAGGATATCGTCGTCTATGGGGAATGAACCCAGGACCTTCTGTTTGCAATGCGCATGACTAGCCACTGGGATACTGTGCTTGTTGTGATGTGCTACAGATCAGACATAACATTAGATAGACATGCGCATTAACTGAATTTCGAACAGAAACCTGAAACCTTTGGCAGGTTCCAAAACGGAGCGACCGCAACAACTGCAGCGGCGCTGCTGCTCCTCGTGTGCGTCCTGGAGATCGAGGATGTAGAATCAAGTGCAGCTAGGCGTCTGATACTGTAGCGTGCGGGGAGGTATAGAGTGCACAAGGGCATGCAGCGAGCGAGGCAAACGTTCAGTTAACAAACACGAAGATGGACATTCAGAAGTTCATGGCAGACAGGATGGGAGCAGAAACTCGGGACGGTTACTGGTAGGAAATAGAGGGGGGATATACTAGGGATCAGATCGACTGCTCACCGAGAAGGTGTAGGAGAGGTCTTGCCTGCCGGGATGGAAGAACAGCGGTAAATTTCGGCGAAGAAGCTTGGCAAACGAAGGGGAAGTTATGGACGTAGTCGTCGCTGTAGCCGGTTCCGCGACAATTCCTCGTGTTTGGACGAAGTAGACGTCTCCGCGGTGCTCCTGGAGCCCTCGTCCCCGCTCGTAGACGACATAGGGAATCCGACACCATCGTCCATGGCAACGGTTGTGCTCCTGTTTGTGTAGCACAAGAAACAGAGAATGGAGGAGAGGGTTTGTGACGGCGGCAACTAGGAGGGTGAGGAGGAGGGGGAGGCTAGGGTTCCAAAAGTGGAGGGGAGGCTTTAAGGTGGGGGAGCACATGGTGGTGGTGCGTTGTGACGTCGACCGGGAGGGTCACACACATCTCGTGTCCCTTCCATGAAGAGGACAACGTAGGTGGTGGTGGCCTTATGGCCTGGCCAGCTGGCCCAAAAAAACATCTTATTCTTCTGTTTTTTATGATTATTTTCAGAAAAAAGAAGGGGGTTTGAGAAAGTGCTCAAACAAAAATAGAAATTTCTGCAATTTTGGTTGATTAGAAATTTGTGAAGGAAATTGATGTAGCTAAATGAGATGCACTGCATGATGCAGAAAAAACACACGTTCTAATTAGGGAAGCACCGGGCGTTGCAGTAGTGCATATGCATCACATGATGATTACTATGTGATTCATGCGGGCATTACAACAAGATTCATAGACCGTTATCCAACTGCATCTATGACTAACAATCCACCCTCGGAGCGTCATCCGATCAAACCTCGGGTATTAAGTTGCAAGCAACAGATAATCACATTAAGCAAAGTGTGTAATGTAAATATCGATGTTTTCTCCCTAATGGCAAAAGTACATACCCCACCCGTTACGTTTCTTTCACTCGAGCGTGAGTGAAAGGGAGGCATGAACCCACTATCTAGCATAAATACTCCCTCTTGGAGTTACAAGCATCTACTTGGCCAGAGCATCTAGTAGTAACGGAGAGCATGCAAGATCATAAATAACATAAACATGAATAAACATGATAGATTGATAATCATTGGACATAGCATTCAATATTCATATGATCCAAGCAAACACAACATGTAGCATTACAATAAGATGATCTTGATCATGTTAGGCAGCACACAAGATCTGAACTTGAGGCATAAAGAGGAGAGAACAACCATCTAGTTATTGCTATGGACCCGTAGTCCAAGGATAAACTACTCACGCATCATTCCCGAGGCGGGCATGGTGGTGTAGAGCCCTCCGGTGATGAATTCCCCTCCCGACAGGGTGCCGGGTGTAACATCCCAGTGTTTGGGAGGTTATAAGGATCTAAATATAATATGTGCATTTGCAAAGTGTAAGAGAACAGAGAAGGGGGGAGATCTCAACGCACTTGTATTCAGTCCGGGTCTGGTGTTTATATACAGTTGGAGCCGGACTGTGGCTGTCCCACGATGCCATGATCGCCTCTACATGTGATCGTGGAGGAGTGGTGTGCGTGGTGTTTGACTGACGAAATGCAGTACACACACACGTTACAAAGTACAGATACTGCGTATCCTAACACCCCCCCGTAGTCTTGACGTCGGCTGTCGAGACGCAAAGACTGGAACAGAACTCGTTGAAAATGTCCGTTGGCAAGCCCTTGGTCATCACGTCTGCAAATTGTTGTCGAGTGGGCACATGGAGCACACGGAACTCGCCAAGGGACACTCGCTCGCGGACGAAGTGTATATCGAGCTCGATGTGCTTGGTGCGCCGATGGTGGACGGGATTTGCAGACATGTAGACGGCCGATATGTTGTCGCAGTAGACGAGCGTGGCCTTGGAGACAGGAAGGAGAAGCTCACCGAGCAGTTGGCGAAGCCAGACGCACTCGGCAACTGCGTTCGCGACGCCCCGGTACTCGGCCTCCGCGCTGGAGCGGGACACGGTGGCCTGCCTTTTGGACGACCAGGAGATGAGGGCCTCGCCAAGGAAGACGCAGTAGCCCGAGGTCGAACGCCTGGTGTCGGGGCAACCTGCCCAGTCCGCGTCAGTGTAGACGCGGAGGTCGAGCTCGGAGGAGGCGCGGATGTGAAGTCCCATGGCGACGGTGCCGCGCACGTACCGGAGAGCTCGTTTGATCAACCCGGAGTGGCACTCACGGGGATCATGCATATGAAGGCAGATTTGCTGGACGGCATACGCGAGCTCCGGGCGCGTGATGGTCAGATATTGCAGGGCGCCGGCGAGGCTGCGGTAGGCCGAGGGATCCGCGACAGGTGGGCCTTCGGCGGCGGCGAGCTTGCCCTTGGTGTCCACGGGAGTGGGAGCAGGGCGGCAATTGTCCATTGCTGCGCGCTCGAGCACATCCTCCGCGTACTGCTGTTGAGAGAGGAAGAAACCGGCCGGCGTGCGGGTGACATGGATGCCCAGGAAGAAGTGGAGGGGCCCGAGGTCCTTCATGGCGAATTCAGCGGTGAGCTGCGCGATGATGTGACGAAGCAGGTGAGTCGAGGAGGCCGTGAGCACAATGTCGTCGACGTACAGCAGGAGATAGGCGGCGTCGTTGCCGTGGCGGACCAAGAACAGCGAGGAGTCCGAGCGGGTGGGGGCGAAGCCAATCGTCTTGACGAAATTGGTGAAGCGCAAGAACCAGGCGCGGGGGGCCTGCTTCAGGCCGTAGAGTGATTTCGCGAGGCGACAGACGTGGTCGGGCTTGGATTCGTCGACGAAGCCGGCAGGTTGCAGGCAGTAGACCTCCTCGTCCAGGGTGCCGTGGAGAAAGGCGTTTTTGACGTCGAGTTGGTGCACCGGCCATTGGCGAGAAGCGGAGATGGCGAGGACGGCGCGTATGGTGGCGGGCTTGACGACCGGAGAGAAGGTCTCGCCGTAGTCCACGCCGGCGCGCTGCGTGAAGCCGCGGACGACCCACCGGGCCTTGTAACGCTTGAGGGAGCCGTCAGCGCGGGTCTTGTGCCGGAAAATCCACTTGCCGGTGATGAGGTGAGCGCGGGGTAGACGCGGAACCAGTTCCCAAGTACGGTTGCCGACGAGGGCGGCGAATTCCTCGCGCATGGCGCCCAGCCAGTTGGGATCGCGAACGGCGACGCGGACGGAGCGCGGGATTGGCGAGACATCCTGCGGAGTCGAGGGCGCGGTCGAGGCAGCGTGAGCGTAGCGTGGATTGGGCTTGAAGACGCCAGCTTGAGCGCGCGTCACCATGCGGCGCGCCGCCGGTGGAGCGAGGAGCGGCGAAGCGGGAGGGCTTGCAGAGGGCGATGCAGAGGGCGATGCAGGTCCGTCCGATGCGTGATGGACGGCCGAGCTTGAAGACGAGGCGTTGGCGGGAGTGTTTGAACAGCCCGCAGGCGCGCTCGGGAGGAGCCGTGGGCCGTCCGCAGTTGTTGGGCCGAAAGGGGCCCGTGCGCCTCCGTTCAAGTTGGAAGCATTCCCGCGCGATGGCGCTGCTGTGGGAGGTACCTGAAACACAGGAATGAAATGGTGGATCTGCTCCGTGGTCGCGGCAGCAGGTGATGGGTGATCAGCTCCGTTGCGAAGGTGGGGATAGGAGAAAGGGAATGTCCCTTCATCGAACCGCACATGGCGGGAGGTGAGCACGCGGCGCGAGACTGGATCGAAGCAGCGATAGCCGCGATGATCGGGAGGGTACCCGAGGAAGACGCATGCGACAGAGCGGTGATCGAGCTTATGGTGCGAGGTGGAGGTGGTGTTGGGGTAGCAGAGACAGCCGAACACGCGCAGAGCACTGTAATCGGGGGCAACACCAAGGAGGAGTTCGTGGGGTGTGCATGGCGAACTGGTGCGGCATGGGCGGCGGTTCAGAAGGAAGGTGGAGGTGGAGAGGGCCTCGGCCCAGAAACGTGCAGGCATGGAGGCATGGAAGAGGAGGGTGCGGACTCCTTCGTTGAGCGTGCGCAAGGTGCGCTCGGCTTTGCCATTCTGTTGGCTTGTGTATGGACAGGAAAGTCTGAAGGCAGTGCCGCGTGTGGCGAGGAAGGAGCGCAGAGCGGCGTTGTCGAACTCCCGGCCGTTGTCCGTTTGAAGGGCGAGGATGGGGAGTTGAAACTGAGTGTGGGCGTAGGCGAAGAAATCGACGAGCACAGGGAAGGCATCGGATTTGTGGCGCAAGGGAAAGGTCCATACATAGTGACTGTAATCATCGAGAACAACTAGATAGTATTGAAAACCCGAAATGCTTACAATAGGGGAGGTCCATATATCTAAATGAAGTAATTGGAAAGGAAAATAGCTAATGGATTGCGATGTATGGAAAGGTAGGCGCACATTCTTGCCAAGGCGACAGGCATGGCAGGAGTGCGGCTCGGATTTGTTGAATTCAAAGGAAAAGCTAGGTAGTGTGCTATGGAGCGCGGCGCGGCCCGGATGACCAAGTCTTTGATGCCAGAGGTCGACGGAGGCGAGGCCGGCGAAGTGGCGGCGCGGCAGGGGACTTGGAGACACCGGGTACAGATCGCCGCTTGAGTCACTGCGCATGATCACTGTCCGAGTTCGAAGGTCCTTAACAGAGAAGCCAGATGCATCAAATTCAACAGATACGGGATTATCACGACAAAGCTGACAAACGGAGAGCAAGTTTGTAATGAGGGAGGGCGAAAGAAGCACATTTCGAAGAAGAAGAGGCGAGCCAGAAGTGGCGATCGTGCCGGTGCCAGTGTGGGTGATGGGGAGGTGAGCGCCGTTGCCGACAACGATGTTGGAATTGGAGGTGGAAGGACGGAGGGAGTGAAGATTACCGGCGCCGGGAGACATGTGCGATGACGCTCCGATGTCGAGGAACCAGTCAGAGGTGCTGCCTGACGGAGAGGGCGCCGTGGTGCCGCCGTGCAGAGCGGCCTGAAGGGCGCTCATGTCCCAGGGCTGAGCGGGCGGGGGCGCGGAGCTCGAGCTCGCCCCGGGAGCGCCGTAGTGCGGCGGGGCAGGCATGCTGGGGCCTGCACCAGGAGTGCCGTAGTCGTAGGAGACGGGGCCGTAGCTGCCTGACCCGTACTGATACGGGGAGAGCGGCGGCGCGGCCATGAGAGCGTGCTGGTGAGGAACTCCAGGGCGAGCGGCGAGGATGCCGGCGCCAGGGGCACGCCAGTTCATGGGCCAGGCCTGCACCAGTCCCGTCCACGAGTTGGTGCCGGGCGAGGGGGCCGGGTAGGCTTGCGGACGGCGCGCAGGTGAGGGAGCCGGTGGAGGGGAGGGAGGTGGCGCCTCGACGGGGGCCTTGCCTTTGCCCTTGGCACGGCCGCGGCCGCGGTTGCGACCACCACCGGAGCTGGAACCGCTGTCGGGACCGCCGTAGGTGGGTGGTGGAGCGGGTGCGCGCCCGGCGAGCAGAGCGTGGGCAGCAGTCTGACGCGCGGACTGCTCGGCGCGGTGTTCTTCCAGCATCAGAAACGAGCGGACCTGCAAGAAGGTGGGAAGAGGAATGCGCGAGGTGATGTGCGGGATGGCGTGGTGAAATTGGCGCCCGAGCCCACGCAGGAGGTTGAAGACCTGCTGCGTTTCAGTGACAGGCTGCCCAAGATTGCGGAGCTGATCGGTGAAGCTTTTCAGCTTGGCGCAGTACTGGAGCACCGTCATGTCGCCCTGGACGAGGGCGTGGTACTCGGCGTCGATGTAGACGGAGCGAGCGAGCTGATTGTCGCGGAAGAGCTCCTGGAGCGCTGTCCAGACCGTCAGCGCGGTGTCCTCGGGCTGCATGATCACGTCGAGGAGCTCGGGGGAGACAGTGGTGTACAGCCAATGGACCACGCAGTGATCGATCATCACCCACTCGGGGTCGTCGTGGCGCGGAACAGCAGCGGCGTCGATGTGGTCGCGCAGGCCGAATTTGCCGATGACGGTGTCGAAGAAGCGCCGCCACTGTGCGTAGTTCGCCGCGGCGAGGTCGAGGACGATCGGCACATGGCTGCGGATGGCGACCGTCTGCAGAATTGGCGCGGGGAGAGCAGTTGGCGCGAGGGAGCGCACCGTCGGAGGCGCGGTGTTGAGCGCGGTGACCACCGCGGGAGAGGCCGCGGGGCGACGCGGGGAGCCATCAGGAGAGGAGGTGGGCTCGGCCATGGGGTTGAAGAAGGAGTCGTCCATGGGGGCGAAAGCGAGTTGAAGAAACCAGGACGTCTGATACCATGTAAGAGAACAGAGAAGGGGGGAGATCTCAACGCACTTGTATTCAGTCCGGGTCTGGTGTTTATATACAGTTGGAGCCAGACTGTGGCTGTCCCACGATGCCATGATCGCCTCTACATGTGATCGTGGAGGAGTGGTGTGCGTGGTGTTTGACTGACGAAATGCAGTACTCACACACGTTACAAAGTACAGATACTGCGTATCCTAACACAAAGCATGCATCTGAAAATACAGGAAATTTTGGCGCGAAAGTTTAAACGAATCAAAGTGACCAATGTTTCACTTGACATGATGAAATAGGTCTAGTTCATGTAGCCAAGAGTACATTTGGAGTGATCTTTATAACAAGTATCTTAAGAAATCAAATCATCTGATTACACAAACGATAATTGGTTGGGACCAACACAAACTCTCAACAACCTTAACCACAAGTCTATAAGTGACTTGGGATAATTCACTAGGTGTCCAGAACTCAAAGAGGGGGTGAGTATCCAAATCACTTAGCTGATGATCATACTTTCATAGTTGAGTAATGTACAATTGAATCATCTCATCAGTAGAGATATTATGTCCTCTAATCATGAACTCTTTAAGTTATCAACCATTCACACCATATCTTTCCAAATTATTTAGTAACTACTAAGTGAACCTTCACAAGTAGATAACAAAGGTTTAATAGAACACAAATGATACAAACAAGTGTTAACTCAAAACCCACAAGTGGGAAATGACATAATAATTGTATTCACATATTTATCGAATATGTACATATCTCATCAACCATAAAAGAAGTACCTAAAAGAAGAAATAAATCATCTTAAACTACTGTTAAACTTTGATCACTACATATGATATTCCCAAACCTCTATATCTGCAATATGAATGACAAAGGTAATAAAGAGAAGAATATAAAGTAACAACTATGACATAAGTCATTAAACCCCAATAATCTTCTCATGCTCATTGGCTTCTTTATCTTATACAAGTGAGCATATGGAACATCAACATATTAATGGAACATATGATCAACTTATCATCTTAAGTCCTCATTTCACAAACACTCCACATTTTTATTCAAATCAACATTCAACAACTAAAGTATCTCTGGATACAACTAATGAATAACAAAAAGTTTTAACCTCTATTAGAGGAATTGAATTGAAATCAAAGTAAAACCAATCATGTATGATACAAGTACATATCTTATGGGAAACACAACAAGAAATGTATGGAAGGATAATAAAAGCATAAATAACTCTTAATCTAGATCTTGTTATTCTAGCTAGACCATCATATATTGTTTCCCAATCTTCTCTAAGTCATTCTACAAGAGAAGAAACCCACAATACAGGAGGGACTACCACAGGAAGATCTTCAAGAAGATTATTTAGAGTATTCTAGAAGTGCTACTTCAATCTACTATAAGAGTATTTGGAAACTCTTATATCCTGATCTAATCTTATTAACTCTCTTGAAATAGTGTGATATTCCAATGTTAGTGTTATATAGAAGTATTTTGGTAACAAGAATGTACACCTTGTTAACAGATCACTTTTGTATACACAAACAATTGAGTGTGATACACAAACAAACAGAAGGTTGAATAACCTAGTACATCTCCACCTATTGTATATGATTAGTAATTTGGAGGCAGGCCTGATCCACTTGTTAACAAATTCTTCTTATATGCATATGGCAACTTGATGTCATAAAAAAATCACATTCTTTTATACCCATCTAAGTAAAATCTTTGCTTGGAGAAAATGCTTGTCTTCACCACAAGGGTGAGATAGTTGAAGATGGAATCCAAGAGCTGATCTTACTTGCAAGTGACAAAGGCAGTACTTGAAGATTAGTAGCAACTAGAGACAAGGATATTCCAGGCAACAGAAGACCCCAAGAAGCAACACTGCCTCAGTAAGGAAGCATAAGAAATTATCTAGTGGATTATTAGGAAATATTAGAGAACCAATAACCTCTGTCAACTTCATCAGAGATTAGGAGCTCAAAATAATATCTTTAAAGGGAACAATTATCAGGTATGAAGTCGTAACAAGCCATTACATCCACATGTCTTGTGATATGTGGAGGTTAATAGAAACAAGCTAAATCACCTTGTTTTCCAGATACTTTTCATACATAAGACTAACAGAAAACAAAAAAATTACATCTTTACAAAACCATGCAAATGATTACATGTGCTAAAACTAACATGTGATAATATCCATACTTGGAACCTGGTGGAAAACAAACAAATAGATTCCAAGTCACACATGTTTTACACTTGATAAAGAACCTAATATATAAATTAGGGATTACACATGCCTAAGTTAAATCTCAACCAAAGATTGCTAAGAGTTACAATTATGAAAGATGACAAAGTATCATACAAGAAAACAAGTTCCTTCACCCATTAAAATCATTTGGTATGGCATGGAATAAAATATCCTATTGGGTGATTTTCATTACAGTGCATAGAAATATTACCAAGTAGATTTAGAAATTACTTTCTAAAATACTTGTATCTAAAATGGTCCAATTAAAGTATACCTTTATCTCAACAACATACTAGTGGTGTTGTTTTCATGTTATACCTTATACAAAAATAATTTTAAAAGCCAAATAATTTATTTAATGAGAGCAAATGACAAAAACCACTTAATTAAGAACCCTAGTGTAAAAATATAAAACTTCTTCAACTTCCCAAAAACAAAACATGGTGAGGTGTGAAATTTGGTAAGGAATTCAAATCTGAATTTTAATAATTTTTCAGTTTACAAAAATGCCCTAAAAACAACGCTTTACTCTCAGTTCTTTAACCAGAAGGACCTTTCTGCAAAAATAATAGTAAATACCAAGGGGTTATCCGGATTTTTTTTTATTTCATCCTCTTTCTTCTTCCTCTGGCAGAAGGCAGAGGAGATCGGCGTGGTCTCGACGCCTCTGTGCCACATCCTGCTCGCCGCCTCTTCGCGCGTGGATAAGCACAAGGAGGGAGCCGTGTCCTCCTCACTCACTCTCTGTTTCTCTCTGTGAACGCACACAAACCCTAACCCTAGGTTTCCGGCCGTCACTCGTCGTCGTCGATTCCGGTAGTTTCGGGAGGAAGCGAGACCACCTAGAGATTCCCCTCGACGCCCTCTATCAACTCGTGGAGCCACGGTGGCTAGAACGCATGGGAGCCGGCGTATTTCCCATCGCCATCTTCTCCGGTCGCCGGAGAGATGAGCTCCTCGCCACCGATTTCTACCCCCTCTTTCTTCCCCGTCTCGACCACGAGCATCACGGTGAGCGTAGGAACCTCCGGGTATTTTTTTGTTCGAATTATGGCGCTCGAAATCAATTTGTCACCGTACACCGTCGTCTGCCGCCACGCCGGTGGTCGCCGGGGAAACTCAGGTGACCATTTGGTCACCCCACAACGACCCGCATGCTCAGCGTAAGCCCCTCGATCTAGTGGAAGCAACAAATTGCACTGATTTGAACCAAATCGAAGGATTGGAGCTGAACAGAAGAAATTCCCTCTGTGCTGACATCACCGTGATGTCAGCATGACGTCATGGGGAATTTTCTTTTTTCTTCTTCTTTTATTTTTGATTTAAAAATGAATATGACAGGTGGGTCCCACCTGTCAATTTAAAAAACAGAAAAATTATTAACCTTATAAATTCATTAACTTTTAATTCATTTGTCAGGAAAATATGAATTAAATATGGAAATTTTTAGAAAAATATAATCTAAGTGTTTATCAACTTTTCAAAAATGTTTTATACAGTTTAAAACTAAACATTTCTTTAATTAAATTAAATCATTTAAAATTGAGAAAAATAATAAATAATTCATAAAATCAGAAAAATACAAGTTATATACCAAAATGCTCCAGATGACAAATGAAACTCATCTATGATGTTTTCATAGTCATTTGACCAAGTTTTCATGTGTACAATATTTGCCTAGTCATTTAATTCATTTAAAATTAATAAATTAATAACTTATTCAAATATTTTCAGAAAGCATTGAATGTTATATCAAATTAAAAAGAAAAGCATTTCCAATTAAAATATGTCAAACATAAAACATTTTGTTCAACTTATAAAATTGTTTCTAAAGGTAAAATGGAATTCTATAATACTCCATTATAACCAGAAATAACTGCCACAACATTATTTTCCTTATTAATAAAACCCTCATGTTTTCACACCTAACAAACCTATCATCACAAGTCAATAGAAATTTATGTGATGATAGAGTTAGTTGTATTAAATCATCATTTTCAATTAAATTCTTTGTCATTAACTCTACACTTTTGAACATAAAATCAAACATGTGTATTATCTTTTCAATAGTTGTTTTCCATATGTTATTGTTTTCTCGTTTAATCATGTGATAACTATTTATAACCTAAACATGATAACAATTGTTTGTTAAGTAAAAGTGAAACACATGTAAGTCTAAAAGAAGTAATAACCACATCACCACAAGTAATGACACAATGCACCTAAAACCTGTGTGATTACGTTATCGTTTCAAACGTGGCTTACATTTGTAAACTGGGGTATTTTCCAGGGTATTTCTCGATGCATATCTTTACTATGCATGTATAATCTTGCCAATGTTTTCTGTAGTCCTTAACGAGACTACTTCGCTATCTTTCAAATGTCGGGATTTTCTATGCGACCCTCGAACCCCGAAGACATGGATTATTATTGTTATTTCAATCTCAGGCAAGTTCATCAATTGATCATATCATTGCCAGTATTTCATAACGAACTATTTGCAAAACCCCTATCGTATTATCACCTACTCTCAAAAGAATGCATGATCCTATTTTTATAATAATATGACTACTTGAATGACTAACCGAGTGGCAGTGTTCTGTTTGGTGGGCGGATGAGACCATGGTAAGATGAATAGGTCAAAGGAAGGTTCCATCTGCATGGGAAAGTATTACCTAGGATTTAACCACAAATTCCGTCACAACTCGGTGCGCCGTAAATACCGTGTTAACCATGGGTCTTGTATGAGGCGAGTAAATCAGCTGTGATCTTCTCTCGTTCGCATGTCAACGGGCTGCCAGAGACATACGCTATAGGTCTTGCGGGACTACATGCACATGGGTGGGATCCCTTAATTCCCGTGGACTCTGGGTCTATGATGGTCTGTCAGGGGCGCCTAGATATCCATCATGAGGGGTGGAATCAGGGGTTCAACCTGCTAGTGGAAATGGGTGGGCATGTGTTGTGCGGAGAAGCACGGTTTGGCTTGGACCAACAACCGGGCCCCACGCCTGAGTAGGAGTGGACGGGAATGTATACCTGGTTGTGCAACATGGTCTTGGTCGCCCATGGGTAAAGTAACGCACCTCTGCATAGTGTAAAAGGATGTGGCATGTTACCCCCTGTTCCGGGAAGGAACCGCGAATGCTACAGGAAAGGAAACTCCATGAAGTTCTAGTCCTGTGATGGTCTGGCGGGCATAGTTTTCAGAATTAAAATCAACCTCTTGAATAAAGTTTTAAAAAACCTTGTATTCTCTTATGACTCTTTCGAGTCTACAGCTGTAGTTAGTGCATCAAACTACGCACTATATATCATGAACTTGCTGAGTAACGCTCGTTACTCATTCATTCCCGTTTGACCACCTGCTTAGAGTTGAAGCCCTATGGAAGCCGTCATCGTGAAGCCATCACTACCTCATGAAGCTAGGTGGAGTGATCTATTAGTTAGTCAGTAAAGCATCATCATCAACAACGCTGGTGGAGGAGAAGCTATCAAGGTGTAGGTGGAGTCCATTCTTGGACTTAGCTGTTTCAAGCCATAGATTAGGGGAGCTAGAGTTCTTCTCCACCTTGGAGCTTTGAATTGCTTCTTCTGATGTTTCATTTGCAGGAGATCTTCTTGATTCATCAAAGAGATTCTCAAGATTTTGTAATGATGTTTGTATCCTATAGTTTTGCCTGGACCTGCTATGTTTCTGTTGTACTACTCTGATGGATGTAATATTCCCAGATAAGTCTTTCTGTGAGTGTTATGTCATTGACTTGCGCACTACACATGAAGTGGTGTGCTGGGTCACCACACCGGGGTGAGCTCCAGTACCCTCCCGAACTAGGGTTAACGATGAAGGCGACTACGAATGTTTTTAATGGAAAAGGCTCCGGTATTTAGGGTTAACCCGCGAAGAGGTATAAATAGGCGAAAGGGCAATGTCGGTGGGCGGCTAGGGGGCCCACACTACCAGCTGGCGCAGACAGGGAGCGCGCCGCCCTATGGTGTGGGTTCTCCAGGCCCCCTCCGGACTCCATGTGCGCGACAGATTTCTAAGAGTTTTGGCTTTTGTTTAGTCCAATTCCGAGAATATTTCCAGAACAACTTTTCTAAAACAAAAAACAACAGAAAACATGAACTGGCTCTGTGGCATATTTTCAATAGGTTATTCCATGATAACGTCCGGAAAATGAAGGAAAACATGTGAATACATAAAGGTATTGGATAGAAAACAAGCATGGATCATCGAAAATTATAGGTACGTTTGAGACGTATCAAGCATCCCAAGCTTAACTCCTGCTCATCCTCGAGTAGGTAAGTGATAACAAAATAATTTTTGAGGTGGCATGCTACCAACATAATTTTGATCATCTAAATTGTAAAAGCATATGTAAACTGAGATCATAGTACTTTAAACACATGCATGATAGATATACTTCTAACAATGAAACTTAGCAATCACTTTGCATCATGAAAAGTAACACAAATAAAAGATCATGAATAATAATGCACTTGGAAGTTATATGTTTGTTTCGAGCATGAAGAAAACATAGCAAAGTGATACTTCGCTTGTCCTTAAGAGTGGGGCAAAACATAAATGCCAGGACACCTTCAAAGTTCAAGTGGATGACTAGAACAGATAGTTTGAGAGCAAGTAACAACACATCGTGAATCAATCAATAATAATCTTTGGGACTGATGCACATTAAACTCAGAATGGCAACTACGCTCTCTCAACTGTGCATAAAGTTAGAAGATGAAGACTCAACATAAAAGTAAAAGAAAGGCCCTTCGCAGAGGGAAGCAGGGATTAACTCATGTGCTAGAGCTTTTTATTTTGTTAAACACAGGTATTGAAAACATTTTTTTAGAGAGGTGTATTCTTATGTCAACGAATGGTAATAGAGTTCTTGTCATCTTCCATACTAAACAAGTCGAGAGTGGTTCCGAATTATTTATATTAAGAATTTATAGCATGCCCTTTATATAGTATGACACTCCTCCCCACCTTTCTTTCGCAAATCATGGCTAACCGAATCCTCGGGTGCCTGGCAACAATCTCATACCATGGAGGAGTGCCTATTTATTTGTTTAGATTTTTTATATTATAATGGTCTAACCAGCTCTTTGCAAAATTAATGACGAGCAGATGAAGCATGCAAGTCAGGGTACTTAAATAGTATGGAAGACAACAAACCTAACTACTACTTCCTCATGAGCTAAAATAGGGGCACAAAACAGGAATAATTTTGAAAGTTTAAAGGTAGCACATGAGAAATTTACGTGGAGTGGCTGTTAAATACCACATGTAGGTAGGTATGGTGGACACATTTGGCAAACTTTGGTTTTGGGGAGTTGGATGCACGAGTAGAGCTCATACTCAGTACAGGTGGATGCTAGCAAGAGACTGGGAGCGACAAATTAAGAGATCAATAATGGCCATAATCATGCATAGTGACAAATTTTTTATTACCAAAGCATAAATGTGATGGATGTAAAATGCATACATGAACTTTGCATGTTATTACTTGTTTTTCCTACATATTAGCAACTTATATTCATGTTTTATAATGATTTGGGGGATTTTCTAAACAATCTCCCTTGTTTTGGTTCTAACCCTGTTTTTCCAGAAAACGTACTTTTTAGTGTTTCAGACTTTCCGGGAGCTTCGGGACTCCAAAAAGGGCAAGGCCAAAGAGGACGGTTCAGAATTTTCGAGACGAAGACCATGGGACAAAGTAGAGGGCCAAAAGGACAACCTGTCGTGGTGGTGTCACGGCAGATGCCATAGGATGGCTAAAGATGTGGGGACGAAGGACGCTGGAGGCGCTCGGGGAGGGAGCACGCGACGAGTAGACGCGTGAAAGATGAAACTAGCACTGCAAACAACACAATCTACCCAGGTTCAGGGCCCTCGTGAGGAGGTAAAACCCCTACTCCTGCCTTTCTCTATGTATTCTGGTGTCTCACCGAGTAGCCACAGTACAATGGTTCTTGCTACCGAGTAGCCACTCTTCTCTCTCCGGGTAGAATTAGGTCAAGAATCTCTACGTGTGATCCAGCCCAAGTCTCGTCCCTCGCGCAGGAGGCGGCGGGGCACCTTATATACCCGGTGCCCAGCCGGATACAGCCAATTACAAACAAGTGTCGACATTGTGTGCACACCGTCCTTCTTCCGAGTTCCCGCTGACAGCTTTGGCTTCTAAGCTTGTCCTGATGCGGAAAGTCGTTGGGCAAAACCAAGTAACCAGTCTGTTATCACTGTGCGAACACAGAGTAGGCCCCCCCTATCCTGCGACGCCCTGTTGACACACTGTCGCTGTCAGGCACGCCGTCCCCAGATGAACAGTGCTATGAACAGTGCCAAGTACGGACCCGGGATACGCGGGATCCGGACGGCTCCATTGACTTCTGGCCCGAGTAGGTTCCCGCCAGTTTTACTCGGACCAGCTCTCCTACTCGAACAATCACAACTTCCTGGATTCATCCTTCTGACCATCTTTTGTGTAAGACCGAGTAGCAGTCGACCGGGTAACGAGTACCGGGTAGGCGGCTACTCGACCAAACTTCTCTTCTGACCTTGCCTTTAGCACTTGCCTTTACCCTACTCGGGGGTAACCCCCCGACAGCAGTCCCCGAAGCTCGTAGAGTCCTGAGAACTCGTTCACTGGGCCCTGCCAGCTTTAACCCAATCTTGGCAACATTGCCCTTGAACTTCACGATGCCGAGTAAAACCTCCGAGTAGCATTCTGGAACATACCTTGAGTTTCTTCCCCTCCGAATAGAGCTACTTCTCTTCTCTGTAACCGAGTAAAAAGACTTAGAGAATTTTCCCAAACAGAATCTCTGCGGCGCAGAGCACAATCCGGCTTTTCGCATCGCAACTGGGCACGTGTCACGCATCCACGACTGCGACGCCTCGGTGCCCGGTAACTGACAGGCCACGCGCCCAGTTTTCACGGGGTGGGCCCACCAGATCGTAACGTCCCATCACGCGCTGTAATCGCCCACGATCTCGTCGTGGGATCTAATGCGGCCGTTACGCGCGCGTTCCGCGCTGTGTGTGTTTCTAACCGGCCCACAGATCCCACGCCGCACGATTACTGCCACGATTGATCCCACTTCCTCAACTCGTAACGGTAACTCGAGGAGCGGTATAAATACCCCCTCGGTAACTCCTTCTTCTCCTTCCGCTCACAATTCCCCTCTGCCTTCCTGTTTCTCCGCCGCTGCAGAGCTCCTCGCCGCCGCGCAACTTACTGCGCCGCCGCGAGTTCTTCCATTCCACCAAAGCCTTAATCTTTTCTCTCCATTTTCTTCCTTTCCGCCATGGCCCGCGACGACAACGCTCACGCCGGCTGGGCGGGGTCTGAGGTCACCGCCGAGGACTGCCAATGGCTGGTGAACACCCGGAGGGTTCCTCCCGGTGTTCGCTGCCGGCAACCCGGCGACGAGCTCGTTCCGGCTCCGGAAGAGGGAGAGCACGTCGTCTTCCTCGCGCACTTCGCGCGAGGATTTGGGCTTCCCGCATCAGGTTTTCTTCGTTCCTTCCTCGACCACTATGGTCTCCAGATGCACCACCTTCCTCCCAATGCTGTTGTCTTCCTCTCCAACCACGCCGTGGTGTGCGAAGCCTTCCTCGGCGTTCGCCCCACGACGGAGACGTGGTCAAGGTACTTTTTCTTCCGCCAGCAGAGCAAAGGCAAGAAAGACGGGGCGGACACCAGCAGCCGGATAACCGAAACCGGCAGCGCCATGATGGTGCAACGCCCTGGAACCAACCATCCCCGCATCAAGGGCTTGGATTCAGTCCGTAAGTGGCAGAGGTCTTTTCTGTACGTGAAGAACATCTCGGACAAGAAGGGAGCCAAGGTGGAGGACAGGATCAATCTGCCCCCGTGGAGCAACCGAGCTCCTACCGGGCAGAACTGGTAGTCCAAGCCGTCCGTCGACAGCAATTTGACGCAGATGGAGGAGCGCCTCGGCTACCTGATCGAAGAAGGGCTCAAGAGCGACGATCCAGTCGCCTGCTGGATCGCCAGGCGGGTGCTGCCACTCCAGCAACGCGCCCACCCCATGTGCTACATGGGCGGCCCCCGCGATTGTACTCGGACGACCACGTTCGAGCTCAGCAACGCGGATGTCGCCGCTCACGCGCGATCCATCCTGACCACCGGGCTCAGAGACAACTGGCAGTATGGCTTCATTCCATACAGCCGTACGAAGCCAATCGAGCGGGTACGTACTCCTTATCTTGCTTTTTGCATGTCTGTTCCGAGTAGCTGGCCTTCTTATCTTGCTGCGATTAGCACTTGCACTCCGCGCCGAGTAGGGCGCTTAGCGGAACTGCTCAGGCTTAGTGTGCTTGGTGTTTGCACGCCTTGTCGGATAGCACACTTAGGAGAATTGCTTAGGCTTAATGTGCTTGGTGTTTGCACGCCTTGCCGAGTAGGACTGCTTAGGCTTAATGCGCTTTAGGTTTGCACGCCTTGCCGAGTAGGACACCTCCATGCTACTCGACTAACTTGTGATGCTTTGCTATTCTTCAGGTCCTTGCTCGCCAGCTCGCTGAGAGCAAAGAACGTTTTGAGGACAACTGGTCGGATGACCGGGAAGAAGACGACGAGGTCTCCTTTGAGAACGCGGACAAGCTCAACCTTCCTCGCGCCCAGACGGAGAAGCACCGCGTAGACGCGTCCGTCCGTGATTGGACTGAGGACGAAGACGAAGGTGATTGGGCTCATTCGGATTGGTCGCAAGTAGTACAAACCAATTGCCTCCTGCTTCTGAGCTATTCTTTCTTTTCCCCAATTTCACAGATGATGCTGACGCTGAAGAGGAGGGCGACGATGAGGGCGAGGAAGCCCTTGTCGTCAAGCCGCTCTCGGTCGCTGCTCCTCTTACCCGCAAACGGACGGGTAGCGGCGCTCAGGAGCCCCCCGCCAAGAAGAAGAAGACTGCAGCCGGGAAGACGACCACGAAGATCACGACGAATCGAGCACGGGCGATTCCTACCCGTAAAGGGTAAGTACCTTTTCCTCAGTTATGCGCCTCTATTGCTGCAAACTCCCAATTCTTTTACTTTGTTATCTCTTCTCGGTTTCTTCTGCCCTTTTCTCTTTTCTGAACATATTTCCCTCTACAGAGCCCCCTTGGATGCTGACGCCGCTCTCGCGCCCACCAAGACCAAGAAGAAAACGGCCATCGACGTCGATAATCTTATCGACCTCGACGATGAGAGCGAGCCCGCAGCGCAGGACAGAGCGGGCGCGTCCTCTCCTGCACGAGGAGAAGACTCTGACGAGGCTCGGTACAGGGATACCGACGCCCATGACGTCGAGCAGGAGCAGCAGTCCCGCAGCGCAGAACAGGAGGCGCAGGACGCTGCTCGCCACGAGAAGCCTCCTTCTCCTCCAGCCGACACAGCCGAGGAGAACCAAGATCAAGACCACGAGATGCACGACGACGCCGCTCTCGAGCGGCAGGAAGAAGAACAAGAGCAGCCAGCAACAGGAGCTGCTGAACAAGAAGACCCCGCGGCCCAGGCGCGGGTAGAAGTTCCAGACGCCTCACAGCAAAATCCCGCTGCCGAGCAGCGGGTTGAAGTAGTCAACGAGGCGGAGCAATACCCTCTGAGCGACGCGCAACCAGGCGCCGCGCAGGGTAGCGCTCAGCCGGACGCCGCGCCAAGTAGCGCGCCCTTGGCGCCGCCTACTCAGCAGGGTACCTCCTCCACTGCGCCAAGCTCTTCATTGGTGCAGAAGACTAAAGCTGCAGCCAGCCCTCCGGCCAAGCCGGTTGCGAAGAAGATAACCCAGGAAGCTGCAGCAGAGAAGGCCGCCGAGAAGAAGGCCGCCGAGAAGATAGCCGCCAAGAAGGAGACTTCCAAGAAGCGGGCTGCCGAGAAGCCGTCTGGCCCGCCAGAGGGCGCTGTTCGCCGAAACCCGCCGCGTGGTGGCGCCCAAGATGTAGCCGTGATGCCGCCGCCAAAACCAACCTCCAAGCCTGGTCAACTGGTTATCCGCGAGACCGGCGCGGCTGGTAATGCCGCTGCAGCGTCCCGCATCCCGGATCCGCCCAGCTTCCCACCTTACATGGTGAAGGTCAGCCAGCAGTACCAGGTTGGCTTAACCCCTGAGGAGAGGAAACTTGCTCTCAAGAAAGGGAAGCAGGCCGCGGCAGTGGACTCCAGACCCCCAGCCAAAAATCAGGACAAGTCCATCTCCATCTCTTCGCGCGAGGTCCAGGACAAGGCGGTGACGTCCCAGGGCCTTGAGCAAATGATCGATTTGGTTGGCTTCATCGACGCCAAGTGGGACAGCAAGATCCTTGGCAACCCGAACTGGGACGGCACGGAGTTGGGCGACTTGGACCACATGCGTGTTGATTGGAACAGGGCGGACATGGGTTACAAACCCATGACTATCTCATCCAACACCAGCACACTCGCCGCCAAGATGTTCGTCCACCGCAAGGCTGCGGAGGACCTTGAGCAATCTTACGCGGTAAGCTTTTACTCATCCTCCCCGAGTTGCGTTTCACTTTTCTTCTACTCTCCTTCTTTCCTTATCTATCACCCAGTCCCCGAGATTCTGGCCGAGTAGGCGGATACTCTCCCGAGTTGCCGCCTTCTCGGGTTGAATCTCTATCACTTTGCTTGACTCTTTTTTATTTCGCTTCTCAGAATAGCTTATTGAAGCGGACCGGACTGTACCGTCGGCTACTCTGGAACCATGCCATTGCTAGGAGACGCATTGATGCCCTGGAAAGAGAGCGTGCAGCCGACGAGGCAGCCGAGAAGGATGTTATGAACAGCACACTGAGACTTTCTGAAGTTGAGGATACGCTTTTAGCTATGCGGTTCTTGCGCTTGGTGTGTACGCCCGCTCTTGCTTTTTGCGCTAACCAATCCTACTCTGCAGGGAAGTTAAAGGCCTTGGCCGAGGAGCACTCGAACTGCCGTGCCTTTGTTGAGAGTGGTCAAGCCACGATCAAGAGACTGGAAGGTATGTGCCTTCTTCTCGGCTTGTTTTTACGTTTCTTTCTTCGCTACTCTGCTAACCATGCTTTGCTCTCCGCAGAAGATCATAAGAAGTTCGTCGAGGAGCATCTTGACTGTCTCAAGCCTGCTGAGGTGCAGCAGCAACTGTCTAGCCAAGCTGTCGAGCTAATGAAAGAACATGCTACCGAGATGGAAGCTCTCCAGACCCAGCTGCAGACTGCGCTCCAAGATGCCCTCAACTTAGCAGCCGAGAAGAAGAGTTTGATTGCCGAGAAGGAGAAAAACGAAGCAGCAGCTAAGGCCAAGGAGAGAGCCCTTGAGCAGGAGTGCGAGGTGCTGAAGAAGACCAACGCTAACCTCTTCTCTCAGCTGGATGGGCTCTGCTTGATTGAAGAAAGGCACCTAGCCGACGAGGAATTGTGGAAGAGCAAGCTTCAGGGGCTACTCTACGATCTGAACAGTACGTGCCCTCTTTCCTGCGTCTCTGTTACTCGGTTCATTTTCTACTCTGCTTCCGTCTCTGATCTTCTCAATAGCTCTTATAGAAGTCTTCCCCGGCCTTGAGTCTTCGTTCAAGCCTGCTTTGGCAAAGGCCCGAGCAGCTCGCGCCGAGAAGGGCGAGCCCACGGACACCAAGGCAGAAATTGAAGAGTTCCTCCTCGTCATGCAAGGTCAGCTTCTACGTCTAGGAGGAGTGGGCACCGAGCTGGTGCGCATTGCCTTCAAGCTCCACGACCTCTTCTGGCCCCAGGATTCCGCGCCAACAACAATCCATGGACTCGCCTTGAAGCTGAACGGCGTGAAGGCCGAGCTGAAGAAGTGGCGGGCGTCTGGAGCTCGGGCAGGCGCCGACATGATGCTGCTGTTCGTCACCAGTTGGTACGAAAATCTCAACTTGCAAGTTGTCCGCGAGATGCGCGAGGATTCCAAGTGGGAGACGGATTCCGACTGCGTGGCTATCCGCCAGCTCGTGGCACACGATGTCGCCCAGTATGCGGACACCACGACCTTCATCGACGGCCTCACCGAGCTCGACACCGAAGTGGACGAAGGCGAGGAGGAGGGCGAAGACGAAGAGACGGACGAGGAGGAGACGGACTTGAGCTTCTTCGACCGACCCGCCGACGACACCGGGAAGGGGAAGGCCACATTCGTCGCGGGTAGTGATGAGGAGGACGAGGGCGAGAAGATGTCGATCGACACCGCCGCGCTCGAGTTCGGCACCTCGTCAGGAGCTTCCCTCGACGACACAGTTAGCCTCCGCGCCCAAGCGACTGCCTCCACTTCAGCGACGGAGCCCATCTCGGTGGCCACAGCCACTTCAGATCAGGCTGCCACTGAGACAGATGCGGACACCACGAAGAACAATGTCGCCAGCTCGGAAGCAGACGCTACCAAGGCCAGTACTGAAGATGAAGCGGCCAAAGCCAACACCGAGAACGTTGCTAGCTCGACCTGATTTTCTCCTGCAATCTTATCCTTCAAACACTTATCAGATCCCCGGGATGCCGGGTGCAGATGTATCGAAACAATTACCCTTGTCGTTTGCTACTCAGTTTTATTCACATTTGATATTTTAACTTAGTCAATTTGAGCAACTTTGGCTCGAATGCCGAGTTGCGTTATCATGCGAGTCCCCGAGTTGCATTTCTTATTCGCTCTTCCTTTTTATCTCAGCTCTTACCTGCAACTTGTTGCTTTTTTGGTATTCGAGTCACAAGAATTCAAAGTTGGAGTTGCAAATACTTAGCCACTTAGAAATACTCATAGTAACGCAGCCCACCACTTAGCCGAGAAGGAAAAACAAGAAACAACAGTAAAAGGCATCCTGCTCGGTTCCTGCGCCTTTTCTTTCCTTAGTAATTTTTCTTGTGCTCATTGACCTTTTGCTTGTTCTCTTGCTTGCCATGAAGCCGGGTTTCAGACAGCAGCAGAGTCGAAGAGTTGGCATGTAGGTTTAAACACAATACTAGATGTACTCGTGAAATTTTAAGCAGAGCAACCGAGTGGAAAAAAGTAAAGCCGGGTAGGAACACACAGAGCAAGTTTAGGCGAGGGCAGTCCCCGAGCTAAATTTCAGATTGCAGGATAGAATTTTAACTCGGATAAGAAAGTACATACACATCTTTGCTCACGAATGAAAGCGACGAAGTAGGGCTACATTCCAAGGGCGCTTGGACTCCTCTCCAGCTTTATCTGCCCTGTTCGCCTGTGATGGACACACATCTACAAGATAGTATGCATCGTTGTGCAGCGCTTTGCTCACAATGAAGGGCCCTTCCCATGGAGGAGATAGTTTGTGCATCCCGGCTGTGCGCTGCACAAGCCTAAGGACCATGTCCCCTTCTCGGAAAACCCTTGGGTTCACCTTTCGGCTATGATAACGCCGCAGGTTTTGCTGGTAGATAGCCGAACGTGACAGAGTGAGCTCTCTTGCTTCTTCAAGCAGGTCAACGTCGTCTTCTCGAGCTTCTCTCGCCTCTACCTCAGTGTAGAGGGTTACTCGAGGAGAGTCATGCTACAAGTCTATTGGCAACACGGCCTCAGCCCCGTATACCAAGAAGAATGGCGTGTAGCCGGTTGACCGGTTAGGGGTAGTCCTTAGACTCCACAACACCGCTGGCAACTCGTCTAGCCAACACCCAGGTGTTTTCAGCAATGGCTCAATCAGCCTTGGCTTTATGCCTGCCAGCACCATGCCGTTTGCTCTTTCCACTTGCCCATTGGAGGCGGGATGCGCAACAGACGCAACATCTAGTCGGATGTGCTTATCTCTGCAGAACCGCACCATTGCTCCCTCTGCGAAGTTTGTGCCGTTGTCGGTGATGATGCTGTGCGGGTAGCCGTATCTTAGGATCACATCCTTCAAGAATTTCACAGCCGTAGCCCCATCGCACTTCCGAATAGGCTTCACTTCAATCCACTTGGTGAACTTGTCCACCATGACCAAGATGTGTGTCATGTTGCCTTTAGCCGGCTTGAAGGGGCCAACCATATCCAGGCACCATACGGCAAACGGCCATGTGATAGGAATTGTCTTCAAGTCGGAAGCAGGCATGTGAATCTTACTTGCGAACATCTGGCAGCCATTGCACTTCCTCACGATATCTTCAGCTTGCTGCAGAGCTGTGAGCCAGTAGAAGCCATGCCGAAAAGCTTTCTTGACCAATGCCCGAGAAGAGGCGTGGTGCCCGCATTCTCCTTGGTGTATTTCCAGCAGAATTTATCCTCCTTCTTCTGGGTCCACACAATGTTGCAGCACGCCGGTGGCACTTCTTTTGTGCAGCACATCTCGGAATATAGTGTAGCCCTTGGATCTTCTCTGAATCTGTCTTGCGGCCACCTCATCCTCTGGCAGAGTACCGTCCGTTAGAAAGGATAATATGGGCATGGCCCAACTCGGTGTCTCCCGTGTGAGAAACACTGGTTCGTCCACTTCCATTGGAACAGGCACCTCTGGTTTCTCTATAGGGTTGGGAGCACTTCTCTGGAGCCCTGATCGATTGGCAAGGACTTCCTCAATGAATGCGACAGTCCTCGGGTTAAGGACAGCAGTTCTCGAGTATGGAGTGGCAGTCCCCGAGTAGGGAGTGGCAGTCCCCGAGTAGAGAACGGCAGTCCCCGAGTTGGGAGCAGCAGTCCCCGGGTTTCCTGTAGCATCCTCCCAGTCAATCTCCATGGGATCAGATTCCTCGCTTGGCAGAGAAGGGACAAATATGGATTCCGAGTTGGGAGAGGGCTTGATGGATGGCTTCCTCAAGTGCTCCAAGGCAACACCCGCCGGGATGGATTGCCGAGAAGATCCCAACTTGGACAGCTCGTCTGCCGCTTCGTTCTCTGCTCGGTGAATGTTCTGGAACTCGCAGCCTTCGAAGAATCCAGTCATAGACTGTACCAGGAAGCGATACGATGCCATGTTGGCATCTAAAGCATCCCAAGTGCCAGAGACTTGCTGCACCACCAGATCTGAATCTCCATAGCATATAATGCGCTGCACGCCAACCTCCTTGGCTACTCGCAAGCCGTGCACCACTGCCTCGTACTCGGCTACGTTGTTGGATGCCTTGAAATGAATCTGCAGCACATACTTGAGTTGATCTCGCTTGGGTGACGTAAGCACTACGCCAGCACCAAGGCCTTCCTTCACCTTCGAGCCATCAAAGTGCATCTTCCAGTAATTGGAAACTGGAGCAGGAGGTTCATACTGCACCTCAGCCCAATCCACCAGAAACTCCGCCAGAATCTGAGACTTGATAGCTTCTCTTCTCGCATACGCGGGTGCATACGCGGCCAGCTCGATTGCCCACTTGGCTACTCTGCCACTCGCCTCCTTGTTGCCCATGATATCCGAGATGGGCGCAGAGCTCACCACCGTGATAGGATGCTCTTGGAAGTAATGCTTTAGCTTCTTGGCGCCCAGGTACACGCCGTAGGTCATCTTCTGGTAATGCGGGTAGTTTTGCTTGGAGCTAGACAACACTTCACTGAGATAGTATACTGGGCGCTGCACACTCTTGCCTTCTTCTTCTCGCTCCACCACAATCACCACACTGACTACTCGGTTAGTGGCAGCAATGTACAGCAGCATTGGCTCCTTGGGTAGCGGACTAGCCAAGATGGGAGCACTTGCTAGCATTGCCTTCAGCTCGTTGAATGCCACATCCGCTTGCGGGGTCCAGACAAACTTGTCATTTTTCTTCATCAGTTGGTACAGAGGCAGGGCCTTCTCGCCCATTCGGCCCAGAAAGCGGCTCAGAGATGCCAAGCAACCAGTGAATTTCTGTACATCCTTCAGGGATCTCGGCAAAGACATGCTCTCAATAGCTTTTATCTTTGAAGGATTGGCTTCAATGCCCCGACTAGAGACCAGGAAACCTAGTAGCTTGCCAGCCGGGACGCCGAAAGTGCATTTACTCGGATTGAGTTTCATTTTATACTTGCGTAGGTTAGCAAAGGTTTCCTCAAGGTCGGCAAGCAGAGTATGTGTTTTATTCGTTTTTATGACAGTGTCATCTACGTACACCTGCACATTCTTGCCGAGCTGATCGTGCAAGCATTTCTGCATGCATCTCTGATAGGTTGCACCCGCATTCCTCAAGCCAAAACACATGACACGATAGCAATAAGCCCCGTACGGGGTAATGAAGGCAGTCTTTATTTGATCAGCAGGATTGAGTGCAATCTGGTGGAAACCAGAGTAGGCATCTATGAAAGACAGCAGTTCACAACCAGCAGTGGAATCGATCACCTGATCGATGCGAGGTAGCGGGAAGGGATCCTTGGGGCATGCCTTGTTCAAGTCGGTGTAGTCGACACACATGCGCCATGCAGTAGCAGCATTGGGATCCTCCTTCTTCTTCTCGACCATGACCGGGTTGGCTAGCCAATCCGGATGCAGCACCTCCATGATGAAATTGCTTATCAGCAACTTGGTGATCTGGTCACCAATGGCTTTCCTTCTCTCATCTCCGAAGCGGCGCATAGCCTGCTTCACTGGCTTGGCGTCAGGACGCACATGTAATGAGTGCTCAACCAACTCCCTCGGGACTCCTGGTAGATCTTCATTGGACCAGGCGAATACGTCCCGATTCTCACGGAGGAAGTGGATGAGCTCGCTTTCCTATTTCTCCGCCAACCCGGAGCCAATGATGGCTACGCGGTCGGGGAACTTAGGGTCGACCTGAACCTTCTTGGTTTCTTGGGATGCCTGGAACGCGGTCCCGTGTTGGGTACTCGGCACACCCTGTGCGCCAGCTTGCGCGGATTGCGCCATGGCCACCACCTCATACATCTTCTGCTTCTCGACAGCAATCACCATCGACTCCGCCAGCTGGGAACCGGCAGAGGCACACTCCATGGACTTCTTGTAATCACCAGCGATGGTAATCACACCATTGGGACCAGAGATCTTCATCTTCAGATACACAGTGTGTGTAGAAGCCATGAACTTGCTCAGAGCAGGCCTGCCGAGTAGAGCATGGTAAGGGCTCTTATTATCAACCACCTCGAACTGCAGGCGCTCCGTGCGGCAGTTCTCCCTTGTACCGAATAGCACATCTATCCATACTCGGCCAATCGGGTTGCACGAGACTCCCGGCACAATGCCATGGAAGGTGGTCTTGCTAGGCAGCAGCATGTTCTCGGCCAGGCCAAGCTTCTCAAGGGTGTCTTTGTACACGATGTTGATGCTGCTGCCGTTGTCGATTAGCACCTTGCTGAACCTCACATTCTTCTCCGGACCCAGGAAAGTAGGATCCAACACCAAGGCGTAGCTACCCGGGTTGGGCATCACCTTGGGATGATCTACTCGGGACCACCTAATCTCTTGGTCACACCAATACATGTAGTGAGGGACAGCAGGAATCACTGCATTGACCTCCATGGCACGCCTGTGCTGTGATTGCTTGTCGACTGGCTCGGAAGTGAAGATCATGTAGCTCTCATGGTGCTCTTGGTACTGGTTGCGGCCTCCGCCCTCATTGTTGCCGTTGTTGTTGTTGCCTTGGTAATTGTTGTTGCCTCTGTTGTTGTTGCGGTTGTGGTTGCGATAGCCCTAATTGTTGAAGTGACGGTTGGCTCCTAAAGCCACTTGGTTCACATTTTCCCTTCTCGGAAACACTGGCGGCCGAGCTGCGGGTGCGCGAGCAGGCTGCACATTAGCATTGGCCGCTGGCAGAGGAGGAGGAGGAGGCAAGCCTTCATTCTTGATCAGATCCCACCACTCGCACTGCCGGGTAGTATGATTAGCTGGCCTTGAAGGGTGCTGAGTGTGAAAACTGCATGGGCCATCCTTCATGTCGTCAAAGACGAACTTCCTCGGCTGCTCGGAGTTGCCGCTACCCGACTGAGGAGCACGGAATGGTTTCTTGTTGCCTTGGCCCTGGTTCTGGTTCTGCCCGTAGGCTCCAGCAGGTTTCTGCCTTTGGCTACCCCCAGCTCCAACAGCCACTGCATTCACCTCTTCAGGGTCGTACCGAGTATCTATTCGGTCACCCCTGCGCTTGTTGCGGAACTCGTTGCGCTTGCTGTTGCTGAAGTTTCTTCTCGGTCAGAGGAATCCATCAGGGGCTGAGTAGGGTCACCGAGTGCGTACTGATCCGCAATCTTGATGGTCTCCGCCAGAGTGTTTGTCATCTCCCTCTGCAACCTTTGCCACAGCATACTGCCATGTCTGCAACCCTGCGCGAACCACGTAATGGCCTGGGCTTCATTCACACCTTCACAGGTGTTCCTCAATGTGCTCCACCGAGTAAGGTACTCGCAGTCCATCTCGTCTTCTCGCTGCCTGCAAGCGGACATCTGCTGCGGCCTATTCGGCCTCTTGTAAGTGCTTGTGAAGTTGCTGATGAAGGCGTCCGAGAAATCTAGCCAGCAATTGATGCTGTTCTTGGGCAAGTTGTTGAGCCAAGTGCGAGCTGGACCCTCTAGCATCTGCGGGACGTACCGCACCGCCCATCTCCGGTTGCCGTTCGCGATATGAACTGCGGTGACATAGTCATTGAGCCAATCTTCCGGCTTGGTGCTGCCGTTGTAGCTCTTGGTGCCTCTTGCGAGCTGGAAGTTCTTCACGGACGGTTCGTTCATGATGCGCGGGCCGAAGCATTCGGGGCCAGGAGGACCCGTGTTCTCAAGCCGCGCCGACAAGCTGATCCGGTCCAGCTGATGTCTTGCATCTCCAGGCGCCAACACGATCCAGAATATCATAGCCAGCCATCTCCATGGCCGAGTAGCCGTCATCATATCTATCCACCTGCACAGCTGCAGGCTGCTCCACCGGGTTGGCGACTGGCGCCACTGCACGCGGCTGCTGCCTCTGCCGAGTAGGCTGAGCGGCGGGATGCTGAGAAGGACCTGGTCGCTCTCCATCTCGGGCCTGGCTTTGAGCTTTGTGGGCTTGAAAGCCTGCTCCTGCAGCGTTGTGTTTCTGACCGGGCTGCTGCGGCACAGCGAGCTGTTTCGCGGCAGCAGCCGGGTCGTACACCTGCATTTGCCTGTCCTTGCCTGAACGCCCACTACGGCTCTTCTCGCGGCTGGGATGCGGAGATGAGGCCTGATCGTTAGATCTGGCCACATGCGAGTGCACCACTTGCGAAGCTCCAGCACCCGGGTTGGCTTTCCGGAACTCCTCGTTCTGCCTAACAGCCTCTAGCACCAACTCGTTCAGCCTCTCCTGCTGCCTAACGCGCGCGTCGCCAACTAGATGCGGCAACTCGGCGGCTACAGCCTCTGCAGCTCTAAGTGTCTTGGCGGGTGTGCTATATCTGGGTCGGGTGGAGGTGTTTGTGGTGGCGGACTGACTAGGAGCCTCTACAACCGTTGCCATCTCGACACCTAGGTTACGACGCGTAGCGCCTACTTTGCTAGCTCTCCTAGCGACTGGTGTGAAACAATGAGCCTTGTTGTACTCTAGCTGATCTAAGCTAAGCTCTAGCCTGATCTTGTCCAACTCCGCCTGCTCAGCGAGCAGCTCTTGGCACTGCCGGTCGAGCTGCGCCTTCATGGTCAGGAGCTCGAGGTCGGTGGGAGGCGGCATGCCCGTCCGCGCAGCAGACGCAGGGATCGTCGGAGTAGTGGAGAGCGCGAGGTTGCACTCCTTCTCGTAAGGCTTGTGCGTCTTCCCGCCGGCGCTAGAGCCAGCGAGATCCTCGACGGCGACCGCAGCGGTAGCAGCCGCGCCCTTCCCGGCGTCAGTAGCCAGGCCAGCTACCATCACCTCCGCGACGTCCGCGGAGCGGCCCATCGGCCTCCCGCGTGCGGCGATAACGGCAGGTGGATCCTCCGCGTCATGCACCAGCTCGGGGTACTCGCAGTCGACGACGGTAGCGACGTAGACGAGGTGCGCGCCGAAGGAGATCACTGAGCCGCCCTCCGGCATGGCCCTGCCGCCGAAATCGCCGGCGTTGTCGGTGACGAAGTCGAAGGAGCCAAATCTGTGGACAAGGCCGCAGACCACGCGCTCTCCGGTAGCAGAAATCGATCCCGTCCGAACGGAAACTCCAGCCAGCGCCGCTGGTTGCCCCACGGTGGGCGCCAACTGTCGTGGTGGTGTCACGGCAGATGCCATAGGATGGCTAAAGATGTGGGGACGAAGGACGCTGGAGGCGCTCGGGGAGGGAGCACGCGACGAGTAGACGCGTGAAAGATGAAACTAGCACTGCAAACAACACAATCTACCCAGGTTCAGGGCCCTCGTGAGGAGGTAAAACCCCTACTCCTGCCTTTCTCTATGTATTCCGGTGTCTCACCGAGTAGCCACAGTACAATGGTTCTTGCTACCGAGTAGCCACTCTTCTCTCTCCGGGTAGAATTAGGTCAAGAATCTCTACGTGTGATCCAGCCCAAGTCTCGTCCCTCGCGCAGGAGGCGGCGGGGCACCTTATATACCCGGTGCCCAGCCGGATACAGCCAATTATAAACAAGTGTCGACATTGTGTGCACACCGTCCTTCTTCCGAGTTCCCGCTGACAGCTTTGGATTCTAAGCTTGTCCTGATGCGTAAAGTCGTTGGGCAAAACCAAGTAACCAGTCTGTTATCACTGTGCGAACACAGAGTAGGTCCCCCCTATCCTGCGACGCCCTGCTGACACACTGTCGCTGTCAGGCACGCCGTCCCCAGATGAACAGTGCTATGAACAGTGCCAAGTACGGACCCGGGATACGCGGGATCCGTTGTCAGAACGGCTCCATTGACTTCTGGCCCGAGTAGGTTCCCGCCAGTTTTACTCGGACCAGCTCTCCTACTCGAACAATCACAACTTCCTGGATTCATCCTTCTGACCATCTTTTGTGTAAGACCGAGTAGCAGTCGACCGGGTAACGAGTACCGGCTAGGCGGCTACTCGACCAAACTTCTCTTCTGACCTTGCCTTTAGCACTTGCCTTTACCCTACTCGGGGGTAACCCCCCGACACAACCAGGTGGCAAAGAGGACCCTCCACGCGGCCATATTCCTTGGCCGCGTGAGAGGCCCCCTTTTTGCCCCCGTGGCTCCGATGCCGTCGATCTTTCTTCTCCCGAGTGTCTCGTGACCTAAAAACGACTATATAAAGGGTCCCCTGGCCTTTTCTAGGAGGAGGCGGCGCCGAGAGACGAAACCACGAAACATAGAGACAGAAGGCTGCCGCCGGAGAAGATCGGAGGGGGGAAACACCGCCGGGATCACCCCTGGAGGGCTCCACCCCCCTCCGACGTGTTCATCATCAACATCTACAGCAAGATCAGCTCCATCTCTCCACTGTAATCTCTTGGCAAACACGATGTATGATGCAATACTATATTCCCTTGATGTATTGTGTCTCCCCGTCTATGTTTGAGTAGTGAATTGTTCTTGGCAATGGTGAAATAGTTCGTTGATTGGTTGCATACAAGTTTGTTATCTTCTATGATTGTCTTTATGTACAATATATGAGTGCACTCATATGTTGGGGAATGCATGTAAGGTGATCACCGGTAGCATAATGGAGTGGTGGTGACTTGGGAGTGACAGTAACCTGAGACCGAGCCACAAAGTTAGGTTATTGGGGGATATATATAGGGGACCTTAGAACGTAGGCTATGGTGGGACTTTATGTCTTAATCAATCTTGTGCAGTCATTTACTTGGCCACATGATCCATCATAAGGGGTTGTAGATCATTTACTTGACTGTACCTATTCATGGCTCCTTCCTAGAAGAAACAACTAAGACTAAAACATGTGCTTCACTACAACCACACGAACGAAACACCTATTGCTAGAACACTTGCTCCCTTGAGATATTTGCTGCTTGCTACTTGTGAAACTTGCTTAGAAACTTGCTTTAGAAACTTGCTCTAGGATGACTTGCATTTTAAACTTGCTTCACTAGTTACTAGACAAACCACACTCCACGTCACTTGCTTTTAATTAGTTAGTTCCTTTTAGTCAAACTTATTGCTTTGCATAAACAGCCATATAAGAGGGTTATAGGGCTTTAGAGAATAGATAGCTTACCTTCAGCTCCTTGTGGGTTCGACACTCAAATACTTATCGAAAGGTACTACAATTGATCTCCTGCACTTGGGAGTCATCAAGCACTTTTCTGGCGCCGTTGCCGGGGAGCGTTGTGCTAAGCTTTTATTCTTGTTTGCATTGCATACTAACATATAAACCTAAAACACAAAAAAAATTATAAAATGGAAAACAACCAAACAATTTTAGAACTCTATAATATCTACCTTGAATTAGGACATGAAGTGTTTGAGGAGAAATTGAAAAATTATTTGCACAACAATCATATTTGTGATAGTACTAATTCTTTGAACACCTTTATTGCTAAGGAAAACCTTGAGCTTGGGGAAGTTTGTTTGGATGAATATGATATTTTTAGTCCCCCTACTATTGAGGATAAAAATGATATACTTGCTGATTCTATGGAAAGTTTTAAGCTTGGGGAAGTTGGTTTTGATGAGCATGATATTTCTAGTTCCCCAAGCTTGGAGGAGAAAATTCACTTTGATGATACTATGCCTCCTATATATGATTATTGCAATGAAAATTATGAATGTTTAACTCCCACTATCACTAATGAGGATTTTATTTATGTGGAGGGTAGTGATTCTTTTATGCATGTGGCTCATGATAAGAATGTTTTATGTGATATTCATATTGTTGAATCTATTCATGATGCTACTGAAAATTATTATGAGAGAGGGAAACATGGTTACACATATTTCAACAATATTAAGTTTCCCCTCTTTATGCTGAAAGTATTGAAGTTGCACTTGATCTACCTTTCTATGCTTGCTATTATGTTCTTCTTTTATTTGTTTCATTACAAAATGCCAATGCATAGGAAATGGTTAGACTTAAAAATAAATTGTTCAATATTTTTTGGTGTGTTCCTTATGCTTTAATTTCCTATTCGGTTTGAGCTCACATTTATGTCTTTACAACATGTAAAATGCCTTTACCTACTGTTATGTATCATTTAGTTTAAGATTTTCATTTTATAAAAATTTGGGAAAGTAAATGAGAAGGATGAGTAATGGAGAAGTTGGGGTCGACCTTGAACATGTGTTGTTCATGCCAATGAAACCATTGCAAAGTCTCTATCATTAAAACTTTTTCCAAAGCTGAAAACAATAAAAAATTAGTTCACTACTGTAACATCACATTTCTTTCTTATTTCTCATCATAAATGGCAAGAATAATCTTATATGAGAGATAGGATTAAACAATAGTAATTAGCTGTCCAGAAAACAGATTCTTGAACTTCAGTGCGAAAAATGTTTAAAATCACAGAAGTGGAATTTTGACCTGGTAATTTGCGACAGCAATATTTAGTTATCACTACATATTTCATTAGTTTAAGTTTTCTGATTTGAGCAACTTAAGTGCCTCTAAAAATTCACTCTTTACGGGATGTTTAGTTTTTGGCAGATTATGTCTTTATTTTGCATTGCTCTCATTACTCGTGTTTTGTGTGGTTCTTTTGATCAAGGAGCAATGCACAACTGTAGTAACAGTAGTTAATATTTAGAATCAACTCATGATGTGTCTTTGCTGTACCTATGTGGATTTTATTTATGGAGACACCAACCCCTCTAATCAAGTTTTATGTTGAGATTTGTGTAAGAAGAATTTTTCAGGAGGAAGAGTTGAGTGAGATGAACAAAGATCAAGAGGGACAACCAATCAAGCTTGGGGATGTACCCCTATGCTCACCCTACATGTATCAAATAAGTACAAGAATCCAAGCTTGGGGATGCCGAGCCACCTCACTCCAACCATCATGATGTTAAGTAAGTAAAGCCTAGCTATATGGCTATAAAGAAAGCGCTTTACGGGAGGCAACCCGGTTGTTTTTGTTTGGATTTTCCTAGTGTCCTCTTGATGTCTCAAGAGATTAGTTTTTTTTGTTTTAATTCTGGAGTTTTCAATAAAGAGTCAAGTCAACCCATTTGGACTTATAAGTTGCTATCCTAGTGCATGAAATTTCTGTTTCAGCACGAGTCTGCTCACCGTATGATTTTACGTTTTTATTGGTATGTCGGATTGAGATAATTTTTAAGTATGTTCTTCAACTTTTCGTCCTCTGTAAGCACAAAAATTGGCTTAATTTTTTGACGAGTCTAGCTTAGGGAAAAACGTTCGTTTTGCTGCTGTTGCTTTTCTGGACAGATTCTGCCTTCTTTTGTTTTATGCACTCTTTGGGCTTGGGAATCGAATTTCCATGATTCTTTCAAGCAAGAGAGTGAATATACAACATAATGAACCTTATTGTCTATCTACTGGAGCATTTTATTTGGAATTTTGCATAGCAAGCATGTGATTTGTTTGTCCTTGCTAATCTCACCCCACAGAAAAAGAATGGGAGAAACATGTTTTGTGAAGTTTTTTCACAGGGAATAGAGGAGCTGCGCCTCAAGACATCCAAGAATGGTGAAATCCATAAGCTTGGGGATGTGATGAACACCCAACTGGAGCTACACTCTTTTGGTTAGCACACGTCTACTTTCTGTTTTTCTAAGCAAAGCATTTATCGTAGAGACTTGAAGCGTCTAGTTTTTGTTTTTATTTTTGTTTTGATAAGACCACACCCATCATTTTATATGAGATTGAGCTACTGGAGTTTGGGGTTGGAATGTATTGGATGCTAGTATTATGAATTGGAATAGGGATGCCATGGTTGATTTTAAGAGCTACATATGTTTGCATGATTTATAGGCTTTTTATGTGTATTTGCAATAATGTTGTCTTGAGCTATCTCTTATTCATGTCCTTGATGTTAATTGCTGGTTTATTTAGTTTGCTATGAAATGAGTAGTTCTATGGAAATATGCATGCATAGTAGCTGGTCAACTATCTCCCTCTTGCTAGCCAAAAATTTAAAAATTCCAACAAGTAAAAACTTGTTTCCAACACTCCTTAGCCAAGTATTTCCAGTGAGTCCACCATATCTTCCCATTAGCTTCATTGCTATTCCGAGTATGTTCACCATGTTATTGTGTTATTTATGTTCTAAATTAAGATATTCACTTTATTAATTGTCATGGGTTGAACTTGGGATAGGACTCTCACGAACTTTTGAAGGCACACTTTACTTTTTATGCATCTAATAAACATGACCCAATAATGGGAGCCACAAGTTTTGCGTTTGACAAGTGTGTGGTTGGGAGCTAGCTATAAACGTGTATCACCGGAAAGCTTTCAACATTGCACAAAAATTTACATTTGGTTGATATCATGTACTTTGGTTTTTGGACTCCTGCCATGCCGAAATGAAATAGAGGAATAGTAAGTTTTGATGAGTAAGTATCTATATGACTAGAGAAACGCATTGGGCCGCTAACCCAAGCCATGCTTTATCATGGTGGAAATTTACTTACAGCTTGAGTGACTCTACAACACATCCTACAATAAAATAAGAAGATATGCATAATAGTGAATGAAAATAAAAAGGATGATGAGTCTACTCTTTTTGTTTGTCTTGTCATTGTGACATGGGCTTGTTTCCATGTCATGGGGCAAGAGGTACCTCTTTGCGTTTCTCTATGATGTCATTAATACTTATTATGATTGTACAAAGCTTATTAGGAATCTTAAGTTGAGTAATCATGGAGTAGGTTTTCACACTCACGGGGCATGAGGCTTTCAACCACCTTGTCATTCACATTACTTCAACATTCACCATTTAAGATGCTAGTAATAAAGGGGCAATGGGAGTCCTAGATCAATGGATACCACATTTCAATTAGTAATTTTAGTTGAATAATTTAGAGGCTAAATAAGACTTGATCATGTTTTACCTCTACTCAATTTTCTCCAAAGTGTCCACCATATTTTCTATTTTCCATTATGCTATTCTTTGACCAATATAGGATTTTATTTTTCATTTTGTGTATGCATTTGGTCCATAGTGCTTTTATTTCATTATACACTTTGTGGACTTTCATGAAGCATCTTTGCTTGCATATTTGATATTTCTTACAACATGAATTGTATATTGCTACTCATTTCTAGTATTAATCATTTGATTATATGTAGCATGAATAATCCTCCTTGATATCCCATGATTGTTTCAATATGCAAAGTCCATGTTAGTTTTATCACCTTCATACTCGAGGGCGAGCATGGGTTAAGCTTGGGGATGTTGATGCATGTAAAATTCATACATGAACTTTGCATGTTATTACTTGTTTTTCCTACATATTAGCAACTTATATTCATGTTTTATAATGATTTGGGGGATGTTTTAAACAATCCCCCTTCTTTTGGTTCTAACCCTGTTTTTCCAGAAAACGTACTTTTTAGTGTTTCAGACTTTCCGGGAGCTTCGGGACTCCAAAAAGGGCAAGGCCAAAGAGCACGGTTCATAATTTTCGAGACGAAGACCATGGGCCAAAGTAGAGGGCCAAAAGGCCAACCAGGTGGCAAAGGGGACCCTCCACGCGGCCAGATTCCTTGGCCGCGTGAGAGGCCCCCTTTTTGCCCCCGTGGCTCCGATGCCGTCGATCTTTCTTCTCCCGAGTGTCTCGTGACCTAAAAACGACTATATAAAGGGTCCCCTGGCCTTTTCGAGGAGGAGGCGGCGCCGAGAGATGAAACCACGAAACAAAGAGATAGAAGGCTGCCGTCGGAGAAGATCGGAGGGGGGAAACGCCGCCGGATCACCCCCGGAGGGCTCCATCCCCCTCCGGCGTGTTCATCATCAACATCTACAGCAATATCAGCTCCATCTCTCCACTGTAATCTCTTGGCAAACACGATGTATGATGCAATACTATATTCCCTTGATGTATTGTGTCTCCCCGTCTATGTTTGAGTAGTGAATTGTTCTTGGCAATGGTGAAATAGTTCATTGATTGGTTGCATACAAGTTTGTTATCTTCTATAATTGTCTTTATGTACAATATAGGAGTGCACGCAAATGTTGGGGAATGCATGTAAGGTGATCACCGGTAGCATAATGGAGTGGTGGTGACTTGGGAGTGACAGTAACCTGAGACCGAGCCACAAAGTTAAGTTATTGGGGGATATATATAGGGGACCTTAGAACGTAAGGCTATGGTGGGACTTTATGTCTTAATCAATCTTGTGCAGTCATTTACTTGGCCACATGATCCATCATAAGTGGTTGTAGATCATTTACTTGACTGTACCTATTCATGGCTCCTTCCTAGAAGAAACAACTAAGACTAAAAGATGTGCTTCACTACAACCACACGAACGAAACACCTATTGCTAGAACACTTGCTCCCTTGAGATACTTGAGATATTTGCTGCTTCCTACTTGTGAAACTTGCTTAGAAACTTGCTTTAGAAACTTGCTCTAGGATTACTTGCATTTTAAACTTGCTTCACTAGTTACTAGACAAACCACACTCCACGTCACTTGCTTTTAATTAGTTAGTTCCTTTTAGTCAAACTTATTGCTTTGCATAAACAGCCATATAAGAGGGTTATAGGGCTTTAGAGAATAGATAGCTTACCTTCAGCTCCTCGTGGGTTTGACACTCAAATACTTATCGAAAGGTACTACAATTGATCTCCTGCACTTGGGAGTCATCAAAATGTTATTACAAGTCAAAATATAAATGATCATAGAGGCTATAAGTGACTGGTTTGTAGTCATAAACATGGTTTAAGTAGGCGACAAGTCAACCAAATAAAGCATTCAAAGGAGAACACCACATATTTATGCTTCAATGTGATAAAAACAACTCTTGATTCTTTCAATGGCACATTAAGCACTCTCATATATTTGAGACAAGTAATGCTACAAGAACAACTACTAAGCATAGAATTAAAAGAACATCTAACATGACATGAAAAAAAAGTCTAGCCACAGTCTAAACAAGCTTCTTTTTGCACCGTTATAAGCATGAAATATTTTACTCTTCTCCAACACCAATTAACTTGTTTGAAACAACTATCGAAGATAAAATTCATAAAAGAACAGAGATATAATAATATATAACTTAAAAGCTCTAACAAAATACGAGTGGAAAACAAGGGCTAAACGCAGTACTAGCAAAAGGTGAACACTCATAGAACAATAAGAATGAAAACTAGAGTGTTCTAAGCAATGAAAACGAAGCATGTCTCTCTCCGACACAAGAATTATAGGTTCCAACTAAGTTTATTGCAGAAATGAAAATAAAAGAAAACTAAATAAAAACAAACAGACGCTCCAAGTAAAGTGCATATGATGTGACCGAATAAAAATATAGTTTCACTAGAAGTGACCTGGTAATTTGTTGATGAAGAAGGGGATGCCTTGGGCATACCCAAGCTTAGATGCTTGAGTATTCTTAGAATTTTCTGGGATAAACCACTAGGCCATCCCCAAGCTTTGTCTTTACACTCTTCTTGATCACATTATATCACCCTCTTGCCTTGACCCTTGAAAACTTTCTTCACACCACAATCAAAGCAATTCGCATTAGAGGATTAGTGCACAATCAAAAATTTATGTGTTCTGCATGAGCACAAGTGTTATTGATACTTTTAAACATTAGCTACATCCACTGATGTTTCGTGAAGCAAAGAAATCCACTCGACATAGTAAAAAAGAGAATGCAAGTAAAATGGTAGAATCTGCCAAAACTAGAACAGTCTGTAATGACGATTTTTTTCGGGGAACTTAAGTTGCTCAGATCGAAAAACATAAAGAACGCAAAAGTTTAGAAATTAGCTGAGGAATAAACACAAAGAGTTTCAGGTCATTTTGATCTTTCTCTGAATTATACGATGTTTTACCGAGGACAGAAGAAATCTGTTTTCTTCGCAGAAATCCAAAATTGACACCACTTTTCGCTAGAAACTTTACTTGGAACAACTAATACATAAAAATAAAGATACAAAGGAGTTTCTAGAGAAGTGTACAACACCTTTACTCAAAGAAAACAGGGAAAACAATGCAAAAATAAAAACATGGGTTATCTCCCAAGAAGTGCTTTTCTTTAAAGCCTTTTAGCTAGGCATGCTAATTTGAGAAAATGCTCACATAACAAATATTAATTGAAGCAAAAGAGAGAATAAAGAAAAAAAATATAAAGAAAATTTAAGTCTAAACCACTTCCCATGTAACAGAATCTTGTTGAAAAACAAGTCAATAAACCACAAAGTGGCTAGCATAGGAAGGCAAAACATGTGCAACTTCAAAAATTTGAACATAAAGAGGGGAAACTTAATATTGTTGAGATGCATAAGACTATGTTTCTCTCTCTCATAATAACTTTCACTAGCATCATGAATGAAATTAACAATATAACTATCACATAAAACATTCTTATCATGAGCCACATGCATAAAAGAATTAATACTCTCCACATAAGCATAGTCATTATCATTAATAGTGGTGGGAGGAAATTCAACAAAATAGCTATCATTATTATTCTCATCACCATAATCATCAAATATAGAAGGCATATCATAATCACAATAAAATTTATGCTCAATAGTAGGTGGAAGTAGAATACCACAATCATTATAATCATCGTATATTGGAGGAAAAGTATCATCAAAGTAATATTGTTCCTCCATGCTCGGGGGACTAAAAAGATCATTTTCATATAAAATAGTTTCCCCAATCTTAGATTTTTCCATATAATTAGCAATAATGGTGTTCAAAGAATTCATACTAATAACATTGCTACTAGCATGCAAATAAAGTTCCATAGGTTTTTTAATTCTCTCTTCAAACACTTCATGTCCTAACTCAAGATAAATGTTATAAAGCTCTCTCATATTTTTGGTTTTTTTTTCATTAAGACTACTAGTAAAAAAAACAAGGAACACTTAAAAATAAGCCTAACTAGTAAAAATAAAAACAAGAAACAAAAAGATATAATTGCATAATCTAAAGGAAATAACTTCGAGCACTCACAGAGGATGTGAGTACCTTTTACCTTACCTCTCCTGCAACAGCGCCAGAAAAGAGCTTGATTTCTACGCACGCTTCTATTCTTGTAGACAATGTTGGGCCTCCAAGTGCAGAAGTTTGTAGAACAGCAACAAGTTTCCCTTAAGTGGATCACACAAGGTTTATCGAACTCAGGGATGAAGAGGTCAAAGATATCCCTCTCAAGCAACCTTGCAATTACGATACAAGAAGTCTCTTGTGTCCCCAACACACCCAATACAATTGTCAGTTGTATAGGTGCACTAGTTCGGCGAAGAGAGAGCGAAATACAAGTAATATGGATGGTTATAAGTGATAATAACAATCTGAAATAAAAATGGCAGCAAGCAAACATGTAGCAGAACTGATTGTTAACGGTGTTTCAATACTTAGAAACGAGGCCTAGGGATCATACTTTCACTAGTGGACACTCTCAACAATAATAACATAATTGAATGCATAAATATCTCTTTTCACTACGCCACTCCGAACCAATCTACGGTCGAATAACAAACACCAATCATTGCGTAGGGCTGAAAAAGCACTCCTTAGAGTTCACACTTCCCCATCTAAGTAACCCGATGGTTCCAAACAAACACCACAATTTCATAGGGTCATCCAACCCAAAATATAAATATCATGCTAAACCACACGGTGCACACACTGTCACCTTTACACCTGATCAAAGTGTCTACGGAGATCTCATAACAAAACCACTTGAGTAGCATAACAGATGAAGAGTAACATCTACTTATTCAACTAGATTACAAAGATCATGATCACATAAAGATCACACCATGGGAGAGAGAGATGAAAAACATAGCTACCGGTAGAGCCCTCGGCCCAGGGGAGAATTACTCCCTCGTCATCATAGGATACTGAAAGTGCAATATGGTCAACTAGAGGGGGGGTGAATAGGTGACCTACAAATTTTACTTCTTTTTCACTTTTAATGGGGGCTTTAAGAAAGTAAATGCTTGATTACCTAAATGTGCAACTAAGTGAACACCCTAGGTGGTACGGAGCAAGTAGCAGCGGAAATAAAGGAACGGTACAAGATAACAACAAGTGAAAAACACGGAGACAAGGATATGTTTCCCGTAGTTCCTTCTTAAAAGAAGTACGTCTACGTTGGAGAGGTGGAGAGCCACCTAGGCGCTCCTCAATAGCACGGATGTGCACACCTTGTTCTCCTTGAGCTTCTCCGGTGAGGGAGATTCTCGTTTCCACTATGAGGTCGACTTGAAGGCGTTGACCAAACCTTTACAAGGGGTTGAGGCTACTCCACAAGTGAGATGGAGGCTCTCAACAATCGAAGCTTCTTGCTACAAGGTGGAAGCTACAAGAACTAGGGTTTCCCTTGGATGACAAAGCAACCAAGAGATTACAAGATCCCAAGAGTTGTGGTGTGGGTACACACGTTTTGGCTTGGTGGAAAGGTAGATCTAGTCCTCCTCCATGAGATCCTTGAAGGGCATCGAGTTTGGTTGGAGGAGGAGGGAGATCGGGGCGTTTTGAGCTCTACAACAATGGATGAGAGAGAGGAATGGACGAGCTACCTATCCAGAGGAAGAAGACAGCTATTTATAGGCTCCTCCAAATTCTGACCGTTGCAGTCCTGCGGGACCGGAATATTCCGGTGTAAAGACCGGAAATTTCCGGTGTACTTTGGCCGGAAATTTGAATACTCCGGGGGGCGGATAATTGAAATATCCGGGGGCGGAAATTTCCGCCCCAATACTCCGCCCCCATCTCTGTGCGCAGGCATCACCTTGTTGATGAAAAAATGCTAAGGACTAGGGGCCGGATATTTGCTCCGGAAATTTCTGGGGCAAATTTCCGCCCCACCTTCTGTGCGCGGGCATCAATCAATGATGAAAAAATCGCTAAGGACTTGATGACCGGAATATTGAAATATCCGGGGGGGCGGATAATTGAAATGTCCGGGCCCGGAAATTTCCGGACAGAATTTCCGCCCCCATCTCTGTGCGCGGGCAACTTGTAATGATCCAATTTCTGCTAAGACCCAGAGGGCCGGATTTTTGCACCAGAAATTTCCGGGGCAAATTTCCGCCCTGGCTTCTGTGCGCGGGCAGAAAAACACTTAGTCGTTTTCGTGAATGCCAGGAAGGGGGCCGGAAAATTCCGGTTTGGGGGCCGGACAATCCGCCCTTTAAGTTCCGGAATTTCCGGCCTTCATACTGAAAAATCCAGTGGCAGAAATTCCAGAATATAGTTCTTCTCTTTGATCTTTTGATGAGAATATAACAATGATCATCTGAGATAATAGCTGCACAGTCTAAACAACATTGTTAGGTAGGAGATATCCGTGTTATCATCATCACCAAAATCATTAGAGGGATCATGAGCTTTCAATCTCCCCCTTTTTGGTGAATGATGACAACACGGGTATTTGCGGGGAAGTAAACTAACAATGCAAGATACGAAAACATCACAGATAACATATATAGGAGACATGCCTCCTAATAATAATAGTTCACCAACGAATAACGAGTACGATAGAACGAAGTTCGAAAAGACGCACGAAATGATAAAAAAGGCAAATGAAGAAAGAAACCCTCCCAAGCAAATGCCCGCGATCATCTAGATCTTCTCCCCCTTTGCCATCAGGATACCAAAAAGAGAAAAGAGAGAGCTACGTCCCATGGAGCAAACTCTAGGCCTGGGTGTCCTCTTCTTCCTCTTCTGCTTCATCCTCGGTGACATCCTCCATGTCCTCATCATCATCCGCACCGATGTCCCAGTCAACGTCGCGGTTGTTCCAGTTCTTGTAGGCAATCCTAGGAGGAGGAAGTGGTGGCACATTGGGAGCACCAAGAGCAGTCATGATGTGATGCTGGTTCTCGAGGATGCTGCGGCGCTCCACGTAGGCGCTGTAGTTCTCCTTGTGGAGGGACACATTCATGCACATCACCTTCTCAAATGCGCGAACAAGCCAAGATCGCTTCTTCTTGCCAGGGGGAGGAGGACGCATGCGAGGATCACGGTGGCCTTGACCTGTGGCACCCACATCATGTGCAGCCTGCTGAGTGTGGGCAGCCTTCTTGTACAGGGTGACGTCCTTGTGCTCCTCACAGTCAAGCTCCAGATCCTCACGGAGGGCTGCGGGATAGCGGGCCTTGATGAGCTTCATAATATAGGGAGCATATGGAGGCACTTTGCGGTGGAAGAGAGCAAAGTGGATCTCATTGAAGATGAAATCCATCACATCAATCTTGTGGGCCTCCATGTCAGTCATGTCGCTCTCAGTGAAGGTCAAGAAGGCGTGGTGCATGAGGTTGACCAAGCCACCACGAATAGCATCATTATTGCCACCACTTGGGGCAATAGACTCCCGGAACATGCGCAGTAGGATGTCATATATGGGATACAGCCCTTTGGCCGAGCCAATCACACCTGTGGAGCCATACAACTCAGCCAGCTTGTTCTTCTCATACTCAACCCCGTGAATATGCATGCGGTGACCCTGGGGAGTGTTGAGGCCAGAAAAAGGATACCCAAGCTCAGAAGAAAAGTCATGGAAGTTGGCGGTGAGCAAGTGAGGGCCAGACATCCAGGACATCCCAATCTCTTCAGAATCATCAATGACAAGTGTGGCATAGAACTGCTGGATGAATGTGGTGTTGTAAGAGCATCTAGTCTCCATAAGCGGACGCAAACCAAGTACCTCAGCTAGCTGAACAGAGTTGTTGAAGTAGGAGGGGTTGGCAGCCAGATGAGCAAAGTTGATCACCTTCATGGGGCACACGGGCTTGCTCATCACAGTGTACACCTGCTTGAATAGGGTCTCCTGCTCAACATGCCAAAAGCACGAATCAATGGTGGGGTCCTGAGGACCCTCTGTGTACCATGCCTTGGCCCTCCATGCCTTGAACTCCAGAATGGACATGGTGCCCACGTTGAGAGCGGTCTTGCCTTGCTGTCTGCCGTCCTTGCGGGCAGCCCTATCAGCATCACGTTGACGCTCATACTCTTTCTCAGCATCCCTCGCACGCCGGCGAGTCTCATTATCCTCAACATAAGTCCCCTCTTCATTTTCTGTCAGGTGACGGAGGTGCTTGTGGGTACTGAGCAGCTTGCCGGGCCTAGAGCTGGAACCATCTGCGAGGAAAGCAGAAAAGATGCAAAGAAAACCAAACAAGAATAAAAAACGGGGGCTCACGACTTGAAGAAATGAAGCAAGTAGATGTCTGTTCGAGATTCAGTACAGGCCGGAAATTCCGGTCATGGGTGCGGAAATTCCGGCCTCAGGGAAATTTCCGGGGGGCGGAAATTCCGGTCCTGGGACGGAAATTTCCGGTCTGCGAAATTTTCGAATCCAGATCTCAATCTGGGCCTGGAACGAATCTAGAATGAGGAATCTAGTACAAAGATGAATCCTAGAGAATAGGTGATACGTGTGGGAACGAAGAACCGTGCTATACCATGAGGAACAATAGATAAGAGAACAACGCATCTAATCAACCCAAAATTGCGGAGAAAACGTACACATACCGGGATCCATGAACAGGAGCGGACGTGCGGTCTCTTGATCTGCAAAAGGTGAGTAGAGGACGAGGAGGGGAGGCGAAGGAGCCTCCCGGAAGTCTCGGAGGCGGCGGCGGCGGCTGGAGGCGGGTGGGGGCGAGGGGAGGGAAGCAATCTGGAACTGCTCCCTCCCGTCGTCCTTATATAGCCCCAGACCAACCACACCGGAAATTTCCGGTATTAAGGCCGGATATTCCGGGGGCCGGAAATTTGGGCCGGAATATTCCGCCCAAATATCCGGTGTGCCCTCTGCGAGCGGGCACGCGGGATATTTGGGGGATTATTCGAGTCCATTTTCGAACCCCAGAAATTTCCGGGGCTTAAGGCACGGAATATTCCGGGCCCCGGAAATTTACCCCGGAAATTTCCGCTCCAATTTTCCGGTGTGCCTTCTGCGAGCGGGCACATTGGAAATGGGCAAAATTTCTGGGACAAATGTCTGAGGGCCAGAATATTCCGGGCCCTAGGCCGGAATTTCCGGTGTTCCCACGCCATCCGAGTTTTTGTGGAAGATGGAACAAGTCGTGAGCCTCCAAAAACGAAAAACACAAACAAACGCACGAACACGAGGAAAACATCAAAATCACATCAAATACAAATTCAAAGGAAAAAGTTGGTGGACGAAGCCACCGTGTTTGAGTGATACCAAGGAGCCGCGAAGATGTATCTTGGACTCAAAAGTATAACTCACGTTTTAAGCACAATAAGTCACAAATTGACTAGATATGCATGACGTTTTGATTGTTTTACGCATGATAGGTGGAGTGTTTGTTCATGAGTTGAACTACGCTCCCCCTATGTCCATGCCTACACCTAGACTAGATAGCACATATAGTGAAGGTACTCATGCAAGGGTTCAAGAGAAGTTAGACGCATCGATCACATTTAGTTCATTCCTCAAACCCCGAAATCTTGGTTCATCAAGGGCATTCGTGAAGATATCCGCGAGTTGATCCTTGGTCGCAACATAGGAGAGGTCAATATCACCCTTCTCAACATGATCCCGAATAAAGTGATGCCGTATCTCAATGTGCTTCGTCTTGGAGTGAAGAACGGGATTGTAGGCGATCTTGATGGCACTCTGATTGTCGCACAAGAGAGGAACGTTGTCGAAGATGATGCCATAATCTCTCAATGTTTGCCGCATCCAAAGTAATTGAGCACAACAACTCGCCACGGAGATGTATTCGGCCTCAGTGGTGGAGAGTGCAATGCAGTTTTGCTTCTTGGAAGACCAACATACCAATGAGCGGCCAAGAAATTGACAACTTCCGGATGTAGATTTCCTATCCGTCTTCTCTCCCGCATAGTCCGCATCCGAATACCCAATGAGCTGAAAGCTTGAACCCTTGGGATACCAAAGACCAAAGTTTGGAGTATGAACTAAATATCGAAAGATATGCTTAACCGCTTCAAAATGACTTTGTCTCGGGAAGGCTTGAAACCTTGCACATTTACCAACGCTATACATAATATCGGGTCTAGATGCACAAAGGTAGAGCAAAGAGCCAATCATGGAGCGGTATACCTTTTGATCTACCTCTTTACCATTCGGGTCGGGTTTCAAGTCAATAGTCGTGGACATGGGAGTCTTCATAGGTTTGGCATCGTGCATGTTGAAGCGCTTGAGCATGTCTTGAGTATACTTGGCTTGCTTGATGAATGTGCCTTCGGGGTGTTGCTTGATCTCAAAGCCAAGAAAATACTCCAATTCTCCCATCATTGACATCTCGAATTTATCCGTCATAAGCTTGCAAAACTCATCATTGAATGCGACGTTAGTGGAACCAAAAATGATATCATCCATATAGAGTTGGCATATGAACAAGTCACCTCCAACCTTTTTGGTGAAAAGGGTGGGATCGATTAAACCAACATTGAACCCACGATCTACCAAAAACTCTTTAAGGTGCTCGTACCACGCACGTGGAGCTTGTTTAAGACCATATAGCGCCTTATCGAGTTTGTAGACATGATCGGGGTGGTTGGGATCTTCGAAACCCGGAGGTTGCTTGACATAAACCAACTCGTGGATGGGACCATTCAAAAATGCACTTTTAACATCCATTTGTTGCAATTTAAAGTTGTGATGAGAGGCATATGCAAGTAAGATCCGAATAGATTCAAGACGAGCAACGGGAGCGAATGTTTCACCGAAATCGACACCTTCGACTTGAGAGAAACCTTGAGCAACCAATCTAGCCTTGTTGCGGATGACGATGCCGTCCTTGTCTTGTTTGTTCTTGAAGATCCACTTAGTGCTGATGACGTTCTTGCAATCTTTGGGCCTTGGCACCAATTTCCACACCTTGTTGCGCTCGAAATTGTTGAGTTCTTCGTGCATAGCTTCAAGCCAATCTTGATCTTCAAGAGCTTCATAGACCTTCTTTGGCTCAATGTGAGAGATGAATGCATGCGCTTTGCTAAAATCCGCTAGTTGCCTCCTTGTGACGACCCTTCCACGAACTTGTCCAAGAATCATGTCCTCCGTGTGACCGGCACGAGCAAGATTATCTAGTCTTCTCTTTGCCCTACGAGCTAGCATCTCCTCCAAAGTTTCCTTGGATAGTACTTGATCATCACCTTCATCATTGGAGACATGACCACCTTGATCTTGATCATCAACGGGAGGTGGATCCCTTATGTTCCGAGTTGTATCATCACCATGTGTATCTTGTTCCTCATTGTGAGCTTGGCCTTCATCATGAGCTTGACCTTGATTGTTAGCTTGGACTTGTGGTGAAGCGTGAGGGCTTGGTGCATCTTGTTGGGTAGCTTGGTTATCAATGGATGTAGTCAATGGCTCCACTTGAGTGGGGCATAGTCCTTCTCCCTCCGTCATCCGGTAACCCTCAATGGGGATTATTTCACCAATCCCCATTCTTCTTATGACGATGGGAGGAATTGCATCTCCTACAATACCATGATTTATACGGCCCCCTTGGGACCCATTATCCTCATCAAATACCACGTCTATAGCTTCTTCAACTTGTCCGGTGGACTTGTTATAGACTCTATAAGCATGAGCGTTTGAGGCATAGCCAACAAAGATACCCTCATAGGATTTAGTCTCGAACTTTGACAAGCGTTTCCCTCTCTTGCGAATGAAGCATTTGCATCCAAAGACCTTGAAGTATGAAACGTCCGGCTTCTTGCCCGTGAGAATCTCATAAGGGTCTTGTTCAAGATCTTGCGGAGATATAATCGGTTGCTAGCGTGACAAGCGGTGGAGACGGCCTCAGCCCAAAAATTATAAGGAGAAGAGAACTCCGCAATCATGGTTCGAGCCGCATCCATAAGAGTACGATTCTTTCTCTTCGCCACACCATTTTGTTGAGGAGTGTAAGGAGTGGAATATTGATGAGCAATGCCTTCCTCACTAAGAAATCCATCTACGGTGTAGTTCTTGAACTCGGAGCCATTATCACTTCGGATAGCCATGATGCTTGTATTATGTTGTCTTTCCACCAAAGTGATGAACTCGATGACCCGCTTTTGAGTCTCACTCTTTCTCTTGAAGAAGTACACCCAACAATATCGTGAGTAATCATCCACAATCACCAAGCAATACTTCTTGCCTCCAAGACTATCATATGATAGAGGACCAAAGAGGTCCAAGTGAAAGAGCTCAAGGATTCTTGATGTGGTGATGTTCGTCTTGGTGGGATGTGCTTCTCCATGTTGCTTTCCTAGAACGCAAGAGCTACACACACGATCTTTGGCAAACTTAGCATTTGTTAGTCCTAGAACATGATTGCCACTTTGAAGGTCATGCAACGTCCTCATATTGGTGTGGGCTAACCGGCGATGCCATAGCCAACCCACATCAACTTTAGCCATTAGGCATGTCGCGGCACACGTGTCTCCTTTGGAGAAGTCCACTACATACATGCCGTTCTCGACATGCCCAACAAAGGCTACTTTAAGAGTCGTTTACCAAGTGACAATCACATTCTCCTTATTAAAGAAAGAGGTAAAACCGCTTTTAGCAAGTTGAAGAACCGAGATGAGATTGTAGCCAAGGGACTCAACAAGAAGAACATTCTCAATTGACAAGTCATTTGAGATTGCTACCTTGCCTCGTCCCAATACCTTTAGTTCGGATTTGTCACCAATAGTAACGCAATTGAGATGAGGTAATGGATGATGAATATCACTCATTGCGTCATTGCTTCCGGTCATATGTTGGGATGCACCACTATCCACCGTCCATTTGCTCGAACCGGAAGCACTTCCCTACAATAGATTAGTTTCTTGATTTAGGAACCCATCTTTGAATGGGTACTCTCATGTTAGCGACAAGGGTCTTAGGAACCCAAATACTCCAATTATAATCGTCACCATAAGAAGTACCAACATATTTAGCATATACATGACCATCTCTAGACTTCATAAGAACATAAGATGGATTATATTTCCCGGCAAAGTTATTGTCAGTGGTGCTCCCCCTAGAGGTCTCACCACCCACAATGGTGTTGGTCTCCTTCCTTTTGGTCACCTCTCCCTCTTTCACAAATCTTACTTCTTGTGAGGGGGAGGTGACTCTCTTCTTGTTCTTCTTCTTGTACTTCTTCTTTGACTTGGCTATATAGCCAAGTCCCTCCTTTCCATTGTTGGCACGTTGAGAAGCAATCTCATGGGGATTCTTCTCATTTCCTACAAGATTATTTGTACTACAAGCATTGCTAGGCAAGACATTCAAGCTAGAAAGTGAAGTGGATACAACTTGCTTGTTTGATTGTTGAGCTAGAAGATTGTCACGAGATTTGGTTAACTTGTCATGAATTTCCTTAAGAGACATGAACTCCTTTTCAAGTTTTTCATGACGAGTGCCAAGTTCCTCGTGAGAAATTCCTAGCTTCAATTCTTCATGTTCAAGAGTTTTAATTAAGGCAAGAGATTGAGCATTTTCCTTCCTAAGCTTAGAGACACTTATGGCAAAGTTTTCTTCAAGACAAGACAATTTCTCCTCAAGTGAGGCACGAATGGAACACTCATTATCAAGTGCTCTTTCAAGCTCTTGCTCATTGCAAGTGTGACCTCCATGGCTTTCTAAGGTCATGATGATCTCCTCCTTTTCATCAACAAGAGAGTTAGCCTCATCAAGTTGCCTCAAAAGGGAGTTCACCTTTTCCTTAGTCTCACCTTTAAGGCTAGATAGCCATATGCTTAACTCATTAGACTCACTATCCTCCTCACAAGCATTTTCAACACAATCCAATAACGAAGGAGGGTTAGTGACAATGGTCTTGGAGTTGGGAGAGCATACCGAAGTGGATTTTGCCATAAGACATGTAGGTCGGGTAGCCACATTCTCATTGGGGGATTCGAATAGAGAGATTGAAGGTGATGATGCGGTGGCCTTGGTGATGTGAGCAACTCCAACTACCTCATCTTCTCCTTCATCTCCGGAGATGTAAGTCTCAAGAACCGCCCCTTCTTGAACGTAGAGAGCCCTTGGCACCTTCCTTGCAAAGTTCTTGTTTTGAGGAGGCTTGGTCTTGTTCTTGCGAACGAGCTTGCCTTCGTTTTCTTCTCTTGGCTCAAAGGGGCACTCCTTCACGAAGTGGTTAGCGCTACCACAATTGTAGCATGTCCTTGGTCGCCCCCCTTCTTCTTGTAGTTCTTGTTTTGTGGAGGCCTTGGAGATCCGGCCTTGTGAGCTTCCCATCTCTTCCAATATCCATGCATAGCAAGGGCAATGCACTTGTGAGCTCCCGTGTAAGTATCTTCATAGTCTTCCTCATCATCATCATCTTCTTCACTTTCATCAACCCGAGCCATTGCCTTTGACTTCAACGCAAGGTTGGGAGACTTTCCTATCCCTCTAGAGCGAGCTAGAGCATCATCCGCACTCTTGTGTGAGAGAGAGATTGCGATGAACTCACTAAGAACACCAATGGAGTTGAGAGTGTTGTAGTCCGCTCTTGTCCGGATACTAGTGGCGAGATTCTTCTCGAATGGTGTGATAGCCTTGACAAATTTCCTCTTTATCCACTCGTCGGTGATCTCTTCCTTGCCAAAGTCTCTCAGTTGATTGGCGAGAGTGACAACTCTTCTATAGAGCTCTTCAGGAGTCTCATCCTCTTGCATAACGAAGTTCTCGGAGTTGTCAATGGCCACATCATACTTGGAAGACTGAATGCTAGCATTTCCTTGAAACAAGGTGTCAAGTTTGTCCCAAGCTTCCTTGGCGGTCTTGCAACCGCGGATGTGAGTGAGATGCTCCCTTGGGAGAGCCTTTTAGATAATAACGAGAGCAGTTTTGTTGAGTTGAGATTCAACATACTCCCTTGGAGTCAAGTTGCTTGGGTCATGAGGATGAAATCCATGGATCACGCTTCTCCACAATGACGTACACGATCCTGAAATGTGAGATTCCATTTCAAACTTCCAAGAGGAAAATTCGTTAGTGTTAAGGATGGGTGGAACTCCAACATTAAGGATGTGTGGCATGGAAACGATTGGGTGGATAGAATCATAGTTTTGTGGTGGTGGAACTTTTGAATTGGACCCCGAACCATTAGCCGTTTGAGACTTGGAGCCACCGTCACTCTCCTTAGCTTTGGCTTTAGCCTTTTGTGCGGCTTTAGCCTTAGCTTTGGCAATGTTCTCTTCGATTTCGGAAATATCCGGATTTGTTTCCTCATCCGAACTATCCTCATCGGTGACATGGGGAGAGTGAGACGGCCCCTTGGTTCTACCCATCATGTTCTCCAACATCTTCTTGATGGAGGAAACCTCCGAGCCTACACTAGAGCTAACCTTGGACAATTGGGTTTGAATGGTACAAACCGTTGTCTCTAGGTTGGCTATAGTGTCGGCCATTTTGGAGAGCTCCTCCTTAGAAGATTCGGGATCATCTCCGTTGACCATGATTACTCTTAGGCGGTTAAGCCCGATAAAAGAGCCGAGGCTCTGATACCAATTGAAAGTGCAATATGGTCAACTAGAGGAGGGGGGTGAATAGGTGACCTACAAATTTTACTTCTTTTTCACTTTTAATGGGGGCTTTAAGAAAGTAAATGCTTGATTACCTAAATGTGCAACTAAGTGAACACCCTAGGTGGTACGGAGCAAGTAGCAGCGGAAATAAAGGAACGGTACAAGATAACAACAAGTGAAAAACACGGAGACAAGGATATGTTTCCCGTAGTTTCTACTTAAAAGAAGTACGTCTACGTTGGAGAGGTGGGGAGCCACCTAGGCGCTCCTCAATAGCACGGATGTGCACACCTTGTTCTCCTTGAGCTTCTCCGGTGAGGGAGATTCTCGTTTCCACTATGAGGTCGACTTGAAGGCGTTGACCAAACCTTTACAAGGGGTTGAGGCTACTCCACAAGTGAGATGGAGGCTCTCAACAATCGAAGCTTCTTGCTACAAGGTGGAAGCTACAAGCACTAGGGTTTCCCTTGGATGACAAAGCAACCAAGAGATTACAAGATCCCAAGAGTTGTGGTGTCGGTACACACGTTTTGGCTTGGTGGAAAGGAAGATCTAGTCCTCCTCCATGAAATCCTTGAAGGGCATCGAGTTTGGTTGGAGGAGGAGGGAGATCGGGGCGTTTTGAGCTCTACAACAATGGAGGAGAGAGAGGAATGGACGAGCTACCTATCCAGAGGAAGAAGACAACTATTTATAGGCTCCTCCAAATTCTGACCGTTGCAGTCCTGCGGGACCGGAATATTCCGGTGTAAAGACCGGAAATTTCCGGTGTACTTTGGCCGGAAATTTGAATACTCCGGGGGGCGGATAATTGAAATATCCGGGGGCGGAAATTTCCGCCCCAATACTCCGCCCCCATCTCTGTGCGCAGGCATCACCTTGTTGATGAAAAACTGCTAAGGACTAGGGGCCGGATATTTGCTCCGGAAATTTCCGGGGCAAATTTCCGCCACACCTTCTGTGCGCGGGCATCAATCAATGATGAAAAAATCGCTAAGGACTTGATGACCGGAATATTGAAATATCCGGGGGGCGGATAATTGAAATGTCCGGGCCCGGAAATTTCCGGACAGAATTTCCGGCCCCATCTCTGTGCGCGGGTAACTTGTAATGATCCAATTTCTGCTAAAACCCAGAGGGCCGGATTTTTGCACCGGAAATTTCCGGGGCAAATTTCCGCCCTGGCTTCTGTGCGCGGGCAGAAAAACACTTAGTCGTTTTCGTGAATGCCAGGAAGGGGGCCGGAAAATTCCGGTTTGGGGGCCGGATAATCCGCCCTTTAAGTTCCGGAATTTCCGGCCTTCATACTAAAAAATCCAGTGGCAGAAATTCCAGAATATAGTTCTTCTCTTTGATCTTTTGATGAGAATATAACAATGATCATCTGAGATAATAGCTGCACAGTCTAAACAACATTGTTAGATAGGAGATATCCGTGTTATCATCATCACCAAAATCATTAGAGGGATCATGAGCTTTCAGATACATCAACGGCGATGAAGATGACGGTGGAGTTGATGGAGATGGTTCCGGGGGCCCTTCCTCGCCCGACAGGGTGCCAGAAAAAAGATTCCCGTCCCCCAAAAGTTGTCGGCGGTGTCGGTAGAGCTACGAAACTTTTTCGTGGAAGGGGGCTGATATATTTAAGGTTTATTCCTTGGGGGGACTTTATAGGCGAAAGGGGGGTGGCGGTGGGCGCCCAAGGGGCCCACACCCTTAGCCGACGCGACCAGGGGAGCCCGCGCGGCCCCATGGTGTGGCTGATCCAGGGCACCCCTCCGGGTCTCCTTTGGAATCCGTTGACGTGTCGGGAATTCTAAAAATTTTGGCTTTTGTTTTGTCCAATTCGGAGAATATTTCCAGAACAACTTTTCTTAAACCAAAAACATCAGAAAACAGGAACTGGCTCTGTGGCATCTTGTCAATAGTCTAGTCCATGAAAACGTCCGGAAAACAAAGGAAAACATGTGAAAACATAAAGGTATTGGAAAGAAAACAAGCATGGAGCATAAAAAATTATAGATATGTTTGAAATGTATCAATGGCTCACAAAGTACCAAGACGGAAAATGTTCATCTTCCACGAGAGAAGTCATTGGGATAAAATACCCATTTAGCGACAACAAGTGTGCAAACGCATATATGATAGCTCTTCCAAGAATAGTGCATTAATTATGATCTTGAATTTGAATACAAAATGCATGCAATGGAATCATTACTCTCCATGTATATTGTTCAAACACTAGTCAAGCTCAATAAAAGCAATAAGATGAAATACCAATTTAAATAAAGTTGTTCTACTCAATGTAGGATAGGTTCCCTAAAAATAGTGCAACACAAAGAAGTATGACTTTGAATGAAAGTGCACAAGAATGGGATCATTGCTTTACCTAACTCAAGAAGGCATAAAACAAATTTTGAGTAGAGCAAAAGGATACAAAAGGTACAAGGAAGACACAAGGGAGTTCAAACCAAAACAAATACTTAGCAAGAAACACGGAAATTTTTGAGCAAAGGCCAAAGTAAATATGATCAATAAACTTACCACAAATTATCATTATTTATCAAAGACAAGAGATGTATGGAGATATTTATCGGTGGTAGATGATTTGTTCAGAATCATATTCACAAAACATAATCATGTGGTAAAAGATAGGAATAGAAAACATGCTTAAGAAGAGATTCTTGAAGGCTTTAAATCATAATCGAAAATGCAAAGCACCAAAAAAAGTCTCACAAACAAGATACCAAAGAAGAGAGACAAAAAACATTTAAGAAAATATGGAACTTGTTTGAGCAACATGCCACATAAGAACAAGATTATTGACAAAATCAATTCTAGGTGGCAATACCTCACATGTTCACATTTTATAGGTTTGTAATATGCACATAGCTTATTACTCCCCCATAATGTGATAATCCATTTTAAATAAACAAGAGGAAAAACAAATCCAACTAGATAAATTTAATGTACATCAAATTTTGAATTTCTCATGAGAATGGCATACCATATAGAGACAAGATAATATTGATATATCAACGCTAAGTGGTGTTCCTCATGTATACACACTTTAGGATAGTAACGTGCCAAGAGCACATTACTCCCCCAAAATGGGATAGTCCATTAATCTCCCCCAAAAAATCCAACTAAAATAAGCAAGAATTGCAATGAAGGCCCAACACAAAAACACACAAGTACATGGCGTGCAAACCAACAAACTCATACTAGATTACTCAAGATAGGTAAGTAGTAAGCACACCATATACAAATAGTAGTAAGTTACAAAACCAAACACATGCAAGGGAGCAAGAAGCTTTCAACGTATATATAATTTAAATACAAGTTACCGCAAGGAGGAACATTGAATAATAGATATATATAATCTAAATGAGTTGTCTTAAAGAAATATAATTGATGGAGATACCTTAATTCTTCATGAGATAGCCAAGTCTCCAATGCCCTCCAACAACACCTATTGATCAAGTTTGAGCTTGTTGGTCCCCAACCAAGTTGGGTCCTAAGAGGTTAGTCACAATAGGTTTGGCAACCCAAATGGTTCTTTTCTTGACACCACTTGGAGTACCAACATACTTGGCTAACACATTTCCCACATTGTCCTTCCGAATGGAATAAACATCATCAACAAGGATAGGGTTGGATAATGTACCATTAGTGCATGAAGAAGCAAAGTGTCCCTCTCACGACAAAGGTAGCAACACCGAATCTTTTCTTTCTTCTTCATAGGCTTCTCAATTTGAGGAGCATTTGCTTGATTATTCTTAGGAGGTGGCCATTGTTCAACTCGTGGTTGAGCATGATATTGAACAAGAGGTTGCTTCCCTAGTTGCTTCTCACTAAGAGGCTTCTTCTTCAAAGGGAAAGATCTAACATGGTGCCCTTGAATCTTGCACTTGAAGCAAATTATCTTGCCTGAATATTTTTCATGTTCTTGGACTTTTTTCTTGTCAACCATGGACTTGTTCTTGATATTGGAGTTGAATACAAGTCCACTCTTGTCATTGGGAAGTCTTCGCACTCTCAACATCTTTTCAAGGGTGGAACTCCCTTCATGACACTTTTCCAAGTCTTTCTTCAAAGAAGTGACTTGGGCCTTGAGCTCTTTGATTTCTCTACATGGTTAGAATAAATACTAAAGCTAGAGGGAGCAGATGCTTCATTGTTAGATCAACAAGACAAGGAAATAAATTCATCACAAGATGTGGAAACATTATGAGAGGATGAATTACTAATACTAGCACAAGCCCATATAGCATCACTAGAAAAGATTGTGCTAGTAACCACATGAGGCTCACAAGATATTACCTATGTAGTGATGGCCTCTGATACGTGATGCATGTAAAATGCATAGATGAAATTTTCATATTTTCACATGGTTTTCTATTACATATTGCATCATATAAGGGTATAAGTCAATGTTTTATAGTATTTTGGGGTTAAATTAAAAAGTCCCCCAACTTTTATGGAATTAACCCTGCCTGTCAGAATCCCCGTTTTCTATATTTTTGACGTTTCAGGGGGAAAACTTCCGTGAAATCACCTGAAAATCTGCGGGGCTCATTTTCTTGGAAGGAGAAGACTTGCGGGCGAAGGATCCACGAGAATTGGGCAAGGAGGCCCAAAAGAGGACCCTCCATGCGGCCAGATTCCTTGGCCGCGTGAGAGGCCCCCTTTTGGCCCCAATTCCTTCCATCTTCGACTTACCGACTCCGTCTTGACCTAAAACCGACTATAAAAAGGGTCCCCCGTACCCTTACAGAGAGGAGCGCCGCCAAAACACCGAAACACCAAAACAGAGACCTAGAGTTCCAGATGGGAGGGGGAAAACTCCGGCGGGGCGCCGCCGGTGTGATCTCCTACCCCTCCAACGTCATCTCCATCGACATCTCCATGAAGAGGGAGTAGTCCACCCAAGGGCTATGGGTTTGTGGAAGTAGCACTTGTATCTCTCTCTCTATGTGCTTCAATAATTAGATCCGTATGAGCTGCCTCACATGATTACGGGCATCGTTGTAATTCCTATGTGGTGGATCTTTTCTATGAGTTATTGAATCTGAGATTGCAATTGTTTCTCTTGAGTTATTTGAGTAGATGTATCTTATGTACCCCGTTCTTATTTGCTAGCTTTGATCAATCTAGTTCTTGAGAGCGTGTGTGGGGTGATGGGTGCATTAGTTGGAGTAACGGGGGGTGGCTAGTGCTGTGAAAGTGACAGAAGTTCAGCGATCCACTTAGGTTTTGTTAAACCTTTCTTAGTTACCTCAGTAGGGATAAAAAGGAGTACCTTGTTACCGGGGATTTGAAGTGACACTAATCAATCTCCATGACTAGATCTAGCAAGTTCTTACTTCAACTTCATGTCATATTGCTTAAGGCTATACTCTGGTTTTTCCTTAATTATCGAGGTGTTATGATTTATTTCGCATCTTGGTGGAGTATAAGAGGGATCAATATGACCGTAGAGATCTCTATGCTAGGACGTGATGCCCATATGAAAGTACTCAATGTTAAACATGTTATTGTAATCTCACATGTAATTCTTTATGTCCACCGTCTACCACTTTATTTGAGATAATGCAAGTGTGAAACCATGAACCCCGGTCCTATTTTAAATATAAGAAAACACTCTAGTTACTTTGCTGCAATTTACTTTACTTGCATCTCCAATTTGAATTTACATTATCTCCATCACCACTTGCATCACAAAAATACAAAAACAATCCATTGCATATTTATTTTCTCATTTGCATTTAGTAGTAGATTTAATTATTGCACATTTACTTTCAGTTTTGCATTGCAATTTAGAAGTCTCACACCTTGTGCTTGACAACCACTTGGTGAGGTTGAGGGCACAAAATTCTCTACTTGTTTGCAGGATCCTGGAGGAAGCTTGGAAGACAAATGCTGAAATACTGGCTCCCCAAGAGTTCGATATAAACCCTCGAGTCACCCTCGTGGGGAAGAAGGATTGCCACTAGCTACACACTCTGCACTTGGAGTCTCAACCTAGCCATCAAGCGTTTTTCTGGCGTCGTTGCCGGGGAGCCATAGGTGAAGGAGTTGTCCAAGGGAGCTCACAAGAAGTCTTTATCACCAACAAGGTGTGCAAACACCTAAGCTTGGGGAGGTTGCACCTACGTGAGTACCGTCTTTTCTATCTCCACCTTCTTTCAAGTAGATTGTTTTGTTTCTTGTTTTGTTTTTGTTTTTGTTCTTGTGTTTCTTTTGTCTTGCATATTTTATTTTAGTTTGAATTTTAGTTTTGCATTTAGTTATCTAGTTTATTTTAGTATTTCGAATTTGCCTAGTTACTTTACTTTTCAGTTTTGCATAAAAAATTAAAAACTACATAAAAACTGTTAAAATGGGTGATAGAACTAAATTAAGTGACTACACAAATACACCCAATGACCAATTCATTGCTAGGCCAATTACTACACCTGAAATACAAGCTGGAAGCTATGAAGTAAGTCCTAGTTTATTGAATTTAATTACTAGAGAGCAATTTGGTGGTAGTGCTATGGAGGATGCCTCTATGCATCTTCATGATTTCATGGAAATATGTGATATGCAAAAATTTAAAAATGTGGAAAGTAGTGTTTTAAAACTGAAATTATTTCCTTTTTCACTTAGAGGAAGGGCTAAAGAATGGTTACTTTCACTACCTACAGCTAGTATAAAGTCTTGGGATGATTTAAAAGAAGCTTTCATTAAGAAATATTATCCTCCCGTTAAATTTTGCAAAATAGGAATAATATCCTCTCATTTAGGAAAAATGATAATGAACATGTAGCCATGGCATGGTATAGAATTAAATTAATGATTAGAACATGCCCATCACATGGAGTAAATGGATGGACCATACTACACTCTTTTTATAATGGTCTAAACTACATGTCTAGAAATATACATGATTCTGCTGCTGGAGGTGCCTTTATGAGTAAAACTGTAGGTGAGGCTAAGAGCATATTGCAAAATTATAGTACTTGGAATACTGAAAGAGCACCCAATCCCACTAAGAAAATAAACTCAATTGAAGAAACCAATGATTTGTCTTCTAAAATGGACACTATTCTTGCTTTTATTAATAAACAAAATATGGAGAATGTGCCTTTGCAGGAGCTAGTTGGTAGTAATTCTGAAAGTGTGGATGTTAATTTTGTTAGGAATTATGGTAGCAATGGTTTTGGTAATGCTTAAAATTCATATAGTAAACCTCCTTATGTGCCAAATAAACCTTTTGTTCCATATCCTAATGCTAATGAAAATAAGTGGAAGCCTTCTAGTGAAATTTCTGAATCTAATAAATTGCTTATGGAACAAGTTGCTAGTCACAATGCTATGATACATGAGTTAAATAAGTCTATTGCATCCATTAGTAGTGATATTAAAGGATTGCAACTTCAATCTTCGAATTTAGATAAAGCATTGTCAAAATTAACTGATAATCAAGCAACTCTATTAAGCATGTCAGCAGGAAAGCCACAAGCACAACCTAGTGTAGGAATGAATTATATTACTATTGCTGCTACTATTATTGAAAATATTGATCATATTGCTGAGAATACAAGTGAGCATGTCCCTACTAGCTTAGAAGAAACTTTGAATGAAATAGTGAAGTACCCTGAATATTTACTTCCATATATGTCTTATCTTGCTAGCAAAGATGAAATTAGTCCTCATGAATCAACCATGATAGCTAAATTAGAGAGTAAAGTAGAGGAAATTATGATGCTTACTGAAATTAAGGATCCATTGCTTGATTTAGAAAAAAGTAGCTTGCAAGAACTTATTGCTACTCTACGAAAATTTACTAGTGATCCCACTATAAATGTTAATCAACCTGGCTTTGGATCTTATATTGCTAATCATGTCTTGCAAGAAAAAATTGCTAGGTACAAGAATGCGGCCATGATACCTCCTAAGCTTGGGGATGCATGGATCCCCAAGGTGATAGTTTCAATTGGAAAAGAAATTCACCATGCTATGTTAGATCTAGGTTCTAGTGTATCGGTACTCTCTAAAGAATTATATGAATTGCTAGAACTAGAAAATTTAGAAAAGTGCTCAAGTGAATTTGTCCTTGCTGATAACTATACTAAACATGCTGTAGGACAAGTAAAAGATGTTATGATTGAATTGCACATGACTTTTGTACCCGTTGATTTCATTATTATGGATATGGGGGATAAATCCCCTAGTCCTATTATTTTGGGTAGACCTTTTCTTCGTACTACAGGTGCAATCATAGACTCCAAGGAAGGGAATGTCAAGTTTCAGTTCCCTCACAATAAAATCATGGAGCACTTCCCAAGGAAGAGGGGCACGCTGAAGAACAAGCTCCCTCATGAGTTTTATCCCTCTTGATTATCAAGTAAAGCCTAGCTATATGGCTATAAAGAAAGCGCTTTACGGGAGGCAACCCGGTTGTTTTTGTTTGGATTTTCCTAGTGTCCTATTTCTGTCTCAAGAGATTAGTTTTTTTGTTTTAATTCTGGAGTTTTAAATAAAGATTCAAGTCAAACCCATTTGGATTTATAAGTTGCTATCCTAGTGCATGAAATTTCTGTTTCAGCACAAGTCTGCTCACCGTATGATTTTACGTTTCTTATTGGTATGTTGGATTGAGCTAATTTTTTAGTATGTTCTGCAACGTTTCGTCCTCTGTAAGCACAAAAATTGGCTTAATTTTTTGACGAGTCTAGCTTAGGGAAAAATGTTCGTTTTGCTGCTGGTACTTTTGTGGACAGATTCTGCCTTGTTTTGTTTTATGCACTCTTTGGGCTTGGAAATCGATTTCCATGATTCTTTCAAGCAAGAGAGTGAACATACAACATAATGAACCTTATTTTATATCTAATGGAGCATTTGATTTGGAATTTTGCACAGCAAGCATGTGATTTTTTTGTCCTTGCTAATCTCACCCCACAGAAAAGGAATGGGAGAAACATGTTTTGTGAAGTTTTTTCACAGGGTATAGAGGAGCTGCGCCTCAAGACATCCAAGAATGGTGAAAGCAATAATATTTGGGATGTGATGAACACCCCACTGGAGCTACACTCTTTTGGTTAGCACACGTCTACTTTCTGTTTTTCTAAGCAAAGCATTTATCGTAGAGACTTGAAGCGTCTAGTTTTTGTTTTTATTTTTTTGTTTTGATAAGACCACCACCATCATTTTATATGAGATCGAGCTACTGGAGTTTGGGGTTGGAATGTATTGTATGCTAGTATTATGACTTGGAATAGGGATGCCATGGTTGATTTGAAGAGCTACATATGTTTGCATGATTTATAGGCTTTTTATGTGTAGAAATTTGCAATAATGTTGTCTTGAGCTATCTCTTATTCATGTCCTTGATGTTAATTGCTGGTTTATTTAGTTTGTCATGAAATGAGTAGTTATATGGACATATGCATACATAGTATCTGGTCAACTATCTCCCTCTTGCTAGCCCAAAAATTTAAAAATTCCAACAAGTAAAAACTTGTTTCCAACACTCCTTAGCCAAGTATTTCCAGTGAGTCCACCATATCTTCCCATTAGCTTCATTGCTATTCCTAGTATGTTCACCATGTTATTGTGTTATTTATGTTCTAAATTAATATATTCACTTTATTAATTGTCATGGGTTGAACTTGGGATAGGACTCTCACGAACTTTTGAAGGCACACTTTTCTTTTTATGCATCTAATAAACATGACCCAATAATGGGAGCCACAAGTTTTGTGTTTGACAAGTGTGTGGTTGGGAGCTAGCTATAAATGTGTATCACCGGAAAGCTTTCAATATTGCACAAAAAAATTTACATTTGGTTGATATCATGTACTTTTGTTTTTGGACTCCTGCCATGCCGAAATGAAATAGAGGAATAGTAAGTTTTGATGAGTAAGTATCTATATGACTAGAGAAACGCATTGGGCCGCTAACCCAAGCCATGCTTTATCATGGTGGAAACTTACTTACAGCTTGAGTGACTCTACAACACATCCTATAATAAAATAAGAAGCTATGCATAATAGTGAATGAAAATAAAAAGGATGATGAGTCTACTCCGTTTGTTCATCTTGTCATTGTAACATGGGCTTGTTTCCATGTCATGGGGCAAGAGGTACCTCTTTGCGGTTCTCTATGATGTCATTAATACTTATTATGATTGTACAAAGCTTATTAGGAATCTTAAGTTGAGTAATCATGGAGTAGGTTTTCACACTCCCGGGGCATGAGGCTTTCAACCACCTTGTCATTCTCATTACTTCAATACTCACAATTTTAAGATGCTAGTGATAAAGGGGCAATGAGAGTCCTAGATCAATGGATACCACATTTCAATTAGTAATTTTAGTTGAATAATTTAGAGGCTAAATAAGACTTGATCATGTTTTACCTCTACTCAATTTTCTCCAAAGTGTCCACCATATTTTCTATTCTCCATTATGCTATTCTTTGACCAATATAGGATTTTATTTTTCATTTTATGTATGCATTTGGTCCATAGTGCTTTTATTTCATTATACACTTTGTGAAATTTCATGAAGCATCTTTGCTCGCATATTTGATATTTCTTACAACATGAATTGTATATTGCTACTCATTTCTAGTATTAATCATTTGATTATATGTAGCATGAATAATCCTCCTTGATATCCCATGATTGTTTCAATATGCAAAACCCATCTTAGTTTTATCACCTTCATACTCGAGGACGAGCATGGGTTAAGCTTGGGGATGTTGATGCATGTAAAAAGCATAGATGAATTTTGCATATTTTCACATGGTTTTCTATTACATATTGCATCATATAAGGGTATAATTCAATGTTTTATAGTATTTTGGGGTTAAATTACAAAGTCCCCAAACTTTTATGGAATTAACCCTGCCTGTCAGAAACCCCGTTGTCTATATTTTTGACGTTTCAGGGGGCAAACTTCCGCGAAATCACCTGAAAATCTGCGGGGGTCATTTTCTTGGAAGGAGAAGACTTGCGGGCGAAGGATCCACGAGAATTGGGCAAGGAGGCCCAAAAGAGGACCCTCCACGCGGCCAGATTCCTTGGCCGCGTGAGAGGCCCCCTTTTGGCCCCTATGGCCCCAATTCCTTCCATCTTCGACTTACCGACTCCGTCTTGACCTAAAACCGACTATAAAAAGGGTCCCCCGTACCCTTACGGAGAGGAGCGCCGCCAAAACACCGAAACACCGAAACAGAGACCTGGAGTTCCAGATTGGAGGGGGAAAACTCCGGCGGGGCGCCGCCGGTGTGATCTCCTACCCCTCCAACGTCATCTCCATCGACATCTCCACGAAGAGGGAGTAGTCCACCCCAGGGCTATTGGTTTGTGGAAGTAACACTTGTATCTCTCTCTCTATGTGCTTCACTAATTAGATCCGTATGAGCTGCCTCACATGATTACGGGCACCGTTGTAATTCCTATGTGGTGGATCTTTTCTATGAGTTATTGAATCTGAGATTGCAATTGTTTCTCTTGAGTTATTTGAGTAGATGTATCTTATGTACCCCGTTCTTATTTGCTAGCTTTGATCAATCTAGTTCTTGAGAGCGTGTGTGGGGTGATGGGTGCATTAGTTGGAGTAACGGGGGGTGGCTAATGCTGTGAAAGTGACAGAAGTTCAGCGATCCACTTAGGTTTTGTTAAACCTTTCTTACTTACCTCACTAGGGATAAAAAGGAGTACCTTGTTACCGGGGATTTGAAGTGACACTAATCAATCTCCATGACTAGATCTAGCAAGTTCTTACTTCAACTTCATGTCACATTGCTTAAAGCTATACTCTGGTTTTTCCTTAATTATCGAGGTGTTATGATTTATTTCGCATCTTGGTGGAGTATAAGAGGGATCAATATGACCGTAGAGATCTCTATGCTAGGACGTGATTCCCATATGAAAGTACTCAATGTTAAACATGTTATTGTAATCTCACATGTTATTCTTTATGTCCACCGTCTACCACTTTATTTGAGAGAATGCAAGTGTGAAACCATGAACCCCGGCCCTAATTTAAATATAAGAAAACACTCTAGTTACTTTGCTGCAATTTACTTTACTTTCACTTTACTTTACTTGCATCTCCAATTCGAATTTACATTATCTCCATCACCACTTGCATCACAAAAATACAAAAACAATCCATTGCATATTTATTTTCTCATTTGCATTTAGTAGTAGATTTAATTATTGCACATTTACTTTCAGTTTTGCATTGCAATTTAGAAGTCTCACACCTTGTGCTTGACAACCACTTGGTGAGGTTGAGGGCACAAAATTCTCTACTTGTTTGCAGGATCCTGGAGGAAGCTTGGAAGACAACTGCTGAAATACTGGCTCCCCAAGAGTTCGATATAAACCCTCGAGTCACCCTCGTGGGGAAGAAGGCTTGCCACTAGCTACACACTCTGCACTTGGAGTCTCAACCTGGCCATCAATACGTCATAAACATATCTATAACTTCTGATGTTCCATTTTGTTTTCATGTTATTTGCTAGAAGTTTGCTATACACTTTATGTAATTTTTATCAATTTCTGGGACTAACCTATTGACAACATCCCACACCATAAGACGGCGCACCCCCTGGCCGTGCCATGGGGTGGTGTGGCCCCCCTGGCCGCCAACCGACGTTGCCCTGTCACCTATTTATTCCCCTCGGAGGGTTAACCCTAAAACAATCAACCTTTTTCACGAAAAACACCCGAGGTCGCCATCATCGTCAACCCTAGTTCGGGAGGGTTCTAGAGCTCTCCCCGGCACCCTGCCGGGATGGGAAATCATCACCGAAGGGCTTTATACCACCATGCCTGCCTCTAGAATGATGCGTGAGTATTTCATCCTTGGACTACGGGTCCATAGCAGTAGCTAGATGGTTGTTCTCTCCTCCTTATGCCTCATGTTTAGATCTTGTGAGCTGCCCTACATGATCAAGATCATCTTATTGTAATGCTACATGTTGTGTTTGCTGGGATCCGGTGAAGATTCAATGCTATGTCTCTTGATTATCAATCTATCATGTTATTTTCATGTGTATGTTATTTATGATCTTGCATGCTCTCCGTTGTAGTAGATGCTCTCGCCAAGTAGATGCTAGTGACTCTAAGAAGGATTATTTATCCTCGATAGTGGGTTCATGCCTCCCTTGCATCTGTGATCGAGTGACAGAAACGTGACAGACGGGGGATGTGTTGTTTCCATTAGGGAGAAAACAATGATGTTTACATTGTTTGCATTACACACTTTTCTTAATGCAATTATCTATTGCTTGCAACTTAATACCCAAGGATTGCTCGGATGACATTCTGAGGGAGGATTATTAGTCATAGATGCAGTTGGATAACGGTCTATGAGTCTTGTTGTAACGCCCACATGAATCACATAGTAATCATCATGTCATGCATGTTTCAATATTTATCAATTGCCCAGTTGTAATTTATTCTCCACACATGTTATTTATCTTCCTTGGAGAGACACCACTAGTGAACTGTGGACCCCGGTCCATTTCCTCATACTAATAATACAGCCACTCCAATTACTGTTTTCACACGGTTTCTACTATTTTCACATTGTTTTCCTACTGTTTTCCCCACCATACGTTTAACCGCTTTGTTTTCAGCAAAACCGGTGAGATTGACAACCTCACTGCTTCGTTCGGGCAAAGTAAATTGATTGTGTTGTGTAGGTTGCACATTGCTGCTGAACCGGTAGCGCGCCCTGATGTCCCACAAGTATAGGGGATCATGTGTAGCCTTTGAGATAAGTAAGAGTGTCGAACAACGAGGAGCTAAAGGTAGGATAAATAATCTCTCAATTTCAATCAATCACTGATACAACTCTACACACACTAAACATTTGCATTATCTAGGAAATAAAACTAGAGCAATAATACGGGTATGAGAGATAGCTTTGAAAGATAATAAATACAATAAAGTAAATGTTAGTGCTGCAGCAATAAAATATACTAAGTAACCATAAACTAACAGTACCAAGAGTGTGGAAAAGTGGTCATAATTGTGGTGGCTTTGTCCAAGATTAATTAGTGAAGATATCGGGTTCATTGTCTTCGAAGCAGTTTTCTATGTGGGAGAGGCAAAGCTAACAAGATCTCACTATCCAATGATTGCAATTACTTATGATTGGAACTCTAGCAAACATCTGTAACTATTAGAAGATACATTAAGGTAAAAATACCCAACCATAGCCTTAAGTTAATGGTCCTCTTACTCCCATACGTGTAACTAACCGGTTTGAGTCCTTAGGTTTCTGTCACTCCGGCAGAACTATGTCCCTTCCTTTGCACATACTACTAACCCTATGGTGTTGATCCAAGTGCGCACAAATATAATGGACACCAAAGGACAGTACCATATGAACATACAACTCTAATGAACCAAAGACATTCAACCAAGCAATCAAAAGACAAATAAACTACACAAAAATGACATAGATTATAGGATAAATATTATAGCATCAAACACCATGTTTACATAGGACGGTACATAGGTTTGTGGGAGGATGAACCACTGAATACAAGGAGGTGATGATTATGGAGGTGTTGGTTAAGGCGGCATCATGGCGGAGAGGATGGAGAAGGGGCATCACGTGAGGTGCAGGGCGGCGCCGGCGGCGGCCGCGTAGGGGGATCCTCCTGCGCCGGTCGGCAATCATGGGGGAGCGCCGCCCCTTAGCCCCCTTCCTCCATGGCTTCTTGGTGCTGTAGATGAGCTCTCCCCTTTGAAGATGAGACCATGGGGGAGGCAAAATTCGTGGCTTTTGTTGGCTGCCCAAGAATTAGGGTTTTCCTCTCGTTATATGTGATGGGACAATGCTCCCCGGCCCTCCGATGGATGGCCCCTTGATCTAAAGGCTCTTGGGAACCTCTAGGACCTTCCTAGGGACCCCTCTCAGCCCCAAAGTCGTGTCTTGGCCGAATCCATCAAATATGGTAAGAGTTGGACTCAATCCCGTCACCGATTCCCGTAATCAGATATATATCCTCCAGTAAAATGGGTCCACAGGTCGCATACGAACTCGGATTGTGCTGTTCTTGGGCTTAAATGAAAGGTTTGGAAATGGCCAACAACTTTGTAGGCAATTTTATCTTCATTTGACGTTGTCTTTGGGGGTAAAACTGATGATCTCTAAAAACTATTGGTGGACAGATTTCAGGAAAGTCAGAGTCCTTTTCCAACAAGTCTCTTTTTGTGTTTTCTTGTTAATTCCTACACATCAGAGAGTAAAACAAGAACATTGTGCACTCTTTCAACTATTAATAGTTTAGTCCAAATAAATCATAAACTTTATATAAAAACAAGTGTCAAAAGCATAATATTAGCATGAAACAATCAAAAATTATAGATACGTTATGGACGTATCAACATCTCCAAGCTTAATTCCTGCTCGTCCTCGAGTAGGTAAATGATAATAAAGTTATTTTTGATTGTAAATGCTATGATCAGGTCCTTAACAATTGCATTATGTATGGATAGTAAAACTTAGCAATCATGTTACCTAATGAAAAGTATCAATGACCTAAGAGCTCATAACATGAAATTTATAAACATCAACAAGATTGTAATGATCATAATAAAGCATGGTAGAGTGGCATCTCGCTTGCCCATAATTGTGGAGAAAAACATAAATGCCAGGGCACCTCTGAAGCTCAAGGGAAGACTAGAAGTAAAGATATCAAAGATATAAGCATCAAAGTTATACCACAATCAACCGTGCTTTAGGACAAACACATCACACTAAGAATGGCAATTATGCTCTCAAGAAGGTTCTCAAAGAATATGGTGGAGACTCAACATAAAAATAAAAGAAAGGCCCTTCGCGGAGGGAAGCAGGGATCACTCATGTGCTAGAGCTTTTATTTTATTAAACAGAGGTATTAAAAGTTTGACACTCCTCCCATCCATCTTACACAAACCATGGCTAACCGAATCCTCGGGTGCCTGCCAACAATCACATGCCATAGAGGAGTGTCTATATTTTAAGAGAGGTGTATGCTAGGGTCAACGAATGGTATACAGAAAATATAGTACGTCACAAGCCAACTAGATTTCACAAGAGCGGCTCCCATATGAAGGACGCATCTGGGTAGAAGGTCATCCCTCTTTCTCTTTTGTTTACACAATTATGCTTTGACTGATAAATCAGGAGCAAAAATAGTGAAGAGAATTGGTTTGCATTAATTTGGGGTTGGGCACCCCGCTGCCAGCTCTTCTATCAATTGGATAAGCGGATGAATACACTAGTCCATGGTATGAAATCCAATCAACAAGTTAGATAAAGATTCTCTATTTACGTCCTCATGAGCAAAAAGAAGAACACAAAACAGGAGTAATTTTGAAAGTTTTAAAGGTAGCACATGAGCAATTTACTTTGGAGTGGCAGTTAAATACCACATGGGAGTTTATAGTGGACTCTGTGGAATAACTTGGTTTTTAGGGATTTGGAGGCACGAGTAGAGCTCATACTCAGTGAAAGTAAAGGTTAGCAATAGACTGGGAAGCGACAATCAAGAGAGCAATAATTACCATAATCATGTTTGCGACAAAATAAAATTAAGTGAGGCATAAAATTGATACCAGAACTCTGAGGCAAAATAAATCATCGAGGCTTATTGACTTTTTGTTTTCAGTCTTAGCACGCGTTAGCATGTGCCAAGTCGATTCAAATGAAACAAACAGAGGAGGATACCACAATGTCATACCCTACTATGAATAGGACAATGCATGTTAAGATCAAGATGACATAATATACACTATTAGCAAGTTGAAACTAACCATAAGAAAACATAAACTACTAAACAATATCATTTGCACATCATTGTTAAGTTTAGTAAACTTCGAACCACCTCTCTAAACAGGAGATAAATAAAAGATATGACGATCAATTTATTAATATAGCTGGTGTTTGATGCTAAGACAAATAAATAGTAAGATAGAGACGCTCCAAGTTTATTCAAGTTTCTATGTTGCTCGAAGAACTAAGTTTAAAGGTTTGCAAACCGAGGGGTTGTTGATGAAGAGGGATGCGGAGACATCCCCAAGATTATAACTTTGGACATTCTTCAATATTTCTCTATTTGGTGTTCCTTCATTCTCTGTGAAAAAACTTCAACACAAAAACTTTCCCCTTCTTTTCTGCGGTTAGACATTAGTGCAATAGATAATATTTCCAAAGTGCCGCTATTAAAACAAATCAAATTTTGTTTTAGAATTACAGAAAGGTTGCTTAAGTGGCCAACTTCTAAATAAAAGGTAAGACCCAAAAGGACTAAAATGAAAACGTAAAAGAGGCCACTCTTGCAACAAAAGTCAGAATCTGTTCAGAAAAACAACAGCTGCAAAACGTAATTTTTAGATTCACTTAAAAATGTCAGAATTGTTTTCCAATTTTTTTGCATGCAGAGTATTAGATGATACATAACGTGTAAAAAATTCATGGATTTTCTAGTTTCCGGTAAAATATGAAAAATCGTGGAGTGGGCAGTAGATGCTGAAAACAGAAAAGCCATTTTTTTACATATGTATCAACTAAGCCAAATGGGTAAAACTTGGTACTTTATTTTTGATAAACTAAGAGACCAGAGTCTAAACAAGATCTAAAAATTCTAGCTACATCAAGGGAAACAAAACAAAACTGAAAGCAAATGTAACAGCCCAATTTTTGGAAGACAGGAAAAACTTGTTTCAATAACACAAAAATCAGGGCCAACAAAAACTTTTTAATATGTTTGACTAATGTTTGTGTTTATTTTCTATGTTCTTGTTGATTGTGTTTTTGTTTGTGTTTGTTAACAACTAACATTAAAACCAATGATCATTAACTTTCTTAAAACACAACCTTTGTGATCAAGTCATGACAAGAAAACTTATCCTCTTCATCCATCACACTCTTTTGGCAAAAACCTTTTTGAAAATATTTTGATTTTAGAAGAAACCCAAAGGCCAAGTTTTGAGAAAACAAAAGATAATTTCCAAAACTATATGAAAATTATTTTGGAGCTAATCACGTCCAACCTGTTTTCAACCAATATGTTTTTTTGCAAGTATTTCAAAAACTCCTTCTCACTTCCTTCTTTTGCAAAAACAATAAGAGGGGACTATGTTACCCATGTGTTATACCTCAATTGTATTCTTTTGGAAATAACAACTTTTGAGCTGAACCCCTTTATAAAATCCTCTTGTCATGGTATGTCTTGATCACTACCTAAAATTAACACTTGAGAAGAACACCTGGAAATTAATTTGAGGAACTCAGTTGTGTGAGTGATCTTGTGTGTCTTGTTATTTTATCTGCTTGTTGTGTGATCTTATCTTGTGTTTGCTTGAAGGATTTATTTCTGTTTATTGATTAATGTGTGTTGTTTTATGCAAATAAAACCTAGTAAGAGCAAGATCAAACATAAATACCATATTCCCTCTCATGTCCATATCATCTTCTGTTTTCTTAAAAATCTCCAACTTTGGGGACAGACTTCTATGACAAATCTTGAGATGATCATCATACATCTCCTTATCTATATCTATGCTATCCATACAAGTTGTTATTTTGGTTATTCAAACTCTTTTGTATCATCTATTAAAGTCCTTTGGAAGGCATCCCCAAAAGAATGAGCATATCTCCCTCATTATGAAGCAATTTGCCCTTGTTACTCCAAACCACTCCTCTTTGTTTTCAGGAACAATGAACCTACCCTTGTCATATCCATGACCTATACATCACCTTCATATGGTCCATTTATTTTCCAAAGACCATTTGATTATTTATCTCTCATGGGTTTTAAACTATTAAATAAACTCCTGTTTTCACCATTTTTCCACTTGGTGCCTCAAATATTTTCAAAAGAGTTGTTTACTAAAAATCACTTTTGAGACCTATATCATGTACTATCTCATCCCAACTCAAAAATATTTTTTTTAAAAGCATTTTACTATTTATTATTTTCCATTTTCCACAAAGGCCAGAAATGGATTTTAAAATATTTTGTGAATAAAAGTATTTCCTAAAATCTTGCAAAAATTACCCAACATTCCTATGGTCATGTGGGACTTACTTATACAAAAACATTTGCAAGTTGTTATGAAATTTTTGGAGAAAACATTTAAAAACAGTTTCTGCCATTTTTGAATTTCCAAAATTTTGTGAAAGAAATGTTTTTAGAAAACTTTGAGACCACCATCCCTAGACTCCATTTTTCATACTCTATACAATGGACATGCTTTTGCACCTATGTTCTATTCAAAATTCTGGTGAAAACAAGTAAAAACCTTCTCTGTTGTTTTTGGGCACTATGGAGTTCATGTCTCTACTAGTCTATTCTTGTACTCTCTCTGCCTCTCTCCTGTTATGTGAGGTAGAAAACCTCCCCCTCACTCTCCTGGACATGGTATACCTACCCCTGCACATCCCTCTCTTCCTCTCTCCAATCCATCAACATGAGGACAAGGATGGTGGCACTCACCATTTTTCTACTCTCCCTCACCACCATCCAAACCAGGAGCTACCCGTGCTCCACAGGGTCTAACTCCCACTCTTGATCCTCCCTGGCAAGACCCCTTCTCTTCCCCTTGTCCCTTTCCTCCATTTCCATGAGCTGGCCATGGCGCCCAGATCACGCACGCCACGTCGCTCACGTTCCAACACTTGGAACACATGCCCGAGCTCCAAACCTTGTCCATCAGCTCCGTGAGCCTCCCAGGAATACGCCCGTGCCTCACATCCCTTCTCTCTCGCTCTCCCTCTCCCTCGACTCACTGTCAAACACCTGCGGGTGCCGAGGCGCGTTGAAGTTTCTCCACCACTCCAGACCTCCTCCTCCTCTCTAATCCCTCCTAGAGGATGTGCTAAGCACGAGAACTCGCCATGCATCCTCCTCCATGCCTTATCCCGCTCGTGTCCGCTCGCTCTGAGCACCGCACGGACGTGCCCGCTGTCGTTCATGGCGCGGCCACTTGAGGTCTCGTTTTTCACTGTCCAACTAGCCCCACCACCTCCACACACTCCCAATCGAGTTCTTGCACTAAACCCCTCTCTCTAGCCTTGCTGTTCACCGAAATCGAGCCCAACCTCGGCGCGGGTGAAAGCCCCATCGAGCCATCAAATCAGGACATCTCCGCTCCTTCAGTCTGTTTCTATACCTCCCTGGGATCTTCCTTAAGCTCCTGCCCTCTTCATTGTAGCATTTTTCTCCTTGCAGGTGCGGGCGCATGGTCGACCTAGGTCCGCCGCCGCGGGTTCCCGCCGAGAGCACTGTTGCGGCCCTCCAGCGAGGCCAGCGTTGGGGGCATAGGCTCCGTGCCCTCTTCCTGGTCCTCGTGGTGCTTCCTGCGTTTCCAGGAGACTACGGGAGGCACCAGCGGCGAGCCCGCGTCTCCTCAGCGGCTGCCGGAGAGGACGCCGCCGCGTCTTCTGGTCGTCGCCGGCTGGTGCGGACGCGGCTTCCTCATAGCCGTCGGATCTGCATCCTGCGGGGCATTTTGAAAGAAGGATTCTTCTAATCTCACCCGTCGATGAGTGATCCAACGGCCACTTACCGTTTCACCGCGCGCGCGCTGGCCAGCGGGCCGGCCTGCCTCCGTGCGGCCCAACTTCTCCAGATCTGGCCCTTTGCCATTTGTTTCTGCAGGTTGAAATTATTTTTCCAATAGGTCTGTTTCTGGAGGTTTACTTTAAATCCAAATAAAAATGTTAATAAGAAAATCTTGCCAAACCAAAAATCACAGAGGTAGATCTACAAAATCTTAACCACCTCCAACTTGTAGATCTTGATTCTGTGTTATATTTTAGGAGAAATAAAATAAATGGCAGAGACACTCATGAACACCATTTCTTTAATAACTTGAGTTTTAAGTATCCAAATCTTGCAAACTCAACTATTCTGAGTAGCCCTTGATTATATCTATCTGTTGAAGTTGGCCTTGTGTAGACTTGAGTTGTTATGTGAAAATGACATGCATGTTAGGTTTTAGACCAGAGAGCACTTCTGTGAATTATTTAATTTTAGTGGCGATGAGTTTTGAAGTGAATCCAATTGTGTTGCTTTGGTAATGACTAGGATCACCTTATACTAGCTTTTCATGATGTTAGGAGTTATAGAATAGGATTGGTGCAATATTTAGTGTTTAACCATTTTCTGCATATTATACTTGATTTCATGCTTGAGTGAGCTCTAGGTCAAATAGTCTTGCATGATAGTTTTAGATGATTTTCTGCCATAGTTGCTATTTGCATGCTTAAATTTTGAGGCATTGAGTAGATTGTTATTTTGTTATTACTAGCATGTATAGGTGTTGTTTTCTCTGTTATTTGGATGCCATCTTACAGATCCATCATGTTATAATAAATCATGCTTGATGATCTCTTATGGTTATGCATGTATGCATGTCTAATTAGCCCCTTTTGCATGTCTAGTTTTAACAGATGTTTTGCTCCATGATTCTTTTCATGTATTTAGTGATGCCATGATATGTTTGGTATTGTTTTTTCTCTGTTATTAGGTTGTTTAGCTACTGGTTATATTAGTTCTCCATGTTTAGAAAAGCATGCGTTACTATGGGCTTGTAGTATTGCTTGTTATTATTTTCCTATGCATGTGTAGTTGTTTCTAGATTGTTTTCTTGATATTTTGTTCATCCTCATGAATGACCAGAGAGTCATTTGACCTTATTTGAGCATGTTATGAGAGTGGCACACCCACTGGACTCATGCCATTTTGGTTGAGGATCCATAACATCAATTCTAGTGCTATTCATGGGTGTTGTCTGTGCATGTTCTGCTTGTTGGTGTGCACCCTAGTAATTTTGTTTGTGAGTGTACTTGTTTGATGAAATGATTGCTGTATGTTTACTTTTTGTCAAGTGCTTGCCTTGTTTTGGTTCTGATTGGGTGTTTTCCTTTTTGTGTTTACGACGTTAGATAATGAAGACGATATTATTTTCCGGAGAGGTTTTTATTGCAACTCTTGTTTATTTCAAGAGCAAGACCAAGACCAGTGCCAAGGCAAGCCATTCTAAATGCTTGCTGTTGTTTTACTTATCATTATCTATCATGCATGTTTTACTTCTGAAGTTTTACAAAAGTTTTATTCAAAAACTATTCTTTTAAGTGGACTATACCACTATCTGTTTTATGTATCTAATCTTCTATACCCACTATATAATCTTGGTGTTACCAAGCCCTTTAGCCATTTTAGTATCATAGCTTAACCAACTTAAGTCCCCTAGTGGACATTTTAACTTGATGGTTTTGGAAAGAAAAAGCTTGGAAAAACCCCGAGGAAAGGTGGGACCTTGTCCGAGGGAGGTTTGTGAAGAAGGAAATGTTTTCGACTTGTTTTCCAAAAATGACACATAACCTAGTCTTCGCCGGACAACCAAGCCGCGCTACCACATTACCCAATATGGGAACGGGGTCTAGCTAATTACTTGTCGGTGTTAGTCCGTGTCTACCACAAAGTGCTATAGGGGTTAGAGTCCCCCGAACCGAATTGTCGCCGGGAGGGAGAAACGGGACATTCACAGTGTGGGATTAAGTTCACTACCGGTTGCAGCAATTGGGTCTCCTTCCATGGCGGTGTGTTGTCAGGGGAAACCGGATCGATACGGCTGACTCACTCGGTGCCGGGGAGAACAAACCCAGTTGAAGAGGTAGTCATTTACTAACACTGACATAGTGGATGGTTAGGACCAGTTATCCGATGTTTGCATACTGTCTCGGACAGTCCGTGGTTGTTCATGGCGGATGTACTGGATCTTGTGGATTGTGTACACCTCTGCAGAGCAAAACTATTCAGAATAGCCGCGTCCTCGGATATGGACAGTTGAATGGCCATGTAGCTAGCATTGTGTCAATGTTTTCAAAAAAGCTGGAAAGGTGCTTTCAGAACTTGTACCTGGGAGGTACGTTGAAAGGGAATGATTGTACCTTTGAGGTACGGGAAATATGATGGTTTTGAAGAGGTGATTTTTCCAAGAAGTTTTGCAAAGAAAAAAAACTTTCTTTTATTTAGAATGCTTTATCAAAACCTTGTGGACATGCAATATCTACAAGAGAAACAAAATATCTTTTGAAGTATCTTCTTCAACAAAAACAACTAAAACTTGTGCAACCATGATGTGTCTTCAATTCATCATGGCTAGTTGAACCTTAATTAAAGCCTTCCTATCACCTATATATATGCATACTTGCATGTTTAGCTTTCATTTGGGGTGTCTTGCGGAGTACATTCAAACGTACTCACATTGGTTTCGTCCCTGGCTATTGTCTTAGCCAGACTTTGAGCAGAAACCCGGAGAACCTGAAGAAGATGGTGTCGCTGACGGCTATGCGAACTAGGAACATCTCCGAGTCAGTAGCCTGTAGGTAGTCAAGGCGTGACTTGGGTTTACCACGAGTTTGTTTTGCAGTCTTCCGCTGTTTTTAGTGTGTGTTCCTGCCCTGCGTGGCAGTTGTTTTCAACTGAGTCAAGTGACCAGTTGTGTAAGCCGTGTATTCGTGTAGTGGATGTTGTAATCTGCAATGCCAACTCAAGTATGTTGTTCACGACTAACTGATCATGTGATCGTGAATGTATGCATACTGGAGGTCTCGGACTGCTAGTCTGGGGTCCCCACAGAGTTGGTATCAGAGCCATCCTGACTTTAGGAGACCTTAGTTTAGCATGGACGTCAGATAGGAAACAAAACTACTTTTGGTAAAAACTATATTACTCCCTAAAATGTTTTATCTAAGGAACCCTAAGCATGGTTTCCATTTTCCTCATATTTAAAAAAAATTACTGTCTGGTTTATAAAACAGAAGTTTTGAAAGAAAAACAGAGAAAATAGTTAACATCTCTTTTTGTCCTTTGTTTTCATGGCTCAAAATGTTTTGTAAATAAATAAATATGAGTTTATAAAATTTTGGTTTTCATTTAAAAGTATATCAAAAAGTTTTCTTCTGTTATCTTTACAGTTACATACTTGGCGATGTCCCGAGAAGACCGTTGTAGTAAGCAACCCGAAGAAAAAGAAGCTTCCTTCCGAAGGCCTCAACATCAAGATGAGATAAAGAGGAGACTTCAACAACCCTTTTGTCGACCTAGCCTCATAGGAATTGATAGGTTTCGCTCAGTTGTTTTACCTGAGCTACCCGTTCTTCAGCGGTAATAAACGTTTGCTGGTACTAAAGTTACCTTGTTTGTCGATTGCCTGTGTGCTAATTATGTGTTTTTACTGTTGCGTTGTGTTTTTACTTGCTCCCTTGTTGTGTGTGTTTTCAACTTATTTTTTTTTCATGTGTGTCTCAAGCATGCCTTTTTCGTCAAAGCAAAGTCACCACACTTTCATTCTCTTGCTCTTTTCATGTTTGTTTGCAAAACCCCTTTTTGGCATGTCGGCCTTAGTTACACTTTTGTTATCTCTTCAAAAAGTCTGACTTAGCAAAAAGCTCTTTTTAAAAGTTTTATCCCCCATCCCCTCATGAGAAGTGCAAGGTATGGAACGCTCTCTACTACAACCCGAGAGCCCGAGATCTCTGAAGATCTCTGAAATCTTCTTCAAGACGGATGACGGACCTCACGTGCCATTTTGGGCAACTAACTCAAGAGCCGTCATGAAGAACGACGAATTCAGATTCAAGCCCGAGTCAAAGCGAGTTGTGTCTCGCAATTCCAACAAAACTTTACCAAACTAACACTACTAACATAACTATCTAATTGTTAGACTAACATCTAACCGAAGGTTTGCAAAAGGCACTAGCTAGTTTTCCCGAGGGAAAGCTAACTATGTGACCCTAAATCACCTATGAAGACGCCTGCAAAGCTCCATGAAGATCAAGACACAATGGAATCTTCCACTACCTGCCATCCCACCAAGTAAAAAAATGAGACGAAGATGAAGATAATACTCGAGAACCTACAAAGACTAATCAAAGGGGGGAAGCATCCGCACTTCAACGCAGTCAACCACTCAAGAAGCAAAGAAGCATATAGGAGTTTCCTGACAGCTTTCCTAACAGTAATCGGAGAGAGTCAAGTCTACGGACCTGACGCCCTGTGAGGTCAGATGGTTGCCGTGGGTAACTATCTGCGATAACCCTAAGAGAAGACTAGGTCCAGACAACGACAGAAGATCTACGAAGCAGCAAAATTAAGACCCTTCATTAGCTTGTGTCGTTCCACCAACATCAACATCAAGGACATGAAGTGTCAAGTGAACATATCCATCTCCTCGACAAGCAATATTCTAACAACATCAACACCTCGAGTTCTCAGAAGACCACCTCGTGAAAGTATCATCTTTTACAAAAAAAAATGAAGAAGCCCGAGACTCTTGTTTTTAGTTACATTCTTAAGTACCCACTTACGAATCTCGGGGACGAGATTCATTTTAAGGGGGGAAGAGATGTAACAGCCCAATTTTTGGAAGACAGGAAAAACTTGTTTCAATAACCCAAAAATCAGGGCCAACAAAAACTTTTTAATATGTTTGACTAATGTTTGTGTTTCTTTTCTATGTTCTTGTTGATTGTGTTTTTGTTTGTGTTTGTTAACAACTAACATTAAAACCAATGATCATTAACTTTCTTAAAACACAACCTTTGTGATCAAGTCATGACAAGAAAACTTATCCTCTTCACCCATCACACTCTTTTGGCAAAAACCTTTTTGAAAATATTTTGATTTTAGAAGAAACCCAAAGGCCAAGTTTTGAGAAAACAAAAGATAATTTCCAAAACTATATGAAAAGTATTTTGGAGCTAATCACCTCCAACCTATTTTCAACCAATATGTTTTTTTTTGCAAGTATTTCAAAAACTCCTTCTCACTTCCTTCTTTTGCAAAAACAATAAGAGGGGACTATGTTACCCATGTGTTATACCTCAATTGTATTCTTTTGGAAATAACAACTTTTGAGCTGAACCCCTTTATAAAATCCTCTTGTCATGGTATGTCTTGATCACTACCTAAAATTAACACTTGAGAAGAACACCTGGAAATTAATTTGAGGAACTCAGTTGTGTGAGTGATCTTGTGTGTCTTGTTATTTTATCTGCTTGTTGTGTGATCTTATCTTGTGTTTGCTTGAAGGATTTATTTATGTTTATTGATTAATGTGTGTTGTTTTATGCAAATAAAACCTAGCAAGAGCAAGATCAAACATAAATACCATATTCCCTCTCATGTCCATATCATCTTCTGTTTTCTTAAAAATCTCCAACTTTGGGGACAGACTTCTATGACAAATCTTGAGATGATCATCATACATCTCCTTGTCTATATCTATGCTATCCATACAAGTTGTTATTTTGGTTATTCAAATTCTTTTGTATCATCTATTAAAGTCCTTTGGAAGGCATCCCCAAAAGAATGAGCATATCTCCCTCATTATGAACCAATTTGCCCTTGTTACTCCAAACCACTCCTCTTTGTTTTCAGGACCAATGAACCTACCCTTCTCATCTCCATGACCTATACATCACCTTCATATGGTCCATTTATTTTCCAAAGACCATTTGATTATTTATCTCTCATGGGTTTTAAACTATTAAATAAACTCCTGTTTTCACCATTTTTCCACTTGGTGCCTCAAATATTTTCAAAAGAGTTGTTTACTAAAAATCACTTTTGAGACCTATATCATGTACTATCTCATCCCAACTCAAAAATATTTGTTTTAAAAGCATTTTACTATTTATTATTTTCCATTTTCCAAAAAGGCCAGAAATGGATTTTAAAATATTTTGTGAATAAAAGTATTTCCTAAAATCTTGGAAAAATTACCCAACATTCCTATGGTCATGTGGGACTTAATTATACAAAACATTTGCAAGTTGTTATGAAAATTTTGGAGAAAACATTTAAAAACAGTTTCTGCCATTTTTGAATTTCCAAAATTTTGTGAAAGAAATGTTTTTAGAAAACTTTGAGACCACCATCCCTAGACTCCATTTTTCATCCTCTATCCAATGGACATGCTTTTGCACCTATGTTCTATTCAAAATTCTGGTGAAAACAAGTAAAAACCTTCTCTGTTGTTTTTGGGCACTATGGAGTTCATGTCTCTACTAGTCTATTCTTGCACTCTCTCTGCCTCTCTCCTGTTATGTGAGGTAGAAAACCTCCCCCTCACTCTCCTGGACATGGTATACCTACCCCTGCACATCCCTCTCTTCCTCTCTCCCATCCATCAACATGAGGACAAGGATGGTGGCACTCACCATTTTTCTACTCTCCCTCACCACCATCCAAACCAGGAGCAACCCATGCTCCACAGGGTCTAACTCCCACTCTTGATCCTCCCTGGCAAGGCCCCTTCTCTTCCCCTTGTCCCTTTCCTCCATTTCCATGAGCTGGCCATGGCGCCCAGATCACGCACGCCACGTCGCTCACGTTCCAGCACTTGGAACACATGCCCGAGCTCCAAACCTTGTCCATCAGCTCCGTGAGCCTCCCAGGAATACGCCCGTGCCTCACATCCCTTCTCTCTCGCTCTCCCTCTCCCTCGACTCACTGTCGAACACCTGCAGGTGCCGAGGCGCGTTGAAGTTTCTCCACCACTCCATACCTCCTACTCCTCTCTAATCCCTCCTAGAGGATGTGCTAAGCACGGGAACTCGCCAGGCATCCTCCTCCCTGCCCTATCCCGCTCGTGTCCGCTCGCTCTGAGCACCGCACGGACGTGCTCGCCGTCGTTCATGGCGCGGCCACTTGAGGTCTCGTTTTTCACTGTCCAACTAGCCCCACCACCTCCACACACTCCCAATCGAGTTCTTGCACTAAAACCCCTCTCTCTAGCCTTGCTGTTCACCGGAATCGAGCCCAACCTCGGCGCGGGTGAAAGCCCCATCGAGCCATCAAATCAGGACATCTCCGCTCCTTTAGTCTCTTTCTATACCTCCCTGGGATCTTCCTTGAGCTCCTGCCCTCTTCATTGTAGCATTTTTCTCCTTGCAGGTGCGGGCGCATGGTCGACCTAGGTCCGCCGCCGCGGGTTCCCGCCGAGAGCACTGTTGCGGCCCTCCAGCGAGGCCAGCGTTGGGGGCATAGGCTCCGTGCCCTCTTCCTGGTCCTCCTGGTGCTTCCTGCGTTTCCAGGAGACTACGGGAGGCACCAGCGGCGAGCCCGCGTCTCCTCAGTGGTTGTCGGAGAGGACGCCGTCGCGTCTTCTGGTCGTCGCCGGCTGGTGCGGACGCGGCTTCCTCATAGCCGTCGGATCCGCATCCTGCGGGGCATTTTGAAAGAAGGATTCTTCTAATCTCGCCCGTCGATGAGTGATCCAACTGCCACTTACCGTTTCGCCGCGCGCGCGCTGGCCAGCGGGCCGGCCTGCCTCCGTGCGGCCCAACTTCTCCAGATCTGGCCCTTTGCCATTTGTTTCTGCAGGTTGAAATTATTTTTCCAATAGGTCTGTTTCTGGAGGTTTACTTTAAATCCAAATAAAAATGTTAATAAGAAAATCTTGCCAAACCAAAAATCACAGAGGTAGATCTACAAAATCTTAACCACCTCCAACTTGTAGATCTTGATTCTGTGCAATATTTTAGGAGAAATAAAATAAATGGCAGAGACACTCATGAACACCATTTCTTTAATAACTTGAGTTTTAAGTATCCAAATCTTGCAAACTCAACTATTCTGAGTAGCCCTTGATTATATCTATCTGTTCAAGTTGGCCTTGTGTAGACTTGAGTTGTTATGTGAAAATGACATGCATGTTAGGGTTTAGACCAGAGAGCACTTCTGTGAATTATTTAAATTTAGTGGTGATGAGTTTTGAAGTGAATCCAATTGTTTTGCTTTGCTAATGACTAGGATAACCTTATACTAGCTTTTCATGATGTTAGGAGTTATAGAATAGGATTGGTGCAATATTTAGTGTTTAAAATTTTCTGCATATTATACTTGATTTCATGCTTGAGTGAGCTCTAGGTCAAATAGTCTTGCATGATAGTTTTAGATGATTTTCTGCCATAGTTGTTATTTGCATGCTTAAATTTTGAGGCATTTAGTATATTGTTATTTTGTTATTACTAGCATGTCTAGTTGTTGTTTTCTCTATTATTTGGATGCCATCTTACAGATCCATCATGTTATAATAAATCATGCTTGATGATCTCTTATGGTTATGCATGTATGCATGTCTAATTAGCCCCTTTTGCATGTCTAGTTTTAACAGATGTTTTGCTCCATGATTCTTTTCATGTATTTAGTGATGCCATGATATGTTTGGTATTGTTTTGTCTCTGTTATTAGGTTGTTTAGCTACTGGTTATATTAGTTCTCCATGTTTAGAAAAGCATGCGTTACTATGGGCTTGTAGTATTGCTTGTTATTATTTTCCTATGCATGTGTAGTTGTTTCTAGATTGTTTTCTTGATATTTTGTTCATCCTCATGAATGACCAGAGAGTCATTTGACCTTATTTGAGCATGTTATGAGAGTGGCACACCCACTGGACTCATGCCATTTTGGTTGAGGATCCATAACATCAATTCTAGTGCTATTCATGGGTGTTGTCTGTGCATGTTCTGCTTGTTGGTGTGCACCCTAGTAATTTTGTTTGTGAGTGTACTTGTTTGATGAAATGCGTGCTGTATGTTTACGTTTTTTCAAGTGCTTGCCTTGTTTTGGTTCTGATTGGGTGTTTTCCTTTTTGTGTTTACGACGTTAGATAACGAAGACGATATTATTTTCCGGAGAGGTTTTTATTGCAACTCTTGTTTATTTCAAGAGCAAGACCAAGACCAGTGCCAAGGCAAGCCATTCTAAATGCTTGCTGTTGTTTTACTTATCATTATCTATCATGCATGTTTTACTTCTGAAGTTTTACAAAAGTTTTATTCAAAAACTATTCTTTTAAGTGGACTATACCACTATCTGTTTTATGTATCTAATCTGCTATACCCACTATATAATCTTGGTGTTACTAAGCCCTTTAGACATTTTAGTATCATAGCTTAACCAACTTAAGTCCCCTAGTGGACATTTTAACTTGATGGTTTTGGAAAGCAAAAGCTTGGAAAAACCCCGAGGAAAGGTGGGACCTTGTCCGAGGGAGGTTTGTGAAGAAGGAAATGTTTTCGACTTGTTTTCAAAAAATGACACATAACCTAGTCTTCGCCGGACAACCAAGCCGTGCTGCCACATTACCCCAATATGGGAACGGGGTCTAGCTAATTGCTTGTCGGTGTTAGTCCGTGTCTACCTCAAAGTGCTATAGGGGTTAGAGTCCCCCGAACCGAATTGTCGCCGGGAGCGAGAAACGGGACATTCACAGTGTGGGATTAAGTTCACTACCGGTTGCAGCAATTGGGTCTCCTGCCATGGCGGTGTGTTGTCAGGGGAAACCGGATCGATACGGCTGACTCACTCGGTGCCGGGGAGAACAAACCCAGTTGAAGAGGTAGTCATTTACTAACACTGACATAGTGGATGGTTAGGACCAGTTATCCGATGTTTGCATACTGTCTCGGACAGTCTGTGGTTGTTCACGGCGGATGTACTGGATCCTGTGGATTGTGTACACCTCTGCAGAGTAAAACTATTCAGAATAGCCGCGTCCTCGGATATGGACAGTTGAATGGCCATGTAGCTAGCATTGTGTCAATGTTTTCAAAAAAGCTGGAAAGGTGTTTTCAGAACTTGTACCTGGGAGGTACGTTGAAAGGGAATGATTGTACCTTTGAGGTACGGGAAAAATGATTGTTTTGAAGAGGTGATTTTTCCAAGAAGTTTTGCAAAGAAAAAAAAACTTTCTTTTATTTAGAATGCTTTATCAAAACCTTGTGGACATGCAATATCTACAAGAGAAACAAAATATCTTTTGAAGTATCTTCTTCAACAAAAACAACTAAAACTTGTGCAACCATGATGTGTCTTCAATTCATCATGGCTAGTTGAACCTTAATTAAAGCCTTCCTACCACCTATATATGTGCATACTTGCATGTTTAGCTTTCATTTGGGGTGTCTTGCGGAGTACATTCAAACGTACTCACATTGGTTTCGTCCCTGGCTATTGTCTTAGCCAGACTTTGAGCAGAAACCCGGAGAACCTGAAGAAGATGGTGTCGCTGACGGCTATGCGAACTAGGAACGTCTCCGAGTCAGTAGCCTGTTGGTAGTCAAGGCGTGACTTGGGTTTACCACGAGTTTGTTTTGCAGTCTTCCGCTGTTTTTAGTGTGTGTTCCTGCCCTGCGTGGCAGTTGTTTTCAACTGAGTCAAGTGACCAGTTGTGTAAGCCGTGTATTCGTGTAGTGGATGTTGTAATCTGCAATGCCAACTCAAGTATGTTGTTCACGACTAACTGATCATGGGATCGTGAATGTATGCATACTGGAGGTCTCGGACTGCTAGTCTGGGGTCCCCACAGCAAAAATAAATGACGCTCCAAGAATAACACATAATATATGAAGCAATAAAAATATATTGTCTTGAAAGAGGACTTGATATTTTTGTTGATGAAGAAGGGGATGCCATGGGCATACCCAAAATTTGACGCTTGTACTTATTGGAGATATACTGGCGTGACATGGGCATCCCCAAGCTTGAGCTTTTTCCATTCTTCATCTTCCTGTATCATTCTTCTCTCCCTACACTTGAAAACTCACTCCATACAAAACTTCACACAATCTTCATTAGCAACGTTAGTGTAACCAAAATAGTAAATCCACTTTGGTTCAGGTTCAACACAAGTCTAACTCCCATTAAAACATTATCTACTGTCACAACTTCTTTTAAAGCTCTTCCCCTCAAAAGAACACCAAAAGAAAAAGATTAAGAGGCAAATGCAAATATTGGCAGAAATCTGTCAAAACAGAACAGCAGGTAAAGATCAATTTTTTAGAAAATCTTATGTTCATCAAATCAAAAAGTGCAAAAAGTAATGAAAGTTGTATAACAACCTTGGTCATATTCACAAAAAGTTTCAGCTCAATTCGATGTTCTGGCTGAGAGAAATTATTTTTTTGGTGGCAGCATAGAATCTGTTTTAGGACAACAACTTCCCCAAATCTTACTTCCTCCCTATTAGAGTCTATTATTTGCACAAAAACAAAATAAAAAGGATAACAAGAGGTTTCTACAGAGGTAAAAACTTCCAATACTCAAAGAAAACAAAATAAACTGAAAAAAAAACAACACGGAAACGGAATAAAACATGGGTTATCTCCCAAGATGTGCTTTTCTTTAACGTCTTTTAGCTAGGCATGGAAAAAGGAGGGATGCCTTGGGCATCCCCAAGCTTTGATGATTGAACATTCTTGAATATTTAATTGAGGTGCACTCGGGTGTTCCCAAGATTGAGCCTTTTCTCTTTTCATTTATCTCATATCACCATCTCTATTGGATCTTAAATACTACATTCACATAAAACTTGACAAAAACTCATTAGTAGGGTTAGTACTCATTAATTAAAATCCACTCATGCTCAAGTTTTGAAAATTTTAAATTAAGATCACCTACTGTATACTAACCAATTTATAACATTTATCAATCAAATAAAGATTATAAACATTGAGTATAAGCACAATACAAAATAAGCATGACAAACTGCCAAAACTGAACAGTTTGTAATGATGACAGTTAACGAGATATCTACGTAGCTCAAATGAAGAAATTCAAAACAAATGAAAGACAGATAATTATCTCAAGTTTATGCACAAAATTGTTCAAGTAAAAAAATATTCTAAGATTTATCACGATTTTTTAAGTGAAGCACAGGAAATCTGTCTAAACAGAATCAGTCAGTAAAGATCGAATTATTAGACCTATCTACGTACCTCAAATTAGAAAAAAAACTTCTAATGAAAGAAATATAATAATAATTACTTTGCACTCAAGAAATTTTAGATCAATATCATTTTCTAGTGATTTTTAAAATTTTCTACGGTGGAGCCGAGAAATCTATTTCTACGCAGCAAAGTGGCAAACTTGCATCATAAACAAACTAGAAGTTATCTATACATTTTATTTTCATGGTACAAAGGAATATGTACAATATATACACAATATATACAAGTTTTTGAACTTAATAGCTTCCATGGAAAGAATTGTTTTTGTTTCATAGGCATGAAAACAAGTGTTCAAGGTCGACCCCCACTTAACCATTACTCATCTTTCCAATGACTTTCCTTTTTGAAAACATTTTTAGATACCAAGTACAACTATTTTTTTTGTAATTAGTGTTCCCTATCCATAAATAAAGATAGCAAACAACTTAAAACTGAAAAATAAAACTACTTATAACTGAAAGCAAAATTACTTAGAGACAAAGCAAACAAGTGCACACAAGAACATTCACCCCACGCTATTGCTCCCCGGCAGCGGCGCCAGAAAAAGTCTTGATGTCCCACAAGTATAGGGTATCGTGTGTAGCCTTTTCGATAAATAAGAGTGTCAAACCCAACGAGGAGCTAAAGATAGGATAAATATTCTCTCAAGTTCAATCAACCATTGATACAACTCTACACACACTAAACGTTTGCATTATCTAGGAAATAAAATTAGAGCAATAATACGGGTATGAGAGATAGCTTTGCAAGATAATAAATACAAGAAAGTAAATGCTAGTGCTTCAGAAATAAAATATACTAAGTAACCATAAACTAACAGTGCCATGAGTGTGCAAAAGTGGTCGTAATTGTGGTGGCTTTGTCCAAGATTAATTAGTGAATATATCGGGTTCATTGTCTTTGATGCAGTTTTCTATGTGGGAGAGGCAAAACTAACAAGTTCTCACTATCCAATGATTGCAAGTACTTATGATTGGAACTCTAGAAAAAATCCGTAACTACTAGAAGATACATTAAGTTAAAAATACCCAACCATAGCCTTAAGTTAATGGTCCTCTTACTCCCATACGTGCAACTAACCGGTTTGAGTCTTTAGGTTTCTGTCACTCCGGCAGAACTACGCCCCTACCTTTGCACATACGACTAAACCTATGGTGTTGGTCGAAGCGCGCACAAATATAATGGACACCAAAGGACAGTACCATATCAACATACAACTCTAATGAACCAAAGACATTCAACCAAGCAATCAAAAGACAAATAAACTACACAAACATGACATAGATCATAGGATAAATATTATAGCATCAAACACCATGTTCACATAGGACGGTACAGAGGTTTGTGGGAGGATGAACCACTGAATACACGGAGGAGATGATGATGGAGGTGTTGGTGAAGGAGGCATCATGGCGGAGAGGATGGAGAAGGGGCAGCACGTGAGGTGCAGGGCGGCGCAGTGGGCTCCTCTTGCGCCGGCCGACCATCATGGGGGAGCGCCGCCCCTTAGTCCCCTTCCTCCATGGCTTATTGGTGTTGTACATGATCGCTCCCCCATGGAGATGAGACCATGGGGAGGCAAAATTCGTCGCTTTTGGTGGCTGCCCAAGAATTAGGTTTTTCCTCTCCTTATATGTGATGGTACTATGCTCCCCGGCCCTCCGATGGATGGCCCCTTGATCCAAAGGCTTTTGGGAACCTCTAGAACCTTCCTAGGGACCCCTCTCAGCCCCAAAGTCGTGGCTTGGCCGAATCTATCAAATATGGTAAGAGTTTGACTCAATCCCGTCACCGATTTCGGTAATCCCGTAATCAGATATATATCCTCCAGTAAAATGGGTCCACAGGTTGCATACGAACTCGGATTGGGCTGTTCTTGGGCTTAAATGAAAGGTATGGAAATGTCCAACAACTTTGTAGCCAATTTGATCTTCAGTTGACGTTGTCTTTGGGGGTAAAACTGATGATCTGTAAAAACTGTTGGTGGACAGATTTCAGGAAAGTCAGAGTCCTTTTCCAACAAGTCTCCTTTTGTGTTTTCTTGTTAATTCCTACACATCAAAGAGTAAAACAAGGACATTGTGCACTCTTCCAACTATGAATAGGTTAGTCCAAATAAATCATAAACTTTATATAAAAACAAGTGTCAAATGCATAATATTAGCATGAAACAATACAAAAAAATTATAGATACGTTATGGACGTATCACGCCCTACCATATGAACTGCATCAACCTTCAGAAGTTGCTTCTTTCTCCTATTAGTCGATTAAACCTTGGTTTCTTTCTGAGGGAAAACTTGTTGCTGAACTCTTCACACCTTGCACTTGGGGTTTACCAACGAGGTTGTCAATTACACCATCAAGATTTTCTGGCGCTGTTGCCAGGGATTTCAAAGTCATAAAGAAGCAACCACTCCCTCGTCAACATCAGCCCTTATCAGATTTTCTGCCGCCGTTGCCGGGGAGGAAGATAATTTCTGCAAGGGGAGTCTCTCACTTCCAATCTTTTTACTTTGTTTTAGTTTTGATTAGTTTATTTTATTTTATCTTGTTTGCTTCTCTATATCGAAAAAAAAGTTCTTATTCTAGTTGTTATTTATTATCTTGTTTTTAATCTTGATAAAATGAGTACCCCTGAGAACACTAAGTTGTGTGACTTTACTAGCACCAACAACAATGATTTCAGTAGCCCACCTATGAGAGCAATTTTCTGGTGTTAGTACTGATGATGATGTTGCCCATCTTAATAATTTTGTTGAACTATGTGAGATGCAAAAATATAAAGATGTAGATGGAGATATTATTAAACTAAAATTGTTTCCTTTCTCTTTGGGAGGAAGAGCTAAAGAATGGTTGCAATCTTTGCCTAGAAATAGTATTGATTCCTGGACTAAATGTAAAGATGCTTTCATTAGAAAATATTATCCCCTGCTAAGATTATATCTTTAATAAGTAGCATTATGAATTTTAAGCAACTTTATAATGATCATGTTGCTAAAGCTTGGGAAATAATGAAATCTTTAGTAAAGAATTTCCCCACCCATGGACTGACTACTTGGATGATCATCCAAACTTTATATGCAGGACTAATTTTTTTTAAGAAACCTTCTGGATTCAGATGCTGGAGGAACCTTTATGTCCATGACTTTGGGGGCAGCAACAAAGCTTCTTGATGATATGATGTTGAATTATTCTGAATGGCACACCGAGAGAGCTCCAACAGGTAAGAAGGTAAATTATGTTGAACAAACCTCCTCTTTGAGTAATAGACTTGATGCTATTATGTCTATTCTTTTGAATGGCATGCTCCTATTGATCCAAACAATGTTCCTTTAGCCTCTTTGGTTGCTCAAGAAGAGCATGTTGTTGTGAACTTCAGTAAAAATAATAATTTCAACAACAATGCTTACAGGAATAATTTTGGTAGCAACAACTATAGGCCATATCCCCCTCCTAATAATAATGGTTATGTCAATTCTTATGGTAATTCCTACAAAAACAATAAAATTTTACCCTCTAATCTTGAAAACATGCTTAAGAATTTTATTAGTACACAAACTGCTTTTAATAAATCTGTTGAGGAAAAGTTTGGAAAAATTGATGTTCTTGCTTTTAAATTTGATAGCCTTGCTCTTGATGTCGATCTTCCTAAAATAAAGGTTATGCCTCATGATTTTAAAGAAATCAAAACTTTGAATGCCATCCAAATTCGAATTGATGACAATATTAGGATGATAGCAAAATTGCATGCTAGATGGGGAAAAAAGATGAAATAGCTAGAAAGAATAATATAGCTAATATTTGTAACACTACCACAACTAGTAAATCTGAAGCTTCTCATGCTAATAAACCTTCTACTATTAATGGTAAATTAATTTTGTGTTGGCAATGTCTCCACTTCTTCTTCTAAACGTTTAAAATTCCCTAAAACCTCTAAAACTGTTCCTGATAAAAGTGCTGAAATTTTTCTAGGTATAGGAGACAATGGTCCCATTACTTTTGATAAAAATTATCTTGATTTTGATAATTGCAACCTCTTTGAAGTAATTATGTTCCTCCAAAAGCTTGATAGTTATCCCGATGCTAATAATATTAATATGACTTTTACAAAACACATTACAAATGCTCTTATATAAATTAGAGAAGAAGAATTAAAATGTGAAGCCTCTATTCCTAGAAAATTAGAAGATGAATGGGATCCCATCATTAAAATGAAGGTGAATGATTTTGATTGTAATTCTCTACGTGATCTTGGTGCCGGTATCTCTGTTATGCCTAAGAAACTTTATGATATGCTTGATTTACCACCATTGGAACACTGTTATTTGGATATTCGTCTTGCTGATAATCTTAGAAAGAAACCTTTGGGGAGATTTTATTATGTTCTTATTATGTTTAATAATAACATTGTCCCCGTTTATTTTGTTGTTATCAATATTGAATGCAATGCTATTTGTCCTATCGTTTTGGGAAGGCCTTTTCATAGAAACGTTGGTGCTGTTATTAATATGAAAGAGGGGAATGTTAAATATCAATTATCACTCAAGAAAGGTATGGAACAATTTCCTAGGAAGAGAAATGAAGTTGAATTTTGATTCTGTTATTCAAACAAGTTACAATTTAGATGCTTCTTCACTTTAAAACACTTGATTTTCTCTTCCTATGCCTAGCTAAAAGGCGTTAAAGAAAAACACTTCTTGGGAGATAACCCATGGTTTTATTTTTGCTTTGTTTTTCTCTGTTTTCTTTGTGTCAAGGTGTTGTCTACTTTTGTAGAAATTCCTTTGTAGCTTTATTTTCATGTATTAGTTGTTCCAAGTAAAGTTTCTAGCGAAAAGTAGAGTTAGTTTTGGATTTCTGCGTAGAAAACAGATTTCTGCTGTCCACCGTAAAAAATCGTATAGTTCACAGAAAGATCAAAAGAACCTGAAACACTTTTTTCTTATTCCTCAACAAACTCCGAAACTTTTTTGTTCTTTATGTTTTTCGATTTGAGCAACTTAAGTGCCCCGAAAAAATCGTCATTACAGACTGTTCTGGTTTTGGCAGATTCTGCCATTTTTCTTGAATTTGGTTTTTTACTATGTCAAGTGGATTTCTTTGCTTCATGAAACATCACTGGTTTTAGCTAATGTTAAAAGTATCAATATTACTTGTGCCCATGCATAACCCATGAATTTTTGATTGTGCACTAACCCTCTAATGCGAATTACTTTGAGTATGGTGTGAAGGAAGTTTTCAAGGTCAAGAGAAGAGGGTGATATAATGTGATCAAGAAGAGTGCAAAGACAAATCTTGGGGATGACCCCGTGGTTCATCCCAGAAAATTCTAAGAAGACTCAAGCATCTAAGATTGGGGATGCCTAAGGCATCCCCTTCTTCATCAACAAATTATCAGGTCACTTCTAGTGAAACTATATTTTTATTCGGTCACATCATATGGAATTTACTTGGAGCGTCTTTTATTTTTTGCTTTGTTTTATTTTGTTTTCTTTGCTGCAATAAAAATCATTGGAACCTAGAATTCTTGTTCAGGAGAGATACACGCTCCGCTTTTTCATATGAATACTCATTATGCTCGTATTCTTAGTTTCACTTCTAGTTGCTGAAATCCTTTTAGCTCATGTTTTCATGCATCTCTTATTCAGAGCTGTTAGTTTTAGTAGAGTTATGCTAGTACTATCTTTCTTAATTGCTATATCATTTGGATATTTTTTGTTAAAACATATATTGAATGGTGCTTGTTGGAAAAAAATGTTGCATGTGGTAGAATTTATAACGGTGCAAAAAGAAGCTTGTATAGACCGTGGCTAGACTTCTTCATGTCATCTTAGATGTTATTTTAATTCTAAGCCTAGTGGTTATTTTTGTATCATGACTTGTTTCAAATAGCTAAGAGTGTTTAATGTGCCATTGGAACAATCATAAGTTGTTTTTATGACATTAAAGCATAAATTTGTGGTGTTCTCCTTTGAATGTTTTATTTGGTTGACTTGGTACATGCTTACACCATGTTTATGACTACAAACCAGTCACTTATAGCCTCTATGATCATTTAGTTTTTGACTTGTAATACCACTTATGCTTTGATTAATAATATTTTTTGTCGTTATGCATGATTATGGCCATTATGCTCTCTTGATTTGTCGCTCACAGTCTTTGCTAGCCTCCACCTGTACTGAGTATGAGCTCTACTCGTGCATCCAACTCCCAAAAACCAAAGTATTCCAAATGTGTACACCATACCTACCTACATGTGGTATTTAACTGTCACTCCAAAGTAAATTGCTCATGTTTTACCTTTAAAACCTTCAAAATTACTCATGTTTTTGTAACATCCCAAGCATGAAAAATAAGCCTTTAGAATGTTTGATCTCTGCTATTTTATGTTTTGCATCATGACATCATGTTGATTGCATTTGTTTTGCTTGTTTTCCTTTTGTTTTCCTCTGTTTTCATTTGTTTTCCAACTGTTTTCATTTGTTTTCCTTTGTTTTCTATTTGAATTTCAACTCAAATTTCAAACCTTTTGTTTCATCCTTGTGATGTTACAATTTCCAAAATGATATTTCAAAATAAAACAATCAATTGTTTCCATTAAACTATAACTTTCAAACTAAAGGTTCAAACTATTTAAAATTGGCTTTTAATAATTCAATCAATAAAAATTGCCTTCAACTTCAAATAAGTTTTCCAGACAGCAACCTTTTGAAATTAATGAGAATTACAAAGCAATTCTAACCTTTTTGGTTCCAATTAAACCATAAGGTTCAACTATTTAAATTTGTGGCTTCTAATCTTTCACTTATTTAAAGTGTTAACTAAAAGGTTATTCAAATCCAATTGCATTGTACAAACAGCAACCTTTTTGGAAATAATGAAAATTAACACAACAATGTTAAGCAATTGTTTCCATTTTAAACTAAAGGTTCAAACTAATTAAATTCTTGTTTCCAATATTTCAATCAATAATCAAATTCCTCCAAATTTGAATTAAATTCCAAACCACATTTTTATTTTGATCATTTTGAAAAACAGAATTTGCTAGCTGTTGCTATTACTTAAATAAGCAATCTAAAAATTTTCCCCTAATTATTTCTACCCTAAAACTTATCATTTGCTTCCATTTTTTATTTCTGCAAAAAAAACATAACAAAAAGAATAAGCCAACAGCCAGCAGAGAGAGAGAGGGCCCAACCCAATTCTTTTCCCGCAGGGCCCAAATACCCCTTCGCTGCTTGTCTTCTTCCTCCGTGCTTTCGTCAGCAATGGTACGAACACCCCATCCACCACACGATCACCTCCCCCTCCTCCGATGCCTGGCCGTATCGAGCTCTCTCCCCATATAACCACCTCCCCTCTGCCCTAGCCTAGCCCCTAACCCTAGCCCTAGCGCCGCCATCTCTCCCCTTGCTCCCCCCATCTCCTCAGTCTCTGAACCTCTGTACCTGCCTGAGAGAGTTACAGAGGGCCATAAGATCGCTGCCGCCCCCTGCCACAGTCACCTCGAGGCGGCGCCGTCGTTGGGAATGGAACCAGGGCGAGTTCCTCGTCAGGTTTGGTGAAGGCGCGGAGACGGGAGGATGCCCGAGTCGGCGACGCCGTCGACGTTTCCTCCGCCGCCGGCCACCTCTGTCCGCCCTGCTCCTCCTCCGTACGATCGAGGTGAGCACCCCACCTCGCTACCCCTCTGTCTCTCCCCCTCGGTGCACTCCTCCACGCCTGCCCGCACCCCAGCACCCCCGCGCACACGGCGCCCCACGGCCGCGAGCAGCCGCACGCTCGCCGGCGGCCACCTCCCCTCCATCGAGGCTCAGCGATCTGAACCTGTTAAGTTCAGTTAAATTCCGCGTACAGAAGAATAACCACCCTTCGATCCCTTTCCTTCCAACAAGCAGCACAACACCCCACTGGTGCTGTTCCACAGCGCGCAAGCCCCAGGTCCCAGGGTCGAATCCCCAGCCCCCACCTTTTCTGTTATCTTTTCCGAATTAATTTGCAGTGCAGCTCTGAACCTTATACCCCCCGCGCCACCCTTCTGTCACAAGCATCCGCACTCACCCCACTGGTTAGCACCCCAATCTCACAGCAGCAGATCTGGGGTTCGAGTCCCCCCTCTCCCAAATAAAACCAACCTTTTTTTATTCCTTTTGTTTTGATACAGCACTTCCAGGAAATCACACATAGGTCCCTGTTGATTAATTCTAGCCCCTGTAAAATATTTTCCAAGTCCCTAATGAATTAAAAATGGCAGATTTGCACCAAATCTTGTAAATTGCATAACTAAATCATTTTAACTCCAATTTTAACTTTTTAAACATGTTTTCTGTACCAAATTAAATGTTCTTTCCAAATATAAAATTTGTTTACTGTTTTGAATATTTTAAATTGGTGAAATATTTAAAAACTTGCTTAATTCACTTAAAATTGCAAAATTCATAACTTGAGCATAAAAATTCCAAATTCCACAAACTAAATATGTTTTCCAATCAACTTTTCATGTACTTTCCAAATATAAATTTTGTTTGCTGTTTTGAATAATTTAAATTGCTGAAAACAACTGTTTCTTGTTTAATGCATTTAAAATTGCCAAAATAATAACTTGCTCATTTTAAATCCAATTTCAACAAATGAAATATGTATTACATGCAAAATTAAACCACCTTTTCAAATATAAAATTTGTTTCATGTTTTGAATAATTAAAATTGGTTAAATGATTTAAATCTTGTTTAAATCATTTAATATTGTTAAATTCATAACTTGATCAAACTAATTTCTTTTGGGACATATAAAATATGTTTTGAAACCACAAAAGTATAAACTTTCCAAATATGAATCTCACTTAATGTTTTGCACAAATAAAAATTCAAATAAGTTCATGTTTGAATTAAATTAATTTAATTCTTGCTTAAACTTGTTTAATTCATAAATAATTTATTTGAAATCCTTTTTCAACAAGTGAAACATGTATTCCACCTAAAATTGTGTGTTCTTATCAAATATGAACTTTGTTATCTATTTTGAACAATTAAACTTGATGAAAACAACAAATTCTTGTGTGACACCTTTAAGTAACCAAAATTCCAAAACTTAATAAATGAATTCCAAAACTGGGTAAACCTTATTTCAAATTGTTTCTATTGTTGTTGTTTTGCTGTTTTCCTCATCCATGCATCATGCTAATCCACTTTCACATGTTGCTTAGTTGTAAAACAATTAATTCAACCATAATTCATGGGCTTTCCATATGCAATCCAAATTGCCTGTGGGTCCATTTAATCATGTTGTTATCTTGTCAACTAGTTTATTTTGATGCATCAATTAAATGGTCATGCATCATCCCATGTTTGTGCACTATGCCATGTTATTGATTGTTTATCTCTCTGCGTTGTTTGTTTGCTTCTTCTCGAATAAACGACGACGTTGAGACCGACGATACTTACGACATCCCTTCTAAGGATTTAGCTCAGTACCAGGCTACTGGGTTTGCAGGCAAGTATTCACTCACATGAACCACTGTGTTCCTTTCAACATTGGTTACCGATACTTTCCGTTGTCTATTCTGCTAGCCCTATGAATAGTTCCTTCTGTTACGAACCTATCACATGTATCCTTTAACCCTGAGATTGCCTCACCTCCATACCTATAACCATTGCTTGTTGCCCGTGTCTTACTAGCATGCTTAGGGTTGTTTTGCTCGAGTCTGTTACCCGTTACTTTCCGTTACTATTTCTATTATGTTCTGGGGGCTCGATGTTTAATCAATCAATCATGCTAATGTTATTGTTAATAATAATTTGATGATAAGGCACCGGCAGGAGGCCCTGTGTGGTTTTGAGGCCTGCTAGTGTCGACCCTAATAGGAAAAGGGTCTTGTCTACTGATCCATGATGAGCGCACTAACCGCATGTGGGAAGCGAGTATGGGAGCCCCCCTCAATTTGATTCGATTCGCATCTCGTCCAAATCGCCTCATTTAGTTCGTGTTTTCCATTTGCCGCATGCATGTTTTTGCGAGCCCAGGCCAGGGTGGAACTTTTGTAGTCGGCATATAGGGGGACACGTTCTTAGAGTGCTATGAGGGTCCCCTTTCTTCGGGGCTCGATTAGCCGTGCGCCCAAGGTTCTTTGGGCTTGATGCGAAGAAGAGTTGGGTTGTGTTGAGTACCTCGCTTGGTGGGTTTGATCCCCGTCTGGCGGGTTATTCTTACGTGTACGGCCAAATTGGTGCACCCCTGCAGGGTAAATCTTCTCGAGAAGCCGTGTTTTCCGCGGTTATGGACTACTTGGTGAAAGTACTAGCTAACAAGTACTCAGGACAACTTAAACCTAATGATTAACAACCTTACATCCAATGATTAACAACTTGACTAGTAATAGGCTTATTGACACAATAATCTGAACTATCCTTAATCCAACTGGGTGAGTTATCCTCGGATTGCTTCTTTGGATAAGGGGCGAGATCCAGGATGGGTTTGTTTGGAGTTAGTTGGTAGGTTGGTTACGATACGCGATCTTATCTCCTTTCTGTTAGCCGGAAGTGGTAGTAACTCTGTAGTTGGTTAGAGCAGCCAGTTGCAGCATCTTTTATATCCCCTTCCTTCCGTTAAACCCAAAGCATCTGTGCTTGGTGTTGACGGGCTACACTTTGGTGAACTGTGAGTCTTGCTTGCCAGTACGTTTATGTACTGACCCCTTTGGGGCTGTGGTTTCCGCAGACTACGTTTCCGAGGATCCCCATGGTGGCTACTACGTGGAGTATGACGAGACTGCTGACGAGTAGATAGCGGACCCGGGCAGGATCCGAGACTTCGTGGATGGGCTCCGTCTTTTCGTTTCCGGCCTCTTAGGCCTATTGGGATCTTGTCTGTACTCAGACATGTTGAATGCTTCCGCTGTGATGTAATGATGAATTGTTGGGACATGTGTCCTCTGGATGATTGTATTTGCTATCTCTGCTCTAATGAGAGCTATTTGCAACTTATTTCAATCTTTTATGTCGTAGAGATCTGTTGTGATATCACTTGTTCCAATGCCGTTGACGTACCATGTGTGTATGTTTTGAAGTACGTCAACGGAAGTATCTGGATTTCTATGGGATGGTTTGCGCAGACGATGAATAGTAAGAGAATGGTTGTCACACGTTTACGTGTTGGCCTGCTCACATTGAGATGCGGGTGCCGGTATGCCCCGCCATTTATCTGCTGTTTAACGGACTGTGAGTATCCCCTAGAAGTCCGGGTGCGACAAATGGTATCAGAGCCTGTCTGCCTGTAGGATCCCTTTTTACTGGTCGCAGTTGAGTCTAGAAACTATTTTGTAGCTATATAGGAAAAATGGAACGTGAGAGTAGGAATTCTGTTCTTTTTCTTCTTTCCCCACCCACCCTCCCTTTTCTGGTAAGGAAGTGTAACGTTGTTTTCTATTCTCATCTAAACTTTCAAGTTAGGTTTTCACGTATTCTGGTTTCTCTAGGATGGTTATATCTACTAGACCATAGGAATGGAGGTGGTTGTGACATGATTTATCATGTTGCCTACTCATGATTGAGAACGGAGGCGTGTAAGCCCCGGAAGCAAATCCTCTATTCCTTAAGCAGTAGATATTGATCCTTTAGAAGCCCGGATGGGTTTTCCGTAGTACCTCAGGAGTGTTTTGTTCTCGTTTTCCCCGATGTTGATATCCTGTTCTTCTCAACATCCTTTTCGTTCGTTGAAATCTTGTTGTTGTTTTCCATTTCAGTTCTTCTACCGGCGTCTAATAAAAAACTTCCCAAATATCAAGTCTATCTGGCTAGAAAGGTTGTTGTTGTTGTTGTTGTTGTTGTTGATTCCAGGCTATGAGAGCTGGCATTCCATCACCTGGGGTTGTTTCGAGGAAGCATTCCTGAAGCACCACATTCCAGATAATCTATTCTCCAAAGGAATCAAGTTCTATCCAGCTATACACCCTCAATACAAAACCTCTCCCTTTACTCAAAAATGTTCCGGTGGTTTGCAAATTCCCTGACGTCTTTGCAAGGTGCACGATGTGTTTCACGTGTCACAGCTCAAGAGGATCTTCGCAAGAAGTATCCGGACCTTTTCTTTTCTCAGTAGGAATCTCGGGGCGCGATTCCTTCAAGGGGGGCGTTTTGTAACATCCCAAGCATGAAAAATAAGCCTTTAGAATGTTTGCTCTCTGCTATTTTATGTTTTGCATCATGACATCATGTTGATTGCATTTGTTTAGCTTGTTTTCCTTTTGTTTTCCTCTGTTTTCATTTGTTTTCCAACTGTTTTCATTTGTTTTCCTTTGTTTTATATTTGAATTTCAACTCAAATTTTAAACCTTTTGTTTCATCCTTGTGATGTTACAATTTCCAAAATGATATTTCAAAATAAAACAATCAATTGTTTCCATTAAACTATAACTTTCAAACTAAAGGTTCAAACTATTTAAAATTGGCTTTTAATAATTCAATCAATTCAAATTGCCTTCAACTTCAAATAAGTTTTCCAGACATCAACCTTTTGAAATTAATGAGAATTACAAAGCAATTCTAACCTTTTTGGTTCCAATTAAACCATAAGGTTCAACTATTTAAATTTGTGGCTTCTAATCTTTCACTTATTTAAAGTGTTAACTAAAAGGTTATTCAAATCCAATTGCATTGTACAAACAGCAAACTTTTTGGAAATAATGAAAATTACCACAACAATGTTAAGCAATTGTTTCCATTTTAAACTAAAGGTTCAAACTAATTAAATTCTTGTTTCCAATATTTCAATCAATAATCAAATTCCTCCAAATTTGAATTAAATTCCAAACCACATTTTTATTTTGATCATTTTGAAAAACAGAATTTGCTAGCTGTTGCTATTACTTAAATAAGCAATCTAAAAAATTTCCCCTAATTCTTTCTACCCTAAAACTTATCATTTGCTTCCATTTATTATTTTGTGCAAAAAAAAAACATAACACAAAGAATAAGCCAACAGCCAGCAGAGAGAGAGAGGGCCCAACCCAATTCTTTTCCCTCAGGGCCCAAATACCCCTCCGCTGCTTGTCTTCTTCCTCTGTGCTTTCGTCAGCAATGGTACGAACACCCCATCCACCACACGATCACCTCCCCCTCCTCCGATGCCTGGCCGTACCGAGCTCTCACCCCATATAACCACCTCCCCTCTGCCCTAGCCTAGCCCCTAACCCTAGCCCTAGCGCCGCCATCTCTCCCCTTGCTCCCCCCCATCTCCTCAGTCTCTGAACCTCTGTACCTGCCTGAGAGAGTTACAGAGGGCCGTGAGATCGCTGTCGCCCCCTGCCACAGTCACCTCGAGGCGGCGCCGTCGTTGGGAATGGAACCAGGGCGAGTTCCTCGTCAGGTTTGGTGAAGGCGCGGAGACGGGAGGATGCCCGAGTCGGTGACGCCGTCGACGTTTCCTCCGCCGCCGGCCACCTCTGTCCGCCCTGCTCCTCCTCTGTACGATCGAGGTGAGCACCCCACCTCGCTACCCCTCTGTCTCTCCCCCTCGGTGCACTCCTCCACGCCTGCCCACACGCCAGCACCCCCGCGCACACGGCGCCCCACGGCCGCGAGCAGCCGCACGCTCGCCGGCGGCCACCTCCCCTCCATCGAGGTTCAGCGATCTGAACCTGTCAAGTTCAGTTAAATTCCGCGTACAGAAGAATAACCACCCTTCGATCCCTTTCCTTCCAACAAGCAGCACAACACCCCACTGGTGCTGTTCCACAGCGCGCAAGCCCCAGGTCCCAGGGTCGAATCCCCAGCCCCCACCTTTTCTGTTATCTTTTCTGAATTAATTTGCAGTGCAGCTCTGAACCTTATACCCCCCGCGCCACCCTTCTGTCACAAGCATCCGCACTCACCCCACTGGTTAGCACCCCAATCTCACAGCAGCAGATCTGGGGTTCGAGTCCCCCCTCTCCCAAATAAAACCAACCTTTTTTTACTCCTTTTGTTTTGATACAGCACTTCCAGGAAATCACACATAGGTCCCTGTTGATTAATTCTAGCCCCTGTAAAATATTTTCCAAGTCCCTAATGAATTAAAAATGGCAGATTTGCACCAAATCTTGTAAATTGCATAACTAAATCATTTTAACTCCAATTTTAACTTTTTAAATATGTTTTCTGTACCAAATTAAATGTTCTTTCCAAATATAAAATTTGTTTACTGTTTTGAATATTTTAAATTGGTGAAATGTTTAAAAACTTGCTTATTGCAAAATTCATAACTTGAGCATAAAAATTCCAAATTCCACAAACTAAATATGTTTTCCAATCAACTTTTCATGTACTTTCCAAATATAAATTATGTTTGCTGTTTTGAATAATTTAAATTGCTGAAAACAACTGTTTCTTGTTTAATGCATTTAAAATTGCCAAAATAATAACTTGCTCATTTTAAATCCAATTTCAACAAATGAAATATGTTTTCCATGCAAAATTAAACCACCTTTTCAAATATAAAATTTGTTTCATGTTTTGAATAATTAAAATTGGTTAAATGATTTAAATCTTGTTTAAATCATTTAATATTGTTAAATTCATAACTTGATCAAACTAATTTCTTTTGGGACATATAAAATATGTTTTCAAACCACAACAGTATAAACTTTCCAAATATGAATCTCACTTAATGTTTTGCACAAATAAAAATTCAAATAAGTTCATGTTTGAATTAAATTCATTTAATTCTTGCTTAAACTTGTTTAATTCATAAATAATTTATTTGAAATCCTTTTTCAACAAGTGAAACATGTATTCCACCTAAAATTGTGTGTTCTTATCAAATATGAACTTTGTTATCTATTTTGAACAATTAAACTTGATGAAAACAACAAATGCTTGTGTGACACCTTTAAGTAACCAAAATTCCAAAACTTAATAAATGAATTCCAAAACTGGGTAAACCTTATTTCAAATTCTTTCTATTGTTGTTATTTTGTTGTTTTCCTCATCCATGCATCATGCTAATCCACTTTCACATGTTGCTTAGTTGTAAAACAATTAATTCAACCATAATTCATGGGCTTTCCATATGCAATCCAAATTGCCTGTGGGTCCATTTAATCATGTTGTTATCTTGTCAACTAGTTTATTTTGATGCATCAATTAAATGGTCATGCATCATCCCATGTTTGTGCACTATGCCATGTTATTGATTGTTTATCTCTCTGCGTTGTTTGTTTGCTTCTTCTCGGATAAACGACGACGTTGAGACCGACGATACTTACGACATCCCTTCTAAGGATTTAGCTCAGTACCAGGCTACTGGGTTTGCAGGCAAGTATTCACTCACATGAACCACTGTGTTCCTTTCAACATTGGTTACCGATACTTTCCGTTGTCTATTCTGCTAGCCCTATGAATAGTTGCTTCTGTTACGAACCTATCACATGTATCCTTTAACCCTGAGATTGCCTCACCTCCATACCTATAACCATTGCTTGTTGCCCGTGTCTTACTAGCATGCTTAGGGTTGTTTTGCTCGAGTCTGTTACCCGTTACTTTCCGTTACTATTTCTATTATGTTCTGGGGGCTCGATGTTTAATCAATCAATCATGCTAATGTTATTGTTAATAATAATTTGATGATAAGGCACCGGCAGGAGGCCCTGTGTGGTTTTGAGGCCTGCTAGTGTCGACCCTAATAGGAAAAGGGTCTTGTCTACTGATCCATGATGAGCGCACTAACCGCATGTGGGAAGCGAGTATGGGCGCCCCCCTCAATTTGATTCGATTCGCATCTCGTCCAAATCGCCTCATTTAGTTCGTGTTTTCCATTTGCCGCATGCATGTTTTTGCGAGCCCAGGCCAGGGTGGAACTTTTGTAGTCGGCATATAGGGGGACACGTTCTTAGAGTGCTATGAGGGTCCCCTTTCTTCGGGGCTCGATTAGCCGTGCGCCCAAGGTTCTTTGGGCTTGATGCGAAGAAGAGTTGGGTTGTGTTGAGTACCTCGCTTGGTGGGTTTGATCCCCGTCTGGCGGGTTATTCTTACGTGTACGGCCAAATTGGTGCACCCCTGCAGGGTAAATCTTCTCGAGAAGCCGTGTTTTCCGCGGTTATGGACTACTTGGTGAAAGTACTGGCTAACAAGTACTCAGGACAACTTAAACCTAATGATTAACAACCTTACATCCAATGATTAACAACTTGACTAGTAATAGGCTTATTGACACAATAATCTGAACTATCCTTAATCCAACTGTGTGAGTTATCCTCGGATTGCTTCTTTGGATAAGGGGCGAGATCCAGGATGGGTTTGTTTGGAGTTAGTTGGTAGGTTGGTTACGATACGCGATCTTATCTCCTTTCTGTTAGCCGGAAGTGGTAGTAACTCTGTAGTTGGTTAGAGCAGCCAGTTGCAGCATCTTTTATATCCCCTTCCTTCCGTTGAACCCAAAGCATATGTGCTTGGTGTTGACGGGCTACACTTTGGTGAACTGTGAGTCTTGCTTGCCAGTACGTTTATGTACTGACCCCTTTGGGGCTGTGGTTTCCGCAGACCACGTTTCCGAGGATCCCCATGGTGGCTACTACGTGGAGTATGACGAGACTGCTGACGAGTAGATAGCGGACCCGGGCAGGATCCGAGACTTCGTGGATGGGCTCCGTCTTTTCGTTTCCGGCCTCTTAGGCCTATTTGGATCTTGTCTGTACTCAGACATGTTGAATGCTTCCGCTGTGATGTAATGATGAATTGTTGGGACATGTGTCCTCTGGATGATTGTATTTGCTATCTCTGCTCTAATGAGAGCTATTTGCAACTTATTTCAATCTTTTGTGTCGTAGAGATCTGTTGTGATATCACTTGTTCCAATGCCGTTGACGTACCATGTGTGTATGTTTTGAAGTACGTCAACGGAAGTATCTGGATTTCTATGGGATGGTTTGCGCAGACGATGAATAGTAAGAGAATGGTTGTCACACGTTTACGTGTTGGCCTGCTCACATTGAGATGCGGGTGCCGGTATGCCCCGTAAGCCATTTATCTGCTGTTTAACGGACTGTGAGTATCCCCTAGAAGTCCGGGTGCGACAGTTTTGTGCTTCTGTTTTATCTCATGAGGGCATGAATAGAGAATCTTTATCTCACTTGTTAATTGGATTTCACACTCTGGACTAGTGGCTTCATCCACTTATCCAATTGCTAGAAGAGCTCGCAGCAAGGTGCCCATCCCCAAACTTAATACAACAAATTATGTTAACTATTTTTGCCCCTGATTTATCAGTCAAACCATAATTGTGTAAACAAAAGAGAAAGAGGGATGACCTTCTACCCAGATGTGTCCTTCTATGGGAGCCGCTCTTGTTAATTCTAGTTGGCTTGTGACTTACTGTATTTTCTGTTTACCATTCGTTGACATAAGCATACACACCTCTCTAATAAAATGTTTTCAATACCTCTGTTTAACAAAATAAAAAGCTCTAGCACATGAGTGATCCCTGCTTCCCTCTACAAAGGGCATTTCTTTTACTTTTATGTTGAGTCTCCATCTTCTAACTTTATGCACAATTGAGAGAGCATAGTTGTCATTCTAAATTTAATGTGCATTTGTCCCAAAAATATTATAGATTGATTCATACCTTGTTATTACTTGCTCTCAAATTATTTGTTCTAGTCATCCTCTTAAACTTTGAAGGTGTCCTGACATTTATGTTTTGCCCCACTCTTAAAGACAAGCTAAATATCACTTTGCTATGTTTTCTTGATGCTAGAAATGAACATATAACTTTCAAATGCATTGTTATTCATTATCTCCTATTTGTTTTAATTTCATGATGCAAAGTGATTGCTATGTTTCATTGTTAATATTATATGTACCATGCTTGTGTTTAAAGTACTATGATATCGGCTTAAATATGCTTTTACAATTTTGATGATCAAGTTTATGTTGGTAGCATGTCACCTCAGAAATTATTTGTTTTGTGGTTTACGTACTCGAGGAAGAGTAGGAACTAAGCTTAGGGATGTTGATACGTCATAAACGTATCTATAATTTCTGATGTTCCATGTTGTTTTCATGTTATTTGCTACATGTTTGTTATACACTTTATGTCATTCTTATCGATTTTCTGGGACTAACCTATTGACAATATGCCACAGAGCCAGTTCTTGTTTTCTGCTGTTTTTGGTTTCACAAAAGTTGTTCTGTAAATATTCCCGAAATTGGACAATTAAAAAACCAGGGGGATTAGAAATCTATCTCGCACACGGAGTCCAGAGGACACCCGGAGGGGGGGCCACAGGGGCCCCACGCCATAGGGTGGCGCGCCCCCTGGCCGCGCCATGGGGTAGTGCGGGCCCCCTGGCCGCCCACCGACGTTGCCCTTTCGCCTATTTATTCCCCTTGGAGGGTTAACCCTAAAACAATCAACCTTTTCCACAAATAACACCCGAGGCTGCCGTCATCGTCAACCCTAGTTTGGGAGGGCTATGGAGCTCTCCTCGACACCCTGCCAGGAGGGGAAATCATCACCGGAGGGTTCTACACCACCATGCCTGCCTCCGGAATGATGCGTGAGTAGTTCATCCTTGGACTACGGGTCCATAGCAGTAGCTAGATTGTTGTTCTCTCCTCTTTATGCCTCATGTTTAGATCTTGTGAGCTGCCCTACATGATCAATATCATCTTATTGTAATGCTACATGTTGTGTTTGCTGGGATGCGATGAATATTGAATGCTATGTCTCTTGATTATCAATCTATCATGTTTTTTTCATGTGTATGTTATTTATGATCTTGCATGCTCTCCGTTGTTAGTAGATGCTATGGCCAAGTAGATTCTAGTGACTCCAAGAGGGAGTATTTATGCTCGACAGTGGGTTCATGCCTCCCTTGCATCTGTGCTTGAGTGACAGAAACGTGATGGATGGGGTATGTGTTGTTGCCATTAGGGAGAAAACAACGATGTTTACATTGTTTACATTACACACTTTGCTTAATGCGATTATCGATTGCTTGCAACATAATACCCAAGGATTGCTCGGATGACTTATGAGGGTGGATTATTAGTCATAGATGCAGCTGTATAACGGTCGACGAGTCTTTTTGTAATGCCCGCATTAATCACATAGTAATCATCATGTCATGCATGTTTAAATATCTATCAATTGCCCAGCTGTAATTTGTTCACCAAATATGTTATTTATCTTCTATGGAGAGTGATATCCCACAAGATGGGATCGTGTGTAGCCTTTTCGATAAGTAAGAGTGTCGAACCCAACGAGGAGCTAAAGGTAGGATAAGTATTCTCTCAAGTTCTATCAACCACTGATACAACTCTACGCACACTAAACGTTTACTTTACCTAGGAAATAATACTAGAGCAACAATACGGGTAAACAAGATAGTTTTGCAGGATAATAAATACATAAAAGTAAAGTTAGTTGCTGCTGCCATAAAGTACACTAAATGACTATAAACTAATAGTACTTATGATTGGTGGTAATTGTGATGGATTTATCCATGATCAAATAGTCAAATACATGGTTGATATTCCTCTTTTATGTTGAAGAGGCAAAGCTAACAAGATCTCACTATCCAATGATTGCAAGTACTTATGATTGGAACTCTAGAAAACATCCGTAACTAATAGAAGATAAATTAAGGTAAAAATACCCAACCATAGCATTAAGATCAAAAGGTACTCTTTATCCCATATGCTTCAATCACTAGATTGGGGCTCATGTTTCTGTCACTCAAGCAGCCCTCCCTCTAGCTTTCTACACATACTACAAACCCTATGATGTGATCCATGCGCGCATAAACATATGATGGCACCATAGGACTATAACAAATTCAATATATAGCTCAAACCATCCATAGAGATTCAAAAATCAATCATATGACAAAAGGGATCTACACAAACATGACATAGATGCAATAGATCATCTGCAAATAATTTATAACGTCAAACACCATGTTTACATAGGGCGGTAAAGAGGTGTGTGGGAGAATGAACCACTATAGACAAGGAGGAATTGGGGATGGAGATGGAGGTGAAGATGGCGGAGAGGACAATGCAGGGCGGCGCCGGCGGTGGTGCATGGACTCCTTCCCTGCGCCACAGGCATCATGGGGGAGCGCCGCCCCTTAGCCCTCTTCCTTCATGGACTTGGGAGCCCTCCCCCATGGAGATGAGATCCATGGGGGAGGCTAAAACGTAGCTTTGGTGGCTGGAAATTCGTGGTATGGGGTGTCTCCCACGACCTAGGTTTCCTCCCTTTATATAGTCTCACGGATTTCCGTCATTCCATCTAGGGATGCGGTAAATCAGGGGTATCTCGGCCATCTGGACTCGAAATCAGGCGAATTTTAACTCTAGAACGTACGCCGCGAAATTCCCCCACAACTTTTTCTTCTGTGAGATTTCCGTTTGACGCTGTCTTCGACCCGTAACGTGGCAATCTTTAAAAAGTGTTTTCAGACAGATTTCAGGAAAGTCCCAATTTGACTCCAACAAGGTTTCTTCTTCTATTTTTGGTAATTCCTACACATCAAAGTATAAAACAAGAACATTGTGCACTTTTGTAACTATTAGTAGGTTAGTCCAAATAAATAATAAACTTAATATAAAAACAATTATGAAAAGCATTAAAGTAGCATGAAACCATCAAAAATTATAGATACGTTTTGAACGTATCAACATCCCCAAGCTTAGTTTCTACTCGTCCTCGAGTAGGTAAAACGATAAAAACAAAATAATTTTTGAGGTGACATGCTACCAACATAATATTGATCATCAATAATGTAAACACATATGTAAGCTGAGATCATAGAACTTAAGCACAATCATGATAAATAAAACTTTAATAATAAAGCATAGCAACCACCTTGCATCATGAGAAGTAACACAAATAGAAGATTATTAATAACAATGCATCAAAATTTATACGTTTGTTTCAAGTATAGAGAAAGCATGGCAAAGTTATATTTCACTAGTCCTTAAGAGTGGGGCAAAACATAAATGCCAGGACACCTTCAAAGTTTATGAGGAATACTAGAACAAATAATTTGAGAACAAGTAATAACACATCATGAATCAATTAATAATGTTTCTGGGACAAATGCACATAAAACTCAGAATGGCAACTATGCTCTCTCAAATGTGCATAAAGTTAGAAGATGGAGACTCAACATAAAAAGTAAATGAAAGGCCCTTCGCAGAGGGAAGCATGGATCACTCATGTGCTAGAGATTTTATTTTATTAAACAGAGGTGTAAAATGTTTGACACTCCTCCCATCCATCTTACACAAACCATGGATAACCGAATCCTCGGGTGCCTGCCAACAATCACATACCATGGAGGAGTGTCTATATTTTGGGAGATGTATGCTAATGTCAACGAATGGTAAACAGAAAATACAGTACGTCACAAGCAACTAGATTTCACAAGAGCGGCTCCCATATGAAGGGCGCAACTGGTGTAGAAGGTCATCCCTCTTTCTCTTTTGTTTACACAATTATGCTTTGTCTGATAAATCAGGGGGGGAAAATAGTGAAGAGATATTGTGTGTATTTATTTGGGGTTGGGCACCCCGCTGCCAGCTCTTCTATCAATTGGATAAGCGGATGAAGCCACTAGTCCAGGGTGTGAAATACAATCAACAAGTGAGATAAAGATTCTCTCTTTACGTCCTCATGAGCAAAAACAGGAACGCAAAGCAGGAGTAATTTTGAAGGTTTTAAAGGTAACACATGAGCAATTTACTTGGAGTGGCAGTTAAAAACCACATGTAGTTAGGTATGGTGGACACAATCGGAAAACTTGGTTTTAGGGAGTTGGATGCACGAGTAGAATTCCATACTCAGTACAGGTGGAGGCTAGCAAAAGACTGGGAGCGACAAATCAAGAGAGCATAAGAGCCATAATCATGCATAGCGACATAAACATCATTAATCAAAGCATAATTGGTACCACAAGTTCAAAAACTACATGATCATAGAGGCTATTAGTGACTAGTTCATAGTCATAAACATGGTGTGAGCATGCGCCAAGTCAACCAAATAAAATATTCAAAGGAGAATACCGCAAATTTATGCTTCAATATGACAAGAACAACTCATGATTCTTTCAATGGCACATTAAACACTCTCAACTATTTGAGGCTAATCATGCTACTCAATAACCACAAGGATTTAAAACTAAAATAACATCTATCATGATATGAAAAAGTTCTAGCCACAGTCTATACAAGCTTCTACTTGCACCATTAAAAATTCTACCTCAAACAACATTTTCTTTTCCCAACAAGCACCATACAAGATATGTTTTAACAAAAATAATCTACATGATACAGCAAGCAAACATGAGAGTACTCACATAACACTACTACAACTAACAGCTCTGAATAAGAGATGCATGAAAACAAAGGCTAAACGTAGTAGTAGCAAAAAGTGAACACTCACAGAACAATAAGAATGAAAACTAGAGTGTTCTAAGCATTGAAAACGGAGCGTGTCTCTCTCCCACACAAGTATGATAAGATCCAACTATAAACTACAAAAAACAAAACTAAAAAAACTGAAAGCAAAAATAAAAGACGCTCCAAACACATAAGATGTGACCGAATAAAAAATATAGTTTCACTAGAAGTGACCTGATAAATTATTGATGAAGAAGGGGATGCCTTGGGCATCCCCAAGCTTAGGTGCTTGAGTATTCTTGGAATTTGCTGGGATGTACCACCGGGGCATCCCCAAGCTTAGGCTTTTCACTCTTCTTGATCACGTCATATCATCCTCTTCTCTTGACCCTTGAAAACTTCCTTCACACAAAACTTCCCAGAATCTTCATTAGCAATGTTAGTGCAATCGAAATAATAAATTCACATGGTTCAGTTTAAACACAAGCCTAACACTCATAAACACATTAGCTACTGTCACAACTTTTTTTTAAACTCTTTTTCGCAAAAGAACACCAAAATAAAGAGATTAAGATGCAAATGCAATTATTGACAGAAATCTGTCAAAACAAGGCAGCAGGTAAAGATGATTTTTTTTTGAAAATCTTCTGTTGCTCAAATCAAAAAGTGTTCAACTAAAAAAAGTTCACAAAAAACTCAGGTCATTTTGAATTTTATGTGATTTTATACGAATTTAACAGTGGACAGCAGAAATTTGTTTCCTGCGCAGAAACCCGAGATATAGTCTCAACTTTCCACTAGAGGCTTTACTTGGCTCAACTAATAAATGAAAATAAAGATACAAAGGAGTTGCTACAGAAGTATACAACCCCTTGACTCAAAGAAAACAGAGAACAATGCAAAAATAAAAACATGGGTTATCTCCCAAGAGGTGCTTTTCTTTAAAGCCTTTTAGCTAGGCATGATAATTTTCCCAAAGTGCTGCTATTAAACCAAATCAATTTTGTTTTTGAATTACAGAAAGTTTGCTTAAATTGCCAACTTATAAATGAAAGGTAAGACCCAAAAAGAATCAAACGAAAATGCAAAGAGTCCACTCTTACAACAAAAGTCAGAATATGTCCAGAAAAACAGCAGCTGGAAAACGTATTTATTCGATGCACTTAAACATGTCATAAATTTTTGCCAATTTTTGTGAATGTAGAGGGTTAGATTATACATAACTAGTTGAATTTTAGTGACTTTTTGATTTTTCAGTAAAATATGAAAACTCGTACAGTGAGCAGCATATGCTAAAAACAGAAAAAGCCCTTAAATATGCATCAACTAAAACTAAATGCGCAAAACTTGGTACTTCATTTTTTTAGAAACTAAAATAACAGAGGCTAAACAAGAATTAAACTTCATAGTAATAGCAAACAAACCCAATAATAAATGAAAGCAAATTAAAATGCATGTTAAGACCATATCATGTGAAAAAGGTAATATAGACCATGAACGAGAAAACCTCATTTTTGTTGACGGGTAGGGGGATGACTCGGGCATCCCCAAGCTTAGATGATTGTATATTATTCAATATATTCTTGGGATGCACCTAAACATCCCCAATCTTGAGCTCTTGCATCTTTTTGTTCATCTCATATCACCATATTGATTAGATAATATAAGCTATATCCACATAAAATTTCACAAAACTCATTAGTAGGGTTAGTACTGATTAAATAAAATTCACTCATGTTCAAGTATTGGCAATTTTCATGATATTTATTAAAATTAGCCACAGTATATACCGAGGTTTCTTATAAAAGTTCCGTTGTTCGTCGAAAAACTAAGGAAACTAAGAACACTAACTACAATATTGAATAAACAAAGAAATCTACGAAAACGGAACAACCTTTAAAGATGTCACTCAATAAGATAGGTATGTATCTCAAATAAAAAAACATAAAACTAATGAAAGAAAGATCATAATCTCAGGTTTATGCACAAAAAATTTCAGGTCAAAATAATGTTCTGGTGATTTTAAACAGGTTATACGGTGAAGCACAACAAATCTGTTTCTGCGCAGTAAACCAAACTTTTGCACTTTCAAGTAACTAGGGACTAATATTAGCACTTTATTTTTATTATGTACATCTATACAATATTTACAATATATAAAAAAAATTATCTGAAAAGCTTCCATGGAAATATTTGTTTTGGTTTCATAGGCATGAACACAAGTGTTCAAGGTCGACCCCCACTTAATCATTACTCATCTTTTCAATCACTTTTCTTTTTGAAAACATTTTTAGATAACAAGTACAACTTTTTTTTTATAATTCGCATTCCCTATCCAAACTAAGATAGAAAAAAACTGACAACTGAAAGTAAAAACTATTTAAAGACAAAGCAAACAAGTGCACTCGAGAATATTGACCCACGCTATTTCTCCCCGGCAACGGCGCCAGAAAAGGTCTTGATATCCCACAAGTATAGGGGATCGTGTGTAGCCTTTTTGATAAGTAAGAGTGTCGAACCCAACGAGGAGCTAAAGGTAGGATAAGTATTCTCTCAAGTTCTATCAACCATTGATACAACTCTATGCATACTAAACGTTTACTTTACCTAGGAAATAATACTAGAGCAACAATACGGGTAAACAAGGTAGTTTTGCCGGATAATAAATACATGAAAGTAAAGTTAGTTGCTGAAGCAATAAAGTACACTAAATGACTATAAACTAACAGTACCACGAGTGTGGGAAAGAGGTGGTAATTGTGATAGATTTATCCATGATCAAATAATCAAATACATGGTTGATATTCCTCTTTTATGTGGGAGAGGAAAGCTAACAAGCTCTCACTATCCAATGATTGCAAATACTTATGATTGGAACTCTAGCAAACATCTGTAACGATTAGAAGATACATTAAGGTAAAAATAACCAACCATAGCATTAAGATCAAAAGGTCCTATTTATCCCATATGCTTCAATCACTGGATTGGGGCTCATGTTTCTGTCACTCAAGCAGCCCTCCCTCTAGCTTTCTACACATACTACAAACCCTATGATGTGATCCATGCGCGCATAAACATATGATGGCACCATAGGACTGTAACAAATTCAATATATAGCTCAAACCATCCATAGAGATTTAACAATCAATCATATGACAAAAGGGATCTACACAAACATGACATAGATGCAATATATCATCTGCAAATAATTTATAACGTCAAACACCATATTTACATAGGGCGGTATAGAGGCGTGTGGGAGAATGAACCACTATAGACAAGGAGGAATTGGCGATGGAGATGGCGGTGAAGACGGCCGAGAGGACAGCGCAAGGTGGCACTGGCGGTGGCGCATGGACTCCTTCCCTGCGCCACAGGCATCATGGGGGAGCGCTGCCCCTTAGCCCTATTCCTTCATGTACTTGGGAGCCCTCCCCCATGGAGATGAGATCCATTGGGGAGGCTAAAACGTAGCTTTGGTGGCTGGAAATTCGTGGTATGGGGTGTCTCCCACGACCTAGGTTTCCTCCCTTTATATAGTCTCACGGATTTCCGTCATCCCATCTAGGGCTGCGGTAAATTAGGCTTATCTCGGCGGTCCGGACTCGACATCACGAGAATTTTAACTTTAGAATGTGCACCGCAAAATTCCCCACAACTTTGTCTTCTGTGAGATTTCCGTTTGACGCTGTCTTTGACCCGTAACGTGGCAATCTTTAAAAAGTGTTTTCAGATAGATTTCAGAAAAGTCCCAATTCGACTCCAACAAGGTTTCTTCTTCTATTTTTGGTAATTCCTACACATCAAAGTGTAAAACAAGAACATTGTGCACTTTTGCAACTATTGGTAGATTAGTCCAAATAAATCATACACTTAATATAAAAACAATTATGAAAAGCATTAAAGTAGCATGAAACCATCAAAAATTATAGATACGTTTCGAACGTATCAGAGAGACACCACTAGTGAATTGTTGACCCCGGTCCATTTCCTCATACTGATAATACAACCACTACAATTACTGTTTTCACACTGTTTCTAGTGTTTTCACATTGCTCTCCTACTATTTTCCACATCATATGTTTAACCGCTTTATTTTTAGCAAAACCGGTGAGATTGACAACCTAACTGCTTCGTTGGGACAAAGTGAATTGATTGTGTTGTGTAGGTGTAACATCCCAGTGTTTGGGAGGTTATAAGGATCTAAATATAATATTTTCATTTGCAATGCATGCATCTAGAAATACGGGAAATTTTGGCACGAAAGTTTAAACAAAGCAAAGTGACCAATGTTTCACTTGACATGATGAAATTTGATCTAGTTCATCTAATGAAGAGTACATTTGGAGTGATCTTTATAACATAGTATCACTACAAACCAAGTCATCTGATTACTGAAACCAGAATTGGTTATGACCAACACAAACTCTCAACAACCTTAATCACAAGTCTATAAGTGACTTGGGATAATTCACTAGGTAACTACAACCAAAGAGGGATGAGTATCCAAATCACCTAAGTGATAATCATACTTCCACAAATGAGTAATACACAATTGAACCATCTCATCAACAGAGATGTTATGTCCCATAAAAGAATAACCCTCTAAGTTATCAATTCATTTACCCAAAATCTTTCTAAATCATATAATAACTATTAAGTGAACCTCCACAAGTAAATAACAAAGGTTCTATAGAACAAATGATACAAAAAAAAGTATTAACTTAAACCCCAGAAGTGGGAAGTGACACAATAATTGTATTAACATATTTATCGACTATGTACATATCTCATCAACCATAAAAGAAGTACCTACAAGAAGAAATAAATCTTATTAAGCTACTGTTAAACCTTGAACATTACATATGATATCCCCAAACCTCTATATCTGTATTACAAATGACAAAGGTAATAAAGTGATGAATATGAAGTAATTCATGACACCTGGGAAAACAAATAAAAAATATGACATAAGTCACTAAACCTCAATAAATTTCTCATGCTCAGTGTTTAATCATCTCAAACAAGTGAGCATATGAAAGCTCAACACATCAATGAACCATTTGATCAACTTATTATTAAGCCATCATTCCACAAACACTCCATATTTCTATCCAAATCATCATTCAACAATTAAAGTATCTCTGGATACAACTAAGGAATAACAACAAGTTATAACCTCTATGAGAGGAAGTAAATTGGAAACTAAGTAAACCAATCATGTATGATATAAGAACATATCTTATGGGAAACAAAAGAGCAAGTATATTTAAGAAGAATAAAAGTTTAACTAAGTCTTAATCAAGATCTTTCTACTTTGTCTAGATTATCTTGTTTTCCAATCTTCTTTGAATCATTCTTCAAGAGAAGCACCCACAAGAAAAGAGGAACTACCACCAGAAGATCTTCAGGAAGATTCTTTAGAATGTTCTAGAAGTGCTACTCTAACCTACTATAAGAGTACTTGGAAACTCTTATATATTGATATGATCTTATTAACACTCTTGAAACAGTGTGATACTCCAATGTTAGTGTTATATAGAAGTAGTTTGGTAACAAGTTTCTAGACCTTGTTAACATATCACTTTTGTATACTCAAACACTTGAGTGTCTTACACAAACAATCAAAATGATTAATAACCTGGTACATCTTAGCCAATTGTATATGATTAGTAATTTGGAGGCAAGTCTGGCCCACTTGTCCACAAATTCTTCTTATATGCATATGGCAACTTGATGCCATAAAACAAACCTACATACTTTAATAATCATCTAAGTAAAATCTTTGCTTGGAATAGCTGGTTGTTTTCACCACAAGGGTGAGATAGTTGAAGATGGAATCCAAGAGCTGATATTACTTGGAAGTGATAAAAGGAGTATTTGAAGACTAGTGACAACTAGAGACAAGTACATCAAGCAATAGAAGACCACAAGAAGCAACACTGCCTCAATATGGGAGCATAAGAAATTATCCAGTGAATCATTAGGATATATTAGAGAACCAATAACCTATGTCAAGCTCAACAGAAATGAGGAGATCATAATAATATCTCTAATGGAAATAATTATCAAGTATGAAATAATAACGAGCCATTGCATCCAAATATCTTGTGTTATGTAAGGTAAATGGAAACAAGTAATTGCCCTGTTTTCGAGATCCTTTTCATACACAAGACTAACAGATAACAACAAAGATTCATCTGCACATAACCATGTAAATGATTACATGTTCTAAAACAAACATGAGATAATATCCATATTAGAATCTATGTGGAAAACAACCAAATAGATTCTAAAGCCATTCATGTTCTCCACTTGATCAAGTGCCATAAACAGCAACATGGCTTACACATGATATAAGGAAATGTACACCATGCTTGATAAGAAACCCAAAGATGAAAATAACAAAGCCACACAAAGGAAAACAAATCCATTCAATACCTAACACCATTTGGTTTGATATGGGATAAAATTACCTATTGGGTGATTTTCATTACAGTGTATAAAAACATTACTACATTATTTTCTAAAAAGAATTTGTAGCTAAAATTGTCCAATGATGATACACCACCTTGTTAACCACATGATTGTCACGTGTAATCATAATACTCATGCTTAAAATAATTTAATAGCCATTTAATAAATTAAAATAACAAAAACAAAAAAATCACTTAATCTAGCAACCTAAATAAAAAATACAAATATTATTCAAATTCACCAAAACAAAACATGGTGAGATGTAAAATTTGATGAGGAATTCAAATATATTTTTTATTAATTTTTATGTTCACAAAAAGGTTATGAAAACAACATTTCTATTCTGGTTTAATCATAGAGGGACCTCTTCGTAAAAAAAAAAATTCCAGGGGGTTATGGGGAAGAAATTCTTTTGTCTTCCTCTAGGACGGAAGATACGTGGCCGAGCCACCGCCGCCGTATGCCACCTCCCCGCGGCTGCTCTTCCGCGTGGATAAGAAGGAGGAGGAGCGCTCCAACTTGCCCTCTTCCTCACTCCCTCACTCTCGCACTCGTTGCCTCTCTCTCTATACCGAACTCGAACCAAACCCTAACCCTACCTACCCACGGCGGCCGCCGTGCACCGTCGTTTCCGGCCACCCTGGGATGAACGGAGACCATCACTAGGTTTGTCGTCGACCGCTCCATCTCCTCGAGCAAACACAAGGGTTGCGATGACTTGAAGCCCCAGAATTGCATCGTCTTCCACAAGTCCGGCCGCCAGCCAATCTTGGACGCCGCCGGCGATTGGGTTCTCGCCGAGCTTCATCGACCACCTCTTCATGCTCCGGGTGAGCCGTAGACCATCGTGGCGCTTTTCCTTTTGATTTTGATCAACGAATTTATCATCGCCGACATTTCCGTGCACCGTCCGCCGCAGTCGTGCTCACCGGCGTAACTCCGACGACCTCAAGCTAGCGGCGTTGCCACCCCTAGCTTTCCCATGTTCTCCTCTAGCTATAGAAGGGAATCAATTGAACCAATTCGGGACGAACCACCCGATTGGAACTCCACAGTAGAAATCCCCTCTGTAGCTGATGTAGCTATGACGTCAGCATGATGTCGGGGCTATTTTTCTTTTACTTTTATTTTTGTTTTAAAACGAATATGACATGTGGGACCCACCTGTCAATTTGAATATTGGCAGAAAAATCATTAATCTTATTAATTCAATAACTTTAATTCTATAACTCAGAAAAATACAAATAAGATATCAAATTAAACAGAAAAATATAATCTAAGTGATTATGAACTTTGAAAAAATGGTTAACGAAATTTAAAATTAAATAATGTTTGAATTAAATTGAATCATTTAAAATAGAGAAAACTAATAAATAATTCACCTATGATGTTTTCAAAGTCATTTGACCAAGTTTTCATGTGTGCAATATTTTGCCTAATCATTTAATTCATTTAAAATTAATAAATTAATATCTTATTCAAATATTTCCAGAATACTTCAAATGAGATACCACATTAAAGAGAAAAACATTTTCAACTCAAATATGTCAAACACAAAACATTTTGTTTAACTTATAAACTTGTTTCTAAAGGTGTAATGGAATTCTATAATATTCCATTATAATAAGCAATAACTACCTTAATATCATTTTCCTTATTAATAAAACTCACATGTTTTCACACCTACTAAGCTTATCATCACAAGTCATTAGCAAGTATTGTGATGATAGAGTTCGCTCTACTAGTTCATCATTTTCAACTAAACTCATTGTCATTAGCTCTACACTTTTGGAACATAAAATCAAACATGTTTGTTACCTTTTCAATAATTGTTTTCCATGTGCTATTGTCTTGTTACCTCACCAAGTAATCAACACTTCTACTTAAACATGATAACAATTGTTTGTTAAGTAAAATTAAAACACATGAAGTCTAAAAGAAGTAAGAACCACCTCACCACAAGTAATGACACAATTCACCTAAAACCTGTGTGATTACGTTATCGTTTAGTCGTAAGCTGGGGTATTTTCTAGGGTATTTCATGATGCATCTCATTAATATGAATGTATCATCCTTGCTATTGTTTTCTGTAGTCCTTACCAGGACTATTTTGCTATTTTTCAGATGTCAGGATTTCTACGCGACCCTTGAAACCGAAGACATGGATTATTATGGTTATTTCAATCTCAGGCAAGTTCATCACTTGCTCATATTCTTTGTAGTACTTCATAACAAACTAATTGCAAAAAACTCTATCGTATTACCACCTAGTCTCAAAAGAATGAATGGTCCTATTTTTATAATAATATGACTACTTGAATGACTACCCAAGTGGTAGTGTTCTGTTTGGTGGGCGGATGGAGCCATGGTAAGATGAGTAGGTCAAAGGAAGGTTCCATCTGCATGGGAAAGTATTACCTAGGATTTAACAACAACTGCCGTCAGGATTTTTGCGCCGTAAATATCGTGTTAACCATGGGTATTCTATGGGGGGAGTAAGTCAGCTGTGATCTTCTCTCGTTCGCATGTCAACGGGCTGCCAGAGACGTACGATGTAGGTCTTGCGAGACTACATGCACATGTGTGGGATCCCGTAATTCCCACGGAATCTAGGTCTATGATGGTCTGCCAGGGGCGCCTAGATATCCATCGTGAGGGGTGGAATCAGGGGTTCAACCTGCTGGTGGAAATGGGTGGGCATGCGTTGTGCGGAGAAGCATGGTTTGGCTTAGACCAACAACCGGGCCCCACACCTGAGTGGGAGTGGACACGATCTCGAGCCTGGTTGTGCAACATGGTCTTGGTCGCCCATGGGTAAAGTTACGCACCTCTGCAGAGTGTAGAAGGATGTGGCATGTTACCCCCTGTTCCGGGAAGGAGCTGCGAACGCCGCAGGAAAGGCAACTCCATGAAGCTCTAGTCCTGTGAAGAGCTGGCGGTCATAGTTTTCAGAATTAAAAGCAACCTCTTGAAGAAAGATTTACAAAAACCCTGCATTAGCTGATGACTTTTTTGAGTCTAAAGCTGTAGTTAGTGCATCAAACTACCCACTATATATCATGAACTTGCTGAGTAACGCTCGTTACTCATTCGTTCCCGTTTGACCCCGTTCTTAGAATTGAACCCCTATGGAAGTCGTCATCGTGAAGCCATCGTTACCTCATGAAGCTTGGTGGATTCATCTCTTACTTAGCCAGTGAAACATCATCATCAATAAAGCTGGAGGAGGACATTTTATCAAGGGGTAGGTGGAGAACATTCGTGGACTTAGCTATTACAAGCCATAGATTAGGGCCGACATCAGCCATAGTAGATTTAGTTCTGATCTAGAGTTCTTCTCCAGCTTGGATCTTCGAATAGCTTCTTCTGATGTTTCTTTTGCAGGAGATCTTCTTGATTCATCAAGGAGATTCTCAAGATTTTGTAATGAAGTTTGTATCCTATAGTTTTGCTTGGACCCGCTGTGTTTCTGTTGTACCACTCTGAGAGATGTAATATTCATAGATAAGTCCTTCTATGAGTATTATGTCATCGACTTGCGCACTACACATGCAGTGGTGTGCTGGGTCATCACAGTAGGTTCCACGTTGATGCTGAACCGGTAGTGCGCCCTACCATATAAGGTGCATCAACCTTCAGAAGTTGCTTGTTTCTCCTATTGGTCGATTCAACCTTGATTTCTTTCTGAGGGAAAACTTGCTGGTGCACTCTTCACACCTTGCACTTGGGGTTTACCAACGAGGGTGTCAATTACACCATCAAGATTTTCTGGCACTGTTGCCGGGGATTTCAAAGTCATCAAGAAGCAACCACTCCCTTGTCAACGTCAACCCGCATCAGATTTTCCGGTGCCGTTGCCGGGGAGGAAGAGAATTTCTGCAAGGAGAGTCTCTCACTTCCAATCTCTTTACTTTGTTTTAGTTTTTCTTAGTTTATTTTATTTTATCTTGTTTGCTTCTCTATATCAAAAACAAAAAAAAATAGTTCTTATTCTAGTTGTTATTTTTATCCCGTTTTTAATCTTTCTAAAATGAGTACCATGAGAACACTAAGTTGTGTGACTTTACTAGCACCAACAACAATGATTTCATTAGCCCACCTATTGTTCCACCAGCTCCTACTCCTGTTTTTTATGAAATTAAGCCCACCCTTTTAAATCTTGTTATGAGAGAGCAATTTCCTGGTGTTAGTACTAATGATGCTGCTGCTCATCTTAATAATTTTGTTGAACTATGTGAGTTGAAAAAATATAAAGATGTAGATGGAAATATTATTAAACTAAAAAGGTTTCCTTTCTCTTTGAGAGGAAGAGCTAAAAAATGGTTGCTATCTTTTTCTAAAAATAGTATTGATGTAGACCCTCGTTGCTTTTTTGTGTTTTTTTTATAAAGAGAAACAAAACTATTGTAATGAAAACTAAACTTTTTGTGTTTTTTTTATAAAGAGAAGAAAACTATTGTAGATAGAGATATTATTAAACTATTGATGTGGACCCTCGTTGCCTAAAAATAACTATTGTAATAAGAACTAATTTGTGTGTGTTTTGTTCTCATAAAGATAAGCAAACAAGATAAAATAAAATAAACTAAGCAAAACTAAAACAAAGTAAAGAGATTGGAAGTGAGAGACTCCCCTTGCAGAAATTCTCTTCCTCCCCGGCATCGGCGCCAGAAAACTTGATGTGGTGCGTAGTTGCACTCATTGGTAAACCATAAGAGAAAGATTGTGAAGAGTTCAGCGGAAAGTTTTCCCTTGGAAAAGAAACCAAAGTTGAATCGACCAGTAGGAGGACAAGCAACTTCTGAAGGTTGATACAGTTGATGTGGTAGGGCGCACTACCGGTTCTGAAGCAACGTGGAACCTTGGTGTGGTGCATAGTTGCACTCGTTGGTAAACCCCAAGAGAAAAGTTGTGAAGAGTGCAGCGGCAAGTTTTTCCTCAGAAAAGAAACCAAGGTTGAATCAACCAGTAGGAGGACAAGCAACTTCTGAAGGTTGATGCAGTTGATTGTGTAGGGCGCACTACCGGTTAAGCAACAACGTGGAACCTACACAACACAATCAATTCACTTTGCCCCAACGAAGCAGCGAGGTTGTCAATCTCACCGGTTTTGCTGATAACTAAGAGGTTAAATGTATGGTGTGGAAAACAATAGAAGAACAATGTGAAAACAATAGTAGCAGTGTGAAAGCAGTGGAAGCAGTGGGTAAAACAGTAATTGCAGTGGTTGTATTATCACTATGAGAAAATGGACCGGGGTCCACAGTTCACTAGTGGTGTCTCTCCATAAAAGATAGATAACATCTTTGGTGAACAAATTACAGCTGGGAAATTGCTAGATATTGAAATATGCATGACATGATGATTACTATGTGATTCATGCGGACATTACAACTAGACTCATAGAACGTTGTCCAACTACATCTATGAATAATAATCCACCCTCAGAATATCATCCGAACAATCTTTGGGTATTAAGTTGCAAGCAACAGATAATCACATTAAGGAAAGTGTGTAATGTAAAAATGTAAACATCGTTGTTTTCTCCCCAATGGCAACAACACATCCTCCATCCGTCACGTTTCTGTCACTCGAGCATAGATGCAAAGGAGGCATGAACACACTCTCGAGCATAAATACTCCCTCTTAGAGTCACTAGCATCTACTTGGCCAGAGCATCCACTAACAACGGAGAGCATGCAAGATCATAAATAACATACACACGAATATAACATGATAGATTGGTAATCAAGAGACATAGCATTCAATATTCATCGGATCCCATCAAACACAACATGTAGCATTACAATAAGATGATCTCAATCATGTAGGGAAGCTCACGAGATCTAAACATGAGGCATAAAGAGAATAGAACAACCATCTAGCTACTGCTATGGACCCGTAGTCCAAGGATGAACTACTCACGCATCATTCCAAATGCGGGCATGGTGGTGTAGAGCCCTCCGACGATGATTTCCCTCCCGGTAGGCTGCCGGGAAGAACTCCAGTACCCTGCCGAACTCGGGTTGACGATGAAGGCGGCCTCGGGTGTTTTTTGTGGAAAAGTGGTATATTTTTAGAATTAACTATCTGAGGGGATTATATTGGCGAAAGGGCAACGTCAGTGGGCGGCCAGGGGGCCCACACCACCCCATGGCGCGGCCAGGGGGAGGGGGTGCGCCGCCCTATGGTGCGGGGCCCCTGTGGCACCCCTCCTGGTCTCCTCTGGACTCTGTGTGCGCGAAAACTTTCTAAGATTTCTTGTTTTTTTATTTTCCAATTCCAAGAATATTTCCGGAACAACTTTTCTGAAGCCAAAAACAACAAAAAACAAGAACTGGCTCTATGGCATCTTGTCAATAGGTTAGTCCTAGAAAATCGATAAAAATGGCATAAAGTGTATAGCAAACATGTAGCAAATAAAATGAAAACAACATGGAACATCAGAAATTATGAATACGTTTATGACGTGTATCACACCAAAATCTTGGGGCATGCATCCACAACTCAATTGGAGGCTCCCAAGAACACCACAAGTCATCTAGGGTCCAAGACCTAAGAGTAAAAAATCCACAAACTTTCACTTCCATGAATCCTCGTGGAGAGAGCAAACCGATGCAAATGGAAATAGCACAAGTGCTCAAATCCTCCACTCTCAAATTCTAAAAAATCAACAAATGCTTATGGGGGAATAAGAGAGGAAGAACAAAGGAGAAACACCAAGAACTCCAATGACAAGATCTACTAGGTTTCCCTCACTAAGAAGGAAGATTGATTAGTGGAAATGTAGATCTAGATCTCCTCTCACTTTTCCCTCAAAGAGATGCAAGGATCATGGGAGGGATTGAGAGGGGGGAAAGCTTCCTCAAGGTCAACAATGGTGAGAGAGAGAGAAAAACGACTTGGGAAAGTTAGGGAACCTTGGGGAAGAAGGCCCCTTAAATAGGTGCCTAGAAAACTGCCCGTTAGGGCCTTTTTACGTGCCCAACCGGTCGTATCGGACGACACCCGGTAGTACCGGAAGTTCTGGGCCAAAATTCGCCCAGATACACTCCAGCTACTGTTATTTGCAGTACTATCGAGCTCGTGCGGTACTTTGGGTCGGTACTACCGACCTTGGCCCGGTAGTACCGAAGAGGCAGAACACCAATACTAAAATGCTCATAACTTTTGCGTGCGGACTCCGTTTTGGAGGATTTTTGGCTCGTTGAGTTCGCAACAAAACTCTCTACAAGATCATGCCGAGAAGTATCAGTGAACAACAATGACAATTAAAACCAAATGTAGAACGGTTTTACCTCTCTAAAAGGAACAACCGGTAAAACCTCCATCACCGAAAACACACATAACTTTTGCGAATGAACTCCAAATGAGGTGAATCCAATTGGATTGGAAAGATAAAAATAAGGAGTATCCAAAAAAATGGAGAAGTTAACACAAATGGAAGGTGTGGGAACATTCTCAAATCTGAACCAGATATTTTCACCACAAAAAACGCCACAAGTTTTTCTTACCAAAACCGTTTTTGATAAACCTTGGCTTGTCATGAAGATCACACAAGCACAAAAAACCAATGGAGATAAAACCCAAATAAGAACCAAGAAATATGATATGCATGTATGAAAAGGTTTGAACTCTCCACAATGATTCGATCAAGTTACTCACTTGAGATCCCCTCTTGATAGTACGACTATCTATCCTATAACCTAGTCTCCCAAAGGCATGAGACTGGTAAAATAGAAAACCTATCAATATGATACCTTTGCCTTGAGCATTCCACTTGAGCTATATGATGATGATCTTGACTCTCTCATGTTGGATCTTCTTTCTTGATCGTGCCCTCTAGCACATGCTCAGATTGATGAAGACTTGCAAGTTGCTCCCCATTCATCATTATGGGAGAGACTACCTCCCCCATACACCATTATGGGAGAGAACATTCTCGGAAAATCTTCATAAGGCCACAATCTCCAAATGGGTGGCAAGTATCAAGCATAATATTTCTTTGAGATGCTTCACTTGAGCTTCCACGTCAAGCTTGATGACGAACATCGCTTGATGATAACATAGACCATGGGCTATATGAAATCTTTCTTTTGATGAGAGCCCATGGAAAGATACCTAACCACACATAGAGATGCCACACACACATATCATGGGTTAGTTCACAAATCTATATGGACATTTTCTTACCATACCACGAGATACATAATCCCACTTGGTACATCTTGTAGCTTTGTGTGTTGATCACTTGCTTGATCAACCTTGTATCTTTTCTTCTCACTTCAAATGATGATGTATTGAATATAATCATGAAAGATCACCTAATCATTTTCTTGAAGACACACTAGCAATATGCACAACTCTATACATGACCATTCTTCATATAAATCCTTGAATATAACAATGGTCGTCATGAAAGCTTCTAATGTTCAACACATGAACTCCATCTTTCCTATGGACAATATAAACAAGGATAACTCAATGCAAACATTAGTCCATAAGGATTGTCATTAATTACCAAAACCACATATGGGGAACCATGTTCTTTCAGTTCTTGACAGAACTACTCTGCATACCGAATTATTCGTGGTAAAAAAATCATGTTCAAATTAATGAGGTCTCGGGTATCATTCTTATTCATAATAGAATACTCTAGTAGCAGATCAAAATGTTGTTGAAGTCGCATAATACTATGGCTCACTATGTGTGGATGAGGATGGATGCAACTTGAGTACTAGCCATTCAATGGAGCGCTTGAGATTTCACTAGATCTGGTCATGACAACATATTTTTATTTATCCACCAATAGTGTGAAAACTTTTTGCCAGAAGGCAAAACGGAATGCAAGTTCACAAGATTCTTCCATCATTAACAAAGCGTAAATTATTGATGGACACCATGCTAGTGCAGAATGTGTTCTCAAAAGGCTCATAAACAATTACCAAGGTATTCTGTTTTGTGATTTGAGTATTTCATTGGGTTCATTGACGATCCAAAATAGCTAAGAAGATTCTTCCTTTTGAGGTATTTGTATATTTTTTAGTTTGGCAATGTCGGGACAAATGATTTTTCTCTAAAACTGCACTAGCCAGTCCATAAGTTCCAAAAACAAAGTCAGGACCTATTCTTTGGATGCCAAGGAAACTATGAGTTTGGATTTTGTTCTTCCATATCTATATACATAAAAACAAACACCAACATTACCGTTAAAGTCTAGATATGAGGAAATAAAATGATAAATCAAAGGTAAAATGGTCCATGCCTGTGTGGTCATCACCCTTTGTGGCTCAAAATACTCTTTGTATGTGACTTGTTGGTTTCACTCAGAATTAAATCAGAAAGCGAGGGACTCTTAATTTGGAAAATAATATTTCTCTGTAACTTACACACACGATTCTCATAGAAAGCATAGCCGATCTAAAGGAATTTATTTCATTCAATTCTAGTTCTATGGAGGAGTTTGATGTGCATATTTCTAGTGTGAGATATGATTTCCTTGGGTGCTTTTAGTATCATGTTACATAAATTTATAACAGTTGCCAGTAAAATATTATGGATAGAAAATGAGCTTGTGTTGGTCGAAAGTGGGACAATATCTTATTATATAGTGATACAAAAAATAACTAAAGTTGATTTTAAGAAAATGGTTTAAGACTTTTAAATGACAAAGAATTGTTCCGACCAATTAGAAATGTCGAAATAACAAAACATAGATTATGAAAATCACAGTTGGATATTCAATTTGGTGGAATCTTTCGAGAAATGGAAACACGACAAGCCGCAGGAAAGTGTGTGTACAATATTAGACATAGAAGACAGTTGCCAATAAATGAGAGCCATCCTATACAAAGGGGGAAAGGCGATCCAATGAAAGAAAATATACCCAGATACAACTGGCTTTAAGAAAGTAAGAAAACCGCTACAATACAAATACACCATTAAACACTGGATGAACATTTCCTTTTCATTTCCCGATGTAGGAAAGTAGTACATGCATGGAAAAATCTGGCTAGAGCGAAGAGAGTTGTCTTAGACCGCTTAAGACATGCAAAGTAGAAAATATTCTACACGCCTTTCATTCCTAATTAACTAGATGTGTATCATTGAGCCATAGACGACAGGGGAGCTCCTTTAAGGTTGACCGTGTGCACGACGCGTAGTGGGTTTTCTCTTATCTAACTTTCTCTCTTATCTTATCTCTTCGTGCGGACGGTCATCTTGTTCCTCTCACTGTGAGACACCACGAAGAGCAGAGCGGAGCCGGCGACCGCCACTGAGCCAGAGCCGGTGATGACGAGGATGGACCAAGCCGGAGGCGGAGGTGCCGACGGAGGCTTGGAAGCAACTTAACGGCGGGGGTGGGGCAGTCTACCGTGGCCGGAGAAGAAGGACCGCCAGACTTAGAGGGATGGTTGTGGGCCATGGTGGACCGGCGGAGGTGGCGGTCAGAGGAGGACGGTGCGGCGAGGCGGCCGCTGGCGGCGGCAGCAGGCGGTCCGGCCGGTGGTGGACGCGGGCGCGGACGGAGTCTGGAGCTCGGCAACCGCGGCGACACTCCCTTTCCTCTCCGGCGACGGCGTGGCCATGGACGTTCTCTTTCCTTTCTCATCCGTTCCGACAAAGCTCCATTCCGACAAGGCACCCATGGGCTGTCGAAATTTCGACCGTGCCCACGGGTGACCGTAAGCTAGCATCCCCCGATAGACGAGACAATAGAGCAATCGATATATGTATTAAAATTTTCTAGATCCCTTTTTTACCTAGAGATTTGGTTCCAAGGAGGGAAACATGATTAGTATATACATATATTCGAACTTAAGGCCTCCTTTGATTCAGAGGATTTTTGAAGGAACTTTGTAGGATTTGAATCCTATGGAATTGTTTCCTTCCGACTGATATTGATTCATAGGATTGATACCTGTAGAATTCCACTAGGCAGGGTAACTCAATCCTACACAATCCCTATTCCTTTATGTTTCCTACCCTGTGAATCGAAGGAGGCCTAAAATGGTAGGTGAGGGACCAAAATTCATAAATGAAAGTTGTATACATAGTACCGTTGGCATTTCCTGCGAAGTGCTAAATATAAACATAAATGGATGCCTAACTCCGTGTCTGCGTCTGCAATGAGAGGAGATGGTAGAGAAACCAAGTGGAGATGCGACTAGTCTAAAAACGTGTAATAGTAGAATAATGGATCAAGCCGAAATAGTACTACAAATAGGATTCTGCATCTCACCCCCTATCAAATCAGCAAGAGGAGAGGTATGGTAATGGACTCGAGAACAACTACGGGGAATTACAAAGGATTGTTGTGGGGCTAATGAACGTAGTTAAAGGGAGATGGTCAAAACTCATAAACTTCATATTATAGCCGTTTTATTTTTGCGCAATTATTTTTAGTATGGGACACAAATTGACATTTCTATATATTATCTTCTGTCAAAAAGAAGTTTTTTGGACGTCGAGGCGGTCTTCGAAATAGTATCAGAATGCTTATGTAAACTGACATATAAATTTTGTATGCCTTATAGCCAGCTATTTTTTTATAATAATACATTTTTCATGACTTTTAGAAATAATATGCATTTTTGGGAATTTTCAGAAATAATACGGCTTTGGTTTTCCCCAAGCCGACAGGGCCCTATCGGCCTAGGAAAAGCCCACCAACTGGTCGGCGGAGCGTCCAACTTCTGGCTAGTTTAGGAAAGATGACCAACACAAGTCGTTTTCTGCGAAACCGAGGAGTTTTTGTCGGTTTCGGCAAAACTGACCAGGCCGGTCTGTTTGGGCCAAGTTGACAGTTGCATGAGCCATTCTTTTCCCGCCATTTTTTTCCCGCTAGCGTGTCCTGCTATTTTATCCACCAGCGTCTCCCGCCATTTTCTCGTGCCACCGTGTCCATTTTCTCCCTCCACCATTTCCTGACATTTATTGTATGTTCATCCTATATATCCCCCTCCTCACTCAGGTGGGTAAGGAGTGTAAAGTATTCAATCGAAGATGTCGGGTTTTCCTTTAGATCGTATTTTTATCAAAAGTATGACCAAACGTCTTCTGTGGTGTGTCGGCGAGTTCATGATAGACAATAAGGAAGTTCCATTTGAGGAACTCCTTAGTAGTGACACTCCCTTCATTAAGTTGGGTGCGGCATTACGTTGACAGGGCCCCTGAGAAGATATGGCAAGAACTTCTCATGTTGCATTGAAGGGGGAAGAAGCAGAAATATAAGAGTGAATCTTCGTGGATCATGACAACAAATAATCCTTTTCTGTGGATGAACGAGAGCAACAATGATGACAATATTTCCATGCCAAGAAGCACGTGCAAGAGATATGCATCGTCAAATGACAAGAGTACTACATCGACGGAGAAAGATGAGAGATGACTTCATGTAGTTAGGTTATCTTATTTTAAGGTGAAGTTTTAAATTTGGTCCTAGCGTATTAATTTAAGTTGTAGGGTTGCCCGTTCTTATCTTCATATAACTTATATACTAATTTTATGTTGTCGTGTAATTTGAAAAAAAATTAACAACAATGTGAAATAACAAAAATATGTCCGTCACAAACATAGATAGATAGGTATATGTCTCATATATAAATAGTAATACATCTGTCACAAACAAAGATAGGTATATTATGATACATAGGTAGTTAGACACATCTATCCACAGCACCGTCGCCTGCGACAGCGGTGGGACGACCATGCAAGGGTCGGCCTCGTCGTCGAAATGGCCGGTTGACATGCCCGCCCAACCACGAGCTGGGTCACCGCGGGCGCCGGCTAACCGGACGTGGATGCGACCTTGTTCGTCAATGCGAGGCGTGCGCTCGCCTCCCTCCTCTGTAGCCCACGGTGGTATAGGGGCATGGCGGCGAGCTTATGCGAGCCCACACGGCGCCGACGTGGTTGTTCAGAGGCCACATCGCGGTGAACCGAACGACGACGAAGCTAATTTGATATGGAGTTGGACTCCTAGATTGGCCCGATCTTCACGAATCGACGAAGAACGAACGAAGAACGGTAAGAACACGAGATGGGGATTCGAGGGGGAACGCGGGGCAACACACAAATCGGGATAAATCGCAAGAACCGAAAGATCCAACCTCCCGTCAACTAAGCCCCGAGGGCCGCCTACGGAACAATCGATCCAACTGAACTCACCTTGATACAAACCGTCTCACACCCGTAGCCGGTACCACTACGCCAATAGAACCTCAAGATAACGAGAGGAAGACTGGACAACTCTTGACTGAAACCCGATAGGGAGAGGACAAGTAGTTGGGATGTGCCTTGATACGATCCTCGACGAAGTCGGAGGAGTAGCCTTGATACGTTCCTCGGTACACACCGGAGGAGTAGTTCCTCAAAGAGGTATACAAAAGAGCTAAGCTCCAAATGTTCTAAATTCAACTCTAAAAACCTAGATCTAGCTCGGGGTCGTCCTTATATAGCCGGGGGTTGAAGCAGGGGGAAACGGGGTCGAAAACAGCTCTTTTGCGTGCATTTTGGTCCATGCCGGCCTAGGAGCCCGGCCTGGCCGGCCATGGGGCCGGGGTGGAGGTGGAGGGGCACTCCCAGGCGCACGCCGGCCTGGAGCCGGCCTGGGGCCGGCCTGGAGGCAGGAGCCGGCCTGGCAGGGTGGCCGGCCTGGGGTCAGGGTGGGCAGGAGGCAGGCCTGGGGCCGGGGTGGGCAGGAGGGAGGCCGGCCTTGAGGCCGGCCAGCTCTGGAGCGGGTCCGGCCTGAGGGGGGCGAGGCCGGCCTGGGGCCGAGGTGGAGGCCGGCCCCTTCGGGTGGGGGTCCGGCCTGGCCGGCCCCCAAGGCCGGGAGGGGGTTTTCTTCCCCTAACTTCTTCGCCGGGACTCCGAATTGGATGCCGTCTTCACCGCTCTTCTTCGTATCTTCTTGCGCATCGTCTCGGGTACTTTTCGGGGCCTCCGTGGTGGGTTTGAACCTGAGCACGCAAAGTGTGGAACCATGAGGTAGCGCACCATCCTCCACATGACCGAAAGTATAGAACGAGAGGAGCGAGTTCACCTTATCCTGGATGGCCTTTGCGCGTGATCTTGTCATCGTTGCGCTTGGTGGAGTTGGGTGGGCTACATCATCTCCCCCTTGAAAAAGAGTCGACCTCGAATCGGCGTCGTCTTCATCACTTGGGTATCCATGGAAGGGAGAGAGGTCCTTGACATTGAAGGAGTTGTGGACGAGGTACTTGGATTGCGGTAAGTCGAGCTTGTATGCGTTGTTGTTGATGCGTTTGATGACCTTGAAGGGGTCGTCGCCTCTTGGCTTGAGCTTGGAGTTGCGCTCTTCGGGAAAACGGTCCTTGCGCAAGTGTAGCCACACGAGGTCACCTTCTTGGAACACCATGGGTTTCTTGTTCTTGTTCATGATAGAGGCTCGGTGCTCGGAATGCTTCTCAAGCGTAGCTCTTGTGGAGTCGTGTAGCTTCTTGATGTAGTCGGTGTGCTTGTCGATGTCCATGTTTGCTCGCTCTCGTAGAGGCAAAGGAAGTATGTCGAGGGCGGTGTTGGGGTTGAAGCCGTAGACGATCTCGAAGGGACTCTTCTTGGTAGCTTGATGGAGAGCCCGGTTGTAGGCGAACTCGGCGTGTGGGATGCATTCCTCCCAATTATTCAAGTTGGGCTTGATCAAAGCTCGAAGTAGTGAAGAGAGTGTGTGGTTGACGACCTCGGTTTGTCCATCCGTTTGTGGGTGATAGGCGGTGGAGAAGAGTAGCCTGACGCCGAGCTTGGCCATCAACGTCTTCCAAAAGTAGGAGGTGAACTTGACGTCGTGGTCCGAGACAATGGAAGTAGGTACACCATGTAAATGCACAATTTCCCTGAAAAACAAAGTAGAAACATGTGAAGCATCGTCGGTTCGGTTGCAAGGAATGAAATGTGCCATCTTAGAGAAACTATCCACAACTACAAAGATTGAATCCATGTTGGTTTTAGTTCGTGGGAGGCCTAACACAAAGTCCATGCGAATATCACTCGAAGGTGCATGTGGGATAGGTAATGGCATGTAAAAACCATGGGGGTTGGAAGTGGACTTAGCTCGGAGGCATGTAGAACATCTCTTGACGTGTCTCTCAACTTGATGCTTCATCTTGGGCCAATAGGAGTTGGTGGAGAGCATGGCATAGGTCTTGTCGCGTCCAAAGTGTCCCATGAGACCTCCTTCATGTGATTCCTTCAATAACAACAAACGAAGAGAGGACTCGGGGATACACAATTTGTTAGCCTTAAACAAGAAACCTTTGTGAAGATAGTAATCATCGAAACCTCGGTTAGGCAAGCATTTCTCAAAGATAGGAGCAAAGAAAGTATCGGAAGCATATAAGTCTTTGATCTCATCCAAACCAATCACATTGATGTCAAGACGTGTAAGAAGGCATTCTTTCCTAGACAAAGCATCAGCTACCACATTCTCTTTACCTTTCTTCTACTTAATGACATAAGGAAAAGATTCAATGAATTCCACCCACTTAGCATGCCTCTTGTTTAAATTGGTTTGGCTTTTCAAGTATTTCAATGATTCGTGATCGGAATGAATGACAAATTCTTTTGGCCAAAGGTAGTGTTGCCAAACTTCTAGCACTCTAACCAAAGCAAAAAGTTCCTTATCATAGATGGGGTAATTGAGTTTAGCGCCATCTAGTTTTTCACTATGGTAAGCAACGGGGCGTCCGTTTTGCATGAGAACGCCACCAATTCCTATACCACTAGCATCACATTCAATCTCAAAAGTTTTCTCAAAATCCGGTAAGAAAAGCAAAGGATCTTCGGTTAAGCATTTCTTAAGTGTGTCAAAAGCTTTTTTTTGCGCATTGCCCCAAACAAAAGGTACATTCTTTTTGGTAAGTTCATTCAAAGGGCAAGCAATAGTTGAAAAATCTTTGACAAAGCGGCGATAGAAACCGGAAAGGCCATGAAAGCGCCTTATCTCACCCATGGAGGTAGGGTTGGGCCAATTCCTAATTGCCTCAATCTTCTTGTTATCTACTTTAATACCATTGGAAGAGATCACAAAACCCAAGAAAACAAGCTTGTTGGTGCAAAAATTGCATTTGGAAAGATTGGCGAAAAGTTTTGCGTTGCGAAGAGCCAACAATACTTGTGAAACATCGTCGAAGTAAACCACAACAAATTTGCTATAAATGAGAATATCGTCGAAGTAAACCACAACAAATTTGCCAATGAAAGGACGCAAGACTTCATTCATGAGGCGCATGAAGGTAGATGGGGCATTCGAAAGACCAAAGGGCATAACAAGCCATTCATACAAGCCAAGTTTTGTTTTGAAAGCCGTTTTCCATTCATCACCTGTACTCATACGAATTTGATGGTAACCACTTTTAAGATAAATTTTGGAAAAGATGGTAGCACCACTCAATTCATCAAGAATGTCATCGAGCCTAGGAATAGGATGTCTATATCTAACGGTGATAGCATTGATAGGACGACAATCCATACACATGCGAGAAGTAGAATCTTGCTTTGGAACAAGGATAACCGGCACGGCACAAGGGCTAAGGGATTGGCGAATAAAACCTTTTTCTAGTAGCTCTTGGATTTGGCGCTCAATATCCTTAGTATCCTCGGGGTTGGTGCGGTAAGGAGCGCGGTTTGGAAGGGGCGCACCTGGAATGAGGTCAATGCGGTGCTCGATTCCTCGAAGGGGAGGAAGTCCCGGAGGGAGCTCATCGGGAAAGACGTCTTCAAATTCCTGCAACAAAGGCAACAAACATGGAGGAAGATTTGTCATGTCGTTAGTTTCAAGTGCTTCTCCTTTGCACAATAGGAAAAAGTGAAGAATAGTTGGGTCATCTCTTAGCTCTCGCATCTCTCTTTTGGTGGCAAGTAAGGCAAGGCCTTTGGAAACACTCGGAATTTTTCCACTCATGTTTGGCTTGTGGCTCTCACTCTCTTTTGGGTGGATCACTCTCTCGCCACTCATCTCACGAGACTTGAGCTCTTCTTGTTTACGTGCAAGAGTCTTGGCATTGTCGGCGATCACTTGGCTAGGAGACATGGGACGGAGCACAAATGTCTTGTTATTCCACTTGAAACTATAGTGATTTGTACGCCCATCATGGATAGCACTCTTGTCGTATGTCCAAGGTCGACCAAGAAGAAGATGACACACGGTCATAGGAACAACGTCACAATCTAACGTGTCTTCATAGGGACCAATCTTGAAATTCACGGTGACCATGTGTTGAATCTTGAAGGTGCCGGAGTCACTAAGCCATTGTACATGGTATGGATGAGGATGTTGCTTGTAAGGCAATTTGAGTTTGTCGCAAAGCTCTTTTCTAGCCAAGTTGTGCCAACTTCCACCATCGATGATGACCTTGATTGACTTGCCATCAATACCGGCTCTTGTTTGAAAGAGATTGCACCGTTGATCATGCTCATCTTGAGGAGAAGTAGTGAGGACTCTTGTTACCACTAGCGATGGATTCTTGTCCTCATCGCAATACACACTTTCTTCATCATCGTTGGGCACGTCCAAAGAGTTGAGAGCAACTTGATGCAAGGCATAGTATTCGCCTTCGCTCATAGAATCACGTTCACCGTCTTGGTTGACAATCATGATCATCTTGTTGGAACATTCAAAGGACTTGTGACCACTACCACCACACTTGAAGCAAGTATAGTGCTTGACTTGACTTGAGGAGCACTTGAGGATGAGGTGGGAGGCACTTGCTTCTTGAATGGTTGGGAAGACTTGTTGGGAGCACTAGAGGCTCGAGTGTTGCTCTTGGTGGTAGTTGGAGGAGGAACTTGTGTCATTGGATATGAGGATGATGGTCTTGAGTTGAAGAAAGCCTTTTGCTTGCTATACTTGAGATCTTCCGCAATTTGGCATTCCGCCTTGAGAGCTTGGTGGACAAGGGCCACAATGTTGTCATACGGTTGATACTCGACGATCTTCCTTATAGGATAGTTGAGGCCATTGAGGAAACGGGCCATTGTTTACTCTTGAGATTCTATCACATGAGCGCGGATCAAAGATGTCTCCATTTCCTTGTAGTACTCATCAACGTACTTCACACCTTGACGAAGTTCTTGAAGCTTCTTGAAGAGGTCACGCTTGTAGTGAGGAGGAACGAATCTAGCATGCATGAATTGCTTCATCTCATTCCAAGTGGCAATAGGAGCAATACGATTGCGGAATCGTTCGGCTTGTAGACGATCCCACCATAAGAGTGCATAGCCTTCGAATTCCAAAGATGCTAGAGCAACCATCTTCTTGTCGGTGAAGTTGTGAATGCCGAAGATCTTGTCAACTTTGAGAGCCCAAGCAAGATAGTCTTCGGGATCATTCTCACCATTGAACTTGGGGACATTGAAACGAAGAGCACTCATGTTGTTGTCCTCTTGCGGACGATGGGGACGCTCATGTTGGCGCTCATGGGGGTCTTCATCATAAATGGGAGGTGAATCATCATAGGGGTCATCCTCATTGTCTTGGCGGTGGCGATCATGATGGGGAGGATGACGTCGGTGGTCATTAGGTGGTGGTGGTTGGTGGTGACAGAGCCTAGCTTCACGGCGTTCACTATCATCATGGCCATTGTGATGTTGTTGAGGACGTTCTTGTTCTTGGCGAGGGTGTTGCGGAAGCACTTGTTCATCTCGAGGGTGTTGAGTATGATCATGTTCTTGGCGGTCATTGTTGTTGGGACGCGCATGGCGCCTAGGTGGCCTTCGATGTTGACGAGCATCTTCCACGAAATCATTGTGGCCATAGTCTTGAGCGTGGCCTTGTGGAGGTGGAGGATGATGGTGTTGTCGAAGGTCCGGGCGTTGCAGTTGTTGAAGAGGGTCACCACGGCCTTGGCGATGTCGAGGTGGTGGTGATGGCGAGCTATCCTCATACCAATTGCGTCGCGGAGGTTGTTGAGGTTGTGGAGGAGGTGGTGGTGGTTGTTGAGGTTGTCCACCCTCCTCCATGTTGTGGCGATCATGGCGACGATGTTGGTGAGGATCTTGATTGCGGTGGCTTGAGCAACGAGACCTTGAGGACGATGATGAATGACGGCGATTGGCAAGATTAGCCAAGTTGACGTTGATGCGCGTCATTTGATCATTCAATCGAGCCTCTTGCTCTTGGAGTCGACGCTCATAGCATTGCAACCCGTCCTTGACGAGTTCGCGGAGTTGGAAGTGGTCATTGTGGGTGACGAAGTTGGCGTAAGCATTGTCGTTGTAGAATGGATTGCCTTCGTCTTCCGAGCTCGGACTTGTGAATACTCCTTCCCTAGCCATCTCAAAAACACACACAAGGGTGATATTGAAGAAATGGACACCTCACTTACCCAACGTTACCTTTCTTGGTCGTATTGAGGCTAGTGGGCGAGCCTAGGTGTAGGGCGGTATGTCAAGAGAGAATCCAAAAAGATCGAAAGAAACCGCAAACGACAACACACACACTTTATATGGAAGGCAAATAGGTTAGGAAATTGGCTAGTAAAAATCGACAAAACCGAAGAAAAGTTTGTTGTCAAGCGTGGAAAAGATTCAAATAAAAGTTAGCACAAAAACCAAACCTATAGGATGGAAATATGGTAGAACACACACACGCAAGGGAAAAATGGGGTTAGTGCGACCAATGGACGAGCGAAGAACGAAATGGACCTAACGTAGACTAATGCTCAATGCCACACTAACTCAAAGAGGACGCTAGCTCAAACCGCAAATTTGAAAAGGCAATAAGATTCGCACCGTGGCAATCGGTCACTCTTTCTCTTTTGCGACGCAATGCTACACGTTCCTACAATGGAAAGCAATTGGCACCGATCCTTTTGCTTCTTTTTCTCTTTTTCTCTCTTTTTTTTTATTTTCTCTTTTTGATGGATTCCAAAGTGCCAATGCCTACTCGTAGCTAATCTCTCACAAGCGCTAACCTCGCACTCTCGATGCCACAAATGCGATGCCAAGCGGTGTAAAAAGAACTAGTCCGAATAGGTAAGTAACACAATGGGGTGGGGTGGTTCAAGCGGAAGCAAGTTATACCTCTCTTATTGATGATCACGGACTTGCGGCCGGGGGGAGTCGATGTCGTGGCGATCCATTGATGTGGAAGCGTAGGTGATGTCGTGGGCGTCGCGTAGCACTTTGTTGCACTCAATTCGGATAAAAAACGACAAAGAAAAACAAGTTTCAAAATCTATCGAGAAGTCGAAGAGCTGAAATTTTCTGAGATTTTGGCTCAAATTCGAAATTCCTTCAAAATCAAGAAATTTTTTGGGCGAATTTGGGAAAAGTGGCTAAATGGAAAGATGGGGAATGGTATTTGGCAACAAATCTGTGAAGCAAAACTACGAAAAACTCAACGAGTCAACAGATCGGTCGAAATCCCTTTGTGGCTATTTTTGTGAAATTTTCGAATTTATGGTGGATAGAAGAAAAATTGGTGGTAGGGGAGGGGATGGGGTGTCGGATTCGTGTCAATCTAGCTCTGGATACCAGATGATATGAAGTTAGACTCCTAGATTGGCCCGATCTTCACGAATCGACGAAGAACGAACGAAGAACACGAAGAACGGTAAGAACACGAGATGGGGAATCGAGGGGGAACGTGGGGGAACGCGGGGCAACACACAAATCGGGATAAATCGCAAGAACCGAAAGATCCAACCTCCCGTCAACTAAGCCCGGAGGGCCGCCTACGGAACAATCGATCCAACTGAACTCACCTTGATACAAACCGTCTCACACCCGTAGCCGGTACCACTACGCCAATAGAACCTCAAGATAACGAGAGGAAGATTGGACAACTCTTGACTGAAACCCGATAGGGAGAGGACAAGTAGTTGGGATGTGCCTTGATACGATCCTCGACGAAGTCGGAGGAGTAGCCTTGATACGTTCCTCGGTACACACCGGAGGAGTAGTTCCTCAAAGAGGGATACAAGAGAGCTGAGCTCCAAATGTTCTAAATTCAACTCTAAAAACCTAGATCTAGCTCGGGGTCGTCCTTATATAGCCGGGGGTCGAAGCAGGTGGAAACGGGGTCGAAAACAGCTCTTTTGCGTGCATTTTGGTCCACGCCGGCCTAGGAGCCCGGCCTGGCCGGCCATGGGGCCGGGGTGGAGGTGGAGGGGCGCTCCCAGGCGCACGCCGGCCTGGAGCCGGCCTGGAGACGTCCCACGCCGGCCTGGGGCCGGCCTGGAGGCAGGAGCCGGCCTGGCAGGGTGGCCGGCCTGGGGCCGGGGTGGGCAGGAGGGAGGCCGGCCTTGAGGCCGGCCAGCTCTGGAGGGGGTCCGGCCTGAGGGGGGGGGGGCGAGGCCAGCCTGGGGCCGAGGTGGAGGCCGGCCCCTTCGGGTGGGGGTCCGGCCTGAGGAGGAGGGAGGACGGCCTGGCCGGCCCCCGAGGCCGGGAGGGGGTTTTCTTTCCCTAACTTCTTCGCCGGGACTTCGAATTGGACGCCGTCTTCACCGCTCTTCTTCGTATCTTCTTGCGCATCGTCTCAGGTACTTTTCGGCGCCTCCGTGGTGGGTTTGAACCTGAGCACGCAAAGTGTGGAACCATGAGGTAGCGCACCATCCTCCACATGACCGAAAGTATAGAACGAGAGGAGCGAGTTCACCTTATCCTGGATGGCCTTTGCGCGTGATATTGTCATCGGTGCACTTGGTGGAGTTGGGTGGGCTACATCATAATTCCTACTAGATCTACTTTAATCGCTCGCCGAAGATAGGCCTAAGTTTCGGCAGCGGTGAGCAATTGCGGCGCAGCCCGGCTAGGATGGGGCGAGGTTCGACCTGCGAATTGCTCGTGAATGCCCCATATAACGGTCGGTGGGGGATATATTCGGGCCCTCGAGAATGGTTTTCAGTCCGGGCCGCGTTTACCGGCTCTGAACAGGCCAAAAAAAGGACCATAAAAGCTAGACTAAGCAATAAAGTATCTGATATTTAACCTTCTGCTTCTTGTGTCGAGGCCGCTAGACTTGCTCTAAGAATTTCCAAGTATCTAATACATAAATTGACCTTAAACTATTGCAGAAGATTACTCGCAAAATAAAGTAAGAAAATGACAGATAACTGAAAATAAAAAATCATGCAGGTTAAAATTACAGGAAAAGAAAAAACATATTTTTTTTGTTAGATTTTTTTTTTTGAAACGGAAAACCCAGCCTCTGCATCCAGTGGATGCACACAGCTTATTTATTAAATAATAATCATCCAGAATCCAACATATATCCGAACTGAAATATCTCAATCAAACTGCGATGTGGCCACACAGATTAGCCACCAGAACAGATCAAATAAAAAGAGACTACACATCTTGTATTCTCCTAGTATGTAGCCACCCACCCCGGCTGAAGATAGCCCGCACGACTGCCAGCAATCGTGCACATCCTGTATCCATGCTTCCACGCCGGTCTTCCGGGGATAGTATCGACCAGAGGTGTATCCAGTGTGTGGCTTTGTGAACAACCTGCAAAAAATGACCCGTTTCCATCTTGTTAAAAATTGTATCATTCCGGCAATTCCAAATTGCCCAAAGAAAAGCACATATACCAATTCGTATACTAGCTTTAGATTTTTTATCTACTCCGTCTAACCAATCTCCAAACAGATTGTCAACTGAAAGTGGTGGAGTAATAGAAAAAGTAAAGTGTATCAGGCGCCAATTTTTTTTTGCAAATTCACAGTAAATAAAAAGGTGGTCTACCGTCTCTTGATTACCACAAAAAACACACTTTGAGCAGCCTATCCAATGTCGTTTTGTCAAGTTATCCTTCGTTAACAGTTCCTTACGATAAAGGAACCACATAAATATTCTTATCTTTAGTGGAACTTTTATCTTCCAAATGTACCTACGTAGGAACGTGAAATAGACACACCTTTTTGAGAGAAGTGAAATAGACACACCTCTTCCACCGTAGGCGTACTGATAGCATGGGTCACTTTGGGACTATCTTTCGAAGCATCCAGGCCCAGTTCAAAGTGACATCATCAAACGCTGAATCCGCACCGCTGCTACCATTTCCGGCGAACCTTTTTAAACGCCACCGTCGATCTGCCTCCTTCATTCCTTAGCCCTAGCCGCCGCTGCTATTCGCCTGAGGGAAATGCGGCGGCGCAATGCTCCTCGGCCGCCGCATCCAGACACCGGTCCTGTGACGAGGAGGCGCAAAAATCTTGCGGAATCCAGACCGCCATTTCCCGCCATTTCTCGCCATTTCTTGTATTTTCATCCTATATATCCCCTTCCTCACTCAGGTGGGTAAGCAGTGTAGAGTATTCAATCGAAGATGTCGGGTTTTATCAAAAGCGCCTTCGTGGAGCCAAGCCGAAGGAAGAGAAAAAGGGCGAGGCCACACCCGGCTTCGAATAGGAGGGGGGCTTAGCTCTGGATCCCGCCTGCTTGCAGAAATGAATGGATCAGAAAGGGGGCTGGGTTCTATTTCCGGGCCGGGCAGGAGGTGAAGGCCAGAAGTATGACCAAACGTCTTCTGTGGTGTGCCGGCGAGTTCATGATAGACAATAAGGAAGTTCCATTTTAGGAACTCCTTAGTAGTGACACTCCCTTCATTGAGTTGGGTGCGACATTACGTTGACAGGGGTGTCCATCGATGTCCCCTGAGAAAATATGGCAAGAACTTCTCATGTTGCATTGAAGGTGGAAGAAGCAAAGATATAAGAGTGAATCTTTGTGGAGCATGACAACAAATAATTCTCTTCTGTGGATGGACGAGAGCAACAATGATGACAATATCTTCATGCCAAGAAGCACGGGTAAGAAATATGCATTGTCGAATGGCAAGAGTACTACATCGACGGAGGAAGATGAGAGATGACTTCATGTAGTTAGGTTATCTTATTTTAAGGTGAAGTTTTAAATTTGGTCCTAGCGTATTAATTTAAGTTGTAGGGTTTCCGGTTCTTATCTTCATATAACTTATATCTAATTTTATGTTGTCGTGTAATTTTTAAAAAAATTAACAACAATGTGAAATAACAGAAATATGTTAGCCACAAACATAGATAGGTATATTATGAAACATAGGTAGATAGACACATATAGCCGCAGCACCGCCGCATGCGACAGCGGCGGAGGTCGGCCTCGTCGTCAAAATGGCCGGGTGGCAGGCCCGCCCAACCACGAGCTGGGTCACCGCGGGCGCCGGCTAACCCGCCGTGGATGTGACCTTGTTCGCCGATGCGAGGCGTGCGCTCGCCTCCCTCCTCGGTAGCCCGCGGTGGTATGGGGCATGGCGGCGAGCTTATGCGAGCCCACGCACTGCCGACGTGGTTGTTCAAAGGCCACATCGCGGCAAACCGAATGACGGCGAAGCTAATTCCTACTAGATCTACTTTAATCGCTCGCCGAAGATAGGCCTAAGTTTTGGCAGCGGTAAGCAATTGCGGCGCAACCCGGCTAGGATGGGGCGAGGGTTCGACCTGCGAATTGCTCGTGAATCCCCCATATATCGGTCGGTGGGGGATATATTCGGGCCCTCGAGAATGGTTTTCAGTCCGGGCCGCGTTTACACGCTCTGAACCGGCCAAAAAAAAGGGAGCATAAAAGCTAGACTAAGCAATAACGTATCTCGTATTTCACCTTCTGCGTCTGGATGTCGAGCCTGCTAGACTTGCTCTAAGAATTTCCAAGTATCTAATACATAAATTTACCTTAAACTATTGCAGAATATTCCTCGCAAAATATAGTAAGAAAATGACAGGAAAAGAAAAAACATATTTTTTCTTATTAGATAAGAAAACGTGAAATAGACACACCTTTTTGAGAGAAGTGAAATAGACACACCTCTTCCACCGTAGGCGTATTGATAGCATGGGTCACTTTGGGCCTATCTTTCGAAGCATCCAGGCCCAGATCAAAGTGACATCATCAAACGCTCAATCCGCACCGCTGCTACCATTTCCGGCGAACCTTTTTAAACGCCACCGCCGATCCGCCTCCTTCATTCCTTAGCCCTAGCCGCCGCTGCTATTCGCCTGAGGGAAATGCGGCGGCGCAAGGCTCCTCGGCCGCCGCAGCCGGACACCGGTCCTGTGACGAGGAGGCGCAAAAAGCTTGCGGAATCCAGACCGCCACCCGACGATCCCATCAGCAACCTCCCCGATGCTATCCTCGGTGAGATCATCTCGCTCCTCCCCACCAGGGACGGCGCCCGCACACAGATCCTTGCGTTCCGGTGGCGCCACCTTTGGCGCTCCGCCCCTCTCAACCTCGACAGCCGCGACCTCGCCGCCCCTAGGGTTAATGTCGCTCCTATCATCTCGCAGATCCTATCCTCCCACCCTGGTCCCGGCCGTCGTTTCTGCGTCTCCACAGACGACTTCGATAGCCCATCCGCTACCATGGACGCCTGGCTCCAGTACCCCGCTCTGGAAAACCTCCAGGAGCTTAAGTACTACTTCTTGGAGTCGCCGGCATCAGTCTTCCGATTCTCGGCCAGCCTCCATACTCTCACCATCGGATGTTGCAGTCTCCCTGACAACACCGCCGGAGGGCTCCAATTTCCAGCGCTTAAGAAGCTCGGGCTCGAAAACATCATGATATCTGAGTGCTCGCTGCAGACCCTGATTGACGGGTGCCCCGCCATGGAGTCCTTGCTACTCCACCGGACGGCCGGCTTCCATCGCGTCCGGATCAATTCCCTCACCATTAGAAGCATTGCTGTGCATAATATGGTTTTTTACATGGAAGCCCGGCCTCCTGTACAGGAACTCATCATCCACAATGCACCTTGTCTTGAAAGGCTGGTCCTTCATGATGTGCAAACTGCTCTGCACGTATCGGTGATTTCTGCACCTAAACTCGAGACCATAGGCTTCCTTTCCGACGGATCCTCGTATTCAGGGTGCTATCCTAATCACCTCTACAGGCTCGTGTTTGGATCTTCCATGGCTATTGAGGTAAAACATGTTTTCTCAATCGCATTTATTTTTGTAAAAGAAAAACAAATACATATCACATGCCTTGTGAATGTCGTCTTTAATGCTTGACAAAGGGATTGCGCGTGGATAGTTTGGCAATGGCGGTGCGCACGGTTAAGATTATGGCTCTCTGCATGGGAACTCTTTGTCTAGATACAGTTCTTGAGTTGCTGAAATGCTTTCCGTGCTTGGAGAAGCTTTACATTGAGGTGATGATTTTTCCATCAAAAGTTCAACTACTCATTTGATCTACTTATGTTCTCAAGATGTTTATTTTATTATTGCTGCATGTTCTTTGTAGCCATGTATGGGTTTGCGAAAGCCAAACAATTTGTGGCGCCAAAAACACCGGAAACTGGTCAAACATAATGACATCCGTCTGAAGACAATAGTTTTGAGGCGGTATTGGGGCGTTAAGTCGCAAGTTAACTTTGTTACCTTCTTTGTATTGAACGCGAGAATGCTAGAGACGATGACGTTTCAGGTTGAAACTGGTTACAATGAAAAGTTCGTGGCGGAACAACATACGAAGCTTCATTTGGAGAACAGAGCTTCAAGAGCTGCTAAGTTTCATTTTACACCTGATAGATGTATCCGCAGTACCTCAGACGTCCAGCATGTCCATGATTTGGATGTAGTTGATCCGTTCAAACCAGTGCGCTGAAAATACTTGGTTGGTCCATTGACGAGGTGCACTTGCCTATCAGCTTATCACATTTTGTGTTTTTGTTAAACCTTGGCTAGCTATGCTATTTGCATTTCTTAAGTTTGTATTATCGTGGAACCTTATGATATAGAAGGAGCTATTATCTATGCTTTTATTCGATATACTATGTGACATATCTTCATTTCTGATGCTCATAGCAATCTATGTAAAATGAGGGCTAATCAAACAGTAGTAGCGACATTTAGAGAAGATAATATATGGAGCTGCTCCCCTTGACTCCCACCTGAAAAACTATAGGACTGATTGACTGTTAGCTAGGATTGTAGTTCAAGTTTGTCTGTCAGATTTGTGTGATTAATTGTTTATGTTGAGCAGTTTTTTTGTATATAATTTGATGTATGGCTAAAGTATAAACTTGATTAGTTCACATGATTATAGTTTTTCCATAGTTTAAAATAGCGGGCTATTGCATATAGCCCCGGCGATTTCAGAAGCTATGAAAGGCTATAGCCGGGCTATAGCTACATAGCCGTTTTGCTACAATATTGAAAAAATAGTAAAATTTAGACAACATATAATCATTTATACAGTATTATTCGCAAACGCATAATGTAACGACATAATCATATAAGATGAACGAACAATCAGGAGTTTAAATAACAACTATTCATGACAGGTCGCTATGGTTCGCACTCGCACCTCACAATAGCAATTAAACAACTACCGGTGATTGATTTGGGCTCCGGAATTGACGGAGGTGACAAATTTGGTCCAAAATTTTTGGTCTCCTAGATGGGATATAGCCGGGCTAAGAGGCTATATATCTGGGCTATATTCATACAGCCGGGCTATTAGCGGCTATTCTCTATATAGCCTCTGAAGGCTCTAACCGTAGCCCCGAGCCTCTGGGAAGGCTATAGCCGGGCTATAGCCGGCTATTTAAAACTTTGAGTTTTTCTGAAGTTTGTATTATCCTAGGTTCAGAAGGAAGGTTGCTTTATGGTTTGTCTAGTTGTACTTTATTCTACGTGACTAGAATTTATATATGAAGCAGAGAGGCTCGTGTAATCTCACGAAAAGTTTGAGGGCCACACTGGTAGCTATTACATTCCACTGGAGCTTCACTAAAATGTTTGCAGATATCACCTTCAGTCCCATTCTAGACTAAAATGGTATTGCTTGCCACTAATTGTCTCATAACCGTCATGCTTTTGGTTACTCTCTAATCTTCAAGAAAAATCCTAGGCTTGTTCCATGCATCCTGACAGAATATGGATACTTATATTTGTCTAGTTTCTGGATGCATGATTTATACATGCACTTGAACACTGGAAATAAACAAGAGTGGTTGTTTACGAGTTCAGTGATTGTTTTAAGAGCCATTACATCACATAGATTCAGGTAGAGAGACTACAATGCCAATATATTATTTGTGAAGTATACTTTGGCAGATTCCTAGTCGCGGAGAAAGGGCTTCAAGAGGTGCTCGGTTTCGTTTTCAAACTGCTAGACTTCTCCGTTGTTATTAAAAAAAATGCGATTTGGACTTAAGTGATCCATTCGTATGTAACCGTTGAACTCTGGTTAGGTCTCTGTTGAGGAGTTTTTCTTTCCTATTTAACTATCTCAGTTTGTCATTGGTCCAACATGGTTAGTTCTCGTGTTCTTTTCGCCTTTTATTTGTGTTTGAGATTTAAGATCTATATTTTTTTTAGCGATCAAAGGGAAAGATCTAAGATCTATAACAAGTAATCAAATCACTTTTGTGTTTTCATTGATCAAATCGGTCATAACTGAACATGATGGCTACTTGGCTAGTACTGCTGTCCATGGAAATTGAGAGCATGTATGGCCGTTCACTATCCCAATTAAATGTTGAGTAATAAACGTTGGGTAGCTGACTAGCTGTAGCTAGAGAGGATTGACTGATTGCTATAACTATGATTTTTAGGATTTCCTATAAAAGTTTATATTTCCATCTGAGGTAGTATATATTATCGAAACTGCTTCATGTACGATAAAAGGTGTACGATACACGTACGACAGTGCCATCCACGGACCAAGTTCACACCACTCAGCCCATCGACGGCCCATGTTTCCTGTCGTACGGACGTCGTACGTGTGTTGTCGTACGTATAGCAGCTCTCATATATTATTGTTCAGGTTTGTTGTGGTCATTTTGGTTTCTTGTTTTTTGAGTCAAATTTCTAAGTTATTTTTCAATGGAGAAAGTTGCAAATGGAAGGAGAAAATTTGTCCCGATTTTGCTATCAGATGTACACACTGATAGATATATACCTGCGTGCAGATCAGCTATCTGCGCCGTTCGTTTAGTTTTATGATTTCCATTGAGGACTAAATAATATTTCAAATGAAGCTAGCCTTCCTTGATTTGAATCTCCCACTGGGGTCATCACTTAAATGGTTCCATGCACCTTGTGCAGTGTCATCCTTGAGAGCTCAGAACTAGTTTTTTCCTCTTCTGGAAGTGTGTCATCCTTCAGAGATGAATGAAGGGTAGTGGACTAGTGGTGGACAGAATAAAAGTAACATTTTGATACTTGGCAGATCGCAGTTGGAGATGTCAGATCTGAGAGTTCTTTGGATTCAAATGATTCAGTCATTCAGATGAGGTATCCAGTCGTACCAAGGCCCGGCGGCGCATCCGCTGCCTAAGCATCGCCCCTAGCCACCCAGCCCGCGGCGGGTTCTTCTCTCTGCCGGCGAGCTCCTGCTCCCAGACCGCGCGCGAGGGCGGCGATTCGCGCCGCGGCTGCTGGCGGACGAAGCTCTCACGTGAGCATGCCGGAGACTCATCATCGCCGGCTGACTCTAGCGCCGGGGGGGCTGTCCACGCCTGCGGCCGGGAGGTTCGATGCGCTAATCGGCGAGGAGGCGGGCGAAGGAGAATCACCGATCGGCGAGGACGATGCTCTGGAGGCGAGAGATCTGGCGTTCGGGTGTGCGGCCGCGGTGCTGGCCGAGGATCGCGAGATATCGGAGGAGTTCGTAGACCGGCCACCGAAATCCGACGAGGTCCTAGCTAGCGAGTTCTGGGCGGCGGCTGGGTTCCCGACGACGGAGTCTAGGTTCTGGGAGAAGGATCCATCGACAAGCAAAGGTACGGATGTGTTGTCCTCGTGCAGGTCTCTGTCAATGGAGGCGGGACGTTCGCCGGAGACTGTCGCCTCCCCGCCTTGGTCGACGGCGTCGGGTGGGAAGGCTGGTCGCGGGAAGACGCTGAAGAAGGCGCCGGTGGGAATGGGGTGGCGTGGCCCTCTCCCTCGACCCCGGGTCACGCCACCTCCGTGTCTCGGGGACTTCATGCCGGAGCTGCCGGCTCCGACGGCGACGTCGATGAGCAACGATCAGCCAGATCGCGTGATTGTTGGATCGAGTCCGGATTGTACGTCGATTCAAAATGCTGAACCGCTGGAGGGTGGGTCCCACCTGCATGGCACGAGGCCCAAAAAGCCTTGGGCCTACTTCGCGGAAGGCTTTGAGCGGCTTTGGTCCGGACTCGGTTCCAGGAAGAAGACGGCGCCCAGGGTTACGTCGAAGGATCCATCGGAGCCGCCTGTCGATAATCTCGCGCCTCCTGTTGTACCTGCGTCCCTCTGCACCGCCGTCCTTGCGCCGTCGAGGGGAAGAACTTACGCCGAGGCGCTGTCCACACCGCGCATGGCGGACTCGCATCGGGGAGGGGCTGCGCCGGGGGCGCGTTCGGCGGCGTCCGCGCCTGCGGGGCGCGGTAGAGGCGCTGCACGGGGTGGGCATGTCGGAAGGCCAACGGTGGGGCCGCCTTCTTTCGCCCCAGCGCCGCTGCCGCACGTGCCGGCCGTCGTGCTTCCGCCGCGCACCGCCGTTGCTGCACAACCCACTGCATCCTCACAGCAGTTGGGGGCTGCGCCTGCTGGTCTGGTAGCTGTGCCGACTGGTGCCGCTGCTGCGCTGATGGGTGTGGTGACTGCACCGCCGTTGGCGGCCGTTGCGGCGACGGTACATACCCCGGCCGTGCCCGTGCCATCTTCTGCCGGTGCGGGGTTTGCTGTTGGTCCGGGTGCGGGTACTGGAGCTAATAAGAGAAAAAAGAAAAAGAAGGTGGTGAAGGTTGCTGCTGAGAGTTCTTTGACAGCCGAGGGTGTGGCATTGCCGGTGATTCCGGTTGAGCAGCGAGTGCATACCACCGCTGAACCCGTGATCACGGATGTTGCTATGGTCCAGGCAGTCAAGAAAACACGTTGTTGGAAGTGTGACGTCGACACCCATGCAACTAGAGATTGTCCGATTGAGCATTACTGCTATATCTGTGACAACAACAAGCATCCGATTAAGAAGTGCCCAACGTTGAAGCTCCCGAAACCAGAGGTGACTATTGCAGGGATTGGTAGCAAACACACTATGTTCTCGCTGTTCCCTGACAATTTGTACAAGGCGATGGGGGAGGCGTCTGAGGGGCCTGTTGCGTTGGTTACAGTTCTGGGTACTGCTGCTACAGCTAAGCAGGTGGAGATGACGGTTGCACGTATGTGCCCGGCCCCTAGATGGAAGTGGGAGGCTATTCCTAGTGGCGACAATGTGTTTAAGCTGGCGTTTCCTTCCATGGCTGAGTTGGAACGGTTCGATGGCATGGATTTCGGTATTCCGTCACAGTCCACGAGATTGCTTTTTAGCAAGTGGAGGCAGGAGGAGATTGAGCCAGTTCTTGAGCTGTATCAGACATGGGTTCATGTGGAGGGTGTGCCTCATTCTTTGCGACACTTTCTAGGCATCTGGGCGGTCGGATCTCTGATTGGCTTGACATTAGATGTGGATCTTTTGTCTCTTCGACGCAGGGGTATCATAAGGATCCGGATCGCTCTGTCCGATGATGAGGTGTTTCATAGAAGGGATGAGGTTGGACCGTTCACGAGCACTGATGGGGTTTTGCGGCTAAAAGGGTATGCCTTTACCTTTAGGCCGGAACCAGAGGACTTCGTTCCCGAGCCAGACTTTGTCCCTTTCATTTGGGATCACAAGCTGCATGCGGAGTCCACGTCTGGAGGGGCCACTGGAGGGGAGGCGCATGCTACTGGTGATGGGGTCATTGAGGAGACTGATGGTCCTACTAGTATGGTCGTTGATCAGTCCACATCTGATGGGGGTCATGTCCGTGCTATGGCTGTGGAGATTCTTCGAGACTACGCTCTAACTCCCATCAACGTGTCGACACCACATGGAAAGGAGATTGCTTCACGAGTGGTTTCTTCCGGTGAGGCGGTCGACTTGTTTTCTGCCGGTGCTTCTTCGTCAGGGATTTCCAGCGGAGCGACACGTCTCGAGGGTGGCGGGGTCTCCCCGACGCCGGTCACACAGGCAGTTCTTCAGCCGGTGCTGCGGGGGCGTGTTGGGCTGCAGGACGGGCTGCTGACGGGCGACCAGCAGCCCCTAGGCGGCGCGCAAGAGGCTGCTGACCACAGCGGCCCGAGCAGCGTGCAGCGACAGGTGCAGGAGGCATCTGGCCTTCGCGGGCCGTGTAGCGAGCTGCTATCCGGCGCACGTGCGGCGTTGGAGGCGTCGGGCTGTGGGCGAGCTGGGCCGACCTGCGAGCCTGCCGACGGAGATGACGCGGCGACCGTGGGACGGGGAGTAGCTGGGCCGGCCATGGGCGCGGCACAGTTATCCGCCGCCCAGGGGACGCCTGCGGCGACGTCTCCGGCGTCTGGTGGGTCTGCGGGGTCGGCCCATGAGCCCGCCTCTTCACCGACGACGGTGGTTGCACGGGCGCTCGAGGCCGATTTCGACGGCGCTACTACTGGACACGCTGGACCGGCAGCACTAGTGTCTCCACGCTTGGTGCTCGGTCCGATGGCTTCGGTGGCCGGGGAGACACCCACTTCGACATTGTCTCCCTCCGCCGCTGCTTTCGTACCTGTGGCGTCGACGGCTACGAAGGGGCTGCGGCGGAGTGCGCGCCATGCGGTGGCGAAGGACGGATCTTCTGCGACGGACGAGGACATGATGTCTAAGGCCATGCGCAGGAAGGCGGCTTTGTTTTCCTCTCCAACCAAAGGTACGACAGTGATGCATAAATCCTTTCTTTCGTTTTCAGATACCGGTATTTCGTCTAGGTTGGACAATGTTGGTATTAAGTTAGGAAGAAATGATGCTGAGATCACGTTGTCGGCCAATGTGTTGAAGCATATGGAATATGACCGGTTAACGGTTAAACCATGTGTTTCGACTAAGGTGGACATACCCCATATGGATGATGATTTAGCGAATGCCTCTTCGGATGGACAGCTTTTATCACATTTGGTGGGGGAGGTGACCGAGGTGGGTATGGATGACGACGGACTCGGATCTCTTATTGATCTGTTTGCATCCGGTCGGAAATCTAAACTCGCCAAGCATAAGAGGAAATCTTCGCCGCGTAATTCAGTGAGACCGCCAAAGAACCCAATTGTTTCCCGATGAATGGCTTATTCACTAATAGCAGAGGTCTTGGTGACTTGGCTAAACATTTGAATATAGCACAATACGTCAGGGATCATAATTTGGAGTTCGTGGCTATCTCCGAATCAGGGAGGAGGGATTTTCCGGTGAGTGTTCTAAACCGCCTGTCGGGGGGTCTAGACTTCACTTGGCATTCTATTCCTCCGCGTGGACGATCGGGGGGCATTTTACTAGGCGTAAAATCAGACTCCATAGATGTGTTAGCAAGGTCGGATGGTGATTTTCATATAAAATTACACCTCCGCAACCGTGTTGACAATTTCGTTTGGAGTTTGGTAGCTGTGTATGGTGCTGCCCAGGAAGAGTATAAGGAGGCGTTTCTTCGCGAGTTGGTGAACCTAGCTAATGTCAATCCATATCCAATGTTAATTGGTGGTGATTTTAATATGCTAAGATTCCCACACGAGAAGAGCCGCGGACGGTTCGATGGTCACTGGCCTTTCTTGTTCAATGCTGTAATTGATAGCTTGGATTTGAGAGAGGTTCATATGACGGGTCGACAGTTCACGTGGGCAAACAATCTTCCGGAGCCTACTTACGAAAAACTTGACCGCGTCCTGATGAGTACCGATTGGGAAGATAAATACCCATTGGTATCAGTACGTGCTCTTGAGCGTATAGAAGCTTTGTCGGATCATGCCCCCCTCCTCCTCTCTACGGGAACATTGAAACCGAATCCTAAACCGCAGTTCAAGTTTGAACTGGGCTGGTTACTACGGGATGGTTTTGATGAGCTTGTTAAGAGGGTGTGGAGCACACCGGTCGTCGGTGCTAACCCAATCCGGAGATGGAATAATAAAATGCGCAATGTGCGTAAATATCTCCGCGGGTGGGCTAGACATACGTCTGGGATGCTCAAGAAAGAGAAAGAGCGTCTTTGTTCCATTATCGATGAGTTGGATCTGATCGCTGAGACGAGGTTGCTATCTATGCAAGAGGTTGAACTTAAGAGTCAATCAAACGCTAAAATAGCAAAAATGTTGCGAGAAGAGGAACTCAAATGGTATCAGAGATCTAAGGCTCAATTCATCCTAGAAGGAGACTCGAATACTCGTTATTTTCATAATGTCGCCAATGGTCGACATAGGAAAAAGCGAATTCACTCTCTCACTCAGGATGAAGGACTGATAGAAGGACAAGAGTGTCTGAAAGCCTATATCACAAAGTTTTATAAAGGTCTGTTTGGGGCTCCTGAAATAAGTAATATTACTATGGACGAGACCCGAACAGATGATATTCCCCAAGTATCCAATGAGGAAAATAATTTTCTTAATGCTCCTTTCACCGAAGAGGAGATTAAGAAGGCGATTTTTCAGATGGAACATAATAAGGCACCAGGCCCAGATGGTTGTCCCGCTGAGTTTTATCAACATTTCTGGGAGGTCATTAAGGATGATCTCATCGAAATGTTTGGTTGCTTGCAGGGTGGACACCTAGAGCTTTATCGTCTTAATTTTGGGGAAATCGTTTTGTTACCTAAAGTTCTGGAAGCGGAAAGGATACAACAGTATAGACCGATCTGCCTTCTAAACGTTAGTTTCAAAATCTTTACAAAAGTTGCAACCATGAGGTTGAATTCGGTGGCAGATCATGTGGTAAAGCCTACACAGACTGCATTTATGCAGGGTAGGAATATCCTTGACGGAGTCGTGATTCTACACGAAACTGTACATGAGATGCATTCGAAAAAACTAAATGGTGTAATTCTTAAAATAGACTTTGAAAAGGCTTACGATAAGGTGAACTGGGAGTTTCTCCAACAAACTCTGAGAATGAAAGGATTCTCAGAGGAGTGGTGTACTCTAGTTCGCAGTTTCGTTGAGGGAGGTAGCGTAGCTATCAAAGTCAATGACGATGTTGGCCGCTACTTCCAGACCAAGAAAGGCTTAAGACAAGGTGATCCGCTTTCGCCCATATTGTTCAATATTGTGGCAGACATGTTAGCGATCATGATTGATAGAGCTAAGGAAAGTGGTCAGATTGAGGGAGTGATCCCACATCTGGTCGATGGGGGATTATCTATTCTTCAGTATGCAGACGATACAATTCTGTTTATGGAACATGATTTGGAGAAAGCCAAGAACCTGAAACTAATCCTTTCAGCGTTCGAGCAATTATCCGGATTAAAAATTAACTTCCATAAAAGTGAATTGTTCTGCTTTGGCGAGGCCCAGGATGCTGTTGCACAATACACCGAACTTTTCGGTTGTGAGCAAGGTCAATTTCCTATTCAGTATTTGGGTATACCAATACATTACAGGAGATTGACTAATGCAGAATGGAGTCATGTTGAAGAACGTTTGCAGAAGAGATTAGCTAGTTGGAAAGGGAAATTGCTGTCACTCGGTGGAAGACTGGTACTCATTAACTCAGTACTATCGAATATGGTACTGTATATGATATCATTCTTCCAGTTGCCTAAAGGAGTCTTGAAAAAACTGGATTATTTCCGATCAAGGTTTTTTTGGCAGGGTGACAGCGAGAAAAAGAAATATCGATTGGCCAGATGGGATGTAGTTTGTCGACCAAAAGATCAAGGAGGGCTTGGAATTCATGACCTTAAAGTTAAGAACTCCGCCTTACTTGGTAAATGGTTGTTCAAACTATTAACCGACGATGGCGTTTGGCAAACCCTCCTTAAACGTAAATACATAGGCTCAAAAGCAGTCTCACAGGTTATATGGAAACCAGGTGATTCACACTTCTGGGCTGGACTCATGGCGAATAAAAACTTATTCTTTCGCTATGGGGTATTTAAGATTAAGGATGGATCACAGATACGATTCTGGGAGGACAAATGGTTAGGTAATACCACCCTTCGAGAACAGTATCCGGCTTTATATACTATAGCGCGACATAAGGATGATACGCTGGCTACGGTCATGCAGACGTCACCTCCTAATGTTACGTTCAGACGAGATTTAATTGGGCCACGGCTTACCTCTTGGCAAATCCTGATTAATAGGTTAGCTATGGTAAACCTCACACCAGGTACCGATGAATTTTGTTGGAAACTCACTAAGAATGGAATGTTCTCGGTGGACTCCATGTATAATGCTATGATCCAATCGGATATGCCAGTTGATATTTTTAAAAATGTATGGCGTTTGAAGGTACCATTAAAGATTAAGATCTTTGCGTGGTACCTTCGGAAAGGGGTCATACTTACTAAGGATAATCTTGTCAAACGTAATTGGCATGGGAGTTCTAAGTGTGTTTCTTGTACTCATGATGAGACGATTAAACACTTGTTCTTTGAGTGCTCTTTTGCGCGTTCTATATGGTCAGCTATCCATATGGCTTCGAACCTTTATCAGCCCACATCAGTTGCGAATATATTCGGTAACTGGTTGAATGGTGTAGATAAACGTTTCAAGACTATTATTAGGGTAGGAGCGATTGCCGTTATTTGGTCGCTTTGGCTTTGTAGAAATGACAAGATTTTCAACGATAAAAATTTCTCTCGTATGCAGGTTCTGTTCAGATGCACAGGTATTCTCCGTTCGTGGTCCACATTACAGCGGGGGGAGTTTCGAGGCCTTTTTATGGAGGCGTGTGCACGGCTGGAGCAGGTGGCGAGGGATATTTTTATCCCACATGGATGGCCGCGTGATCTACGGATAGCAGCTCCATAGCCTAGACAGTCTACGTCCACGTGATTTGTATAGACTTGTCGCAATTTGTTTTCAGTTCCGGTTTTCGGCTGTGTGCATTATAATGATGCAGAGGCCGGGTGTAATACTTACTTTTCAAGTAATAAAAGCCCTTTATCAAAAAAAAAAGTCGTACCAAGTGGACGCCTGCACTTTAGTTCTGTTTTCTTGTGCTCTCCATCATATTGTCCAGGATGCTTAAAATTCGTTGCTGTCATAGGTTAGTTCAATTTTCCCTCTCATAATGTGCGGCATTACATTTTTTCAACTCTTCTCTTAGAAACCAAGTGCACTAGGAGAAGGTGAGGGGGAGAAGCAGGTGGCTAGGGAATTAGGGATTTTCGCTGCCCAGCCATGTCAACGGACTATACATTATCTGACTCCCATTTTTGAACTCTTCAACCCTAAATATTTTTATGAGTTGAATTGAATTGCCTTTATCTGGCAAGGGTGTTGATCCAGTGAGCGTTGTGCTCCATGCAAGGCTCTTATAATTTTTTACACTTGACAGGAGGACTAGTTTCTGAGGTCTCAAATTAATGTGATTGACCATTATTATACAAAGAAAATGAAAGAGGACATTCACAAAAAAAAAATGACATAGGAAAGATCAGTCCATTCTATATGGAATTGAATATAGTGGTTGGTGTCAAGCTGCATGTGCTAACCAACTATTCCAAAAGACCGATCTTATGGAAAGAGCTTGGCTCTAATGCCATGTCAACCTTCATGTGTTAACTAACTATTTTTAAAGACCGATTTTAAGGAAATGATTAGTATAATCCACATATACACTTCAACACTTGGAAGATTGTTCAAACTTATTAGCTCTACACAGCACGTGAGAGTTTCTGAGGTCTCTCGTTACACATAGTCGATCGGTCTTGATAAATGGTATCTAGCCTATATAGGGAAAGGCGATCCATACAAAGGCAAGAGACCTCCTTGATTACTTCCCGTCGAAAATACAACCGTTACCGTAGAACTTGAATTTTCTGGCTGGCTAGAACATCAAACAATGGCTGATCGTGGAGCAACGGAGCATGGTATTCATGTATTTTTATTTTTTTGTTGTGGAAAATTCATTGGCAAACTGATTTCTTCGTGTGGTAGACGCACAAAGAGTTGCCGACCAATGCGAACACTTTGGCCTTGTATCGTGTAAGACATGTGGCATACACACATTCTTGATACCTTCTTAATTAACTAGAGATGTGTATAACTGAGAAAAAGACAAGACAGTAGAGCCACATGTATGTGTAACTCTATAAGTGTATATGCTAGATCACTTCACTAGCTAGACAAGTAGTTCAACAGAGGAAGAAGGGGAAAATATTGTCTATATATACTTGAAACTGGTTGGTGAGAGACCAAAACTCATCAATGTGATTTCCATACGGAGTACTGTTTGGATTTATAGCGAAGTACTAAACATAAACATAAATGGTTTAGTTCCTAGTTGTGGAGTGGGTCTGCCAAGAGACAAGGTGGTAGAGCAACAAAATGGGGATGAGACTAGTTTAAACACATGTAGCAATCGAGCATGGGATCGAGTGGAAATGGTACAACAAATAAGACCCTACATCCCCTATGCGGTCATGTTTTTTTTAGCAAATTAGGAAGATGAGAGATGTCGTGAAGGACTCGAGAACAACTACAAATGACCACATAGGGGTGAGATGTAGGAGCAAATTTTGGCAGAGATCGTTGTAAATTAGGAAGAGGAGAGATTGTTGTGAAACCGATGATTGTAGTTGGAGGGAGATGATCAAAACTCACCAATAAAATAATCACAACAGAAGAGAGTTGAGATGGTCCCGTAACTAATATTGGCATGTTAATAGTGAAAATAGAGGCCCTGGTTGTTGATTAACATTGACATCCCGACATTTGGGAACAAAAATGGTGTATTCAAAAAATGTGTGCATAATGAAATATATACATTTTGGGTCAATGATAGGGTCCATTTGTGTATCGTGCAGAAGCAGCATCATGCTATAGCTATTTTATTTGTATGCAATCGATTTGTTAGTATGGGACACAAATTGACATTATTATATAATACCTTCATGTAAAAGTAAGTGTTTTTGGACATTGCCACGGTCTTCAAGATAGTATCACAATGCTCATGTGTAGGTACATGTAAAAAAATTATGCAATATAACCACATGTTTCATGATAAATCTAAAAATACCAATTTGATGTTTTAGATGCTTGTAAGTTTTTCTTCATAGACGATCGAGCTTAGAAATGTTTGACTGCTATAAATTATAAAATTACTCAGTTTTTGGAATGAAAGCGGTATACCTTTTTTGGTATTGCATTTATTATGTATCATAGTGTACACATATATCTTTTGAAGGAAAAAAGACACGGGGCTTCTTTCTATGAGTAGGGCTAAAAGGTAACAAGAATACAAGATCAAGTTTATATTTCCTTCCAGCATGCCATATTTGTTATTGACAGAACTACTCAGCGGAGCGAATTATTCATGATAAAATATAATCTTGTTCAAATTAATGAAGCCCTAGGTATCATTTTTCTTTGTAATAGCATATGCCAAGAGAAGAAAAAATGGTTTCGAAGTCACATAATACTATGGCTCACTATGTGTGGATGAGGATGAATGCAACTTGAGCACTGACCATTCAATGAAGCGATTGTGATTTTATTAGATCTGATCGTAACTAATGCATATTTATTTTTCCACGAATAGTTACGGTTATTTTCCGCCGAAAGGCCAAACAGAATGCAAGCTCACCAAATTCTTCCGTCTTCAACAAGGCATAAAGTATTGATGCACACCATGTCAGTGCAAAATGTACACTAAAATGGCACATAATCCATGACCATGATGCTATGTTTTTTTTATCTAATTTGTATTTGTCTTAGTTTGGTAACATCGGGATAAGATATTCTTCCCTACAACTGCACTATCTGGTCCATAAGGTCCACAAACAAAGGGAAGGCATGTTATTTGGATAACAAGGCAACTCTGATTTTGTTTCTTCCATCTCTATATGCATAAAAGGAAACACCAACAATGCCCTTAAAGTCTAAGATCTGAGAAAACAAAAAGAGAAATCAAAGGTAAAATGGTTCATGCATGCGTAGCCATCGCCCTTGGTGGCTGAAAACATTCTATGTTTTCATGAATGAAACTGGGAGCGATAGACTTTTAATGTGAAATATATTCTCTGTAACTTACATACATGATTATCATAGAAAGCATAGCCCATCGAAAGGAGTTTCTTTCCTTCATTTCTAGTTACGAGAGGGGATCTACATGTGCATATTTGTAGTGCTAGGTATATTTTCCTTGGGTGCTGCTAGTACCATGTTACATCAATCTCGAAGAGATACCAAGAAAAGTTTATGGATAAAAATTAGTTTGAGTTGGTTGAAAAGTGTGACGGTGTCTTTTCATTTAGTGGTAAATGCAATAATAAAAAAGTTATTTCAAATCAATGTATTAAGAATTGTAAATGACAAAAAAATATTCCGACCAATTTGAAATGCAGATATAACAAAATGTAGAATATGAAAACCGCAGTTCGATATCCAATCATGTGCAATCCTTCGAGAAAAGGAAACATGCCGCTGACATGTGTGTGTACAATATTAGACAGAGATGAGTGATACAAATAAATGGCATCTAGGCCATACAAAGGGGGAAAAGCGATCCACCGAAAGTAAGTTCTCCAATTGCACATGGTTTCGAGAAAGTATGGAAATCTCTACAATACAACCTAAAATTGGTTTCTTTCTTGTTCCCAGAGCGGAGCAGATGGTAGTTGCAATATAAAGTTCTGGTTATGGGGAGAAGAGTTTTCTTGTGTCATTTCAGACATATGGACTGCAAATATTCTCGACACCTTCCATGCCTAATTAACTAGATGAATATAATTTGTCAATAGATGAGACGGTAGAGTAACAGATATATGTATGTATATTTGCTAGATCCATTCTCTACCTAGACATGTAGTTCAACAGAGGAGAAAAAGATGATGTGTATATATATATTGTCAAACTGAGAATGGTAGGTGAGGGACCGAAACTCATCAATGGGAGTTGCATATGAGTACTGTTGGGATTTCTCGCGAAGTTCTAAACGTAAATATAAATGGATTTTTAAATCCTAGTTGTGAAGTGTGTACGCCAAGAGAGGAGGTGCTAGAGCAACAAAGTGAAGATGAGACAAGTTTGAACATGTGTAACGGTCGAGCAAGAGATCGAGCCAAAATGGTAAAACAAATAGGATCCTACATCTAACCTCCTATCCAGTCATTTTTCCTTTTGAGTAAATCAGGAAGAGGAGAGATATGGTAAAGGACTACAGAACAACTAAGAGGAATCACTATGGATTGTTTTGGAACCGATGAAGGTGGCTGGAGGGAGGTGATAAAAACTCATCAATGAAATAATCATGATAGAGGAGAGTTGAGATTGTCCGGTAACTAATATTGGTGCACGCTACCACTGAAAATAGAGGCCCTGATTGTTGATTGCACAATGAGACCAAAACAAAATTGGTTTTATTCAAAAAAGACATGTGAATAATGAAATCTATAAAATGTTGGGTCACTGACAGGTCCATTTGTGTGTAGTGTGTAAAGCAAACGTCGTGATATAGCTGTTTCATGCGTACACAATTTATTTGTAGTATAGGACACACATTTACATTCTTATACAATATCTTCTATCCAAAAGTACGTTTTTTGGACATTGCCATGGTCTTGAAGATGGTATAAGGGCGCTCATGTGTAGATACATATAGAAATTTGCATTATAATCACATGCTTCATGATACATCTAAAAATATCAACTCAATGTTGTAGATTCTAGTAAGTTTTTCTTCGTAGATGATCTAACTTAGAAAATGTTTGACTGATATAAATTCTAAAATTACTCACTTTTTGGATCGGAAGCGGTTTACTTTTTTTTTTGCTATTGTATTCATTATGTATGACAATAGGCACCCACATTTATTTTATTATTTAAAAAACACGCAGAGCCTTTTTTTAAATGAAAGGCAGTTGGATCTGCTTTCATTGATCAATATGAGAGGTAAAGTTTAAAATAGTGCGCTATAGTGTTTTCAACACTACGCCGCTAAGTGCATTAACGCGCTAAAAGGTACCAAAACCCTTAAATAGCGCGTTATAGCGGCGATATAGCATCGCTACAGCTTTTTTCGCAGGTTGCCGCTAAATGTCCTAAATCGATATTTAAAACTTTGATGAGAGGTTACAAGAGCCCTGGCAGGGCAAGAACACTAGAGGGAAAAAAAGGAAGGAAAGAGCAAAGTTTACGGTACAGAAGGAGGTAGCGAAGGGTGCTAGACACAAAATCCCAAAGAGAAACTACTGCGGTTCCCGTGGTCTCTGTTCAAGCCGCCGAATCAGCGATCTTCCTGTAAACATCCATTCTTGCGCAAGGTCAATGATCCTGCAAACTACCTCTCTTTCTATAGCATTCACCAAACGAGAGTGACACAGGAGTCACAGGTACGTGTTTTCTTCTTATCCAATCCAGCTCCTTGATCATCCAACGAGTCAAGAAAGGAGGAAACATAATGCAGTGCTGCAGTAACAGGCATCTGAATCTTATGCACAACGAGGTGCCACACTTGTGATGAAAATGCACAGCTAGAAGATGAGTAGTGCTCTCTGGTTCAGCCAGACAAAGGGAGCAGAGAGAATTGTGAGGAATTCCCCTGACCGCTAAATTTTCTGCCGTAAGGCACTAATAATGGCGGCATGTGATAACTTATTCTTCAGATGCCGAACCCGGCGATTGTTAAATACACGTCCGCGACTGTCAGTTTTCTCATCCTGCAGTGAAGGAAAAGGTCAGGCGCCGTGACACCGATCTGGTGCTTTTAACTAGGGGTCATGCCAAAAACTGGTTTTTTCTCCATCCCCAATTGAAAAAACAGTGAACGCTTCAAACTGTTGTCTGACATGAGGATCGGTCGGGATTGGGAGCCCCTGCCAAGGTTTATCTCCATCGCGCCAATGCTGCCACACAGCCAACGAAGCTGCAAAGGATTCTTGTGAAGAGTGAGATTTGGTAGTCCTAGACCACCAAAACATTTGGGCGCTGCAACTACAGTCCAATTGGAGAGACATTTAGCCCCGGTGATAGGATCAGAAGGCGATCACATAAATTTGCCCTGTGTGTTGACTAGCTTTTTTTATCTGCATCTTGAGTTCTTGACTAGCTTCCGCACAAGGCATTTCAGAGGGGACATCATAATTAACTGGTAGTAGAGTGTTTATTGTTTCGGGAACACTAGATATTCATATGCAAAACATAACATATACAGTCTGTATAGCACAAAAACTACTTTTACGAGAAATACAACTAATTGTTGTCCAGAACTCCATATAATAACCACATAGAGAATAGAGAAAACAAACACCCGAAATTAGACCGTAGCACATCACTTTCAGTCCTATCTCCAACTGGTGGAGCGCCGCCAGGCCATGGTTTTGGGTGCGGGCGTTTGGAAACGGTTGCACAAGACTTATATTCAGCCGATTCAGGTGGCAACTTAATTGGCGTGTGACATGTTGATTTATTTAGAAATTGGGTATCCCTAGCCTATGCATAGAGTGATGCACACAGTTGTTTATTGATTATTAAAGAGTGAGAAATATATGAAATGTTTACATCTTCTCAGACACGAAGCAAACTGAGAATAATAGCAACCCGAAATACAATAGTCAAAGCCCCTAACAACTACGAAAGTCTAAGAATATGCTGCCACGTATGACGGGAGAAAAAATTCTGTGCCACCGAAAGTAGTCTTGTGCATCCATCCTCCATGACCTTGCGCTGATCCGAAGGAAGCAGGAAAGCCCATAACTAGATCCAATGCACCGCCATATTGATAACATGTAAGACATGAAAAGATTCTTTCCTGTTAAAAACTAGATTATTCCTACAATTCCATAACGACTAACAAATAGCCGAGACGTCTATAAGAATTCTATTCGTGGTCTTTTTATCCACCCCGTTCAACCAATTACCAAACATATTAGTCACATTGGATGGTGGTGGAATGTTGTAGGTATAGAAAACTACACGCCAGCCAAATTTAGCAAAAGGTCAAGAAATAAACAAATGGTCAATAGTCTCTTCATTTCCACAAAAAGAAGAATGAGTATCACCCTTCCAATTCTTCTTAGCAAGATTGTCTTTGGTAAGCAAGACTTTTTTTATCAAGGAACCACATAAAAACTTTTATTTTCAGAGGTATTTTCAGTTTCGACAAGTATGTTTTAAGAAATCTAGTATGTCCATTCATTAAATCCTCATACATAGATTTAATTGTAAATAAACCATTTGTGGTTAAATTCCAATGAAAACTATCAGGAGAATCAGTCAGAGAAACATCCGCCAATCTTAAAACAAGATGAGACCACATATCCCATTTATTCCTAACAAGGTTTCTTCTAAAGCCAACTTTAGAGGAGGTGCTGCATGTAACAATGTATGAACCGACACATTTCTATGTTTCACAATGTTACATAGAGCAAGATATTGGTCTTCTAAAGGTGTTTTTCCCAGCCAGATATCCTCCCAGAATCTTGTTGTTTCCCCATTGTCCACTCTAAATGAGCCTCTTTGAAAGAACTCATCCTTAACACCCATGCGTACCTTCCAGAAAGGAGAATTCGTCGGTTGTGCCTTTACTTGAGCTAAAGTTTTTCCATGAAGATATTTATTTAACAATAATTCGTGCCAAACACCTTCCTCATGTAAATTGTTTAATAGCCACTTACTGAGAAAACATTTGTTCTTCAGCTCAAGTATTTCAACACCTAACCCACCCTGATGTTTTGTTCTACATCTTATATTCCATTTGGTCAATCTATATTTACTCTTAGTTTCATCGCTTTGCCAGAAAAACCGAGACCTATCGAAATCAAGCCTCTTCCTGACCCCCTTTGGAATCTCCAAAAAGGAGAGCATAAACATTGGTAAACTTGTTAGTACCAAATTAACAAGCACCAAACGATCCCCATAGGATAACAGTTTCCCTTTCCAACATCCAAGTTTGTTCTTGAAACAACTTTCCACTGGATGTCACTCAGTATTACGAAGCTTTCTGTGATGGATTGGGATCCCCATGTATTTAAAAGGTAGAGATCCAGACTCACAATCAAAAATTTGCTTAACTGATCTTCTACCTCTAAGACTTCCCAAAGCAAAAAACTTCACTCTTATGAAAGTTAATTTTTAGGCCTGATAATTGTTCAAAGAGGCATAAAATCAATTTCATGTTCACAGCTTTCTGAATATCATGCTCCATGGATAATATAGTGTCATCTGCATACTGCAAAATGGACAAGCCCCCCTCCACTAAGTGGGGTACAAGAACATCAATCTGACAATCATCCTTTGCTCTTGCAATGAGGATGGCCAGCATTTCTACAACTATATTAAACAGAGGTGGAGATAGGGGATCTACCTGTCTAAGCCCTTTTCTAGTTTGTAAATAATGACTTTTTTGTTGTTGGTTCATTCACGTCTCAACTTCATGAGATCTAATAAAGTAATAAAGCAGTCCCGTATGCACCACTTCGATGCGGAGGGCTGGGGCAATCCCTATTTTGGAAAATAAGGGCACACTTTTGGTGGTTGTTTGAGTTGGCACTAGTAGAAAAAAGGCCTTCCATACGCCCCCATCAGTCCCCAAACGTCGCGCACCGTGACTAATGAGTCTTTAGTCCCGGGTCGGGAGGAGACCCGGGACAGAAGGTCATACGTCGCGGGTTGGGAAGCGCGTTGAGGCGGCTGGAGGGCATTAATTCCGGTTGACCTGGCCGCCCGGGACTATTGGTCCTTTAGTCCCGGTTGGCGTGACCAACCGGGACTAAAGATCAAACTTCTCGCCTCCCGTACGGCCGTTTTTATTTCGCGAGCGAGGCAGAAGGGCGCCATTCCACAGCGCGCGTTCTGTTCTTCCTCTCTTCTCTGTTCTTCCTCTCTTCTCTGTTCTTCCTCTCCACAGCGCGCGTTCTGTTCTTCGATCTTCACCAAGCACACACCATGGCTGAAGTTTGGGAGAGATATGGTGGTCCCACACCATGCGGCAAGGTTCTGGACGTGTGCTACACCAACATTTCCGAGTGTCTCCCCGGTGCTCTTGAGTATTTAATCAATCTCTATGACGCCTCTCCCGATGAACACCGGTTCTTCGGGCTTGATCTGGAGTATACGGCGAATCAGAGGGATGTTGCCGTCATCCAGATCGCGTTCAAGGAGTCCGTGTTGATCTTCCACTGGTCAAGGTATAACGCACACACGTACAATCTCTTGCATCTTCGATTTTTTTGTTGCATGCGAAGAACACATGTGTTGCAACATGTCTAACACGTTCTATTTTTGTTGTTGCAGTAGTTCAAAGGATTGTCCGGCCCTTGTTGATTTTCTTGTCAACATGGGGTTTGACTTTTGCAGTGTTGACATCACGCAAGACCGTCCGAAGTTGATGCGCTTGGGTATTATGATACCTGAAGATCACTACATTGATCTTCAGGATCTTATCCAGTTTAACGGGCCGAAGACCGGGATGGCTATCATGGCAACTGCCCTCATCCACGAGGGCTACAAAACCATGAAGTCTGGTTTCCCCTCGAAGTATCACCGTTATTGGGAGAAGACCCCACTGGAGTTGACGAACGTCCAGTATGCGGCCATAGATGCATATGTCTCCTACGAGTTGTTCCGCATCTACTCGGCGGGGCCATAGATGTATGCATGCATGTAATGGGTTATCTTAGTATATAATATGTAATGGATATATCTTAGTATTGTGAGATCACTTATGTTTGTGTAATGGATGATCTTAGTTTGTAATGGATATATGTGTAATGGATATCTTAGTTTGTAATGGATATCTATGTTATTCATGATTGTGAGATCACTTATGTTTGTGTAATGGATGATCTACTTGTCTTTTGTTGTTCATAAAACTATTTTTGTTTCCTATAGTTTTAAATGACTTGGATATTATTTCTATATTAATTCCTATACTATTTCTATAGTTTTAAATGACTTGGATAGTGTAATGGATGATCACTTATGTTTGTGTAATGGATATATTATTTGTATTTTTAATATTTTAAAATGAATTAGTATTATTGTTCTTCATTTTTTATATATTATTTGTATTTTTAAGATTTTAAAATGAATTAGTATTATTGTTCTTAATTTTTTGATATATTATTTGTATTTTTAAGATTTTAAAATGAATTAGTATTATTGTTCTTAATTTTTTGATATATTATTTGTATTTTTAATATTTTAAAATGAATTAGTATTATTGTTCTTCATTTTTGATATATTATTTGTATTTTTAAGATTTTAAAATGAATTAGTTCTATTTTTCTTATTTTTTTGATATATTATTTGTATTTTTAAGATTTTAAAATGAATTAGTATTATTGTTCTTAATTTTTTGATATATTATTTGTATTTTTAATATTTTAAAATGAATTAGTATTATTGTTCTTCATTTTTGATATATTATTTGTATTTTTAAGATTTTAAAATGAATTAGTTCTATTTTTCTTAATTTTTTTATATATTATTTGTATTTTTAAGATTTTAAAATGAATTAGTATTATTGTTCTTAATTTTTTGATATATTATTTGTATTTTTAATATTTTAAAATGAATTAGTATTATTGTTCTTCATTTTTGATATATTATTTGTATTTTTAGGATTTTAAAATGAATTAGTTCTATTTTCTTAATTTTTTGATATATTATTTGTATTTTTAAGAAATAATACAAATTAAAAGTTAAAGTTTATTTATTTATTCAAAATAATTAATTACATCATTACTTTTGTTTATTAAAAGATTTATTTGAAATCCAAACAATAAAGAAATGTGGCATCGACCAACATGTTAATAGGATTGATATGATACTAGTATCACATACATACGTGCGAAACACTTGGATGCGGGACGGGATGGAACTCGGAAGTTAAGCGTGCTAGTGCTAGAGTAGTGGGAGGATGGGTGACCGAGCGGGAAGTTTGACCAGTAAGTAATTTGACTAGAGATAATTGTAGTTAGACACTAAGCAAATAATACAAATTCTGAAAAAAAAGGGAGTGAAAAAAAGGGAGTGAAAAAAAGGTGTGAAAAATAATTAGAAACCAAATGAATTAAAAAAATTACGAAATAAATCTAGTCCCGGTTCATGTGGCCAACCGGGACTAAATGTCCTCCGCCTCCCGGCTCCGCCACCCGCCCACGTGGACGGGACTTTAGTCCCGGTTCGCAGTTGGCGCGACTATAGAGTGGGGTCTTTAGTCCCGCATTGCTAGTCCCGGTTGCGCGGCCGGGACTACTGGCCCTGGCGAACCGGGACTAGAGGCCTATTTTCTACCGGTGTGGATTGTTTAAGCACCTTACAACCACTACACCACAACACTGAATTCTCTGTCGACGTTGGTCGAAAAAGCTAACCATAAGCGACATGCTTTTGGTCGGTAAAACTTTTATTAAAATGTTGGTCGGTAATACTATCTCGAGCAACCCCTCCTTCGTTGGTGTTGTGAAAATATTTGATGGAACACAGTTGGTTGGTAATACTCGTATACTCGACGAACAACTGGTCGGTATTATTTGCCGATCACTTGCCCATAAGAAGGTGGTCAATGCAATTTGCGAGAGTACACGACCAAAAGTGCCAATAGCTTATCGTGACATGTGATAACCCACCTTATTTCCTTGAGTCTTCTAAATCCACCAAACCCTACGGATTAAATCAATGATAGGTCTACTAATTTTTCTTCGTATTCGTTGATCCATCGTCCATGCCTCTACTTAGGCCTTGTCTCTCCCGCTGTGCTCTCCACCCCTCGCCCTCCCGCCCCCACACAGCCGGGCAGCCTACAAGCATTTCATTTCTCGTCCTCCACCCTCGTGCTCTCTCCAACACTCGACACTGACAAACTTCCGATGACGCTGCTACTACCATGTCCTACTCTTCCTCTATGTCACCATCGTCTCTCTACCTTTCCCACTAAGAGGTGGTCCAGTCTAAGCCCACACCTAGCTACCACCAAAGTTAGATTATGAACGCTAACGCTAGCACACGTTTAGTAGGTGATTGAGCAGGATTATTTATGCACACTATGGCCCTCTCTTTAATTTGTAGCTCACACTAAACTGTCACGATTCAGGAACGATGTTGGTCTATTAAAATTAATAGGTCTGGAGCGATTAAAATACACAAAAATTATTTTTTGGTACTAAAACTTTTATAACTTTTTTTTTCTCGACATGTGATATTCACCACTATTTTTTCTATTCTAGTTAGACACATTAACCATGTCATAGTGCAACATATAAGGATGTTGTCGTTTTTCTTATGTCACTGGTAGAAAATAGGCCTTCGGTACGCCCCCATTAGTCCCCAAAATAATGGACCCGCGACCATAGGGGTCTTTAGTCACGGTTCGGGACGAGACCCGCGACCAATAGTCTGGGCCCAGCGCGCTCGGCCCACAGCTGGCGGAGGGGAGGGGATTTAGTCCCGGTTGGCCAGACCAACGGGGACTAATAGGTCCTCGGGCCGGCCCCACGGCCTTTAGCCGCGGTTGTCCAGGTGAACCGGGACTAAAGGCCCATCCCTATATATAGGACTCACCTCGCTGCACTTGGCCACATTTGCTCACAATATTCACAAGGGGGTGGTGGGTATGCTTTTGGTTCCTACTATGCACACAAGGTGTTCGATGAAATGCCCCATAGCATGAAACACACTTGAGCGTTTTCATTTATTTTACCTCCGTGATCGCGGTTAGCAACTTGAACCTTTCATGATTTGTATTATTTCCAGCTAGCTAGTTAGTTTAACAGATGCATGATGGTTAATTATATACTTTATATAATAATAATGCAGATGAATCGGCAATGGATGTACGGTAACCGACTCTCCGGTGAGTTCACTACGGGTTTGAAAGATTTCCTCGTAGTGGCAAATGCGAACAAACAGCGAGGTTTTATTATGTGTCCATGTGCTGAATGTAAGAATGAGAAGGGTCACTCCTCCTCAAGAGTCGTTCACATGCACCTGCTTCGGCACGGTTTCATGCCAAGCTATAATTGTTGGACCAAGCATGGAGAAAGAGGGGTTAGAATGGAAGAAGATGAAGAAGAGGATGATATCGATTTCAACTATCATGACCTTTTCGGTGATACTTTCATGGAGGATGATGCTGAAGGTGGGGAAGGGTTTGGTGAAGGTGAAGAAGAGGCACATGATGAGCCCGCTGATGATCTTGGTCGGACCATTGCTGATGCACGGAGACGCTGCGAAACTGACAAGGAGAGGGAGCATTTGGATCGCATGTTAGAGGATCACACGAAGTCACTGTACCCAGGATGCGACAATAGTCTGAAAAAGCTGGGCTCCACACTGGATTTGCTGAAATGGAAGGCACGGGAAGGTGTAGCTGACTCATCATTTGAAAATTTGCTGAAAATTTTGAAGAATATGCTTCCGAAGAATAACGAGTTGCCCACCAGTACGTACGAAGCAAAGAAGGTTGTGTGCCCTCTAGGTTTAGAGATTCTGAAGATACATGCATGCATTAACGACTGCGTCCTCTACCGCGGTGCATACGAGGATTTGAATGAATGCCCTGTATGCACTGCATTGCGTTATAAGATCAGAGGGGATGACCCTGGTGACGATGTTGAGGGCGAGAAACCCAGGAAGAGGGTTCCCGCCAAGGTGATGTGGTATGCTCCTATAATACCTCGGTTGAAACGCCTGTTCAGGAACAAAGATCATGCCAAGTTGTTGCGATGGCACAAAGAGGACCGTAAGTCCGACGGGGAGTTGAGACACCCCGCTGATGGAACGCAATGGAGAAAGATCGACAGAGAGTTCAAAGATTTTGCAGCTGACGCAAGGAACATAAGATTTGGTCTAAGTACTGATGGCATGAATCCTTTTGGCGAGCAGAGCTCCAGCCATAGCACCTGGCCCGTGACTCTATGCATCTACAACCTTCCTCCTTGGTTGTGCATGAAGCGGAAGTTCATTATGATGCCAGTGCTCATCCAAGGTCCGAAGCAACCCGGCAACGACATCGATGTGTACCTAAGGCCATTAGTTGATGAACTTTTACAATTGTGGGGCAAACCTGGTGTACCTGTGTGGGATGAGCACAAAGAAGAGGAATTTAACCTACGAGCGTTGCTTTTTGTAACCATCAACGATTGGCCTGCTCTCAGTAACCTTTCTGGACAGTCAAATAAGGGATACAAAGCATGCACGCACTGCTTACATGAGACTGAAAGTGTATTTTTGGATAACTGTAGGAAGAACGTGTACCTGGGTCATCGTCGATTTCTTCCCCGAAATCATAACGTAAGAAAGAAAGGCAAGCATTTCAACGGCAAGGCAGATCACCGGCCGAAGCCTGCGGAACGTACTGGAGATGAGATATTTGATATGGTCAAGGATTTGAATGTCATCTTTGGAAAGGGTCCTGGCGGACAATCAGTTCCGCAGGGAGTTGACGGGCACGTACCCATGTGGAAAAAGAAATCGATATTTTGGGAGCTACAGTATTGGAAAGTCCTAGATGTCCGCTCTGCAATCGACGTGATGCATGTTACGAAGAATGTTTGCGTGAACCTGCTAAGCTTCTTGGGCGTGTATGGGAAGACAAAGGATACAAAGGAAGCACGGCGGGATCAACAACTTTTGAAAGACCCAGATGACCGGCATCCGGAATGGTTTCAAGGTCGTGCCAGCTACGCTCTTACGAAAGAAGAGAAGGTCATTTTTTTTGAATGCCTGAGCAGTATGAAGGTCCCGTCTGGCTTCTCGTCGAATATAAAGGGAATAATAAACATGGCGGACAAAAAGTTCCAAAACCTGAAGTCTCACGACTGCCACGTGATTATGACGCAATTGCTTCCGATTGCTTTGAGGGGCCTCCTACAGGAAAATGTTCGAGTAGCCATTGTGAAGCTGTGTGCATTCCTCAATGCAATCTCTCAGAAGGTAATCAGTCCAGAAGATCTACCACGGTTACAGAACGATGTGGTCCAATGTCTTGTCAGTTTTGAGTTGCTGTTTCCACCATCCTTCTTCGATATTATGACGCACCTCCTGGTCCACCTAGTCGAAGAGATTTCCATTCTCGGTCCTGTATTTCTACACAATATGTTCCCCTTCGAGAGGTTTATGGGAGTATTAAAGAAATATGTTCGTAATCGTGCTAGGCCAGAAGGAAGCATCGTAAAGGGCTATGGAAATGAGGAGGTAATTGATATCTGTATTGACTATGTTCCTGACCTTAAGCCGATTGGTATTCCTCAATCGCGGCACGAGGGGAGACTAAGTGGAAGAGGCACGATCGGAAGGAAATCAACGATATGTATGGACGGTCATTCTATGACTGAAGCACACTACACAGTTCTGCAAAATTCGAGCTTGGTGGCTCCGTACTTCGAGCAACACAAGAATATTTTACGCTCGAACAACCCGGGGAAGCCTGAATCATGGATTAGAAAGGCCCACATGGAGACTTTCGGCAGTTGGTTGCGAAAACATTTAATGAATGACAATGATGTTGAAGATCAGCTGTACATGTTGGCCAAGACACCATCTTCGACTATCACGACTTTCCAAGGGTACGAGATTAATGGGAATACATTTTACACGATCTCCCAAGATAAAAAGAGCACCAACCAAAACAGTGGTGTCCGCTTTGATGCAGCAACCGAGATTGGGCAAAAGGTCACATATTATGGTTACATAGAGGAGATATGGGAACTTGACTACGGACCCTATTTTAAGGTCCCTTTGTTCCGGTGCAAATGGTTCAAGCTAACAGGAGGTGGGGTAAAGGTGGACGAGCAATACGGAATGACAATGGTGGATTTCGACAATCTTGGTTACCTTGACGAACCATTCGTCCTAGCCAAAGATGTCGCTCAGGTTTTCTATTTGAAGGACATGAGTAGCAAACCGAGGAAACGGAAAGATAAGAAAACGATCAGTGCATCATGCGATGATCCAAAGCGTCACATTGTTCTTTCAGGGAAAAGAAACATCGTGGGAGTGGAGGACAAGACAGACATGTCAGAAGATTATAATATGTTTGGTGAAATTCCGCCCTTCAAAGTGAACTCTGACCCAAGCATTAAGTTAAATGATGAGGATGCTCCATGGATACGTCCAAATCGTAAGAAAGCAGGGACACAAGGAAAGAATTGATGTGTAATAATTTATTGTACCAAACTTTGTTGAATGGATCATGTTTAATGGATCATTTTGAATTATATTATCTCTAATTAATTTATTGTACCAAACTTTTACTAAAAACAGAAAACAGACGCGCTAGCGCGCCGCAGTGTCGCCGGAATGCAAATTCTTTTATTAAAAAGAGAAAACATACGAACACTAGCTACTCCTCGCCGTCGTCGTCGGGGAACTCGTCGGTGACCTCCTCCGGGTCATCATCGTCGCCGAACTCGTCCGTGACCTCCTCGTCGTCGTCGGAGGTGCATGATGGTATGTCCGAGATAGGCCCCCACCTCGGATCGTCGGAGGCCCAGACTTCGCCGGCGCGGTCGGCCCGACGAAGCTCCTGCAGCGCCCTCGTCCTCGCCTCCCGAGCGGCATCTAACGCGAGGTGGCGTTCGAGGCGGCGCTCCGCCCGCTGACCCGCGCGGGTCTGCCAGAGCTCCTCGTCGGCGCTCTCCTCCCCCGGGTTGTTCCGGTAATACTCGCGGACGACGCGGTCTTCCCTGGCGTCGACTAGGCCCTGAAACGCGCGGTGGCGGAGGTGGAGGTGGTCGGCGGCAGTGATGATCTGCGGCTTCGGCGCCCTAGCCTCCGCTTCCCAGACGGTGTCGCAGTCGTTGAAGTTCATCAGCGACCGCGGGCGGTTGAGGCGCCAGGCCGCCGCGTCCCAGGCGCGGGCTGCCTCCGCCGCCGTCGCAAAGGTGCCGAGGGGGATGCGGTCGTCCCCCCAGCGGATATCTGCGCTGAACATTCCGTTCTGCCGTGCTCGCACGCCGCGGAAGCCGGTGGTGCTGTTCCTCCTCGGAGGCATGGTGGAAGCGCGACGGTGCGTGGAGAGGAGAAGACGCGCTCGAGGCGCGACAGTTTATACCGCGCCCTCCTGGCCACGCGTCACAAACTACCGCGCCACGCGTCGCAACTCCCGCGCCACGCGTCACAATTCCCGCGCCACGCGCCACCCTAACACAACCAAGCAAATAGTTGCACATTACAGCCCTACCAAATGCCCGGTAGGACGTATATATGATGGCGAATCCGGATGTTTTGTATTTGCTCGATGAACTGACCGGTGTATGAAGGTGGGCTATATATAGGGTCCTCTGGCTCACAAAGTGGTGCTAGGGTTTTGATCCAACGGTTAAGAAACCACCTCATCCACGGCTCACAACAACTCGAAAGAAACACACCGTAGCCCTGATCGAACGGCTCACAACAGCTCAAAAGAAACACACCCCGGATCCAACGACTCAGAAGCGCTTTAAAGAAACACACGATCCGTGTGATTCTATCTGATTGGTCCAAACGAAACCCTAACCCATTTAGTCCCGGTTGGTGTCCCCAACCGGGACTAAAGGGATGTTTTCTTCTCGCTATATATATGTGCATTGCCACACCATTGGCATAAACACATACAAACTCACCACTCTCTCATGGCTTCTACCGTACCCACTCTAACATTCAACCAGGCCGAGGCACTTTCCGCCTCGAACTACCCCTGCCCGCCCGGCTACAGTGTTCCCGCCGGTTGGATGCTGAGCGCCGGAGGAGTGCCGGTCCCTCCTCTTCCTCAAGGTGTGGCACGTCGGGCGGCCATCACGAACCATTACTACAACGAGCTCACGCCGGAGCAGCGGAGAGATCCCAGCTGGCATCCCGATAACCAACATACTTGGGATGCCTTCTTCATCAATCGGCGTGAGAGGGCGCTCGCCAGGTATGAGGAGGACGGCCTGCCTCCTGGGAACTTTCACGAGGCCGGTCGTCGGCTATGGTGGTCCGGCCGGACTCTACAGAGCGTCATGGACTACATCAGGGCCGGCGATAACCCCCGCCTGCGCTACCCTCAGGCCCAGTCCTGGGCTCTGAATTTTCTCATGTCGTAGGCCTAGGCAGGAGTATGACTAGCAGCAGATATCAGATCATGCATGCATCTATGCTCTCCGTTTAGGTTTAGATCCACTCTTTCCATTATGTACTGCCTTTTTTATCTATGGGAATTTTTAAGATTGGAAAAAGAATTAGTTCTATTTTTCTGAATTTTCTGATATATTATTTGTATTTTTAAGATTGGAAAAAGAATTAGTTTTATTTTTCTGAATTTTCTGATATATTATTTGTATTTTTAAGGTTGCACGCATCTATTATTTCTATTCGAATAACCACCTTTAGTCGCCGTTCGTGTCACGAACCGGGACTAAAGGCTCGTTCTGCGCGGGAACGAGAAAGCCGCGAAAATTTTCACCATTAGTCCCGGTTCGTGACACCACCCGGGACTAAAGGCCCGCGGAGGGTACCCCAGGGGACCTTTAGTCCCGGTTCGTGACACCACCCGGGACTAAATGCTGGAACTATATATGTGGATGCCTTCCTGCCCCAAAATTTTCTAAGTCACAAACCCTCTTCTTCCCTCGCACCGGCGCCTGCTCGTCTTTCTGCCCCGTCGCCGTCGCCCGCGCAGAGGACCGCGCCGTCTCCATCGCCGTCGCCGTCGCCGTCGTCGAGCCCTTCTCTCCACCGCCTCCACCCTGCTCCGCCCCCGTCCCGTCGCCGTCTCTCCGGTAGGTTCCCCGCGGGCCGTCGCCGTCGCCCTAGATCCAACGCGCGAACGCCATCGAACGGATCGAGAACACGAATCACGCGCGAACGCGCCGCCCTCGAACGGCGACCACGAACTGAGAACGCGCCGCCCTCGCGCTCGCTACCGCGGCCAGATTCGCCGCCGGCGAGACAACAGTGGCCGTGTGGCCTCGTCCCCATCTCCGTCCCCTCCCCCGTGGCGAGCACCACAGTGGCCTCCTCCCCATCTCCGTTCCCTCCCCCGTGGCCGGAATCGTCGGAATCGCCGGAGACCCGAGAGCCTGAACTGCCACCGCCGGCCACCGTGTGACGCCAGGGGTGACGTCATCATGACGTCACCTGGCCACGTGTTGACGAGTTTTTTTAATGACGTCATCATGACACGTGGGGCCCACTGTATATGGAATTACAGAACATAATTAAATCTTCTAAATTAAATAACTTTTAATTTATAATTCCAAAAAATATGGAAAAATATGCAAAATGTTCACAAAAATGTAAGCTATCTGTTTATATCATTATCATTCATGTTTGACAAAGTTTAAAATGAGACCATATTTGAATTTGAGTTAAATTCATTAAAATAATGAAAGTAAGTTTTAATTCAATAAATTCAGAATATTAAGTATAATATACCAAAATGACCAGAAAAGCAAATGCAACCTAGCTTTGGGGTTCTCCAAGTCATTTGAGAGACCCTACCAATCTGTTTTCCCTCTTTCTACGACAATATTTGCTAAGTCTCCTATATACTTAATTAATTTTTACTACATGCATGTCTGCAGGAGTGACATATGGCAGACAATAGAGACCTGACGGCGGAACAGGAGGCTGAAGGTTATATATTAGATATCATAGCCGGAGGAGGAACAGACATTGACGATGATGTAATCTCTTCTTATCTGAACCTTGAGGATCAAGAAGGTGAAGGAGGAACAGACATTGTCGATGATCAAGGAGGTGAAGAAGGAACAGACATTGTCGATGATCAAGGAGGTGAAGGAATGGACATTGATGACGGAGGTCAACCGTCGACAAACGACGATCTCCAATTGCAAAGAACAACCACCTCCGGCGAGGTATATATTTTAGCCCTCGGTCTTATTTTAGCCCTCGGTCCAATTGCAAAGACTAACGCGCGCGACTCTCTTTCTTATTTTAGCCCTCGGTCGGATCTAGTATGACAAAGCGTGGCAAATCCAAGGAGATGAAAGATTCCGAAATATATACCATCGAATCAGTCAGTCAAATCGGCAAGCCCCTACAGCACACCACAAAGTTTATCAACCAATGCGGAGTCATTGTTAGAGACGTCGTCCCGATCACCGTCCAGGAATGGAAGGAGCCAAAGAAAGCACGTGTTGGTTTCACTTATGTCGACAAGAGAACGAAAAAGATTATGTTTAGAAAGCTTATTGCACATTTCATTCTACCTCCGGAATACAACAAAAAAGATGAATTCGGTCAGGACGTTCCGGGTGGACGTGAGAGGAGGAGGATAGTCAAAGAGTTCGCTCTTCAGAAGATGGCCGAAGCATTCCGGAACTTCAAGAAAAAATTGTTCCGTGAATATGTCAGCCAGGGCAAGACTCCGAATTTCACTGGACAATATGAGAAACTGAGAGATGATTGGACAGAATTTGTGACGCAACATAAATCGGAGCATTTCAAGGTAATGTCGGCAAAAAATAAAGCTAATGCGAAAAAGAAACAGTACCATCATGTTATGGGGCCAGGAGGATACCGCGTTTCGGCGCCTAAGTGGCAGGCAATGGAGGACGGCCTAAGGGCAAGAGGAATCCGTCTAGGTACAGAGGGATGGGACGAAAGAGCCAAAATGTGGTGGTACGGGCATGGGGGATCGCTAGACCCGGAGACAGGGGAGTGTGTTCACCGGCAGAAAAAGTTTGCTCCCACAAAAGAACTTGTTGACGCAATGACCAGAGCTCAACAGGGCAAGATCACGTTCAACAGAGAGAGAGACCAACTGACAGTTGCCCTCGGAAATCCTGAACACGGAGGACATATACGAGGCAAAGGCAGAATGCCGTGGAAAGTAGGGTTTTCCCAGGAGGGTGACCCGTACTGTTACAGAAGCCGTAGGAGAGGTACGGACCGGGCTGCAGATGAACTGGCGAATCTTGCAATGGAAGTTTCTGACCTGAAGAAGGTCGTGGCGGGAATACTTGAGAAAGAAAAAGCGTCGGCTGCAGGGCCGCATCAAGAACATGCAACGGATCTCGGAAGCCAGCAGCGGAGAAGCAGCGTGGCTTCCACGGAGGCCCCGACTGCAGGTGCTAATGCACCGATGATCGAGAGTCGTGCACCGGAGCCTCACTACCCCGTGGATGACGTAAAGGAGATGAAAGAATGTGATCTGCATTATCCCGTGGGGAACATTTCCATGAAGGTGGCTACCGGCAGTGCTTTACCCTATACACCTGGAGCACTCCATCACAACAACCCCATTCCATATGGCTATGCTCGTGTCACGGTGGAAGACATAGTCCAAGCGTTTGAGGACCTGGAGATTGACATAGCTACACCCGAAGGGGAGAGAAGACTTGGAGATGTCAAGCGCCAGTTCATTCTATGGAAAAAGAAGTACATAGTGTTTCCAGGCGAGACGCCAAGGCTAACAAGTCCACCCCCCTACGATGGTGCAGGTGCTGGTGGTGGTGGTGGTGCTAGTGCTGGTTCACCTACGCCTCCTTCACGCCATTCGACGCCGTCCCCCGATCTTCCTCCTCCGGTGGTTAAGCAGCCGTCGCCCACGATTCCTCCTCCGGAGGAAAAGCAGACGTCTCCCACTATTCCTCCTCCGGAGGAAAAGCAGACGTCGTCGCCCCCCATTCCTCCTCCGGAGGATAAGCGGACGTCGCCCCCCATTCCTCCTCCGGAGGATAAGCAGACGTCGCCCCCCATTCCTCCTCCAGCGAAGAAACAGAAGCAGGCGGGCAGCAAGGGAACACGCTCTTGGTCTATTAACCCGGACCCTTATGTACCTAAGACCACACGGGTACCGGAGCCATCACTGAAGCCTCTCACCCCAAGGCCTTGGGAACTTAGTGATGCTGAAACCAAATTGGTCGTGAAGGCTGACGTTGAGAAATGGAAGGGCAAACTGAAGGCGCTAAAGGAGCCTGAGCCCAAGGAAGTATTCCCTCCGATTGTAGACTATTGGGCTACGGATTTTTTATCGACAGTGTCCCAATCCGTGAAGAATTTGCCTAAAGACTATGATATTGAACTTCGTAAGCAAGCAGGAATATTGGAGGAGGAGAAAAAAAAAGCAAAAATGATACAAAGCGGGAAACAAGTTGCCCAGCTCGGGATGCAGAGTAAACAATCGATATCCCCCCTCATAGTGAAAGCCGCTCCGGAACATGACCCCGAGGTCATAAATGCTGTGACAGCAATGGGATTGACTGTAGCTACTGCCATGCAAAATGCGTCCGAGGCCGGTATGTCTCTCCGTGCCTTTTTAGACATGGACGATATGCCAGTGGCTGATGTAGCATTAAAATATGTGAAGAAAGGGCCTCTCGTCGAGCCTGCGAAGGAAAAGGATCTACCACCACTAATGCAAAGTCTTCTACGTTGGTACAAAGATTTCATAACTTTTACCGACAAAGAATATGTGTATGTGGATTATACAGAGGAGCATCACACCAAAAAGTACTCTGTAACAGTTGAGTTGAGTGAATTGTTCCAACTGTTCAATATGCGTGAGCTCGACAAATCTATCCTGAGTTGCTACGTTCTGTAAGTGATTTATTTCTACCTCATCTCGTTCTTCATTTGCCTACACTATATATATATATATATTGTCCTAACTATATTGTTCCGTACGCTATTATGCAGATTGAAGATTTGGGAATGCAAAGTAAGACTCATCCATGATATTGGGTTCATTGACCCACAAATCATTAATGGAACTATGTTAGAACGTCACCCCATAGACGTGGAGAAAGACTTGTACAATTTTTTTAAAAAGCATGAATCCAAAAGATATATTCTATTTCCTTACCATTTTGGGTGAGTGTTTCTCTCATGTTCCCATTCTCTTTTGTTTACTCCATGCATGGTATGTCCAATCGATAAATTATGCATGACTCTGCATCTAATGTGTCCGCAGGTACCACTGGATTCTGCTAAAAATTGATCTTCACCAGGCCATAGTTTTCATCATTGACTCTATGAATTCAAATACAGATCTTTGGGTCGACATGAGAAAAATGATGCAAAAGTAATTATTTTTCAATCATTTGCGCTCTATATCGATCGGTCTCTTTTGTTCATTTTCTAAGCTAATAACTCCCTTGTTCATTTAATTTTATTTGCATTGTAGAGTTTGGAGACAGCTCTCACATCAACATGTCGGTGAATTCAAAGATGCGCTAAAATTTAAAAATGTGCTCAAAGGTGTGGATAAGCAGCCACCGGGGACCGGTCTATGTGGATACTATGTCTGTGAGAACATACGGAAAGAAATATCTGAGAGGAAGAAGGACGAGAAAACGCGGAACGGTCTCAATAACTTGCGGAGGGCGCTTACTCCAGAAGCTCGCTTCCGACCAATTCAAGAGGAAATAGCAGGATTTTTCCTTAGGCATGTCATCCAGAAGAAAGGAGAGTTCCATGCGTCCACCGACGATGACTTTTATAAGCATGTATAAGCCCTAAGTACTTTGAAACTTGTGCGAATTTGTGTATGCTCGTCCATCTTAATTGTGTAATATGGAAACTTGTTCGAGGTTGTATATATGGTCACCCGATATTGAATATATATTATATATTCCTATTGAATTCTCCTCGTTTGATATTTCATATATATATATATGCATGAATATGTGTACTGAAATTAAAACAAAACAAATTAAAAAGGAAACAGGTTTAGGGGGCCTAAAACCCTAAACCTGCGCAGGTTTTCAGTCCCGGTTAACCACAAGACCCGGGACTAAAGGTCCTCCGCCGCAACGGACCCCTAGCGCCCACGTGGACGGGCTTTTAGTCCCGGTCCGTAAGTGGCGGGACTATAGGGGGGGGGGCATTTAGTCGCGCATAGCTAGTCCCGGTTGCCCGGACGGGATTAATAGTCCTGGTGAACCGGGACTGTAGGCCTATTTTCTACCAGTGTGTGACTTAAATGTTAACCATGAGAAATGCAATAGTACTAAATATAAATAAAATCTTGAGAAATGCAAGGATGTTGTCGTTTTTCTTTTAAAGACACTACCTCTTAAAATTTTGTAGTAATTTTTTTTTATCCAAGAAAAGACTGATATCATATGTCTTCATAGATTAATTTGGGCGCTCATATGCATTGAAAATATATGTATGTGTTCCTGTGTATGATAATTTCATTAAATATAATGAAATAGATTTCTATAAATGATAAGATGTTTCTAGAATACATAACTGTCCATTTTTTATGCAACTAAATAGAAGAGTTAATAAAACATATACTAAATAGAAAACCCTAAAATATAGAAAATACTTATGAGGATGTTTCTTCTAATTGTGTGTCGGGGGGTTACCCCCGAGTAGGGGTAAGGCAAGTGCTAAAGGCAAAAGTCCGAGAAGAGGTTTGGCTGAGTAGCTGGCTACCCGGTACTTGCTACCCGGTAGACTGCTATCCGGCCATACACACCAATGGCCAGAAGAAAGAATCAAGGAAGTTGTATTCTTCCGAGTAGAGGAAGTGGTCCGAGTAGAGGGAGTGGATTCCTACTCGGGCCAGAAGTCAATGGAGCCGTTCTGACAAAGGATCCCGCGTATCCTGCGTCCGTACGGCGTGCGGTTCAACTTACGGAGCGCGTGATTATCCGCGCTACGGCGTAGCTACAGTACGGTAGGCGCCTGTCAAGTCCTGTCAGTCACTGACAGAGGGGATAGGACAGGGCTAGGGGCCTACCCTATCTCACTGACAAGGGTGGACAGGTCCCATCTCCGAACGGCGCAACGACTTACGGTGCAAGCGTCAGCGAGAAGCCGGAATCGTGCTCTGTTCTGCAGTGCTCCTGTCACGTCAAGTCGTACCTTTTAATATTATTCTATTCGGTTGGGCACCAGTATATAAGGTGCCCTGCCCCCTCCTGTGCGAGGGTCGACACTCTGGATTGCTTCACCTGACATAGAGAACACTAGAGAGAAGAGTGGCTACTCGGCTGTAGGCCAGATTGTACTGTGGCTACTCGGTAACACACATATAAAGAGAAAGGCGGGAGTAGGGGTGTTACCTCCACATGAGGGCCCTGAACCTGGGTAAGATCTTGTTGTTTGCAGTACTTGTGATTCACCACACGCGGCTACTCGCCGTGTGATCCCTCCCCGAGCACCTCCAGCGTCCATCGGCCCCAAACTTTAGCCATCCCATGGCATCTGCCGTGATACCACCACGACAGTTGGCGCCCACCGTGGGGCTGACAGAGGCGCTGGCTGGAGTCCATGTCTGGACGGGACTCGTTTCTGCTACTGGGGAGCGCGTGGTCTGTGGCCTTGTCCACAGATTCGGCTCCTTCAACTTCGTCACCGACAACGCCGGAGATTTCGGCGGGAGGCCCATGCCGGCAGGCGGCTCGGTGCTGTCCTTCGGATCGCACCTCGTCTACATCGCCACCATCGTCGTCCGCGAGTTCCCGGAGGAGGTGCTGGTCGCGGAGGATCCTCCTGCCGTGCTCGCTGCCCGCGGAAGGCCGACTGGCTGTTCTACGGACAGCGTGGAGGTGATGATGACCGGCCCGGCTGTCGATGCCGGGAAGGGCGCGGCTGCTGCCGCGGGAGTCATCGAGGATCTTGCTGGCGCGAGTGGCACCCAGAGGACCCACAAGCCCTATGAGCTGCCCCAGAACATCCCGGGGTACGTTCCTCCTTCTACGACACCGACGATACCGGCATCCGCCGTGCGGATGGGCATGCCGCCTCCCACCGAGCTTGAGCTCTTGACCATGAGGGCGTAGCTCGACCGGCAGCGTCAGGAGCTGCTCGCCGAGCACCTGGAGCTCGAGAAGGTTAGGCTCGAGCTTAGCCTAGACCAAAACGAGTACAACAAGGCCCACGGCTTCACTCCTGTTGTTAGGAAGCCTAGCAAAGTAGGCGCTACTCGCCGCAACTTAGGCGCAGAGATGGCAACCGTTGGTGAGGTTCCTAGCCAGTCTGCCACTGCAAACACCACCACCAGACACAGATACAGCCCCCCCCCCCCCCGCCAAAACACATAGAGTTGCAGAGGCCGTAGCTTCTGAGTTGCCAAACCTTGCCGGCGACGTGCGCGCTAGGCAGCAGGAGAGCCTCAACGAGTTAGTGCTAGAGGCTGCTAGGCAGAATAAGGAGTTTCGGAAAGCCAATCCGGGCGCTGGTGCTTCTCAGGCCGTGCACTCGCTTGCGGTCAGATCTACTGATTAGGCCTCATCGCCGCATCCCAGCCGTGAGAGAGACCAGAGTGTGCGCTCTAGAAAGAGTAGACAGATGCAGGTGTACGACCCGGCTCTCGCCGCGAAACAGCGCGCTGTGCCGCGAGAGTCCGGTCAGAAACACACTACTGCAGGATCTGGCTATCAAGCCCATAAAGCTCACAGCAAGGGGCACAGCGGAGACAACGCGGGGCCTTCTTGGCGTCCAGCTGCTCAGCCTACTCGGCAGAGGACGCAGCAGCCTGCTGCAGCACAGCCGCGTGCGGCTGCGCCAGCAGCCAACCCAGTGGTGCAGCCCGCTGTTGTGCAGGAGAACATATATGATGATGGCTACTCGGCGATGGGGCTGGCCGGCTACGCTGACCCAAGGAATGTTGCTGATCGTCTGGGTGACCGCATGTTGAAGCCCAACGATGCAAGGTACAAACTGGACAAGATTAATCTGTCCGCGCAACTCGAGAACAGGGGGCCGCCTGGCCCAGAGTGCTTTGGCGCTCGTATCATGAACGAGCCGTCCGTGAACCACTTCCAGCTGGCCAGGGGGACAAAGTGCTACAATGGGCAGATTCGGGCTTGGCGGTCTTCTTGCCGGGCGTGGCGGATTCTTCCGAACAGGGGCAGCTTCGGGCTTGGCGGTCTTCTTGCCGGTGTCCGCGGTCTTCTTGCCGGTGTCCGTAGTCTTCTTGCCGGTGTCCGCCCGAGAAGCGGGTGCAGGCACTTGGCGCACAGCGGGATGAGGCATCAACTCAGATGCAGTCTTGGTCATCTTCTGTTTCGGTGGAGGGCTCGGTGCGGTTGGTGGAGTAGCCTGTTGGGTAGGCGGCACAGGGGGCCGGCTACCCTGCGCAGCGTCCGGCTGCGCTTGGCTCTGGAGAACAGGCTCCTCCACGATATTCTCTACCCGCCTCTCGGCAGCGGGATCAGGTCTTGCGTCATCTTGTTCTTCTACCCGTGGCGTGGCCGCGGGGTCATCATGAGGTGCAGCTTGTTCTTCCTGCTGCTCGGCGTCGTCATCCGCCCGCTCAAGGGAGGCATGGTCTTGGTTCTCGGGTCCTTGTTCAGCACTCTCCCCAGCTGAGGTAGCTGGGGGAGAGGGAGGCGTCTCATCCTGAGCAGCATCCTGCGTACTCTGGTACGCTTCGGTCTGCTGCTCCAGGTTCTCGTCATCTTGGTCACCCGCGCCCAAGTTCTCGGCGCCGATGTCCTCTTCTTCCATCTTCATAGGAGAGGGCGCACGCGCCCTATCCTGCGGCGCTGGCTCATCCTCATCCTCGGGGAGCTCAACGAGCTTCTCGAGGTCTATGACAGATTTCCTCTTGGAGCTGGTGGGAGCTGCTACAGCGTCAGCGTCCAGAGGGTCGCTGGAAAAGAAAGAGCGTCCAGAGCGTCAGCGTCCAGAGGGTCAGCGAGAAGCAGCGGAAGAATGCAATTCAGATGGAACAACTTACCCTTTGCGGGTGGGGAGTGGCCTTCTGGCGGTGGTGGTTTTCTTCTTCTTCTCGGTCTTCTTGGGCTTCTTGGCAGCAGGTGCTTGGGCACCACTGCCCGTCCTTTTCCGAGTGGTGGGAGCAGCCACAGAGAGAGGTTGGACATCCATGGGCTCCTCGTCCTCCTCGCTCAGCTCAGGATCCTCTGTAGGGTAGAAGAGAAAAAGAGATTGAGAAGCAGAAAAGGAAGTATGATTGCGCTACTCGCGGTCAGAAGAGGCGAACTGGGTCACCTTCGTCGTCCTCGGACCAGTCCCGGATAGACGCATCAACTTGGTGCTTACCAGGCTGGTTGGCGTGAGGGATGCAGAGGGTGTCCTGAGTGTCGTAGGCGGTCTCGTCGTCCTCTTCTCTGTCACTTTCCAATTGGACTCGAAGACCTCGTCATCTTCCTCTGTCTGGCGATCGATGTGCTGGAAAGGCAAACAGATGGCACGAGTAAGTTAAGTTCTAACCTAAAGAGTTCTACCCGGTGTAGCATGCAAACACAAAGCATTTAAGGCTAAGAGATCCTACTCGGCATGGCATGCAAACACAAAGCATATAAGCCTAAGGAGTTCTACGCGGCTTAGCATGCAAACACAAAGCATATTCTGCTAAGGTTTTCTACTCGACACGGCGTGCAAATACAAAGCACATAAAGCCAACAGGACGTTGGTAATGTCCTACTCGGTGCAGCATGCAAAGATTAAGCATACTAAGCTGGAAAGCCACCTACTCGGTATCAAAGTGCAGAGGTAAAGCACAGAAGACTAACCTGTTCAATTCGCTTGAGGCGACTGTACGACACGAAGCCGTACTGCCAGTTGTCGGAGAGGGATGTCTACATGATGGATCTTGCCCAGATGGCCACATCAGCAGTGCTCAGCTGGAAGGTGGTGGTCCTCGTGCAGTCCCGATGTCCTCCCATGTAGCACATCTTGTGGGAGCGACGCTGGAGCGGGAGCACTCGGCGCGAGATCCAGCACGCAATGGGATCATCGCGGCGGAATCCATCTTCCTTCAACTCGGCGAGGCGCGTCTCGATTTGAACAACATCTTCGATCTTGCTCTTCGGGTTGTAACCCCAGTTCTGCTGGGTTGGCCTCACGTTCTTCCACTTAGGGAGCCCTATCCGGTCCTGGATTGGCTTCCCTTCTTCGGTGGCGACGTTCTTGACATAGAGAAAGCTGCGCTGCCACTTGCGCACAGTCTCCAATCCCTTGACGCGCGGGTGGCTACCGGTGCTGCGTTGCAGCATCATGGCGCACCCCGTCTGCGTCATCGAGCGGGCGCTCTCGGTGTGTCCTGGGTTGGGGATGCTTTGCTTCCGAAAGAAGAAGTAGCGCGCCCAACTGTGGATTGTTGGGTACACGCCGAGAAAGGCCTCGCAGACCACCGCGTGGAAGGCGAGTATCACCATGGCGTTGGGGGGAAGATGGTGCGGCTGCAACCCAAAGTTTGTGAGGAACTCTTTGAAGAAGTCGGAGATGGGGAGGCCAAATCCACACTTGAAGTGCGCGAGGAAGACGACGAACTTGTCCTTCTCCGGCGTGGGGATGATCTCGTTATCCGGCTGCCTGCACCTCACACGCGGGAGGGACACGGCGGGTGTTGACTAGACATTGGCAGTCCTCCGCCGTGACATCGGAACCCTCCCATCCGGCGCGGGCGGCAGCATCGTCCTCTCCGCGATCCATGGAGGCGGAAAGGCTTGAGATTGGAGTGGCGGATTGAGTGGAGGAGTTGCTCTCTAACTTTCCGGCGGCGCGTGGAGCAGCGGCGCGGCAAGGATTTGCGGTGGCGGCGTGCTTGGCGGCGGCGGAGAGGCGAGGGGGCGTGAGATTGAAGTGAGCAGGAAAGAGAAGGAGGAGACTCCGAGGGCCTCGAGTTGCCGTTACCAGCGGAAGAATCGGGATCGATCGTGCAGAGAGATCGTGCGGCGTGGGAAGCGAACCGGTTAGAAACGCACACAGCGCATATTGCGCGCGTAACGGGCGCAGTTAATCCCACGTCGAGATCATGGGCGATTTAGTGCGGTTGAAGTGACTTGACGGGCTGGTGGGCCCTGGTCGCAGTTATTGGCGCGTGGCCTGCAGTATCCTAGGCACCGAGGCGTCGGGGGTACGGGGATGTGACACGTGCCCCGTTGCGACACGCAGAGGTGGATTCGCACCGTTTGGGCGGGATTGTGTTTCGAAGATTTCGCTAAGTATTTTTACTCGGCATCACAGAGATGAAAGGCAGTGCTACTCGGAGAAGATAAGATTCAAGCAAGAGTTTAAGGCTACTCGGAGATGCAACTCGGCATCTTACTGTACGAAGACAAGATTTGTTTTTAAGCTGGCAGGGCCCAGTGAACAAGTTCGCAGGACTCTACCAGCTTCGGGGACAATGTCGGGGGGTTACCCCCGAGTAGGGGTAAGGCAAGTGCTAAAGGCAAAAGTCCGAGAAGAGGTTTGGCTGAGTAGCTGGCTACCCGGTACTTGGTACCTGGTAGACTGCTATCCGGCCATACACACCAATGGCCAGAAGAAAGAATCAAGGAAGTTGTATTCTTCCGAGTAGAGGAAGTGGTCCGAGTAGAGGGAGTGGATTCCTACTTGGGCCAGAAGTCAATGGAGCCATTCTGACAAAGGATCCCGCGTATCCTGCGTCCGTACGGCGTGCGGTTCAACTTACGGAGCGCGTGATTATCCGTGCTACGGCGTGGCTACAGTACGGTAGGCGCCTGTCAAGTCCTGTTACTGATAGAGGGGACAGGACAGGGCTAGGGGCCTAGCTTATCTCACTGACAAGGGTGGACAGGTCCCATCTCCGAACGGCGCAACGACTTACGGTGCAAGCGTCAGCGAGAAGCCGGAAGCATGCTCTGTTCTGCAGTGCTCCTGTCACGTCAAGTCGTACCTTTTAATCTTATTCTATTCGGCTGGGCACCAGTATATAAGGTGCCCTGCCCCCTCTTGTGCGAGGGTCGACACTCTGGATTGCTTCAGGTGACATAGAGAAAACTAGAGAGAAGAGTGGCTACTCGGCTGTAGGCCAGATTGTACTGTGGCTACTCGGTAACACACATATAAAGAGAAAGGCGGGAGTAGGGGTGTTACCTCCACACGAGGGCCCTGGACCTGGGTAAGATCTGGTTGTTTGCAGTACTTGTGATTCACCACACGCGGCTACTCGCCGTGTGATCCCTCCCCGAGCACCTCCAGCGTCCATCGGCCCCAAACTTTAGCCATCCCATGGCATCTGCCGTGATACCACCACGACATTGTAGAATTTATTATTTGATTTAATGTTCATGATAATTTATGTATTTCACTTTCATGGGTTCAACGATCATATGCTATTGTATAGATATTTGCACTTGATCTTAAATAAGTACCATTTACTTTAAGTTGCATCAAATGCATCTGTTTGTGTGTGTGTGTGTGGGGGGGGGGGGGTAGGTTGATCCCTACTGTGAAAAAAGTTCACCTTATACTTCGTAAAACAATATAACTTTAGAAATATAAATGAGTTATCTACCATATTTTGCTGGTTCGATTTGCAATATGTATAAATATCTATAATTCAACCATATAAGTATAGATACATTGAACGCCTTATATTTACTATCTTAAAATCAACCTAAGTGATATATGCCGTCCCTATTTAATTTCCAAAAAACTACGTAAACAAACAACATTTTTATATTTCATGACGCAACTATGATTGATGGAATACCTTTAATAAATAAAATGGCACGCATTACTCACAAACCCTAGCTGAGGAACCATGTTGCCCTTACCTATTGCTGGCATTATCCAGACAGCTGGGGTCTTGTGAACTTGTATACTTCAATGAATGTAGTTTTTGTACATGATAATTTTACTATTTGGAAAAAGGAAAACATGAGTTAAGTTTTTAGGCCCACGAGTCAACAACGTTGATGTCAACTCCATATGTAAGTATCATGGTATATTTTATCAAATGATTTGAAAAACATGTGATTGTATAGATTAGAATTATATATAATGCATTATATAGAGGAGGTTAGGTAGGCTATCTTTCAAAAGGAACAAAATAAAGCACATGAACCATATGTATTTATGTCGGTTTTTGACAAGTTTATGGGAGACAATCAACGATGACTTGGGGATTTTTAATGAATAACAACATGTTGATCTACCATTATATAGTCTTAACTTGGGTAATTGTATTTCACCTAAAATGTGAAGAGGCTACGTGGATTCAACAAATCCATCACGTTTATTTCTATAATTGAGTTTAAAAAAACACTAAGTTGACAACAATAGAATCAACCAGGTTACTGATCATGTGGTTACGTCAACCAAAACAACACCGGTGCATGGTAGAAACATCCCTAAATGAGTTTTAATCCTACATGAGACCCTTTACGAGTGAAAGTACAAGGATGCCACCTACAGGAGGGGGGTGAATAGGCTTTAATATAATTACAATTTAGGATTTAATAAATATAGGATAAAACTAGCGTTTAGTTTATCAAGTAGAAAACCTAAACAAGCTAACCAATATATACAAATATGAGGTAGCAAGATGGATGACTTCGAGCGCGGTGGATATCACAAAGTTAAATGCATAAGTAACGAGCTTGGGTAAAGAAATAACCGAAGTACAAGGATAGACGATGTGATTCCCGATGTTCCTTTCCAAGGGAAGTACATCTTCGTTGGAGGGGTGTGGAGCGTACAAGGCACTCCAACGAACGGTTGTGCTCGCCCTATCCTCCTTGAGCTTCTCCGGCGAGGGAAATGATCATTTCCACTATGAGGCCCTCTTCAAGGCGGTGACCAAACCTTACAATAGGTTGAGACTATCTCCACAGCTTAATTGGAGGCTGTCAAGGAAGATCAATCCGAAGCTTCTTGCAACAAGGTGGAAGCTCCAAGCACTAACTGTCTAGGGTACATAATGCCCCCTAGAGTAACAAACTCTCTAGTGCCAAGTGATGGTGCATGACTTGCACTCGTTGGGAGACCCCAAGAGTAAGGTTTGAATCGACCAGTAGGAGAAAGATGCAACTTCGAAAGGTTGATGCAGTTGAGATGGCAGAGCACGCTACCGGTTCAGCAGCAACGTGGAACCTACACAACACAATCAATTCACTTTGCCCGAATAAAGCAGTGAGGTTGTCAATCTCACCGTTTTTACTGAACACAAAGAGGTTAAACGTGTGGTGTGGTAAATAGTACGAGAACAATATAAAAACAACAGTAGCAGTATGAAAACAGTGGAAGTAGTGCAAAAATAGTGGAAGCAGCGTGTGTATTATCAGCATGAGAAAATGGACCGGGGACCACAGTTCACTAGAGGTGCCTCTCCATAAAAGATAACTAACATGCGTGGTCAAACAAATTACAGCTGGGAAATTGATAGATAATGAAACATTCATGACATAAAGATTACTACGAGATTCATGCATGTATTACAACAAAATACATAGATCGTCATCCAACTGCATCTATGACTAATAATCCACCCTCCGAATATCATCCAAAACAAACGTTAGGTATTAAGTTGCAATCAATAGATTATCGCAGTAAGCAAAGTGTGTAATGTAAACAAAGTAAACATCGTTGTTTTCTCCCTAATGGAACAACACATCCTCCATCCGTCATGTTTCTGTCACTCGAGCACAGATGCAAAGGAGGCATGAACCCACTATCGAGCATAAATACTCCCTCTTGGAGTCACTAGCATCTACTTGTCCCGAGCATCTACTAACAACGGAGAGCATGCAAGATCATAAATAACATACACATGAAGACAACATGATAGACTGGTAATCAAGAGACATACCATCCAATAATCATCGGATCCCAGCAAACACAACATGTAGCATTACAATAAGATGATCTCGATCATTTTAGGAAGCTCACGAGATCCAAACATGAGGCATAAAGAGGAGAGGACAACCATCTAGCTACTGATATGGACCCATAGTCAAGGATGAACTACTCACGCATCACTCTAGAGGAGGGCATAGTGGTGTAGAGCCCTCCGGTGATGATTTTCCCTCCCGGCAGGGTGCCAGAGAGAACTCCAAAACCCTCCCGATCTCGGGTTGAAGATGCCGGGGGCCTCAGGTGTTTTTCATGGTAAAGTGGTATATTTTTAGGGTTCACGCATGGGGGAATATATGGGCGAAAGGGCGATGGCGGTGGGCGCCCGATGGGCCCACACCACCCCCAGGCACGGCCAGGGGCCCCCCTCCGGGCCTCTTCGGAACTCCGTGGAACCTTCGGGAATTTTAAGACTTTAGGGCTTTGACTTTTCGAATTCCGAGAATATTTCCAGAACAACTTTTCTGAAATTAAAAACAGCTGAAAACAGGAACTGGCTCTGTGGCATCTTGTCAATAGGTTAGTCCCGGGAAATCGATAAAAATGACATAAAGTGTATGGAAAACATGTAGCATATGGCATGAAAACAACATGGAACATCAGAAATTAAGGATACGTTTATGACGTATCAACATCCCCAAGCTTAGTTCCTACTCGCCTTGAGTAGGTAAACGATAAAAACACATAATTTCCGAGGTGACATGCTATCAACATAAACTTGATCATCTAAATTGTAAAAGCATGAGCATAGCTGAGATCATAGAACTTGAACACAAGCATGATAGACATAATTCTAACAATAAAACATAGCAATCACCTTTCATCATAAAAAGTAACACAAATAAAATATCATGAATAATAATGCACTCAAAAGCTATACGTTTGTTTCAAGCATAGAGATAACATAACAAAGTGATATTTTCTTGTCCTTAAGAGTGAGGCAAAACATAAATGCCAGGACACCTTCAAAGTTTAAGAGGAAGACTAGGACAAATAATTTGAGAACAAACAATAATAGATCAAGAATCAATTAATCATGTTTCTGTGACAAATGCACATTAAACTTAGAATGGAAACAATGCTCTCTCAATTGTGTATAAATTTAGAAGATGGAGACTCAACATAAATGTAAAATAAAGGCCCTTCGCAGAGGGAAGCAGGGATCACTCATGTGCTAGAGCTTTTTTATTTTATTAAACTAAGGTATTGAATTTTTTAGCGAGGTGTATGCTTATGTCAACGAATGGTAAACAGAAAATATAGTACGTCACAAGACAACTAGACTTCACAAGAAAGACTCCCATAGAAGGACGTATCTGGGTAGAAGGTCATCCCTGTTTCTCTTTTGTTTACACAATTATGCTTTGACTAATAAATTAGGGGCAAAAATAGTAAAGAGAATTTGTTGTATTAATTCCGGGCTGGGCTCCCCGCTGCCAGCTCTTCTATCAATTGGATAAGAGGATGAAGCCATTAGTCCAGGGTGTGAAAGTACAATCAACAAGTGAGATAAAGATTCTCTATTTACGTCCTCATGTGCTAAAACAGGAGCACAAAACAGGAGTAATTTTGAAGGTTTTAAAAGCAACACATGAGCAACTTACTTCGGAGTGGAAGTTAAATACCACATGTAGGTAGGTATGGTGGACACATTTGGAAAACTTTGGTTTTTGGGAGTTGGATGCAGGAGTAGAGCTCATACTCAGTATAGGTGGAGGCTAGCAAAAGACTAGGAGCAACAAATCAAGAGAGCAATAATGGCCATAATCATGCATAGCGACAAAAACATCATTATTCAAAGAATAAGTGGTGCTAAAAGTTCAAAAACTAAATGATCATAGAGGATAAAAGTGACTGGAGTCATAAACATGGTGTGAGCATGCGCCAAGTCAACCAAATAAAACATTCAAAGGAGAACACCACAAATTTATGCTTCAAAATGACAAGAACAACTCATGATTCTTTCTAAGGCACATTAAACACTCTCAGCTATTTGAGACAAATCATGCTACAAAATAACTACTAGGCTTTAGAATTAAAATAACATCTAGCATGACATGAAAAATTCTAACAACAGTCTATACAAGCTTCTATTTGCACCGTTATAAGCATGAAAATTGTACTACTGCTTTCCAACACCAAGCATTTGATAATAAACAAAAAAATTCCAAGAGATGCAGCAATGAAACAAGAGATTACTAACACAACTCTATTAACACTATCGGCACTGAATAAGAGATGCAAGAAAAACAGGAGGTAAAGAGGAATTTTGCAGCAACTGGAAGGAAAACTATGAATACAAGCATAACGAGTATTCAAACAAAAAAGCGGAGCGTGTCTCTCTCCCAAACAAAGAATGCCAGGTTCCAGCCACATTATTTCAGCAAGAAAACAAAAGAAAATAAAATAAAATAAAAAAAACAGACGCTCCAAGTAAATTTCATATGATGTGACCGAATAAAAATATAGTTTCACTAGAAGTGACCTGACAAATTCTTGATGAAGAAGGGGATGCCTTGGGCATCCCCAAGCTTAGATGCTTGAGCCTTCTTAGAATTTGCTGGGATGAACCATGGGGCATCCCCAAGCTTTTACCTTGCACTCTTCTTGATCACATTATATCCACCCTCTTCTCTTGACCCTTGAAAACTTCCTTCACACCAAGCTCAAAATAATTCGCATTAGAGGGTTAGTATACAATCAAAAAATCACATGTTATCCTTGGACACAAACATTATTAATAATTTTTAAACATTAGCTACAGCCGCTGATGTTTTGTGAAGCAAATAAATCCACTTGACATAGTAAAAGATCAAATGCATGAAAAATGCAGAATCTGCCAAAACCAGAGCAGTCTGTAAAAAAAATTCGGGGCACTTACGTTGCTCAGATCGAAAAGCATAAAGAACGAAAAAGTTTTGGAATTATCTGAGGAATAAGCACAAAACGTTTCAGGCCATTTTGATCTTTATGGAATTTATACGACGTTTTACGATGGACAGAAGAAATCTGTTTCCTGCGCAGAAATCCAAAACCAACTCCAACTTTCGCTAGAAACTTTACTTGGAACAACTAATACATGAAAATAAAGATAAAAAGGAGTTTCTACACAAGTTTAAAATCCCTTGACTCAAAGAAAACGTAGAAAAACAAAGAAAAAATAAAACCATGGGTTATCTCCCAAGAAGTGCTTTTCTTTAACGCCTTTTAGCTAGGCCCAGAAAAATGGAATCAAGTGTTTTCAAGTGAAGAAGCATCCAAATTGTAATTTTTTAGAATAATAGAATCAAAAGGTAACTTCATTATATTTCTAGGAAAGTGTTCCATACCTTTCTTGAGTGGGAATTGAAATTTAGTATTCCCCTCTTTCATGTCAATAACAGCACCAACAGTTCTAAGAAAAGGTCTTCGCAAAAAAAATTGGACAAGAAGCATTGCATTCAATATTCATAACAATAAAATCAACGGGAAAAGGTTATTATTAGCCATAATAAGAACATCATAATCTCTCCGCCAAAGGTTTCTTTTTAACATTATCAATAAGACGAATATCCAAATAAAAGTGCTCCAAAGGTGGCAAATCAAGAATATCATAAAGGTTTTTAGGCATAACAGAGATACTAGCACCAAGATCACATAGAGTATTGCAATAAAAACCATTCACTTTCATTTTAATGATGGGTTCCCAACCATCATTTAGCTTCCTAGGGATAGAGGCTTCACACCTTAATTCATCTTCTCTAGTTTGTATGAGTGCATTTGTAATATGTTTGGTGAAAGCCATATTCATAGCACCATCATTAGGACAACTAGCAAGCTTTTGTATGAACTTAATAACTTCAGTTATGTTGCAACCATCAAACTCAAGCTCATTTTCATCAAAGGTAATGGGACCATTGTCTCCCATGTTTCTAAAAATTTCAGCACTTTTATCAGGAACATTTGTAGCAGTTTCAGGCAGTTTTGCACTTTTAATAGCAGAAGTCGGAGTATGGCCAACACCAATTAATTTACCATTGATAGTAGAAGGTTTACTAGCATGATAATCTTCAGTTTTACTAGTAGTGGTAATGGTGCAAACATTAGCTATATTATGCTTTCTAGCTATTTCATCTTCTCTTTCCCATCTAGCATGCAATTCAACTAACATCCTAACATTGTCATCAATTCGAATTTGGATGGAATTTAGAGTTTTGATTTCTTTAACATCATGAGGCATAACCTTTAGTTTCATAAAATCAACATCAAGAGCAAGGCTATCAACTTTAGAAGCAAGAACATCAATTTTTCCAAACTTTTCCTCAATAGATTTATTAAAAGTTGTTTGTGTACTAATAAAATTCTTGAGAATGTTTTGAAGATCAGGGGGTACACTTTTATTGTTGTTGTAGGAAGTATCATAAGAATTGAGATAACCATTATTATTATTGGGAGGATATGGCCTATAATTATTGCTAGCAAAATTATTCCTATAAGCATTGTTGTTGAAATTATTATTTTTTAATGAATTTCACATCAACATGCTCTTCTTGAGCAACCAAAGAGCCTAAAGGAACATTGTGTAACATCCCGGTTTTGCTAATTAGGGTGTGTGGTGTTGTGTTCATCTCATACATGCATGAAAACAAAAATTGAAACCAATTTAAATGGTTTGACAAAAATCGCACAAATATTACTTAAAAGGGGTTCCAAAATTTTGTACTGAAAAGTAATTCAATTTTACCAAAAAAATATATGGTTAGGTTGGAAATTTCATAAGCTTTACAAAAGTTATTTTTTCCAAATTTTCTGTTTACAAAAAGGCCCTCAAAACAAGGTTTTCTGTTCTGTTTTATAAAAGAAAAGAACCTTGTTGCTTTTTCCCAAACCTTCAGGGGGGTTTCTTGAAAACTCCTTTTTCTTTCTTATTCCTTTGGACAGAAAGCAGAAGCAGCTGCGTGGCCGAGCTCCCATGGCCGATTGCCACCTCATGCTCCTTTCCCTCGCTGCGGATAACGCCCAGAGACGTCCAGATCGAGCAGAGCTCGCAGAAGCCCCCTCGGTCGCCCTCCTCCCTCTCTGTAACCCTCCTGCGACCGAAACACTAACTCGGGTTGGCCACCATGGCGCCGTCGATTTGAGCCTCCTCGCGCCCAACGGAGATCCCCAGGAGGTTCACTGGTCTGCCCCGCGTCTCCCCGTCGAACAATGCTTGCCGGGATGGCCTTTCCCGCGCGAAACGAACCCATCTTCCCCGAGTCCGGCCGCCTACCACCGCGCTCGATGCCACCGTTCTCGACCTCCTTCTCCCTCGCTGTCTGCCTCAACACCATCACGGTGAACTTCTGAACCCACCGGTGGTCCCCGCTTGCTCCCTCGCCCTCTGTAGCTGCTAGTCGCCGTGAGCCGCCGCCGCCGCCACAGAACCTGCTCGCCGGCGCTGCTCCGGCGACGCAATCACAGCGGCGCCGCCACGTTAGTGCTTGTCGTCACCTCCTCCAGCTCCTGGTAACATTCGTTTTCGGAATCGTGCGCTGCATCGCGCAATCGTGCGAAGGCAGTGGAATTTTGGCCATTGCTGACGTCATGCTGACATCAGGATGGTGTCATAATTCAGTTTTCCTTTTTCCAACAAAATGTTTCATAAATTCCAGAAATGAATTAAAATGGAAATTTGAATATCTCCCAAAATATTACTCAGAAAAATGTGATTAGAGTATGGTTTTGATCAGAAAAATGTACTCTTTTCAAATAAGTCATTTTTCACACATGTTTGAGAAAGTCCAAAAATGAGCATTTATTTAATATTGTTTAATATTTTAAAATAGAAAAATAAGTTTTTATTCAATAAAATTAGAAAATTAAAACTTATATATCAAAATGCTCAAAATGGCAAATGCAACCTAGTTATGATGTTTTCAAACCCATTTGAGCTATTAAAATTGCACTCACTTCCATAATCACCCGAATTGCCCTCCGGGGTCTATTTCGGGCTAATTTCAGTAAAAATGCAGAACTGACATCCGAACCTAGCAACCCATTTAACCTGTCTAGGGCTTTATTTCAGTGCATTAACTTGCTCATGCATACATATTGCGCATTGCATCGATGCCATGTGTTGATTGTTATTCTTCTTTTCGGTGTTTGTTCCCCTCGGTAGAACGTGACTCCGAAGAGAAGGCCAACTGTCCAATGGTGAATACTTGATCTTAACCGACAAGTCAAGCACTTATTCCAGAAGAATTTATCTGGTTTTCTTATAACCAAGGCAAGCATAACCTCTTATCTGCTCATATATGTTTTCCAACAACATTTGATTCTCGTACTTTGCATTCGATTCCAAAGTATTTGATGCTAGTAGATATAGTTCACCTATATACTGCATTGCCTCAATATCCTGATCCACTGCTCCTAGCCGCCATAGATTTGCTTGTGCGCATCGCCAGAGCCTCATACCTGCTTCGCTTAGCTTTACATGCTTGTTTACCTCTGCTCCATCCGGTTGATGAAGCAGAGCTGCGATAACCTAGTATGATATTATGACGTGGTAAGATGAGCACTGTGTGGTTAACTTGACTAAGGCTTGGACGGGAGGCCACTTGGGAAGTGGTTGTTCGTTCCGTACTTGCCACCCCTAGGAGTAAGGTCGGACGTAGAAGCCAAGACTGAGCATACAACCACGTGCGATGGCCATGAGCCTCGCCGACCGACTAACTTAGCTGGCTTTATCCATGAGTCACGTAGTTTGAGTTTCCATTCGGCACCGCAAATAAAACCTTTTAAACGGTTTTGAAAACAAAATGCTCCGCTAGGGCATGACCGGGGCCAAGTGATGGACGTACACGGATCTTGACCCCGCCTCACAGAGACAGGTGCCGTCAGGAGGATGGCCAACTCCCTGTTGACGGGGTGGCCCTGTCTTTGGTTGACTCATGGATAGGGTCGGGTAAGGTAAAGGTCGTGGCCAGCCACCCTCTGCCGCGTTCCATGGAAGAACGTACATGTGGCGCTAAGAGTAGGATGGTACGTGTGGGTAAAGTGTACCCCCTACAGGGATAAATCTTTCGGAAAGCCGTGTCCGCGGTTAAGGACGACTTGGTGAAAGTAATTTGGCCATAGATAACTTGAACATGACGTAAAAGATGTTGACAAAGCATGGAGGCAATAGATGAAGGGTGCCTCCCCGGAGATGCCGGGAGGGGTGATCCTTGTAGCATGTGAGGTGCTGGGAAATGATGTTGGTGGATGGAAAGATGATGATTTCAGAAGTTGAGTAGTCTTCTCATCTGTTTTGAAACTACTCCTTTAGACGTGTTATTCCTCCTCGATTTGTAAAACAAAGATTGCTTTATGCAAAATAGCCTTCATAAAACCCTTTCTGAAGATAGCAGATATATAATAGGTTAACTAAGTCTTGTTGAGTACCTTCCGTATTCAGGTTTTCTTAATTTTGGTTCAGGTGGAGTCCGTCACTTCAGTGGTGGTTCAACGTGAACATCGACGAGTGGTTTGGGGTTCCCTGGTAGCAGCCTGGAATCTATGGGCTGGGACGTCGCCTTATGTTGCGGCCTCTTAGGCCTTTTTGATTCTTGTTGGTTAGCAACATAACTTGCCTTCCGTTTTCTGATGTAATGTTGGGTCGTGTGACCTCTGTTTGTAAAGCTATACTCTAGTAACACATGTTTAATAAAGCTTCATGTATAGAGTGCTGCTTTGATCGGTTGTTGGTTTCGAGCTCATTGTTATACAGTTTTGGCTATGCCTGCATAGTTGTCGCAGTCGAGGGGTTGCGGAGCCGATGATCCATGTCCGAGCCCGCCTGCCGATGTGACTCGGCCTGGGGCGAGGTAACCCCAGTAACCCTCGATTGTTGTTGCACTTTCTAGACACATATCATCTCTATATAGCTTTGGTCCCGTTTCCTTCAGTTTCATTCGATTCGTGGACGCTTTGATATGCATAGTTGGTTATGACTAGCATGGATACAAGGAGTAGTAGACTGGGGATCCGGACTACGTGCCGATGAATCCAGTCTGCCTGCCGTTGTTTGTTGCGGCCGGGGCTGGTAACCCTGAAGCCCTTGTGAGTCCATGGCTAGGAGCACATAACAGTATGTATATCTCTAGGTCCGGGGTCGTGACACATTGTTTGGATCAATTGGAGCATGACCATTCACAAGCATAGACATAATAGAGTCTGTCACTCAAACAGGAGGTTTCTTCATTAGAATTTACCTTCTTACCTGATGTAGCTCTCTCGGTGTGCCATTCAAAATAATTTACCATCATATCATCAAGAAGCTTTGTTGCTGCCCCTAAGTTAATGGACATAAAGGTTCCTCCAGCAGCTGAATCCAGAAGGTTTATTGACAAAAAATTCAGACCTACATAAAACGTTTGGATGATCATCCAAGTAGTCAGTCCATGAGTGGGACAATTCTTTACTAAAGATTTCATTCTTTCCCAAGCTTTAGCAACATGCTCATTATCAAGTTGCTTAAAATTCATAATGCTACTTCTTAAAGATATAATCTTAGCAGGAGGATAATATTTTCCAATGAAAACATCTTTACACTTAGTCCAAGAATCAATACTATTTCTAGGCAAAGATAACAACCATTCTTTAGCTCTTCCTCTCAAGGAGAAAGGAAACAATTTCAGTTTAATAATATCTCCATCTACGTCTTTATATTTTTGCATCTCACATAGTTCAACAAAATTATTAAGATGGGCAGCAACATCATCAGTACTAACACCAGAAAATTCCCCTCTCATAACAAGATTTAAGAGGGCATGCTTTATCTCATAAAAATCAGCAGTAGGAGCAGGTGGAGCAATAGGTGTGCTAATGAAATCATTGTTGTTGGTTCTAGTAAAGTCACATAAATTAGTGTTCTCAGGGGTAGTCATTTAAGTAAGACTAAAAACAGGATAAAAGCAACAACTAGAACAAGAACTAATTTTTTGTGTTTTTGATAAAGAGAAGCAAACAAGACAAAATAAAATAAACTAAGCAAAACAAAAACAATGTAGAGATATTGGAAGTGAGAGACTCCCCTTGCAGAAATTCTCTTCCTCCCCAGCAACGGCGCTAGAGAACTTGATGGTGCAGGACTTGCACTCGTTGGGAGACCCCAAGATGAAGGTTTGATGAGCACAACAACAAGGTTCCCTCAGAAAAGAAACCAAGGTTGAATCAACCAGTAGGAGAAAGATGCAACTTACGAAGGTTGATGTAGCTGAGATGGCAGGGCGCACTACCGGTTCAGCAGCAATGTGGAACCTACACAACACTATCAATTCACTTTGCCCCCAACGAAGCAGTGAGGTTGTCAATCTCACCGGTTTGCTGAACACAAAGAGGTTAAACGTATGGTGTGGTAAATAATATGAGAACAATATGAAAAAAGCAGTAGCACTGTGAAAACAGTGGAAGAAGTGTATGTATTATCAATATTAGAAAATGGACCAGGGTCCCCAGTTAACTAGAGGTGTCTCTCCAGAAAAGATAGCTAACATGTGTGGTGAACAAATTACAGCTGAGCAATTGATAGATAATGAAACATGCATGAAATAAATATTACTATGAGATTCATGCGGGCATTACAACAAAATACATAGATCGTCATCCATCTGCATCTATGACTAATAATCCACCCTCCGAATATCATCCGAACAAATGTTGAGTATTAAGCTGCAAGCAGCAAATTATCGCGGTAAGCAAAGTGTGTAATGTAAACAATGTAAACAAAGGAAACATCATTGTTTTCTCCCTAATGGCAACATCACATCCCCCATCCGTCATGTTTCTGTCACTCGAGCACAGATGCAAAGTGGGCATGAACCCACTATCGAGCATAAATACTCCCTCTTGGAGTCACTAGCATCTACTTGGCCAGAGCATCTACTAATAACGGAGAGCATGCAAGATCACAAATAACATACACATGACGACAACATGATAGATTGGTAATCAAGAGACTTACCATCCAATAATCATCGGATCCCAGCAAACACTACATGTAGCATTACAATAAGATGATATCGATCATTTTAGGCAGCTCACGAGATCCAAACATGAGGCATAAAGAGGAGAGGAAAACCATCTAGCTACTGATATGGACCCATAGTCCAAGGATGAACTACTCACGCATAACTCCAGAGGCGGGCATGGTGGTGTAGAGCCCTCCAGTGTTGATTTTCCCTCCCGGCAGGGTGCCGGGGAGAACTCCAGACCCCCGGTTTTGGGTTGACGATGACAGCGGCCTTGGGTGTTTTTCGGGGAAAAGTGGTATATTTTTAGGGTTCACGCATCGGGGGAAATATATGGGCGAAAGGGCGATGGCGGTGGGAGCCCGAGGGGCCCACACCACCCCCAGGCGCGGCCAGGAAGCGCCGCCCTATGGTGTGGCCCCCCTCCGGACCTCTTCGGGACTCCGTGGAACCTTCAGGAATTCAAAGACTTTCGAGCTTCTAATTTTCTAATTCCGAGAATATTTCCAGAACAACTTTTATGAAACTAAAAACAGTAGAAAACAGGAACTGGCTCTGTGGCATCTTGTCAATAGGTTAGTCCCGGGAAATCGATAAAAATGACATAAAGTGTAAGGAAAAGATGTAGCATATGGCATGAAAACAACATGGAACATTAGAAATTAAGGATACGTTTATGACGTATCACCAAGCACCCAAGAGTAATGAACTTCTCAAAATCACTTCCACGTGTCACAATGGAAAACTCAAACCGATGTACCTAATGCACTGGCAAGAACACACAAAGTGATCAAAGTTCTTCACTCGCAAATCCCACCAAAGCAACTAATGATATAGAGGAAGAGGTGAGGAAGAACAAAGAAATCAACAAATGAATCGTAAGATCTATATATAATTGGTTCGCTTCACAAAAAGGTGGGATTGATTGGTGGATTTGAAGATCTAGATCTTCTATATATTTTCCCTCAAGTGGAAGCAAGAATTATTGGAGGGATGGAGAGATGCAAAGCTCAAAGAAGGTCAACAATGGGGGAAAGAGACTTTCCAAAGAGTTAGGTGTCAATGCACTACAAGAAATATGTTGATACATGACCCTCACTTTTGGTCACCGGAAGGTCATGGAGCTCTGTTCATGACCCCTTTTTGACCAAAAACGGATGGTCACATACCGAGCGTCTTATTCGATCACTGATGACTTTCTTCGGTGGAATGGTCATGGACGTTTATATGACTAAATCAGAGGTTGGTCATGGGCTGTCTGATATGGCCACATCAGATTCTACGTGGCCGATCCTACGTGGCAATGTCATATATGAGATTCAGCCCAGTCGAGTTTTGGTGCTTTATATGGGCCAAGCCCAACTAATCAACCTTTTTATTTATTTTTTGTGGAAATTTTGATTTCCTGAACAGGCCAAACCCAACGTTGTAGCCTTTTCATGTTTGGGATGTGGCCTTTGTAGCTCATGAGTTTAATTTTTTTTTTCATAATTGCGAGGGCCCAGTTGTCAGGTTGTGGTAAGTGGGTCCCAATTGTATGATTCAGGTAAATGGGTCCCAGTTGCAGGTTATAGAAAATAGTCCCCAATTGCTACCGTCATATACTCCAGATTTCAATTTTCTAATGAATAAATAACCAAATTTTGAATCGGAACAGAAACAGAAGTAAAAATTTGCAAAAGAGAAAACTGCCAGACTTGGCACTTTGCAATCAAACATAATTCAAATTAGGTTTACAATCAAACATAATTTACATCATGCATCAAGCTACCAAAAACACTATTTACAAATCAATGTATAGCTCCAATGAGCTAGAACTCTACTTCTACTTCTTCTTCCTGGAGCTCGCAAGGAAACATGAACGAAAGACAACATCTGCATGTTAGATAACAAACTGGTTAGGAACAATACACGGTTTCAGCCAGGGGAGTTTACATGCAAACAAAAATGCTTTTCAAATGCAGCTCACAAAAATACCATTCAATGAAGAAAGGGGCACAACAAAGCATATATATATATATAGCCTAAAAAAGGAAATTTTCTCGACAACAAAAGCACACAGATTTATATTCTGATTACAATGGCATAGCAAAATAAATCCAACAACTTCACTTCAACACATTTATCTGAATCTGTTTTACTACACCATTCATGATCATGCAAGGGACCAGCAATACTAACCTACATGAACCATCATGGTAACTGCAGGCCATGTAATGAACATCACCGTAACATATAGACCCGAAGAAAAATACTACCCTACTACCACGACCATCCATTCAACTGACAGGATCTAACATTACTACTCAGCACACATAGACTAACATTACAAGATAGAAGAGAATAAAAGTAACCAGGACCTGATAATGATAGTGTCGACGATGATCTGACTGGGTTAGCGTCGCTGAGTAGGTGGATAATCTACATTGGTTTGCTCGATGACACGCACGGGCAAGTGTGGCAGGAACATGTAGTGCTTCGTCCATGTCACCGCAAGGTAGTTGTTCAGTGAAATGGCATTCACCTACGCCCAAAAGAAACACCTCGGCCGTCGCAGGCCGTGGTTAGTCAGTAGCTAACAAAAAGATAATTAACATCCAACTATAGCTCGATACAAGCTAACACAACATAATTAACAGCCAACTAAAGTTTGATACATGCTCGTATTCATCGTTGGCATGCATCAATACATGCACATACGATATACTAGATAAGGTGATAAAGAAAAGCCGATAGTGAAGTTAGAAAAATGTACAGCATAATCATAAAACAGAATCATGGATTTATTGTTTGTACAATCTTGCAAGTTAATAGCATAATCAAGAAAAATCATTTAGACTTAATGTTGCTACACACTAAGTATATTTTACAAATTATTGATACAACCTGCGATGATTCTACAATGATGAAGTTATCTTTAGAAGATTCTTGATTGATAGCAGAGAAAGTAAACATAACAGGTTTAGACCAAAAGGTAGAAAAAAATAACCATGTCAATATAAGAAATGTAAGACAATGTTCGCCATTACTAAACAACTCGAATTTCTGCTCCTTCAGCCTAGCTTTTATGTACTGCAGTTCTAAAATTATATAACCACATGGACAACATGCAATTCCAAAATGCTACTAGCACAAGTCTAGATCCAGTCCTCAAGGGTGATATATAAGGCATTTCCAAAATACTACTAGCACAAGTCTAAATACACATAGTAGTTGATATAGCATCGGCATTGGGCAGCGGAGTTGATGAAAATGCATTGGGCTACGGTAATTATACTAGGTACCAAAACGGCAATGTTGGGGAGAGGAGTGAGATTACCTGGCTGCTGCCGCACTTGATGACAATGCAGGGATCTCCAGGGTTTGTCGGTGAGTCTGCAGGTTAGAACTGGGTCGGAGCTTGGGGACGGTGCAGGTCGGAGCAAAAGAGGCTTGAGAGGTCGGAGAAGCACAACCTTGAGAGCCTGGGGAGTAGCTCACCGCTTCCGACGGTGCCACGACCACCGCAGCCTTCCCTTGCCCGAGACGAGTACCCTGCAACAAGAACAAACCCTATGAATACCATGTTGCAGACCCGGGAAGGACGTAGAGAGGCGCTCACCTGGCCTACCGTTGGAGAAGGTCGAGGCTGGAGCTCGCTTCCGTCGGTGCCGTCATTTGCCGAGGAGGTCGAGGTTGGCGATGGTGCATCGCTTGCCGAGGAGGTGGACGTGGAGGCGGGATGGGCCTGGGGCCAAGCTGTTGGATGAGGGGCACAGCTAGTAGGGGTGGTTGCCTCCGACATAGTCGTTGTGGCCGCGGGAACAGAGGAAGTTCGAGGCGACCGGAGCAGCTCTGCCAGATCTAGGTCATAACTTTTCGGCAGCGAAATTTTTGCCAGTCTTGGCGGCCGCTCGGTGTAGAGGAGCTCGGGGCCGAGGGCAAACAGATGACGACAGCGAGACGCGGCTCCTGGCGGCGCTCGAGAGAAGGTGGGGGAAGGGGCGAGGCAAGGAGGGTTAGAGGCGGTAGCGGCGGCCGCCACGACTGGATCTGGAGAGGGAGTGTTGCTCGCTGGCGAGTGAGAGGCACAGTGAGGAGAGCGAGGGTGCGAGATGTGGTGATACAGAAGATGCGGCGGCGGCGGTGAGGAGAGGGTGCGCGATGTGGGGATGTGGGGAGTGGGGACTAGGGTTCGCCTCCGATGTGGGGATGTGCGAGTGGGGAGTGGGGACTACGGTTAGAATCGCATAAAACGCGCGCTCGATTTCGCTCGATCCCGCTCGATCGCCTCCGATGCTCATTTCAAGAGTGGGTGCTGGTGGCCACCTCTTTTTGTTCCAAAATTGACCCACATCATTTTTTAATAAATACTAGCACAAATTTATCAAACTTAAAAACTTATACGCTAAACTATTTGGCTATATACCATATGAAATATATTTTTACTTGACACGTGTTTTGTAATACTTCGAATTCAACGTAATACGAGAAAACATGCATTAATGTGTTTAACTTGTAAACAACACAAAATTTGTGCCTATGTGTACCTACGAACATGAATTTACAAAATGATATTCATATGTGGAAAACATGCATTAATGTGTTTAACTTGTAAACAACACAAAATTTGTGCCTATGTGTACCTACGAAAATGAATTTACAAAATTCATATGACCGTTCTTATGGCCACATACATGGAATAGTTTGTTTAAATGTACCCATATTCCACACAAATATGCATATCGGAACAACGAACAATGTTTACGAAGAAAGTTTTATTTTTTGTTGATTAAAAACATCATTTTCCATTTTCGGAGTGTCAAAAACGGGTTTTTTGTGAAGCACATACACAAAATATGTTGCAAAAATGTTCTAAATAAAATTAAAAATCTATTATGTCATATTTTATCTGCAAATAACAAAATTCCTACCTCTCAATAGCTCAAAATACACCTCTTTTGGAAAAGAGAAATTTCTCCCGATTCCGCAGAAACCGGGTGAAATTTGAACTACAGGTGCCTCGTAGTTTTCTCTTCATTTTTTCAAAAATCATTTTAGGTTCCCAAGTATCTATTTCAACATAGATATACCAATAGTTCATCAATATTCAACCCCTAGGTTCTAACCGTCACGTCCCCCGTTTTGACCGTTTTCCGAAACCGGCTTAGAAAATTCCAGAAAATTCAAAAAAACTCGAAACGAAGCAAGACCTTCGCGTGGTGTTATTATATATGTCCTAGTATCCACACAAAAAAACATGGAATACGACAATCGGTTTGAAAAGGTGTTCACAGAAATGAGCTATCTCCTATGAAGATTCATGGCTTTCGGTCCAAATGACGGATGTCATGGCCACATCCATGGCATATTTTGTTTAAATGTGCCCATATTCCACACAAAGATGCATATCGGAACAACGAACAATGTTGACGAAGAAAGTTTTATTTTTTGTTGAATAAAAATACCATTTTCCATTTTCGGAGTGTAAAAAACGGGGGTCTTTGTGAAGCATCTACAAAAAATATGTTCCAAAAATGTACTAAATAAAATTATAAAGCTATTATTTCATATTTGATCTACAAATAAAAAATTACTACCTCTCAATAGCTCAAAATACACCTCTTTTGAAAAAGACAAATTTCTGCCGATTCAGCTGAAACCGGGCCAAATTTGAACTACAGGTGCCTCCTAGTTTTCTCTTTATTTTTTGGAAAAATCATTTTTAGGTACCCAAGTAGCGATTTCAACATAGACACCAATAGTTCATCAATATGCAACCCCTAGGTACTAACGGTCATGTTCCCCGTTTTGACCGTTTTCCGAAACCGGCTTAGAAAATTCCATAAAATTCAAAAAAAAAACTCGAAACGATGCAAGACCTTCGCGTGGTGTTATTATATATGTCCTAGGATCCACAAAAAATAATAAACTTGGAATACGACAATCGGGTTGAAAAAGTGTTCACAGAAATGAGCTATCTCCTACGAAGATTCATGGCTTTCGGTCCAAATGACGAATGTTATGGCCATATCCATGGCATAGTTTGTTTAAATGTGCCCATATTCCATACAAAGGTGCATATTGGAACAACTAACAATGTTTACGAAGAAATTTTTATTTTCTTTGAATAAAAACATCATTTTCCATTTTCGGAGTGTAAAACGGTTTTTTTTTATGAAGCATCTACCAAAAATATGTTGCAAAATTGTACAAAATAAAATTATAAAGCAAATATGTCATTTTTTATATACAAATAACAAAATTTATTCCTCTAAAATGATTCCCATATGCCTCTTTTAAAAAAGACAAATTTCTGCTGATTCCGGTGAAACCGAGCCAAATTTGAACTACAGGTGTCTCGTAGTTTGCTCCTGATTTTTTGAAAGAATCATTTTCAGATACAAAATTACCTATTTTATCTCAGATACACCAAGAGTTTCATGATATTCAACACCTAGATACGAACGACCATTTTCCTAGTTTTGAGCGTATTTTGAAATCGGCATAAGAAATTCAAATAAAACCGAAAAATGTATAAACTCCGAATTTTGTCATTATATGTTTAAAACCAGGTTTTTGGAGTGGATATTTGAATTTAATCATGGGATAATTTTACAACCTTGCATTTTTGATTCTTGCGAAAGAATAATCCAAAATTTTAATTCATATTCTTCAAAATCCTATGTGAAGCAATATATCATTTTTAGGGATATTTTATATTTAATTTTGACTAAATATAGTCCCTATTAGTCTATAATAACATAATTCATATTTAAGAAAATATCAGAAATTATTTGGTTTAAATTAGAGTTTTAAATCAAAATTTATAAAAGAAGACAGAAAAAAAAAAAAAAAAATCATGCTGAGCTGTTCGACCCAGCCCAACAGACTGATGTGGTCAATAGTGCAGCCTATCCGGCCCAGCCCAGCAGACTGATCTGGCCTGCAGATCCAGACCAGGGCAAGTTACGAATATAGAAAAACATTTCGATGTTGGTAGCTAAGACGTACGTTGCCTTGGTGTATGGGTTGGTACTCTCGTTTAGCGCGAGTAGGTCGCGGGTTCGAGCCTGCTCGCCCCCGTATTATTTTCTTCCGCAGGATTTAGCGCGAGGTGGGCCAAGTCGGACCCGCTCGTGAGGTCAGGTCGGTGGGGGCCAGTTTGGAGGTGGTTCCCACCTGTCAGGTCCAGGTCGTGGGAGGCCCTTTTCAGGTCCCTTTTCAGCAGAGCGCGATCCTATTCTAAAAAAATGAGACAAGAAATTGAGACAAATAAGCATGACATATAAGCACGCCACATAAGCAAAACATGGTGAGGTGTGCAAAATTGAGACAAATAAGCATGACACATAAGCAAAATATGATGAGGTGGCGTAATGCAACGTAGTGTTGCCCGTTTATGACCAATTTGTGTAAGGAGATCATGACTTTTCTAACCAAAATTGTCATTATGTTTTCACGTTTGGACCGTCATAAACTGCCAACGACCAATTGATCCAAAATGGTCATGGATCTATCACCAGTTGATCCACGGTCATTATAAAATGGTCATGTATCAACATATTTCTTGCAGTGATGGGGAAGAAGCACCACTTATATAGGACCTCCCAAATGCAACTGTTATGATGAAAACTCGCACAGCAGCGGTACTACCGCCACATGTAGTGGTACTACCGCTTGTGTGCAACTGAGGGGCGTTTCGGCGGTAGTAACGAATGTACTACCGCCGGAGATAAAAATTGTGAACACCCCAAACAAAAATTTCGATAACTTTTGCACACGGACTTCGATTTCAATAATGTTGCGCTCGTTGAAAGAGCAACAAAGAGCAGTACAAGAATATGCGGAGAAATTTCATGCTACAAAAGGGAGCATAAATCCAAATGATGAAAGGTTTGACCCCCTATAAGAAAACACTCGGTAAAACCTCCAACATAAAAAACGTAATAAGTCATACCAAATCCGTTTTTGATGAACTTGAGCCTGTCTTAAAGATCATGACAAGATCTAAAACCACACATGGAGTAAACACAAATAAAAACCAAGAAATGTGATGCCTAGGATGCAAAGGTTTGAGCTCTCTACGAACGAAGTTAGTCATCCAAGAGCCCCTCTTGCTAGAACGGTTATCTATCTTATAATCCGCTCTCCCAACTGACATCATCAGACCGATAAAATAGAAACCCTATCAAGATATTACCTTTGCATTGAGAAATCCAATTGAGCTAGATGATGAAGATCTTTGATCATTGATACGTCCCAAACATATCTATAATTTTTGATGCTTCATGCTTGTTTTCTTTATGTTTCCCCATGTTTTCTACATGTTTTACTTCGTTTTTCGGATGATTTCATGGATTAACCTATTAACAAGATTCCCAAAGGTAGGGGTACTACCGTAACTAGTACCACTACCACCTAAATGAGGGGGTTTGGAGGTACTGGTGGTTGTACTACCGCCTAGTACTGCTGCTCGAAATGTCCAGCAAAGTTGCTAGCAGTACTACAACTGCTTGAAGGAGCACAAGTCTTGATTTGGCGGAAATTCTCTTCTTGGATACAACACACGGACTCCATGTTTTTCCTATGGACAAGGCCTAGAATAATATCTCACTGCAAACATTGGTCCGTAAGGATTGTCACTAATTACCAAAACCACACATGGGGCACAATGCTCTTTCAATCCCCCCTATTTTGGTAATTGATGACAATCCTTTTTACGAGGGTTTATATAATGAATTAAGCAAACATGCAAAGAAATACGCATGGATGCATGAGAACTAATGGAGAAGGTCAAAGGTGCTGTTGACCGGGTAGACGGCTACCCGGGTACTTGCTACCCGGTAGGTTCTGTCCGGACATATCACTGAAGACCAAGAAAGGATATTGAGGAAGTTATATTTGTCCGAGTAAAGAAGTTGTGGTCCGAGTAGATGGACAGCAAGCCTACTCGGACCAGAAGTCAATGGAGCCGTTCTGACGAGGATCCCGCGTATCCTGCGTCCGAACCGGCGTGCGGTTCAACTTACTAGGTTTGAATCATCCGTGACGCGGGTGGTGACAGAGAGTTAGGAAGCCGTCTAGTCTTGTCAAGGACAAAGGGGACAGGACAGGATGGGGGTCTACGCTGTGAGGCTGACAGAGTGGGCAGGGTCTGTCAGCCGTATGGCGAGGCGGCTTCTCAGCGCGAGATCCCGGAAGCATGCTCACGTCACAGTGGTCAAGTCACATCACTGTACCTTTTAGTCTTTGTTTATTCGGCTGGGCACTAGTATATAAGGTGCCCTGCCCCCCTCCTGCGCGAGGGGCGTTGCTTCACTTCGCATTTATTGCTAGAGCTTACAGTTGAGCTAGAGAGAACAGCCGAGTGGCTACTCGGCCAAGAGGAAAACCTTCTACTGTGGCTACTCGGAAAACATACATACAAAGAGGTAGGAAGGATTAGGGGTGTTACCTCCACACGAGGGCCCTGAACCTGGGTAGATCTTGTTGTCGGCAGTGCTAGAGATACCTTAGCGCGGCTACTCGCCGGGCGATCCCTCCCCGGAAACCTCCAGCATCCATCGGCCCCAATACTTTAGCCATCCTATGGCATCTGCCGTGATACCACCACGACAGTTGGCGCCCGCCGTGGGGCCAGCAGCGGCGCTGGCTGGAGTTCACATTCGGACGGGACCGATTTCTGCTTTAGTAGAGCGCGTAGTATGTGGCCTTGTGCACAGATTCGGCTCCTTCGACTTCGTCACCCACAACGACGGAGATTTCGGCGGCAGGCCCATGCCTGCAGGCGGCTCGGTGCTCTCCTTCTGCACGCACCTGGTCTATGTCGCCACCACCGTCATCCGCGAGTTCCCAGAGGTGGTGCTCGTCGCGGAAGATCCTCCTGCTGTACTCGCTGCCCGCGGGAAGTCAACTGGCTGCTATGCGGACAGCGTGGAGGTGATGATGACATGCCCGGCTATCGATGCCGGGAAAGGCGCGGCCGCTACCGCTGGCGTCATCGAGGAACCTGCTGGTGCGAAGGGCCACAAGCCCTACGAGAAGCCCCAGAACATTCCGGGCTACATGGATCCTTCCACGTCCACGGTGATACCAGTTGCTCGCGGAGGCGCAACCGTGCAGCTGGGCATGCCGCAACCCAACGAGGCGGAACTCGCTGCCATGAAGGCGCAAATCGAGCAGCAGCGTCAAGCGCTACTCGCGGAGTCCCAGGAGCTGGAGAAGGTTAGGCTTGAGCTTAACTTAGCTCAAAATGAGTACAATGCAGCGCATGGCTTTACTCTTGTTTCTAGGTTGCCTAGCAAGATAGTTGTTACTCGTCGCAACTTAGGCGCTGAGCTGGCTAGAGATGGTAGGGCTGCTAGGCAATCTGCTAGTTTGGACACTGTTGGTAGGCCTAGATACAGCACCCCTGCCAAAACTCTTAGAGCTGCAGAGGCAGTGGCTGCTGAGTTCCCGCATCTCACTGGCGATGCGCGCGCTAGGCAGGAGGAGAGACTCAACGAGCTAGTGCTAGAGGCTAGCAGGCATAACGAGGAGTTCCGGAAAGCCAATCCGGGTGCTGGCGCTTCTCAGATTGTGCACTCGCGTGCGGTCAGATCTACGGATCAGGCCTCTCGCCGCTTCCTCGCAATGAGAGGGACCAGAGTGTGCACTCTGGGAAGAGTAGACAAATGCAGGTGTACGACCCGGCTGTCGCTGCAAAACAGCACGCTGTGTCGCGGCAGCCCGGTCAGAAACACAACACTGCAGGAGCAGGCTATCAAGCCAATAAAGCTCATAGCAAGGAGCAAGGAGGAAACCATGCAGGACCTTCCCGGCGTCATGCTGCCCAGCCTACTCGGCAGAGGACGCAGCAGCCAGCGGCAACACAGCCACATGCAGCTGTGCCAGCAGCCAATCCGGTTGTGCAACCCGCAGCGGTGCAGCAAGACCGCTATGATGATGGGTACTCGGCGATGGGGCTAGCTGGGTACGCTGACCCGAGAGATATCACTGATCGTGTGGGTGACCGCATGTTGGAGCCCAGTGATGCAAGGTACAAGCTGGACCGGATCAATCGGTCTGTGCAGCTCGAGAACAAGGGGCCACCCGGCCCAGATTGCTTTGGTTGCCGCATCATGGAGGAGCCCTCCGTGAACCATTTTCAGCTGGCCAGGGGGACCAAGTGCTATAATGGCAGCACCAAGCTGGAAGACTGGCTAAGCGACTATGTTACCGCCGTGCACATTGCAGGCGGCAATCGGAGATGGGATGTGCGGTATGTTTTGCAGATGCTAGAGGGCCCTGCTCGGACTTGGCTCAACAACCTGCCCAAGGATAGCATCAACTGCTGGGTGGACTTCTCGGAAACCTTCATCAGCAACTTTACCAGCACCTACAAGAGGCTGAATAGGCCGCAGTAACTGTCCACGTGCAAGAAGCGAGAAGAGGAAACTGACCGAGAGTACCTTACTCGGTGGAGCACTTTGAGGAACACCTGTGAATGTGTGAATGAGGCCCAGGCCATTACCTGGTTTGCTCAGGGTTACAGGCATGGTAGCATGTTGTGGCATAAATTGCAGAGAGAGATGCCGAGTACTCTCGCCGAGACGATCAAGATTGCAGATATGTATGCACTCGGTGACCGTACTCAGCCTCTTCTTGATTCTCCTGAGCCGAAAAGGAAACACCAGGACGGCAGCAGGCGCAATGACTTCCGCAACAAGCGCAGAGGTGACCGTATTGATACCCGGTATGATCCCGAGGAGGTAAATGCTGTGACCACGGCTGCTGGGAGTAGCCAAAGGCAAAAAACTGCTGGAGCCCAATACGGGCAAAACCAGAATCAGGGCCAAGGCATCAAGAAGCCATACAATGCTCCCCAGCAGGGTAGCGGCAACCCGGATCCAACTCCGAGTTTTATCTTTGGGAACATGAAGGATGGGCCATGCAGCTTCCATACTCGGCATCCGAGTAGGCCAGCCAACCACACTACCCGGCAGTGCAGCTGGTGGGACCGCATCAAGAATGAAGACCTGCCCCCTCCTCCTCTGCCGGCTGCGAATGCCAATGTGCAGCCTATTCGGGCAGCTGCTCCTAGGCCTGCAGTGTTTCCGAGAAGGGAGAACGTGAATCAAGTGGCTCAGGGAGCCAACCACAACTACAACTACGACAGCCGCAATGACCGCAATCGCAACTACTACACCCGCAACAACAGGAACAACAACAACAACAACAACAACAACAAAAACAACAACAACAACAACAACAACAACAACAACAACAACGGCAACAATGGTGGTGGAGACCGCAACCAGTACCAGGAACACCATGAGAGCTACATGATATTCACCACTGAGCCAGCCGACAAGCAGTCACTGCACAGGCGTGCAATGGAGGTAAATGCAGTGATCCCGGCTCTACCTCACTACCTGCACTCGTGCGACCAAGAAATCACTTGGTCCAGAGCTGATCATCCTAAGGTGATGCCCAACCCGGGTAGCTATGCGCTGGTGGTGGATCCCACTTTCCTGGGAACTCAGAAGAATGTCAGGTTCAGCAAGGTGCTGATAGATAACGGCAGCAGCATCAACATCATGTACCGGGATACACTAGAGAAGCTTGGCCTTGCCGAGAACATGCTCCTACCCAGAAGGACCACATTCCATGGCATTGTGCTAGGAGTATCTTGTGCTCCAATCAGCCGCATCTGGGTGGATGTCCTATTCGGCACCAGGGAGAACTGCCACACCGAGTGCCTGCAGTTTGAAGTGGTTGATCTTCAGAGCCCCTACCATGCTCTACTCGGTAGGCCTGCCCTCAGCAAGTTCATGGCCTCAACCCATGCAGCCTACTTGAAGATGAAGCTACCTGGTCCCAATGGTGTCATCACCATCTCGGGTGATTACAAGCGTTCCTTGGAATGCGCGTCTGCTAGTTCTCAGCTGGCGGAGTCCATGGTCATTGCTGCCGAGAAGAAGAAGATACATGAGGTGGTGGCTATGGCTCAAGCAGCGCAAGTCGGTGCGCCTGGCATGCCGGGTTCCCAGTACGGAACCGCATTCCAGGCGTCCCAGGAGACAAAGAAGGTCCAGGTCGATCCTGAGTTCCCAGACCGTGTTGCCATTATTGGTGCAATGTTGGGAGAGAAATAGGAAAGCAAGCTCATCCACTTCCTCCGTGAGAATCGGGACGTCTTTGCCTGGTCCAATTAGGATCTGTCGAGTGTCCCGAGGGAGTTGGTTGAGCACTCGCTGCATGTGCGTCATGACGCCAAGCTAGTTAAGAAGGCTATGCGCCGCTTTGGTGATGAGAGGAGGAAAGCTATCGGTGATCAGATCACCAAGTTGCTGATAAGAAACTTTATCATGGAGGTACTACATCCAGACTGGCTAGCCAACCCGGTTATGGTTGAGAAGAAGAAGGAGGACCCCAAGGTTGACACCGCATGGCGCATGTGCATGGACTACACCGACCTGAACAAGGCCTGCCCCAAGGATCCATTCCCGCTACCCCGCATAGATCAGGTGATCGATTCCACTGCTGGTTGTGAGCTTTTTTCTTTCATAGATGCCTACTCTGGTTTTCATCAGATAGCTCTCAACCCGGATGATCAAATAAAGACTGCCTTTATTACCCCGTACGGGGCTTATTGCTATCGTGTCTTGTTCTTTGGGTTGTGGAATGCTGGGGCTACCTATCAGAGATGCATGCAGAAATGCTTGCATGACCAAATTGGCAAGAATGTGTAGGTGTACGTAGATGACATTGTCATCAAAACGAATAAAACACATACTCTGGTTAGTGATATTGAGGAAACCTTTGCCAACTTGCGCAAGTACAGGATGAAGTTAAATCCGACTAAATGCACCTTTGGCGTCCCGGCTAGAAAGCTACTCGGCTTGTTGGTATCTAGTCGGGGCATTGAGGACAATCCTTCAAAGATAAAAGCTATAGAGAGCATTTCTTTGCCGAGATCCCTGAAGGATGTGCAGAAGTTTACCGGATGCCTGGCTTCTCTGAGCCGCTTCCTGGGCAGAATGGGCGAGAAGGCCTTGCCTCTTTACCAACTCATGAAGAAGAGCGACAAATTTTTCTGGACACCGCAAGCTGATGTGGCATTCAAGGAGCTGAAGGCCATGCTGGGTAGCGCTCCCATCCTGGCGAGTCCGCTACCCAAAGAGCCGATGCTGCTTCATATTGCAGCTACTAACCGGGTAGTCAGTGTGGTGATTGTTGTGGAAAGAGAAGAGGAAGACAAGACTATGCAGCGGCCAGTGTACTATCTCAGTGAGGTGCTATCCAACTCCAAACAAAACTATCCGCACTACCAGAAGATGACATACGGCGTGTACCTGGGTGCCAAGAAGCTGAAGCATTATTTCCAGGAGCATCCCATCACAGTGGTGAGCTCTGCTCCCATCTCAGACATCATGGGCAACAAGGAAGCAAGCGGCCGGGTAGCCAAGTGGGCGATCGAGCTAGCCGCGTACGCTCCTCTGTACGCGAGAAGAGAAGCCATCAAGTCACAGATCCTGGCAGATTTTCTAGTGGATTGGGCTGAGGTGTAGTATGAGCCTCCTTTGCCGGAAACCAACTACTGGAAGATGCATTTTGATGGCTCCAAAGTGAAGGAAGGCCTTGGTGCTGGCGTAGTTCTTACGTCACCCAAGCGAGATGAACTCAAATATGTGCTGCAGATTCATTTCAAGGCATCTAACAATGTGGCCGAGTATGAGGCCATGGTACACGGCTTGAAGGTAGGCAAGGAGGTTGGCGTGCAGCGCATCATCTGTTATGGCGACTCGGATTTGGTGGTGCAGCAGGTATCCGGCACCTGGGATGCTCTGGATGCCAACATGGCAACATACCGGTTTCTGGTGCAAACCATGACTGGCTTCTTTGAAGGATGTGAGTTCCAACATATACACCGAGCAGAGAATGACGCAGCTGATGAGTTGTCCAAGTTGGGGTCTTCTCGGCAGTTCATCCCGGCTGGGATTGCCTTGGAGCATTTGAGAAAGCCATCTATCAAGCCATCCCCCAACTCGGAGTCCATCTTTGCTCCTTCTCTGCCAGGGGAGGAAGCTGTTTCAATGGAGATTGACTGGGAGGCTGCAAAAGAGAACCCGGGGACTATCGTCTCCAACCCGGGGACTGGCACCTGCAACCCGGGGACTGCTCCATTCAGCCCGGGGACTGTCGCATTCATCGAGGGGATCCTTTCCGAGTACTCGGGGACTCGGGAACTCACCCCCAGCACAGAAGAGGTTTTGGTGGCTGATCCAATGGAAGTGGACGAACTAGTGTTTCCCACGCGGGAGATACCGAGTTGGGCTCTGCCCATATTATCCTTTCTAATTGATGGCACCTTGCCGAGTGATAAGGTTACGGCCAGGAAGATACAGAGAAGATCCAAGGCCTACACTATTTTCAACAAGGTGTTACACAGAAGGAGTCCTACTGGTGTGCTGCAACGCTGCGTTGAGCCAGAAGAAGGAGAAGAAATTCTGATAGAGATACACCAGGGAGAATGCGGGCATCACGCCTCTTCTCGAGCTCTAGTCAACAAGCCTTTTCGGCATGGATTCTTTTGGCTCACTGCCTTGAAGCAAGCTGAAGACATAGTGAGAAAGTGCAACGGCTGCCAGAGATTTGCAAGTAAGATTCATATGCCAGCTTCCGAGTTGAAGACCATTCCCATTACTTGGCCATTTGCAGTTTGGTGTTTGGATATGGTGGGGCCTTTCAAGCCGCCTAGAGGCAACATGACTCACATCTTGGTCATGGTTGACAAGTTCACCAAGCGGATTGAGGCCAAGCCTATTCGGAAGTGTGATGGAGCCACAGCTGTGAGTTTCCTGAAGGATGTGATCCTGAGATACGGCTACCCGCACAGCATTATCACTGATAATGGCACAAACTTTGCTGAGGGTGCTTTCGCGAGATTCTGCAAGGAGAAGCGGATCCGGCTAGATGTTGCATCTGTTGCGCATCCGGCCTCCAATGGGCAAGTTGAGAGAGCAATGGGTATGGTGCTATCCGGCATAAAGCCAAGGCTGATGGAGCCATTACAGCGAACCCCTGGTTGTTGGCTGGACGAGTTGCCGGCGGTGTTGTGGAGTCTAAGGACTACCCCTAACCGATCAACCAGATACACACCATTCTTCCTGGTATATGGAGCTGAGGCCGTGTTGCCCACTGACCTAGAGCATGACTCGCCCCGAGTAACCCTCTACACTGAGGTGGAGGCTAGATAAGCTCGAGAAAATGACGTTGACCTACTAGAAGAAGCAAGAGAGCTAACTCTGTCACGTTCAGCTGTCTATCAGCAAAACTTGAGGCGTTATCACAGCCGGAAAGTAAACCCAAGGGTTTTCCGAGAAGGAGACATGGTCCTTAGGCTCGTGCAGCGCACGGCTTGGATGCACAAGCAATCCCCTCCGTGGGAAGGGCCTTTCATTGTGAGCAAGGCTCTGCACAATGATGCCTACTATCTTGTTGACGTACAGCCACCCCAGAAGAACAGGCCGGATAGAGCCGGAGAGGAATCTAAGCGCCCCTGGAATGTAGCTCTACTCCGATGTTTTCACTCATGAGCAAACTGTGTATGTACTTTCTCACCCGAGTTAAATTCTAGTCGGCACTCCGAATTCGAACTCGGGGACTGCCCTTGTCCAAATTGCTCCGTGTGTTTACTCGGTTTTTACTTTGTCTATTCGGTTGAACCACTTAGAATTTCAAAAGCATATGTAGTAGTGTGTTTAAACCCACGGGCCAACTCTGCGACTCTGCTGCTGTCCGCAACCCGGCTTCATGGCAAGCCAGAGAACAAGCCAAAGGTCAATGAACACACGAAAAACTGCTAAGGAAAGGAAACGTGTGGCAACCGAATAGAGTGTTCTTTACTGCTTTCTTTCTTTTCGGCTAAGTGGTGGGCAGCGTTACTATGATTTTTCTAAGTGGCTAAGTATTTGAAACAAACTTTGAAATCTTGTGACTCGACTACCAAAAAAGCAACAAGTTGCAGGTAAGAGCTGAGACAAAAAGAGAGAGTGGATAAAAAATGCAACTCGGGGACTTGCATAGAAACGCAACCCGGCATTGAGCCAGAGTTGCTAAAACATAAACTGAAATAAAAACTGAGTAGCAACAAGGCATAATTGTTTCGGTTACATCTGCACCCAGCATCCCAGGGATCTGATAAAAGTTTAAGGTAAAGTTTGCAGGAATCACTCCATAGTAGTGGCAGTGTTTTCCGCGTCTGTGGTGACAGAGGAAGTTGGCTCGGAGGTTGCTGTGGCGACCGAGATGGGATCCGTTGCAGAGGTGGACGCCGCAGACTAGGTCCTGGGCAGCGGGTTGACACCAGTTGGCGCAGCACCAGTCGCGCCCAGCTCGGGAGCTGCCTGTTCGATCACCATCTCGGTGGTGATGGTGGCCTCCTGAGCGGTGGGTTGCGACTGCTCGGCCTCTGCGTTAGTGGCCAACTCGGATTCCTCCGTGTTGACCAGCTGCTCGGTCCCCTCAATCACATTACCCTTCCCCTTCTCGGATTCTCTCTTGGCGGCATCATCCTCAGACTCGGCGTCGTCATCTTCATCATCCTCATCATCCTCGTCTTCAGGTTCTGTGTCCGGCTCGGGAAGGCCATCGATGTAGGAGCCAGTTTCGGTGTAGGAGGCGATCTCGTAAGCTATCTCCTTGCGGCGAGTGACGCAGTCAGGATCCTTGGTCCATTTGGAGTCTTCTCGGCGCGTGCGGATCCTGTCGAGATTCAGATTCTCGTACCAGCTGATGATGAAGTGTAGCAACTCGTCAGCTCCTGCTCGTGCTGCGGAGGCACGCCACTTCTTGAGCTCGACCTTGACCCCGTCCAAGTGCTCGGCAATTTCGCTGAAGGTTTCTGGCACCTCCTTCTCGGGCCAGAACAGCTTGTGAAGGTTGAATCCAGTGGACACCATGGAGGTGCCCAGGCCCTTGAAGGAGCGGATCTGCGTCTTGATGTTGAGGACATAGTCGTTGATGGTGGAAGTGTTGTCAATAGGCATACCAGATGCAGCCCGGAGCTGTCTTGCCTTCTCCACAGCAGGCACACCAGCAGAGCGGAGCTCTAGGAAGATGTCTGCGTAGGGATCTAGTTTGGATCAGAAACAGAGACCGAGAAGAGGTAAAACCGGATAGAAAAAGGCAGAGAAGAGAAAACCAAGCCAAGGGCAGAGTAAAGGTAACTCACGTTCTAGGTCCACCAGCAGGGCTCCCAGCTTGACCTTCCAGTCATTATCGTCCGAGATGTGCTTATCCTGGGTGCGGCGTGATTCCGAGATCTGGGTAACAAGAAGCCGGTTATGTTCCTTCAGCATCGAGATCTCCATCTCGAGTGTCCGCTTCTCGGCCTTGGAGGTCTTCTCAATCTCCTGCTTCTCGTTAACTTGGTTGATGGCAGTCCGGAGCGCGGCTTGGAGATCGAGTTGGAGCTTCTCGTATTCATCCCTCTCGGCCTTGCGCTCCTTCTCAATTTCCAGTTCTCGGGTTTGCAACTGCTGGTGCACCTCGGCAGGCATAAGGCAGTTCAAGTGTTGCTCCTGGAAGTTCTTATACTCTTCTGCGAGAAGAATAACATGGTCAGCAGAGTAACCAGAGGAAAAGAAACACAAGTGCAGAGAAGAGAGAAAAAACTCACCCTCCAGAGTAGCGATCTTGCTCTAGGCGGAGGCAGCAAAGACTTCGCAGTCTCGGTGCTTATCCATCAGGTCCTTGAGCTTGCCTGCAGAGAAAACAAACGATAAAGCAAAAGGCAAACACGGGCGTAAACACAAAACGCACAAACCGAAATGCTGAAAGCTTACCTTCAACTTCAGAGATCTGCATGGTGCAGTCCAGGGCCATCTGCTCCATCGCATCGCTGTCTTTCTTGTCGGCTTCAAGCGTCTGGATACGATCTTTGGCGAGGCGATGGTTCCAGAGTAGCCGACGGAAGATCCTTGTCCTTTTCTGGATGTTGTTTTGCAGAGAAGAAGAGAAAAAGTGTAAGTCTTTTGAAAGATTTGGCCCGAGTAGATGTCAACTCGGTTGAGTCTTCACCTACTCGGCCCGAATCTCGGGGACTGGGGGAATGACTAAGAGGAGAAGAGAAGAGAAAGAAGAAACCGGCAACTCAGAAAATGCAAGAAGGAGAAAAAAATACTTACCACGTAACTTTGCTCGATGTCATCGGCGTTCTTGCGCATGACGAACAGTTTTCCGGCCAAGGTGCAGGTGGGGATAGCAACGGTCATGGCGACAGAGCCTACGTCGGCCTTGTTCCAGTCGGTGCGATAGTGGTCAATCTGGCCTAGCTCGATACCATTCCAAGTAGAGTTGTCGTGCGCCTTGCTGTTCTAGGCCTGGTCAACGAAGCCTACTCGGTCCAGGATGGCAGTAAGGCCCTCCGTCTCAATCTCTTCATCTTCTTCGCCATGCGAGAAGAGATCAGGAGTCGCTGCCTTCTTCCCCTTGGACTTGGAAGTTGCCACGGCTTGGCCTTCTTTCATAGCGGCTAGTTTCTTCTCTCCCGTGGACAGTGCAATTTCGTGACGCTGAGATAGAGTCATCATATACTCCGGGTAGACGTGTCGCACGCTGCCGCCGGCGCCAGCGCTCTGCTTCTCAACGGGGCCAGTAACCCCAGAGGCAGCCGGGTTGGTGCTGGAGGTGGGCGCGGAAAGCGTCAGCTCTGTTTTCTTCACCTGCTTCCCGGACGGCTTGCCCGGCGGCTTGGGGGCAGCATCAGTTGTCTGGCTTGCGAGGCACTGCGCTTTGGCTGCAGCCGGGTAGGCTCGGTTCCAGACTTAATGATTTTCTTGGTGCTTGGGGTAGGGTCTTGCCAAGAAGCAGTTGGAGGTGGTGGCACTTGAAGAGTAGACTGAGTCGGTGGAGGTGATGGTGCTGATTGAGTTGGCGGAGGAATTGGTGCGCTGGGGGGAGTCATCTGCTGGGTTGGCGGCACAGGAGGTCGGCTATCCGGTGCAGCGTCTGGCTGCACTGGGTCCTGGCGGATGGGCTCCACCATGTTTTCTTCTACCTGCTGCTCTGCAGCGGGGTCTGGCCTTGCGTCTACATCGTCTTCTTCCCGCGGCCCGGCCGCGGGATCATCTTGTTCAGCAGCGCGGTCGTCTTGCTGCTGCTCGAGGGTGGCATCTGGCCGCTCCCGGGCGACATCGTCTTGCTGCCCGGCAGCGTCTTCAGTATGTTCCCCAGCTGATGTAGCTGGGGGAGATGGCGGCATCTCGTCATTGGCAGCATCCTGGGCAGCTTGCTGCGCGTCAGGTTTCTGCTGCTCGAGGATGGGATCGGTATCTTCACCGGCGCCAGTGTTCTCGGCGCCGTGATCTTCTTCTTCATCAACAGGGGAGTACGCACGCGCCCTAGCCTGATGGTCCTGATCTTCGTCTCCGTCCGAGAGATCTACGAGCTGCTCGGGGGGCACAGGTGTTTTCTTCTTGGAGCGAGTTGGGGCTGCGGCAGCGTCAGCGTCAAGAGGGGCGCTAGAAAGAGAAAAAAGTTCAGAGAGGAAGCGGAAAGAGGGAGAAGGAAAAAGCGCAACAGGAAGCGGCGAGAAATCAAAGTTTTTACTCGGAGGAAACACTTACCCTTGGCTGGTGGGGGCTTTCCTCTTGCGGGAAGCACCGGCCTTGGCAGTGTCTCTCTTCTTGGCTTTCTTGGGAGGGGGGTTCCTGGGCATCACTGCCAACCCTTTTCCGAGTATTGGGAGCCGCCATGGACAGAGGATCAACCTCCAGAGGTTCATCATCATCGTGCAACTCAGGCTCCTCTGTAGAGTAGAAGAAGAAATGAATTCAGAAACAGAGAAGGGAATCAAAGGACGCTACTAGTGAGCAGAGAGATGAACTCGGTCACCTTCTTCATCTTCGGACCGATCCCGAATAGAGGGACCTGCTCGAGACTTACCGGGTTGAACAACATTGGGGATACACAAGGTATCCTGGGTGTCGTAGGCAGTAGTGTCGTCATCATCTCGGTCCTTGGTCCAGTTGGCAGTGAGGAGTTCATTGTCTTCTTCTCGTTGGTGTGGGATGTGCTGTTGGTGCAAACAGAAAGCACAGAGAGTTGAGTTCTCAGCTAAGGAGTTCTACTCGGGATAGCATGCAAACACAAAGCATATTAAGCTAAGGAGTTCTACTCGGGATAGCATGCAAACACAAAGCATATTAAGCTAAGGAGTTCTACTCGGGATAGCATGCAAACACAAAGCATATTAAGCTAAGGAGTTCTACTCGGGATAGCATGCAAACACAAAGCATATTAAGCTAAGGAATTCTATTCGGTATTAGAGTGCAATCGCAAAGTACATAACACTAACCTGTTCGATGGGCTTGGTGCGGCTATACGGCTCGAAGCCGTACGCCCAGTTCTCGGTGAGCGATGTCTGCATGATGGACCTGGCCCAGATAGCCACATCCACCTTGCTCAGCTCGAACGTTGTCGTCCGAGTACAGTCCCGAGCGCCTCCCATGTAGCACATCTTGTGCACACGATGCTGGAGCGGGAGTACTCGGCGCGAGATCCATCAGGCAATGGGGTCATCCTGGATCATCCCTGCCTTCACCAGCTCGGTCAGGCGCTTCTCGACCGAGACAACATCTGGCACAGTCCTCTTCGGGTCGTAGCCCCAGTTCTGCCCGGTGGGCAGCTCGTTGACGAACGGAGGGAGCCCTATCCGGTCTTCGACGGCTTTTCCCTTCTCGGCGGGTACGTTCTTGATGTAGAGAAACCCGCGCTGCCATTTGCGCACGGTGTCCAATCCCTTTACTCGCGGGTGATGTCCAGTGCAGCGTTGGAGCATCATAGCACTACCCGTCTGGGTCATCGCGCGAGCGGCGGAGGTGTTGCCAGGATTTGGAACCTTTTGCCTCCGGAGGAAGAAATATCTGGCCCATGTGTGGATTGTTGGGTAGACACCCAGGAATGCTTCACACACGGTGGCGTGTGTGGAGAGCATGACGATTGCATTGGGTGGGAGATGATGTGGTTGGACGCCAAAGTGGCGGAGGAAATCGGAAAAGAAATCAGAGATGGGAAGGCCGAAGCCGCGCTTGAAGTGGGATAAGAAGACAACGTATTCACCTTCTTAGGGTTCCGGGACGATTTCGTTGCCGGGAGGCCAGCAAAGGACGCTGGGAGGGATGCGGCGCGTGTTGACTAGCCATTGGCAGTCCTCTGCCGTCACGTACGAGCCTTCCCAGCCGGCTCGGGCAGAAACAGCAGGATCTCCAGGCGCCATGAGGCGGAGATGTTCGTGGGAGATCAAGATCTCAACACAGTTGCGCTGATGCGCTTCTCTCTCTCTCGCGCGGTGCGTGGAGCAGCGGCGCAGCGAGTGCTTGCGGTGGCGGTGTGCTCGACGGCGACGGAGAGGCGAGGAGGCGTGAGATTGGGAAGAACGGGAAAGAGGAGAAGTGAACGGCGCGGGGGTATTTATCTCTCCCCCGCGAGTTGCCGTTACTGGTGGATTGATCGTGGCATTGATCGTGGGAAATGATCGTGCGGCGTGGGTTAATCGACCGTTAGAAACGCACACAGCGCAAAACACGCGCGTAACGGGCGCAGTTAATCCCACGTCCGGATCGTGGGCTCTCGAGTACGGTTGACGTGACCTAACGGGCCGTGGGCCCTACGCGCAGAGGCTGGCGCGTGGCCTGCGGTTGAACTGAGGCGTCATGGTCTCTGTGCGTGCCACGTGCCCCACAGTGACACGAGAAGTTGGATTTGGTCTGATCCAGCAAGATCGTGCGCATAATTTCGCTAAGTCATTTTACTCTGCAGCACAGAAGAAATAGTGTTCTACTCGGAGGTGAAGAAACTCAAGTAAGAGATATAGGGCCAAGTTGAAGTGCAACTCGGCCTCTTTCAGTCATGAAGACAAGATTTGTTTTAAGCTTGCAGGGCCCAACGAAAAAGTTCACTGGACTCTACCAGCTTCAGGGACTAATGTCGGGGGGTTACCCCCGAGTAGGGGTAAGGCAAGTGCTAAAGTGAAGGTCAAAGGTGTTGTCGACCGGGTAGACGGCTACCCGGGTACTTGCTACCCGGTAGGTTCTGTCCGGACATATCACTGAAGACCAAGAAAGGATATTGAGGAAGTTATATTCGTCCGAGTAAAGAAGTTGTGGTCCGAGTAGATGGACAGCAAGCCTACTCGGACCATAAGTCAATGGAGCCGTTCTGACGAGGATCCGGCGTGCGGTTCAACTGACTAGGTTTGTGATCATCCGTGACGCGGGTGGTGATAGAGAGTTAGGCAGCTGTCACGTCTTGTCAAGGAGAGAGGGGACATGACAGGATGGGGGTCTACGCTGTGAGGCTGACAGAGTGGACAGGGTCTGTCAGCCGTACGGCGCGGCGGCCTCTCAGCGCGAGATCCCGGAAGCGTGCACAAGTCACAGTGGTCAAGTCACATCACTGTACCTTTTAGTCTTTGTTTATTCGGCTCGGCACTAGTATATAAGGTGCCCTGCCCCCTCCTGCGCGAGGGACGTTGCTTCCCTTCGCATTTATTGCTAGAGCTTACAGTAGAGCTAGAGAGAACAGCCGAGTGGCTACTCGGCCAAGAGGCAAACCTTGTACTGTGGCTACTCGGAAAACATACATACAGAGAGGTAGGCAGGATTAGGGGTGTTACCTCCACACGAGGGCCCTGGACCTGGGTAGATCTTGTTGTCTGCAGTGCTAGAGATACCTTAGCGCGGCTACTCGCCTTGCGATCCCTCCCCGGATACCTCCAGCGTCCATCGACCCCAACACTTTAGCCATCCTATGGCATCTGCCGTGATACCACCACGACAATGCACGTATCCAATGAAGAATAATTGAAGGGGACAAACTATATTGAGGATGCAATGATTGCAAATAAGATGTGAACTTCTCCCAAAGGGAGGCAATCAATCTCGATCCAAAAAATGAATGAACTAAATATTATATGATTTTAGCAAAGAAGTGTTCTAAAGAAATGGAGAATCTCCCCAATGTTCATGCACTATTTAGAGTTTTTGCATTCTAATACAAAGTGCACAAAGATGGAATCATCACTCCCTAGTATCCTCTAAAACACAAAAAAGTACAAGAGAGCATAATAAGGAAACACGACATGTCACTTGAAGAAAATAAATGAATGATTGATACAAAATGAAGGAACCACCAGAAGACAACGCTAAGCCAAACATAACAAAAAAAAAACATGATCACCAAGGTGAGCATGAGAGACAAATATTCTCAATAAAAAATGAGTGCACAAGATGCAATAAGATAAACAAGTACTCACAAGTCAAATACTTTCAAGAGTCACCAAGGAATAAAAAGGGTAGATTCCAAAGGAAAAGGATACCAAAAAGCGATGTAACTCCTCTTATGTGTATAAGTTTCTAAGGGGACAACAATCATGATGATATACATCCACAAATAAGCATGTACACAAATAATAGTTACGAAAGTAAAGAACATGATATCCAAGAGAAAGTCATAAATACACCAATGAGATTTTTTTACTAAAAGCATGGAACATAGCTAAATTTCATCTTTAAAAGGATATAAATGAATTTCCAACACAAACACATCAAAGATATCACAAATATCGATAAGGGAAAAAGAGATAGTTGCAATGTTTTGAAAGAAGCAACACATATCACAAAGAGAGAAAGGTTTTGCAAATAAAGAATTTTCATGCCATGATGCAACCTAGACAATGTTGAATACTATAAAAGTATGCATGAGGTAGATACTTGTTACCAATATGGCATTGGTGATGTTGCAGTAGGTAATGATTGATCCATCATCCCAGCTTGACTTCGATAAGCACATGGTGATAACAACTTTCTTGAGAATGAAGCAAGCATCCAATGCATCTCAAATGTACCGAGAACACATTTAAGTACAAAATAGTCCCCAAACTCATTGGGTCAAAAGTAGTAAGCCAAAATACAATACATAGGATAAGATCCACATAAATATGTGCATATTGAGATCAAATTGAATTTACTGCACATCTTAGCCAATTTAGGATTCATTGGAGTTTACCTTATATATTGGATAAAAGAAAATAAGAATGCCATAACATATGCATGAAAAGACTTTAAAGAACCAAAAGAGATACAATTTGGACAAAAAATCAAGTAAGCCAAAGAAGGCACACAATATTATGACACGACAAGAGGTTTTCCAAATCATATAAAAGATCCAAATCAACACATGGTTGATAAGAGACCAATTTGAAATGATATCAAGTGAAAATGAGATACACAAAGAACCACTTAACGCTTGAAAGAAACCAATTGAAAATTACACCAAGAAATGAGATATTGAACTCCCAATAGAGATACCAAAATAAAGATTCATTAAAAAAAGAATTCCAGTATCCAAAATAGATCAATTTGAAAATAAAATAATGAGTAAGATAACCAACTCCAAAAAAGAGCAAGGTTCCAACAACTAAACCAAACCCTCAACACTTTTCAAGATGGCACAAATTACCAAGATGAAAAGGTTTGTCTTCCATATCAACACGTCATCGGGATTTAACTACCAAATTAGAGAGATCTAAAGACAATAGAAAACACAGTGTTCTAAATAAATCAGGATAGATCTCCTAAGATTTGTGCATTATCTATGATTTTTCATTTGAATACAAAATGCAGACAAGTGGGATCATTGCTCTCCATATATTTATTGAACACTAGACATATTCAATAAAGGAAAGGAGATCCAACTGGAAGCGGTAAAACTAACATAGAGTAGCTCCCCCAAGGATTGTGCATTATCTAGAAGTTTACAATAGAATGTAAAATGCACGAGAATGGCCTCCTTGCTTATCCTATGCTACTTCAAACACTAAAAAAAATGCAAGAAGAGATAAAGAGGTCCTCAAGAGGTAAACATGACAACATGAGTTAACATAAAACAATTTATTGGCTAAGGCAAATAAAAACAAACCAGAAGTAAATATAATTAATAAATTCTACTAAAAATAGTTGCATAGATGAACAAGATCATATTAACAATACAAAATCATATGGAAAATTATACAAATTTTAAAACCAAACTTATATAGAGATTCTTGGTGGCTTCAATAGTCGAATGATCATGCAAAGAAATCGTCGGGGGGTGAGCCCATGGTAGGGTCATGCCAGGCATAAAATGGTGTCCAGGAGTGAACCGGGTCAATGTTGACCAACATAGAAAGGACCGACATATGGCGGTATACTCATGCCGGTGCAAACCGACATATACTGACCGACATACGTAACGTATGTCGGAATAACCTTATGTCATCTTGCTTACAGGGAGAATCAACCGAGTCTTGTATGTCCGTCATGGCGAAGCCGACATAAGGAAGGTGCATGAGATCTCGACTGTAGGTCAATGCTACTATCACATCCTTGCTGTTGCGAAGCAGGTACCTACGTCATGGTTCAACTTACAAGGTGGTAGCCCTCTCCCGTACCGCTGACTACGCACGATCGTGGGAGCAGTGGCCAGGTATGGGGAGGCCACGTCCTGTCCAGGATAGAGGCGACAAGGAGGCATGGAGGATGACATAGGAACAACTTTGGTAGACGTAGTTGGTAGCAGTGTGCTCAGTCATAGTATTCTGTACATGTACTCTAAGCACCAGTATATAAGGTGCCACATGCCCTCGTGTGTGAGGGACGAGACATTCTACACAATCAGTAGCACACTCGCTGGGTAAGGAGAACATCACTCTGCTGCGAGCTTCTTCTTCCTTCTCAAGCAAATACAGCTCTATGAGCACCTCTGTAACCCGGATTCTCATCCATATACACTCAGACAGGCAGGTGCAGGGGTTTACCTCCTCACGAGGGCCCTAAACCTGGGTACATCCCATGTTCCTTTGTGTCTTCTATGTGCGTTCCTCAACGCGCCATCCCTCCCCGGTTCCAACAGCGTCCATCGGCCCCCCAACTTAAGCCATCCTATGGCATCTGCCGTGACACCACCACGACAGCAATGATTAATAATATCATGAAGCAGGAAATTTCCTAGGTAATACATACTAGTGCACAATTGAGGAACCGAGAAACTCTCTCATAAACAAAATACCAAAAGAAGAGAAAATAAACGAATTTAAGCAAATTGAAACTTGTTTGAGCACACATGCCACATAGGAACAAAATAATTAAGAATATCAATTCTAGGTGGAAAAACCTAATATGTTGACATTCTTTAGGCTTGTAATATGCACAAAGATTATTCCTCATCCATAATGTGATAATAAATTTCTTATCAAAAAGAGAAAACCAAAGACCAACTAGACATAATTAACAAACAATATAGAATTTGAATTTATCATGAGCAAGACATACCACATATAGACTAGATAATATTGAAATATAAACACTAAATGGTATTGCTCATGTACACACATTTTAGGATTGTGAAGTGCCAAGGCATATCATGTCCCCAAAATGGGATAGTCCATTAATTACTCAAAAGAGCAAATAAGATGCAAACAAGATGCAATAAGGCCCAACACAAACGCACACATACATAGTGTGCTAACCAACATACCCATGCTAGATTACTCAAGATAAGTAAGTAGTAAGCACAACATATACAAAATACAAGCAAGGTACAGAACCAACAGATGCAAAGGGGCAAGCAACTTTCAAATTATAATTTTGAATACAAGTTACCTCAAGGAGGAGCATGGGATATGAGATAGAGAGATGATAATCCAAATGACTTGGCTTCAGGAAATATAATTGATGAAGATCCCTTAATTATTCATGATATAGCCAAGCATCCAATGCCCTCCAATAACACCTATTGATCAAGTTTTAGCTTGTTGGTCCCCAAAAAAGTTGGGTTCCTAAGAGGTTAATCACAATAGGTTGGGAACCAAAATTGTTCTTTTCTTGACAACACTTTGAGTTCCAACATGCTTAGCAAACACATTGCCTGCCTTATCCTTACGAATGGAATACACATCATCGATCATGATAGGTTTGGATAAGGTACCATTAGTATGAAGAAGCAAGACAAACCTTTTCACGACATAAATAGCACCAATGACTCATTCCATCTTCTTAGTTGATTTCTCAACTTAAGGAGAATTAACTTGAGTCTTCTTGGGAAGACGACATCCTTCAACTTGATGTTGAGATTGAGGTTGGACTTGTGGCAACTTCCCTTGTTGCTTCTCACTAGGATGCTTATTCTTCAAAGGGCATGATCTAACCTGATTCCCTTCAACCTTGCACTTGAAGCAAAAAATCTTGGCCAAATTCGTGACTTGTTCATGGCCCTTCTTCTTGTTGATCTTGGACTTGTTCTTGCAATTGGAAATGAATCCAAGTACTCTCTTACCATTGGAGGATTTTTGAACACTCAACATATTTCAAGTGTGGACTTCCCTTTATGACACTTCTCCAAGCCTTTCTTCAAATAAGTGACTTGGGCCTTTATAGAGGCCCCAAACCGGATGGTCCAGAACCCCTCATATGCATACATTCACGATCCCAGGAATTCAGTCGTGAACAATGTACGAAGTTGGTACACAGATACATTATCCATTACACGAATAATAGAGTATTACAAGCAATAGTCACATGACCAATTCTTAATAACTGCCACGCAGGGCAGGAAAATGTCTCACAAACACACAGCGGAAACTTAGCAAACACATAACGTAGATAGCACATGTCACACCTTCACCAACAGGCTGCTGACTGGGAGCCGAGCCTAATTCACATAGTCGTCAGTAAAGTACTCCTCCTCGCTCGGCGGTTCCTCAAAGTCTGACCAAGTAAATAGCCAGGGACGAAACCAATATGAGTACATTTTAATGTACTCTGCAAGATATCCTTAAAAACTTGCATAATGCAATTACGCTATGGTGGATAGGTAGGCTATACATAGGGTTCACTACCCATGGTGTATGTAAGATAACATCATGGTTGCTTAAACATCTCTATATCTTTGTTGAAGAAGATACTTCAAAAGAAACTAATATGGTTTTCTTTCTCTTGTAGATATCGCATGTACAAGAGGTTTTATAAAACTTGTTTTATAAAAGAAAGGTTTCTCTGTGCAAAACTTCTTGTAGACCACTCCAGCATTTCTTGATTGGTACCTCCACGGTACAAATCCTTTTTTCTCCGAAAACATCCTTTTTGAAAACTGACACAATGCTAGCTACAAGGCCATTCAACTGCCCATATTCGAGGAATCGGCTATTCAGAATAGTTTTACTATGTAGAGGTCTACACAATGCACGAGATCCAATCATCTTCCATGAACCACCCATGGATCGACATAGCGATATGCAAGCATCAGATAAATGACCCTAACTGTCCACTCTGGTCAAGCTAGTATATGCATATCCCTTCAGTTGGGTGTAATCTCCCCAGCACCAGGTCCCACCCTGCCACGGCAGGAGTCCAAACTGTCTCAACCAGAGGAGAAATTAATCCCACACTTTGCATGTCCCGTTCCTCCCTCCTGGCGACATTTCGGTTCAGAGAATCATCCTCTCTATAGCCTCTTGGGATAAAACACACACTAACACGAACAAGTTTCTAGGTAGGCCTTGTACCCATATTGAGGTAGAGTGGCAGTACTTGTTGGTTGTCCATCGAAGACTAGGTTATGTGTCTTCTGTAAACCATTTTCAAAACAATCCCCTTTTGCCTCCCCCGGTGAATAAGGTCCCGCCTTTCCACCGTGGACTTTTCATGAGAACATTTGTTTGCAAAAGCACATTTTTAAAGTGTCCACATAGGGACTCAAGATTATTATCATTGGTGGTATTTATATACCATACGGTGGCTAATTCTTGGTAACACCAAGTTGACTAATGGCAATGTGATATATATATATATACACACACACACACATATATATATAATATTAATAGTAATAATAGCCACTCGAAAATAGTTTTGGTAAACAAGTTTTTTGTAAAACTTCAGAGGTAAGACATGCATGATAGATAATGATAAGTATTATAATAGAAAGCTTTAGGATGGATTTCCTTGGTACTGGCTTGGCTCTTGGTCTTGGTAACAACAGGAGTGGTAGCAATAACCTCCGGCACCAACTACTTCTTCCTCGTGTTCTATCGTCATAAAATAAAATAAGGACGCACAATCAGAACCAATCTAAGGAAAACCAATGGTTCTAAGTAATACATACAGCAAGCACTCACAAAACAAAACGACACTCAAGTTTGCAAACATAAGACTTCACAAGCGCACACAAAAATACCAATAATATCACTATCACTACTATGGTAGAGAAATATTATTTCTCACCAAAATGAAATGGAACCAGTGGGTGTTCCACTAGGTTTTCCATGACATTTAATAGGTCCAATGCCTCTGGTTTAACTTGTGGAAAAAAATTCTTCCATCAAACAAAAATGCAAGCTACACATACTAGTGAAAAACAACACTATGAATAAATAAACAAACAATTCTATTCATGCTTCACTATGAAATTAAGTGCAATCTAACAGAGGTGAAAACAAATCATAACCAGTACCAAAATGGTACTGCACTCAACCAAACAACAATAAAAACTTAGGTAATAAATCTATCTATACTTTGCTCACAAAATCTATTAAAATAAAGACTAGAAAAACAATACTTGACATATCCTATTTCCATTTGTTTTCCAATCATGCACACACTTCCTAACATACTAGTACTGTGAGTAAAAAACTTCTTAACAGCAAGCAAATCATCTAAACATGCTAGAAAACAATATTTCAACAAGCAAACAATTATTCTAAACTAAATACACAAGATCTATTTCAAACAGAAAAGGTGATGTATCTAAATATGCATGCCAAAAATAACCTAGAGCTTTAAAAATTGAACAAATCTAGGATAACATAGATCTAAGCATACACAAACTCATCCAATTGGATTCACATCAAAAAGCATTTTTAAACTCCCTCTAAAAATCCTAGAAACTGCTACTGCACAGATACCAAAATGGATGGAATCTCCAAATGATAATTACCCTTGATGTGAGGTCAAGTGCTATTGATAGATCTACTCATTAGCTACCCAAATAATTTTAGTTTGATCAAATTGAACACACATGCAAAAAGTTATGCACACTTTAGTCTAACATTCAGTGTGTAGAAAAACAATTCCTATTGACAAAATATTGTCCCAAAACTAGATCTACAAGTTGCATCTGTTGAAGAAAATGTAAATCTACCTCTAGGAATTTTTGTGGGTTTTATTTCTTACGTTTGCTATTTTTCACAGGATTAAAGTAACAAAGCAGTTTTCTGTTATTTGCTAAAATGAAAAGAAAATCACACGCTGGCTGGTCCTCTCCTCTGTGCGCGGCCCACTAGCCAAATGTGGCCCAGCTCGCAAGCGCGCGTGCGAATGCGCGTAACGCTTCGGGATTCAAGTGTGGCTGTTGATCGCGAGATCAACAGCGCACGACCATCTCCCTCCTCTCTTTCTCTCACTCTCTCTCTCCCCCCCCCCCCCCCGCGACGAAGAAGCAGGCCGGCGGCGATCTCATCGATTGCTCACCGAGGGGGCGTGTAGGGCAGTGAAGAGGGGTCGGGGACGTCGCACATGGTCGATGCGGTGCAGGGGCGCGGTCACAGGGAGTCGGGGAAGCTCCAAACGGTGGCGCACAACTGCGGGTCCGCGGCGGCTCCGGCGAGTCCCTCGGCTCTCCTACAAACGAACGGGCAAGGCGATGGGTCAGGGAGGTTCTACGGTGAGAGGCGAACTCAATGAAGGAGAAAACGAGGGGTGGGAGTGCACGGGCCGTGCCCCACCTTGGCTTCCCCTCCGCGGTGGTCAGCGGAAAAATCGAGATCGCTGGGCTAGCAGAGAACTCAAGGCGTGCACGGTGTCGGTCGTTGAGCTAGAGTGAGTGAGGCGAAGTGGAGGCGTGCCCGTGGCTTTAGAGCCACGCCGCCATGGTCGTGTGCGAGCGGGCACCCACGGTATAGCCGTGGCGTGCCCAGGGTCGCGCTCTCGTGCGCCCTCGGCGTGCAAACGCCCCTTGGGGTTGTCTAGGAGGCGTGTGTGCGTGTGGTCGTGTCCATGGTGTCGAGGGTGAGGTGAAAACGGCAAGGTCGTGGCGACAGTGCGCGTGCAGAGTTGATGACCCACAAGTATAGGGGACCACAACAGTCTTCGAGGTAAGTAAAACCCAAATTTATGGATTCGATACAAGGGAAGCTAAAGAATATTTGTGAGGCTTAACAAGTGAGTTGTCAATTCACCTTCACCTGAAAGTACTTTTGTTCACAGTGGTTTATCAGTAGTAGCAGTTTTATAGTAGCAGTAGTGAAATAATAGCAGAAGTGAAATGAAAACAGCAGCAGCAGTAGTGTTCGAAGTAAACAGCGGATTAAATACTGTAGGCATAGTGATGGATGAACGGACATTGCATACATAAGAAAATTCAAATAATGATCATGTCACGGGCATTGCAGATAAATAATATAAAGCATCCAAGCACTAAGTAACCATAGGCATGTGTTCCGTAAATAGTCGTACGTGCTCGCAATGAGAACTTGCCCACCATCTTTTTTCCTACCAGCCCGTTTTCAGCTGGGCCTCAAGGGAACTACCGGTAATTAAGGTTCTCCTTTTAATAAAGCACCGAAGCAAAGCATTAACACTCCGTGAACACATGTGATCCTCAGATCACAGCCATCCCCTCCGGTTTTCCCAATTTCTGTCACTTCGGGGCCTCAGGTACTGGACAACGATATGTGTAAACAACTTGCAGGTACGATCAAGAAATAATAATTATCATCGTGATTCAATAACATGTTCAGATCTGAGATCATGGCACTCGGGCCCAAAGTGGCAAGCATTAAGCATAACAAGTTGCAACAATGTCAATAGCACTAATAGAGGACACTAGGCACTATGCCCCTAACAATCACGGCATTATTACATGAACAATCTCATCCAATCCCTACCATCCCCTTCAGCCTACAACGGAGAATTACTCACACATGGATGGGGGAAACATGGATGGTCGATGGAGAGGCGTTGGTGATGACGATGGCGATGATCTCGTCCACTTTCCCGTCCCGGGAGGGTGCTAGAACAGGAACTTCTGATCCCCGAATCGAGGTCCAGGACGGCGGCGGCGCTCTGTTGTGTTTCTGTGGAATATGACAACCCCCTCGGGTTTTAGGGTTGGAGGCTACTTGTAGTCGAAAGGGGAGTCCGAGGGGGGATCTGGGCCCACACCCCTAGGTGGCGCGGCCTAGGGGGACCCGCGCCAGGGGGATGTGGCCACCCTGTGGCTCCTGTTCTCGCTCCCATGGTCTTCCGGGGTAAAAACACCAATGGGCTCTTTTCTGGGCATTTTCCCGAAAGTTGATTTTTCTGCATAAAAACAAGACACCAAAGTAATTCTGCTGAAAACAGCGTTAGTCCGTGTAAGTTGTATTCAAAACACACAAGTTTAGAGGAAAATAATAAGAAAAGTGTTCGGAAAAGGAGATATGTTTTCGACGTATCAACTCCCCCAAGCTTAGCTTATTGCTTGTCCTTAAGCAATTCAGTGACAACTGAGTGCGATAAAAGACTTTTACGAACAGATTTGTTTCATATGATGTAAATATACTCACTATATGATCAAATACTTAATTATCCTCATGATAAGATACATGCAAGATACTGTCACTTAATAGGTATGCAAACCATGAAGAGATAACAACATATTAATAATAAACAACATGAAGCATAACTATTTGCAAGATTATAATATTCATAATAGGATCTGATAAAGTGGTATATCGCTTGACCTTAAGTGTGGGGAAAAACATAAATGCCAGGGCACCTCTGAAGTTCAAGGGAAGACTAGAAGTAAAGATATCAAAGATAGAAGTATCAAAGTTATACCACAATCAACCGTACTTTGGGACAAACACGTCACACTAAGAATGACCATTGTGCTCTCAAGAAAGTGCTCAAAGAATATGATGGAGACTCAACATAAAAGTAAAACAAAGGCCCTTCACAGAGGGAAGCATGGATCACTCATATGCTAGAGATTTTTATTTTATTAAATAGAGGTATTGAAAACATTTTGAGAGAGCTGTATGCTTATGTCAACGAATGGTAAACAGACAATACAATACGTCACAAGTCAACTGGATTCACAAGAGCGGCTCCCATGTGAAGGACGCATCTGGATAGAAGGTCATCCCTCTTTCTCTTTTGTTTACACAATTATGCTTTGACTGATAAATCAGGGGCAAAAAGAGTGAAGAGAATTTGTGTGTATTAATTTGGGGCTGGGCACCCCACTACCAGCTCTTCTATCATTTGGATAAGCGGATGGAGCCACTAGTCCAAGGTGTGAAATTCGAGAAATTAGCATAGAACTACCACTTTAGAAGCAAAATGTATCAAATGGTACCGATTTAGCGATATAGCACGTAAATCTACCAGATTTTGCTCAGCTATTCGCAGAAACGACTGATCCTTCTTTGAACGCGAATTGACACCGAATCTGACCAGTGGGGCCCGCAACTTGATGACGTGGTACGTTTCTTGGCTAACGTTCGGACACGGCCGTTAACGGGGCACTTTTCTCCGGTGGGGCCCACGGTCAACGCCAGGACACAAAAGGAGACGCCGTCGGGTTAGGTCTCCAGTTCCCCCACGCTGCCTCCCCCGACGCCGCGCTGCTCCGCCGCCGACGCCGCGCTGCTCCGCCGCCCGCCGGCACCGTCCCGATGCCTAGCTGGAACGATGGGGAGAGCTCGAACTCGGATTTCCTTGCAGATGTAAGTGATTTGCCGTTTCTGTTCTGTTTTCTAGGGTTAGGGTTCTGAATCGTAATTGGGGGAATTTGTGATTGCGGTCGATTTCTTCGTGATCTATTTGTTTCTGGCCTATTTGTAGTACACTGATTCGGACTATGCCCCCGACAGCATCGAGGACGACACATTCCGTGGCATTGCTCAGGAATCGACCGAGATTTGCCGCGTCCACAAGCTCCTCCTCAAGAAATGCGTAGCTTTCGAGGGGACGAACACTAGACGGCGATTCTATCATTGTTCAGTGCCTAATGTAAGTGATTAGGGTAGTCTTTAGCATAGCTCATTTTTATTTACTACACTGCACCCTGTTAGCATTGCTCATTTTAATTTACTAGCATTTCTCATTTTAATTTACTAGCATTGCTCATTTTAATTTACTAGCATTGCTTATTTTAATTTACTAGCATTGCTCATTTTTACACTGTACTAATTTAGCATAGCATTCTCTAGTGTGTACCATGGCATTGCTCATTTTTATTAATAGCTCATTTAACTTAGAGATCCATAAATTACCATAGTCTTTGAAGAGTAAGTTTTATTTTTAGCTCATTACCATTGTCTGTAACCTGTTAGCATAGCTCTGTACTGTTACCATATATCTTCTTTTTGTTTCTGTTTGATTTCCTTTTTTGGTGTTCTATTAGTTATTGTTTTTAATTTATGTCTGTAGGCTGTGAACCATTGTGGCTTTGTTAGTTGGGTAGATCCTGAGTGGCCTGAAACTCTTCAAAATGCACTGTGTAGGCTATGGGCAATGTATGAGGACTGCAAGGATGGAAGACTTGTTGAAACCATTGAGCATGGTAGGCTTGTTGAAGAGCTTAATGATGAGAAGAACAAATTAGACAAGAAGTATACCTCATTGATTGCAGATGTCAATAAGTTTGTTGATACCACTTTGAAGAAGGCTTACCAGGTTAACAAGGAGCAGATATATGCAGAAGGTAGTAGGGAAGATGCTCAGGAACAGAAGATAGCTCTGTTAGAATTTATGAAGAGTAAAGCCGAGGAGCAGATGGGGCACATTGAGAAGGATAGGAATATGCTGAGGACTGAAGTGGAGTTGCTTAAGCAGGTGCAGAAGAGAGATGAGGAGTGTCAGAAGTTGCAGCAGAAACAGTGGGAGCAGGAAAGGGAGGCTATGACTGTTAAGATCACTGATGTTGAGTCAGTTGACAATGACAGGAAGAAGTGGGAGCTCGAAATGGAGGCTATGAAGGAGGAGAAGAAAAGGCTTGAATACATGCTTTATGATCTTCTCAAAAGCACTGATGGAAACAAGGAAAAGTTGAAGAGGATCAGACAGATTTGTGATGAATAAGTTTATGTATCCTCTCATTTGTGTTAATGTATGAACTAAGATGTATGTGTGAACCTATATGTATGGTGGAACTAATATTAGGTCTGTCTGAACCAAGTGTAAGTCTGTGTGAACCTATATGTATGGTGAGAACTAATATTAAGTATGTTGGAACCTAAGTATTTGTTACTGTGTGTTTGTATTTGCATAATTATTTTTAGAAGGTTGAGCATAATTATTTGATCATGTATGGTTTTATAAATATATTCAAAGATTTTTAGAAGGTTGAAAATAAATATTGGAATCATGTATGGTTTTTTAAATATGTTCCAAAATTTTTGGAAGGGTGAAAATAAATATTGGAATCATGTATGGTTTTTTAAATATGTTCCAAGAATTTTGGAAGGTTGAAAATAAATATTGGAATCATGTATGGTTGTCGACAAGTATCGGGATTCATCGACTACTCTTTGTAAAACCACCAAGGTGATCATCGAGGGTTGTCGACAAGTATCGGGGTTCATCGACTACTCTTTGTAAAACCACCAAGGTGATCATCGAGGGTTGTCGACAAGTATCGGGGTTCATCGACTACTCTTTGTAAAACCACCAAGGTGATCATCGAGGGTTGTCGACAAGTATCGGGGTTCATCGACTACTCTTTTTAAAACCACCAAGGTGATCATCGAGGGTTGTCGACAAGTATCGGGGTTCATCGACTACTCTTTGTAAAACCACCAAGGTGATCATCGAGGGTTGTCGACAAGTATCGGGGTTCATCGACTACTCTTTGTAAAACCACCAAGGTGATCATCGAGGGTTGTCGACAACTATCGGGGTTCATCGACTACTCTTTGTAAAACCACCAAGGTGATCATCGAGGGTTGTCGACAAGTATCGGGGTTCATCGACTACTCTTTGTAAAACCACCAAGGTGATCATCGAGGGTTGTCGACAACTATCGGGGTTCATCGACTACTCTTTGTAAAACCACCAAGGTGATCATCGAGGGTTGTCGACAAGTATCGGGGTTCATCGACTACTCTTTGTAAAACCACCAAGGTGATCATCGAGGGTTGTCGACAACTATCGGGGTTCATCGACTACTCTTTGTAAAACCACCAAGGTGATCATCGAGGGTTTCTAAACTAGGATTGACCCCAAGTGAAACCACCAAAGTGAGCATATAGTTTCTAAACTAGGATTGACCCCAACTGAAACCACCAAAGTGAGAATATAGTTTCTAAACTAGGATTCAAACAGAGCTTGTAAACAAAGGTTCAAATAGCAGGTTGCAAACATAGTCTTACACAACAACTGGTTTCAAACATAGTCTTACACAACAAATGGTTCGAAACTTAGTCTTCAACAACCACTGGTTTCAAACTTAGTCTTACACAAAACAACAGCATTGTCTAACTGTTCAACATGAGGCACACATAGTTCCAGAGCTACCAGCACAAATGCATCACTGGTTTCCACTAGCAGTGAAATACTCTCTCCACTTTCCAGTCAGAGTAGAGGACCTCCTCCTTTTGGTTCCAGAGCTACGATTTGGGTCAGAACCTGATTCTGTAACACTCCTTGGTGCAGAGAAAGGGGTGTTAGAATGACCTGGAGCTGAGGTGACTGTTTTTGGTGTCCTAGGTGCTCTAGGAACAGGAATATCAACTGGATTTGCAGCTTTTTTTTTCCTTTGGAGCTCTTGGTGCAGCATTTAGTGGTGGTGTAGAATCCCTTGAAGGTGGAGCATCTGGTGGTGCATGCACACTGGATGCTTGTGTACAAGCAACATTAGTTGTACCTGATGGTGCATGAACACTGGATGAAGCTGAAGTTGAGCCCTCACTGGTGTATTCCTTACTAGCCTGCATAACAAAGACATCTGCTTAGGCTGTGGCATCATAAACACATTAGTAAATAGGTAAATAAATGCTAGTTGCAAACATCACCTTTTTCATGTTTTTCCTCACTTGTAGGTCAGGCCTAAGTGGTACATTGCAGCCATCATACCTATGTCCAGTCTGTTTGCAGTTGCCACAAGTTATAGTGCCCATCCTTGAAGTAACTTTAGGTGCTGGTACCTCATATAGGCCCTTCCTCCTAACAGTTTGCTTTCTCCCTGGCTTTTCCTTGTATGGAGGGGGGTCTATGTCTTGTGTGTCTATTCTTTTCCAATCTGCAGGACCAGGGACAGGGTACACAACATTCTTGTAAGCTTCCTTGTACATTGGCTTCTTGAAAAAGTCATGTACAAACTCCTCAGGCTCTTGTTTGAGTTTCATTATGGCAGCCACTGCATGATTGCATGGAACTCCAGTAATGTCCCACTTTCTACAGCCACAAGTTCTTGCTCTAAGATCAACTGCATATGTGCTAGCCCCACTGGTCACTTGCCACAAACCAACTTCTGAATTCTTTGCTCCACAATCTCTGGAACATTTCCTAGACAACTCAAGCTTCTCAGAGTAGTGTGGTGTAATTTCCCATCTTGTTCTTTCTGCCTTGTCTCTGGTTCCACTGTACTTGACCATAAGTTTGGTCCTGATCCCCTCAACCATTGTTTGAATAGGTTTGTTCCTCACATCTAGGATCATCCTATTAAAAACTTCACTCAAATTGTTAACTACCAAATCTGTCTTGCAATTACTGTCAAAGGCATGCCTGGCCCATGTATGAACTGGAATCTCTGCTAGTCACTTGTAAGCTTCCTCACAATCATTATTCATAGCTGCCATTGCAAGGTCAAATCCATTTTTTGTGAAAGAATAGCTTGCAGCATCCATGTGCTTTTTCAGTTCCTCACCTCTGAAGCCAGCTCTCTGGAAGTTGGCATAAATATGCCTAAGACAGAACCTGATAGGAGAGTTGGGGAACACTTGGCTAATAGCTTTAATCAGACCCTGAAAAACATATTTCAACCAGTTAACATCCTTAAATTGCATGGCTTTTATTAAACTTTATAAATTGCATGGCTTTTAATAATGCAATTGAGCTTATACCTTTTTCCTTTCAGAAATAATTGTGTAATAGCCAAATTTGCCTGACTCTCCAATGCAGTACTTTAGCTGGGTCAGAAACCATCCCCAACTGGCAGTGTCTTCCTTATCAACAACACCAAATGCAATAGGAAATATATTATTATTTCCATCTCTACCAGTTGCAGCAAGTATTTGTTGCCCAGTGCTAAGCTTAATAAAGCAACCATCCACACCTAAAGAATAAACAAACAAGCAATGAGTGTTCATAAACAAACAAGCTACAGATTCATAAATGACTTGTAAGCCTAGCTTGGTCTTCAAAAACAAACAAGCTACAGATTCATGAATGACTTGTAAACAAACAAACAAGCTACATATTCATAAACAAACAAACAAGCAATGAGTGTTCATACCTATGAATGGTCTGCATCCATTGAGAAAGCCTAGCTTGGAAGCATTCAGGCAAAAGAATAGTGCATGAAACCTTGGATTTGGGCTTGGATGCTCAAGAACCTCTCTAGTAGTGACTATACACCTGCTACCTGGATTTGTGTCAATGACAGCTTGCAAGTAATCCCTCAACCTGGTGTACTGTGCCCTCTGGTCACCAATAACCACCTGAAATGCCTTCTTCCTGGCCCTATAGGCCTTACTCCTTGGCACCTCCACTCCCCACTTTTGCTTGGTGTTCTCAATTAAGGTGTCAACACATGTGTTAGGATCAGTCCTAATTGCTTGCTCACATTGGACTGCAAGCCAATCAATTGTAACCTTTGTGTTCTCTCCAACAGCTGCACAAGTGTGCTTCAAATCCATCTTCCTCGGGCAAAATGTCTTCTCATGAGCAATCTTTGAAGCTGTCATGTAAAAAGGACATCCTTCCTCACTGCACACAGCTATAATTCTTTCTCCACTATTTCTGTGATAAGCAAAGTTTCTAAGCTGGGCAATGTGGAAAGTCCTTAAGGCTTTTCTGAACTGATATACATCTCTGAAACAGAGCTTCACACAGAGTTGCTCATGTGAGTCAATTCTTGTTTCATCATACCAAACTCTCTTCTGTCCCTTCTTACTATACCTCTTCTTCTTCCCACTTGGAAATATAAACTCTGCCACTTGACAGTCATCATCACTATCACCTAAATCACCAGGACTCTTGTCCTCATCAGAAGAAGGGATATGATAGAAGGCATCAGGTTTTGCTTTCTCATGGTGTGATCTACTGGTGGGGCCAGCCTTGAGTACCATTGCCCTGGATGTATCTCCACAATCCTCAGCTTCTGACATCTGCTCCTGCTCAAAAAACTCATCCTCTGAATAATGTTCTTCTACAAATATCTCTTCAACATCTGTATCACCTTCATAGTATACAACTTTCTCTTTATTTTTGCGCATCTTTATCTTTATCTCCTCAAGTGCTGCATAATCCTCTGCCAGCTTGATGTTGTGCACTTCTCTGTTGAATTCACCTCTGTCATAAAAGAAATCATCATCTGAAATCCCTGTCTCTCCATTCTCATCTGAATTGTCAACATCAATTATATTCTTCCCCTTCCAGTTGCAACTCTGCTGTGTGCCAAGAATAGCTACATCTGTGTAGTCTACAGCCACTGGAAATAATTCTTCATCTTCAGAAATATAAGTCACACCCTGTTTGTCAACTGACATAACAACAGGTTCATCAACTTGCAGCTGCTTTTCAAATTTGGAGATATTCAAATCAGATGGTGTCTCTGTTCTCTGCCTAATTACAGTCAGGCTAAGAACCTTCTCATTCTCAAACAAAGAAAGCATTTCCTCCACCTTATCCATACTGTCAATTAGCTCCATCCCTTTAAAACCTTTTCCTTTGGCCTTTACATAATAAATCTTGTCTAAAATTCCATACCCTTTTGCTTCTATCAGTGCCACAAGATTCATATAGGTTATATCTGATTTTCCCAAAGTTCTTTCTAAATTATCTTCACAGAGGAAATTAAATCTAATTTCCCATATCTCATCATCCAAACTACAAAGAAGCAAAACAGATAATTAATTACTAACATCACATGTCATGTTCTTACTTAAATGAGCAACAGATAGCAGTAACAAATATAACAGTGACTATGGTAATTTACTCTTCAAGAAAAAACAGTAGCATACTTTAGACTACTAATAACAATAGAAACTGAGAGAAAAAACAGTGAATTTAGAACAAATATAACAGTGAATTAAAGTACACTTTATGGCAATATCAGTAGCTCCATCCATTTAGTTATATTACTAACAACTACACTCTATGGAAATATCAGTAGCTCCATCCATTTAGTTATGTTACTAACAACTAATAGAAACTGATAGAAATAACAGTGAATTTAGCACAACTATAACAGTGAATTAAACTACACTCTATGGAAATATCAGTAGCTAAATGCACACCTCATTACATACAAATAACAATAAAAATTAAGAACAGCTGCTTACAGTCCATTAAGTACACCTATATGAACAACTAAGTACAGAAAACAGATCTGAAATATTCAATAATGGGATATCCCCCCATTAAGCAAAATGGAAGAGCTCGAGATGGTGCTAAAGGAAGAGAACAGAGCCACTAAGCAAAAGGAAGAGCTCGAGATGGTGCTTACTCGACCCCTCCAATGGCGGATGTGCACTGATATCCCCCCTTCACCGGCAACGAGAGAACGGCCTTCGCCAACGCCGCCGCTGCCCTTGCTTCCATGTCATTGGGAGCAGACCTTGACGACGGGATCCAGGTCCCGCCATCGCCGTCGACGGAATCGACACCTCCACCGCTCGAATCGAACGCGCCGCCGCCATCGCCGGACATCGCCGCCGCCGTCGCTGGACAAGGGAACGGTTGGGAGGAAGCGTGGGGGAACTGGAGACCTAACCCGACGGCGTCTCCTTTTGTGTCCTGGCGTTGACCGTGGGCCCCACCGGAGAAAAGTGCCCCGTTAACGGCCGTGTCCGAACGTTAGCCAAGAAACGTGCCACGTCATCAAGTTGCGGGCCCCACTGGTCAGATTCGGTGTCAATTCGCGTTCAAAGAAGGATCAATCATTTCTGCGAATAGCTGAGCAAAATCTGGTAGATTTACGTGCTATATCGCTAAATCGGTACCATTTGGTACATTTTGCTTCTAAAGTGGTAGTTCTATGCTAATTTCTCTGTGAAATTCAATCAACAAGTGAGATAAACTTTCTCTATTTAGGTCCTCATGAGCTAAAACATGGGCACAAAACAGGAATAATTTTTAGCAGGTTTTAAAGGTAGTACATGAGCAATTTACTTGGAGTGGCGGTTAAATACCACATATAGGTAGGTACGGTGGACACATTTGGCAAACTTTGGTTTTTGGGAGTTGGATGCACGAGTAGAGCTCATACTCAGTACAGGTGAGTGCTAGCAAATAGACAGGGAGCGACAATCAAGAGAGCAACAACTATCATAATCATGTTGGCGACAAAGTAAAATTAGCTGAGGCATAAAATTGATACTAGAACTCTGAGGCAAAATAAATCATCAAGGCTTATTGACTTTTTTCAGTCTTAGCATGCGTGAGAATGTGCCAAGTCGATTCAAATGAAACAGTCAGAGGAGGCTACCACAATATCATGTCCTTCTATGAATAGAACAATGCAAAGAAATACTTATATGACAGGTCGTTTACTATTAATAAATTGGAACTAAACATGAGAGAGCACGAACTATTAAGCAGCCATTAAGTCACATATATCTTATACGAACAAACTAAGCATGGTCACGTAGATGGATATATGTACAAAAATGAAAGCAAATATAGTTCATACCAGCCTCTCACCACAACTTGAATTGTCGTAGATCGTCATTATTGCTCTTCACTTGTGGCTCGAATAATATATAATGAAAACCATGCTCCAATGGAGTCACGAACGACTGTTGAACTCTGCAATAAACTTTACAAAAACAAAGAAGAACAACAAATATTTTTGGGGTTTTCAATTAAAGCATTAACAGAAAGAGAACAAGCAAACAAAGCAAAATGTTTCTGGGTTTTCGAAATGAAACAAGAAAAAAAGAAAGCAAACAAACAAACCAAACAAAATATTTTTAGGTTTTTGAATATTAAACTGCAACTAAAAGAAAGCAAACCAACTAGAGGAACTAAAGAAGCAAACAAAGAGAAACAACAGAAATCTTTTTAGTCATTTTCTGTTTTGGAAAACAAGAACAAAAGGGTAAAAACAAAAGAAGCGAAAGAAACGAAAACAAACGAAAGAAATGATAAACATGGATATACAAAGAACCGGCCGAACATGATATATAAATGAGTGTGATGTAGGTATAACTCCCCCAAGCTTAGGCTTTTGGCCTAAGTGGAGATCAATCAAAGCGCGGGAAATATCCCCAGTGCGGTGGGTCATCCCTCGTGTGGTCGTATTCGGGCGCATAAGAAGAAGATGAAGCAGCCGGCGCATGGTCATAACTAGGGTGCTGGTGTGGAACCCCCGTAGCGTCGTAGAGCTGGACAAAATCACCATCGTTCCTCTCGTTGGTATCCTCCCCTTGCCGGGGGTGATTCTTAAGGTATGTGTCCAGCTCACTCTCAGAAAGCTCCCATCGTTGCCTGTTATTAAGATCAAACAAAAGAGGTGCAGGAAAAAGTACTTCTCTGACAGTTTTAAGAACTCTCCACCCGGATCGTTTGGAGAAAGTTAATTCAAAAGATAAATTATGTAAGTGAGCATGGGTAGAAAGAAACTTATGTTGAACCATGGAAACGAGATTAAGCCTCTCTATAGGAAACTGAAAGTCTAGAGGGTGTGGCTCCAAACCATGCAAAGCTAACAAACGTGAGGCAATAAGACCTCCACAAACTCTACCCTTCTCACGGTTATGTGAGAGACGGTAAGCAATCAAAGCGCCAAAGTTATAAGACCTATCATGTCTCAAAGCAGCATCAATAAATGCCAAATCATAAACAGATAACTTGCTGGTAGTTTTCCTAGCTAATACACATTTAGAAATGAAGTAGGCAAAGTATCGAATGCTAGGGAGTTGAATTTCACAAAATTTACCACTCTCCCCTGTGAAGTTTCTGCCTTGGAAAATCTCTCCATATAAATCCAGTAGTGGTTTGGGCTGTCCACTTATTTTCTCACAAGACCCCCACTCAGGTACCTTAATAGCTGCCCAGAAAACACTAAAAGGAAGGCTCACAGCTTTATTATAAATCTTATAGTGGATCATTGGGTTAGTTGGACACCATTTAAAACGAAAATCCTACACCACAAACATAGTTAGTTTCACATATTGTATGGGCTCATCCTCAATGAAACGCTCTAAACCTGCATTATGCACTAGCGTGTTAAAATCCTGCAAAATTCATGTAACTTGCATACATTCCCGACACAGATAGATTGATGGGAACACTCTCTCTTCGCGGTGCACGAGGAACTCATGCACCTCCAACTCATGCTGGTTTAGTTGATAAACATTGTGCTCCATCTCTGAAATTTTTCAACAATCATCATAAAAACATTATTACATGAACGATCTCATCCAATCCCTACCATCCCCTTCAGCCTACAGCGTGGAATTACTCACACATGGATGGGGGAAACATGGATGGTCGATGGAGAGGCGTTTGTGATGACGATGGCGATGATCTCCTCCACTTCCCCATCCCGGCAGGGTGCAAGAACATGAACTTCTGATCCCTGAATCGAGGTTCAGGACGGCTGTGGCGCTCTGTTGTGTTTATGTGGAATATGACAAACCCCCTCGGGTTTTAGGGTTGGAGGCTACTTGTAGTCGAAAGGGGAGTCCGAGGGGGGCTCTGGGGGGCCCACACCCCTAGTTGGCGCGACCTAGGGTGGACCCGCGCCAGGGGGTGTGGCCACCCTGTGGCTCCTCTCCTGGCCCCTTTCTGGCTCCCGGGGTCTTCCGGGGTGAAAACACCAATGGGCTCTTTTGTGGGCATTTTCCCGAAAGTTGATTTTTCTGCATAAAAACAAGACACCAAAGTAATTCTGCTGAAAACAGCGTTAGTCCGTGTTAGTTGTACTCAAAACACAGAATTTTAGAGAAAAACAATAAGAAAAGTGTTCGGAAAAGGAGATTCGTTTTCTTCGTATCAACAGTGCACCCCTGTCAGCCCGCCCATGCCACTCCCCTCTCTTCCCTTCTCTGTTCCCACACCTCTCCTCTCTTCTCTGGTCAAACTTGAAAAAATCCAAGGCTTGGTATTTGTCAAGGGATGTTAGGGCTTCTAGAAGAACCAAGTGGAACTGGCTAAATCACTCCCAATCAAAAGATATCAATAATCAAAGTTCTGTCAATCTCACGGATTCAGCAGTTTCAGAATTCAGAAAAATGACTTAGTCATTTTGTCTAAGTGTCAAAAACATATAAAATCAACCAAATGTCATCTCTGTTTTCAAGGCTCAAAACCTTTCCAAATTTGTTTTCAAAGTATGGGTTTGTTAAACATGTTTTTTAATTTCATATACATGAAATGAACAAACAAATTTGAGATTTTGAAAGTCACTGAAAACAAGGTGGGGAAACCGCTACTTTCTGTTTTTCTCTGTTTTCAAAAATTCTCTTTTTCTGTCTTATTTTTCTTCCACAAAAACCATCAAGCATTTGATTATTTTTTTATTCTAAAATCCAAACCAAGCTTACATATTTGTAGTCCAGATATCAGAGAACACATTCATGCCAAGAAAACATACAATTTGATTCCCTGACATATTGATAACATGTGTTAAATACTGCTACTTGGCTAGTTTTTCAGAAATAAGTTTATATAGAAAACTCAAAGGAAAACATCGAAAATTTCTTTTGCCATTTTGTTTTCTTGATTCAAACAAAGCCAAATATTATTGTTAGGTTGAAAGAAACATTGTTACAACACTTTGGATAACAAGATTATCCAAAACATCATATAGCAAACATCATAGAAACAATAAGGAAACATCAGGAAAAATTGATAATTTATTTTAAACAAAGGCTTACTTGCATTGCATAGATACTCATAGTTCATTACATAATGTTTGATTACACAAGTGCATTAAAAGTTTTTTGTTGCCTCGCAGAAATCGCTTCTCTCACTATGTTATATGTGGTCCAAAATCTGGGGTGTGACAGATCTCCCCCCTTAAAAGAATCTCGCCCCAAGATTCGCGGGTCTAGACCTTAAGGAAACCAGGGAACTCCTTCCTGATATAATCTTCACGCTCCCAGGTTGCTTCCTCCTCTGAATGATTCGTCCACTGAATCTTAAGGAACTTGAAAGCATTTCTCCTGGTAGCACAAACATTCTCCTCAAGTACACGTAGGGGTCGATCACGGTAGGTCAAGTCATCGTTTATGTAAATGGTCTTGAAGTCCACGTCTTGGTAAGTGAGATTCTTCTCAGGTACGTGAAGACACTTCCGGAGCAATGACACATGAAAAACATCGTGAAAGGCTGACAAATCTTATGGCAGTTCTAGCTGGTAAGATACCTCTCCACGACGGGCTAGGATCTTAAATGGGCCAATGTTTCGGGGTGCAAGCTTCTCTTTGACATGGAAACACTGCATCCCTTTGAGAGGCGTAACACACAGATACACGAAATCTCCAATAGTGAAAGAGACGTCGCGACGCATTGTGTCCGCATAACTCTTCTGGCGTGATTGTGCGGCTTTGAGTCAGTCACGGATTAAATGAACTTGTTCTTCTGCAGCTCGTAGAGTGTCTACTCCAAAGACTTGATTGTCACCTGTCTCAGTCCAGTACAGTGGGGTCCGGCACTTACATCCATACAGAGCTTCAAACGGTGCCATATTTAAGCTTGACTGATAACTGTTGTTGTGGGAAAAAATTTGCAAATGGCAGGCAATCTTCCGACTTAATTCCATAGGACAAAGCATAGGCACGGAGCATGTCCTCCAATATTTGGTTCACACGCTCTGTATGTCCATCAGTCTGCGGATGGTAGGCTGTGCTAAAGGCTAGATTGGTTCCCAAAGCTTCGTGTAACTTCTTCCAAAATCGAGATGTGAACTGTGATCCTCGATCTGACACAATCCTGCTGGGAACTCCGTGTAGGATGACTATCCGAGAAATGTAGAGATCAGCAAGCTGGTCTCCACGATATGTGGTCTTGACAGGTATAAAGTGTGCAACTTTTGTGAGCCTGTAAATGACTACCCATATTGAATCATTTCCTCGACTTGACCTAGGTAGTCCAGTAATAAAGTCCATCCCAACTTCATCCCATTTCCAAATAGGTACTTGCAATGGCTGTAACAAACCAGCGGGACGCTGATATTCAGCCTTCACTTGCTGACAAATATGGCACTTCGCTATAAAAGAGGCAACATCTCGTTTCATTCCATGCCAGTAAAACTTCTCCTTGAAATCTTGACACATCTTGGTTCCTCCAGGGTGAATAGAGTATAAAGTATCATGAGCCTCAGTCATGATGGTTTGCCTCAACTCAGATTCAGTAGGAACACAAATCCAACCTTCATACCATAAGACTCCATCGGAATCAATGGTAAATCCGGCAACTTCTTCCTTCTCCATTCGGGACTTAATTCCATCAATACTCTTCTGGCCCTTCTGAGCTTCTTTGATTTGATCCACTAGAGTTGGTTTGACTTCCATGGCGTCCAACATGCCATAGCTGACCACTTCAATACCAATCTGGTCAAATTCTTTCCACAACTCCGGTTGTATGATCTGAATCATAGCATTCAAAGAGGCCGGATCTCAACTAAGAGCATCAGCAACAACATTCGCTTTTCTAGGGTGATTTTGGATACTAAAATCATAGTCCTTGATGAGTTCTATCCAACAGCGTTGCCTAATATTGAGTTCACGCTGAGTAAAGATATACTTCAAACTCGTATGATCCGTTTATATTTCACATCTTTTCCCAATAAGAAAATGTCGCCATGCTTTGAGAGCATGAACAACGGCAGCAAGTTCTAAATCATGTGTGGGGTAATTCAACTCGTGTGTTCACAACTGGCGTGAGATAAACAAGATGACTTTCCCTTCTTGCATGAGAACACTTCCAAGACCAAGCTTAGAAGCATCACAATACACATCGAAACTCTTGGTGACATCCGGCATAATAAGTATCGGGGCTGGCACCAGTCGATTTTTCAACTCTTGAAAACTCTCAGCACATTTGTCCATCCAAACGAACCTACTATCCTTCTTGAGCAACTGAGTGAGTGGTCTGGCGATGCTCGAGAATCCTTGAACAAACTTGCGGTAATATCCAGCTAATCCTAGAATTATCTGACTTCAGTCTGATTAGTTGGGGCAACCTGATTTGCTACAGACTGAACCAAAGCAGGGTCACCAGAGATTCCTCCTCCATATACTACATGTCCAAGAAATCCGACTTCTTTCAACCAGAATTGGCACTTACTGAACTTAGCATACAGTTGATGCTGACGAAGTGTTCCGAGGACAGTTCTCAGATGTTCTTCGTGTTCTTCCTCACTCTTAGAGTAAATAAAATTGTCGTCAATAAACACCACGACAAACTTGTCCAGGAAATCCATGAAAACCTTATTCATAAGATTCATGAAGTAGGCAGGGGCATTATTTAGACCAAAAGACATCACGGTGTACTCATACAACCCGTAACCTGTGGTGAATGCGGTCTTGGGAATATCGGTCTCACGAACCTTCAACTGATGATAACCAGTACGAAGATCGATCTTTGAGAAAATTCTTGCCCCATTTAGCAGGTCAAACAAGTCTTCAATTTTGGGCAACGGGTATTTGTTCTTGATGGTCACATCATTCAACTTACGGTAATCCACAAATAAACGTGAGGAACCATCCCTTTTGTCCACAAAAATGACAGGTGGTCCCCACGGTGATGCACTAGGGCGAATCAAAATTTTCCTCAACATGTCATCCAACTGCTTCTTCAACTCATCTAACTCCTTTGGATTCATACGATAAGGCTTCTGTGCTATTGGTCAGGTGCCAGGTACTAACTCAATGATAAACTCGATATCCCTATCAGGGGGCATACCGGGTAATTCTTCAGGAAACACATATGGGTATTCACATACTACCGGCACTTCCTCAAGTGTGAGTGTGGCTATACCAGCATGGCAGTGGGTCTCTGATGTAGACTTGGTTGCGGTGTAAGAAACTTTCTCTCCATCACTAGTGGTCAACGATATGGACTTATTGGTGCAATCAATAACACCACTATACTTGGTCATCCAATTCATACCCAGTACTACTTCTATCCCTTGGGATCCCAGTACTATCAGATCGGCATGAAAAGTTTTCCCTTGTATATCCACAAGTACTTCATAGAAAATACAGCTGGCTTTGGTATTGGCTCTGGGTATTTGTACTAACATATGGTTGTGCATACGTATATGATTCGTTCCACTCTTTTCAACAAATGGCATAGGGACAAAAGAATGCGATGCACTAAAATCAAACAGTACTTCAGCAGGTACGGAGTTGACAGGAAACGTACCCATCACCATGTCGGGAGTGTCCTGAACCTCTTGAGCAGTGACATGATTCAGGTACCGTTTTGTCATATTCTGCTTCTTGGTCACAGGGCCTTGGGTCATCTTGGTATCATTGTTTTGAGCTGGGGCAGGATTCTTGGTCGGGCAGTCACAAGCAAAATGTCCTTCCTTGCCACAGGCAAAACAACCTCCATTGGGCTTTGAGTTCTGGTTTGGCTTGGTAGCATGGTTGGACTTGCTTCTGTTTCCATTACCATTTCCATTGCCTCCTGGCTTGGGTGCATAGGATGCACAGTTGTTGTTGTTGTGGTGGTTGTGGTTGTTGTGGTGGTTGTGGTTGTGGTTGTTATGGTTGGGTCTTGGGGCATAAGCAGGCGCCCTGTGTGGTGGTGGTGGTCTCGCATAAGGAGTAGGGAGGTTCCTTGGTGCACTAGGCCCTCCTTGGTCCTACATCTTCCTCTTCCGATTATCAAAGGCATTCTGCCTCTTGTGCTCCATCATCAATGCGGCATCCGCAAGTGATTCCAAATCCAGGAATGGTATGACAACAAGTGTGCACTACAACTCATCGTGCAGCCCATTCAGTAATCTCTCTTTCTTCTTAGCTCTTGTGTTAACTTCATCAGGTGCATACCGGCACAACAGGGTGAACTCCTCCGAGTATTTTGACACGGACATCCCTCCCGGCTGCAGTTTCATAAACTTATCCCTCATGATGTTCATCACACCCTAGGGGATGTGATATTTGCGCAACCTAGCAGAGAAGTCCTCCCAAGTGAAAACGTGGCTAGCAGCGACAGTGGCGCGGGTAGTTTCCCACCAATTCCTTGCTGGTCCAGTAAGAAAATGGGTGGCGAACATCACCTTGTCAATTTCTTCCACTGATGCCACTTCCAATTTATTTGCGATGGTGCGAAGCCAGTCATCAGCATCTAGTGGCTCCACAATCCTGGAGAAGACTGGAGGTTTGGTCTGCTCAAAAACCTTCAGCTTCGAGCGCCCACCATTTCCCTTGCCATCTCCATTATTGTTATTGTTGTTATTGGCGCTGGCAGCGGCCAACTGCTGCAGGGCAGCAATAGTGGTAGTACTTTCGGCTCTAGTGGCATGGCGATCTTCCATCATAAGTGCCAACAATGCCGCCATCGACGGCGGGGGTGGTGGTGGTGATTCTCGACGAGGCGGCATGCTGTAGTGGAACAAGTGTAAGACTATGCAGCAAGACTTCGTTGTTGAAAACAAAACTAGGCAACTAAAAGAGTTTGTAAGAACAACGAAAGACAAGTGATAAATCACAAGAAAAGATACGAGTAGAAATTACACAAACATAGGTATCACACAAATATTCATCACATTCATAGAATCAAGTCATACATAGCACAAACAAAAACAACAGTCACCTAACACAACTATTCTCCTCAGAGCTACATAGGGGGATTCGCCTCACAAGGTCATCGTAAGACTCACTAGCACAAATTCCAAAAGCTAAGAGGTACTACGACTAGTCCTGCTCGCTGCCTCCATCGAAAAGGATCTCCTCGAGATCCTCCTCATCCTCAACTAAGTCGTCGTCCTCCTGCTCGCTCTGCTCGCTCATATTCATCCCATCAACATCTGATGAAACATAATCGTCAACTAGGAGATCCTTATTATCCTTGCGGAGCTCTGTGACATCCTCCTCTAGCTCCTCGATTGTGGAGTCCCGAGTAGCTAGGTCCTCTCTCGCGGTCTTCAGTCGCCCACGCAGCATCGCGTTGGCATCCTGAAGTGCCTTCACCTTCTTGGTGAGACGAGTACAACCCAAATGAGTGGTCCATAACTGTCCCATCAAGGCTGTGTTCTTGGCTGTCTCCGTCTCGAGGTCGGTCATCAACTTCCCCAAATGGGTAACTAGAAGACGCCACTCTTCAATTGTGGTGTGCTGCAAAACACTCATGTCATCCAGTCGGCGCTGGGTGCAGTGCAGTAGTATCTCCATGTCCTCAAGGTGAGGACCCATGCCATCCAGATCCCGTGGCACAACAACCGGTGTACCAGTATCGTCACGTCTCCCCAACAACTCAAAGCGAGTGCCAAGGTACTGGAAGTCCCTCAGATGAGCCAGGCGTGCAATGGCCTCCTGGAACACCCGAACTGCGCCTCTTGCCAAGAGCGCTCAACGACGATGAAGACAAAAGTCTCCGCGGAAGGTGTGGTCAGTAGGGGACGAATGGTACACTCCATGAACCATTCACCCTCAATAGGAGAACCAAAGATCAGTCCTCCCCGTAACTCCGGAACTGGCGGTCGATTAGCTCCGTCATCTCTACAAGGCTCTGCTCAAAATGGAACGACACGTCTCTCGCCGGTCCCAACTGGCAAGCCTCGGTGAACACCACCTCCATCTACACAAAATTTTAAGTATAGCTTAAGTTAGACCAAAGTGTGCAAAGTTTTAGATTGAACAAGACATAACTTAATGTAAGTAGGGTTTTGTAAAATATGGAAGATACCTATAAGAATATTTTGAAACTTAGTCACATAAGTAACTTAGTTTTATAATATATATTTTAAGAGTACTAGCTAACGCCCATGATAACTAAGGGCACCTAAGGTTAGGTTAGCTCTGATACCAACTTTGTAGAGGCCCCAAACCGGATGGTCCAGAACCCCTCATAGGCATACATTCACGATCCCATGAATTCAGTCGTGAACAACATACGATGTTGGTACACAGATACATTATCCATTACACAAATAATAGAGTCTTACAAGAAATGGTCACATGACCAAGTCTTAACAACTACCACATAGGGCAGGCAAATGTCTCACAAACACACAGCGGAAACTGAGCCAACACATAACATATATAGATCATGTCACGCCTTCACCAACAGGCTGCTGACCGGGAGTCGGGCCTAATTCGCATAGTCGTCAATAAAGTACTCCTCCTCATTCGGTGGTTCCTCAATGTCTGACCAAGTAAATAGCCAGGGACGACACCAATATGAGTACATTTGAATGTACTCTGCAAGAGATCCTTTAAAAACTTACATAATGCAATTATGCTTATATGGTGGATAGGTAGGCTATACATAGGATTCACTACCCATGGTGTATGTAAGATAACATCATGGTTGCTTAAACACGTCTATATCTTTGTTGAAGAAGATACTTCAAAAGAAAATAATATAGTTTTCTTTCTCTTGTAGATATCGCATGTACAAGAGGTTTTATAAAACTTGTTTTATAAAAGAAAGGTTTATCTGTGCAAAACTTCTTGTAGACAACTTCAACATTTCTTCATCGGTACCTCCATGGTACAAATCCTTTTTTCTCTGAAAACATCCTTTTTGAAAACTGACACAATGCTAGCTACATGGCCATTCAACTACCTATATCCGAGGGCTCGGCTATTCAGAATAGTTTTACTCTGCAGAGGTGTACACAATCCACAAGATCCAATCATCTCCCATGAACCACCCATGGATCGACACAGCGATATGCAAGCATCATATAAATGATCCTAAATGGCCACTCTGGTCAAGCTAGTATATGCCTATCTCTTCAGTTGGGTGTAATCTCTCCGGCACCAATTCCCACCCCGCCATTGCAGGAGTCCCAACTGTCGCAACCGGAGGAGAAATTAATCCCACACTTTGCATGTCCCGTTCCTCCCTCCTGGCGACATTTCGTTTCAGAGAATCATCCTCTCTATAGCTCTTGGGATAAAACACACACTAACACGAACAATTTTCTAGCTAGTCTTCATACCCATATTGAGGTAGAGTGGCATTACTTCTTGGTTGTCCAACGAAGACTAGGTTATGTGTCTTTTGTAAACCATTTCGAAAACAATCCCCTTTTGCCTCCCCCGGTGAATAAGGTCCCGCCTTTCCACCGTGGACTTTTCATGAGAACAATTGTTTGCAAAAGCACATTTTTAAAGTATCCACATAGGGACTCAAGATTAGTACCTTTGGTGGTATTTATATACCGTATGGTGGCTAAATACTTGGTAACACCAAGTTGACTAATGGCAATGTGATAGATATATATCTAATATTAATAGTAATAATAACCACTCAAAAATAGTTTTGGTAACCAAGTTTTTTTGTAAAACTTCAGAAGTAAGACATGCATGATAGATAATGATAAGTAATATAACATCAAGCTTTATGATGGCTTGCCTTGGTAACCTCCGGCACCAACTACTTCTTCCTCGTGTTCTATCGTCGCAAAATAAAATAAGGACACACAATCAGAACCAATCTAAGTCAAACCAATGCTTCTAAGTAATACATACAGCAAGCACTCACAAAACAAAACGACACTCAAGTTTGCAAACATAACACTTCACAAGCGCACACAAAAATAGCAATAATATCACTATCACTACTATGGTAGAGAAATGTTATTTCTCACCAAAATGAAATGCAACAAGTGGGTGTTCCACTAGGTTTTCCATGACATTTGAGAGGTCCAATGCCTCCAGTTCGACTTGTGGAAAAAAATTGTTTCATCAAACAAAAATACAATCTACACATACTAGTGAAAAGCAACACAATGAATAAATAAACAAACAATACTATTCATGCTTCACTATGAAATTAAGTGCAACCTAACAGAGGTGAAAAAAACTCATAACTAGTACCAAAATGGTACTGGACTCAACCAAACAACACTAAAACTTAGGTAATATCTATCTATACTTTACTCACAAAATCTATGAAAATAAAGACTAGAAAAACAATACTTGACTTATCCTATTTCCATTTGTTTTCCAATCATGCACACACTTCCTAACATACTAGTACCGTGAGTAAACAACTTCTTAACAACAAGAAAATCTTCTAAACATGCAAGAAAACAATATTTCAACTAGCAAACAATTATTCTAAACTAAATACACAAGATCTATTTCTAACAGAAAAGGTGTTGTATCTAAATATGCATGCCAAAAATAACCATAGCTCTAAAAATTTGACAAAGCTAGGATAACGTAGATCTAAGCATACACAAACTCATCCAACTAGATTCACATCAAAAGGCATTTTTAAACTCCCTCTAAAAATTCTAGAAACTGCTACTGGACAAATACCAAAATGGTTGGCATTTCCAAATGGTAACTCCCCTTGATGTGAGGTCAAGTGCTACTGAGAGATCTACTCATTAGCTACGCAAAGAATTTTAGTTTCCTCAATTTGAACAAACATACAAAACGTTATGCACCATTTACTCTAACAGTCACTGTGTACAAATACAATTCCTATAGACAAAATAATATTCCAAAAATACATCTACCAATTGCATCTGTTTAAGAAAATGTAAATCTACCTCTAGGAATTTTTGTGGATTTTATCTCTTCTGTTTAATATTTTTCACAGGATTAAAGTAACATAGCAGTTTTATGCTATTTTCTAAAACGAAAAAGAAAATCACACGCAGGCTGGTTCTCACCTCTTCACGCGGCCCGCTAACCAAATGTGGCCTAGCTCGCAAGCGCGCGCGCGAATGCGCGTAATGCTTCGGGATTCAAGCGTGGCCGTTGATCGCGAGATCAACGGCGCATGACCATCTCCCTCCTCTCTTTCTCTCACTCTCTCTCTCTCTCACGACGGAGAAGCAGCCCGGCGGGGAGCTCGTCGATTGCTCACCTAGGGGGCGTGTAGGGCAGTGGAGAGGGGTCGTGGACATCGCACGTGGTCGATGCGATGCAGTGGCGCGGTCACAGGGAGTCGGGGAAGCTCCAAACAGCGGCGCACAACTGTGGGTCCGCGGCGGCTCCGGCGAGTCCCTCGGCTCTCCTGCAAACGAACGGGCAAGGAGATGGGTCAGGGAGGTTCTACGGCGAGAGGCGAACTCAACGAAGGCGAAAACGAGGGGTGGGAGTGCACGGGCCGTGCCCCACCTTGGCTTCCCCTCCGCGGTGGCCGGCGGCAAAATCGAGCTCGCTGGGCTAGCAGAGAGCTCAGGGCGTGCGCGGTGTGAGTCGGTGAGGTGGAGTGGAGTGATGCAAACGTGGTGGCGCAGTGGGGGCGTGCCCGTGGCTTTATAGCCACGGCGCCATGGTCGTGTGCGAGCGGGCATCCACGGTATGGCCGTGGCTTGCTCAGGGTCGCGCTCCCGTGCGCCCTCGGCGTGCAAAAGCCCCTTGGGGTTGTCTAGGAGGCGTGTGTGCGTGTGGTCGTGTCCAGGGCGTCGAGGGTGAGGTGAAAACGGCGAGGTCGTGGGGACAGTGCGCGCGCATAGTTCACCCCTGTCAGCCCGCCCATGCAACTCCCCTCTCTTCCCTTCTGTGTTCCCACACCTCTCCTCTCTTCTCTGGTCAAACTTGAAAGAATCCAAGGCTTGGTATTTGTTAAGCGATGTTAGGGCTTCTAGAAGAACCAAGTGGCACCGGATAAATCACTCCCAATCAAAAGATATCAACAATCAAAGTTCTGTCAACCTCACAGATTCAGCAGTTTAGGAAATTCAGAAAAATGGATTAGTCATTTTGGCTATGTGTCAAAAACAGATAAAATCAATCAAATGTCATCTCTGTTTTCAAGGCTCAAAACCTTTCCAAAATTGTTTTCAAAGTATGGGTTTGTTAAACATGATTTTTTACTTTCATATACATCAAATGAAAACAAATTTGAGAGTTTTAAAGGCACTGAAAACAAGGTGGGAAAACCGCTACTTTCTGTTTTTCTCCGTTTTAAAAAATTCTATTTTTCTGTCTTATTTTTCTTCCACAAAAACCATCAAGAATTTGATTGTTTTCTTATTCCAAAATCCAAACCAAGGTTACATATTTGTAGTCCATATATCAGAGAACAAATTCGTGCCAAGAAAACATAATATGTGATTCCCTAACATATTGATAACATGTGTTAAATACTGCTACTTGGCTAGTTTTTCAGAAACAAGTTTATATAGAAAACTCAAAGGAAAACATCCAAATATTCTTTTGCCATTTTGTTTTCTTCATTCAAACAAAGCCAAATATTATTGGTAGGTTGAAAGCAACATTGTTACAACACTTTGGATAAAAAGATTATCCAAAACATCATATAGCAAACATCACAGAAACAATAAGGAAACATCAAGAAAAAAATGATAATTGATTTTAAACAACGGCTTGCTTGCATTGCATAGATACTCATTGTTCATTACATAATGTTGGATTACACAAGTGCATTAAAAGTTTTTGTTGGCTCACAAAAATGGCTTCTCTCACTGTTTTATATGTGGTCCAAAATCTGGGGTGTGACAGCCTTGAGCTCTTTGATTTCCTCTACATGGTTAGTATCAACACAAGAGCTAGAGGAAGTAGATGCATCGTTATTAGAGCAAAAATCCATGGAAAGAAACTCATCACGAGATGTGGAAACATTATGAGTGGATGGATTACTAGGAAACTAGCACAATGCAATATAGCATTTAGAGTATATGTTGTGTCTTTGTCCACATGAAGCTCACAAGATGTTATCTTATAAGAAATGTAACTTTAGCCTCTCATGGGAAACTAGAAGTGATGTGTTCGTCGCATAGAAAACAAAAAATTTCCTGAGCGAAGGACACCCGAAGGGCCAAGATCTAATATAGGAGATGAAAGCAACGGGGATAAAGAGTCTTAAGAATAACATACCCTCGAAGACGCTAAGAGTTAAGAGATCAAATCTCATGGGTGGTTTAGTCGTACTCACGTCGATCCAAGATCGTGAAGATGTGCGCCGTGATCCGGCAAGGCCTCCGTGATCGGTCTCACATACGGCTTAATGACGACCTCCGTTCCCTCGATCCAGCGGGGCAGCGGAAGTAGAGGATCCACTGGTACTCCAGCAGCACGATGGCGTGGTATGGTGGAGAAACTCCACGGTCAGGGATTCGCCAAGCGGATGACAATGAAATGGAGCAGCAGGTGGAGGGAGAGGAGATGACACAAGTGTGTAGGACTGAGGAAGCTCATGCCCACTATTTATAGGAGGAGGGGGCAACCTAAATACTCCATGTGGCCAAGGATTGGGGTGCCCCCCTCTTCCCTCATCATGTGAGTAGACTCTCCACTCACACCCACTCATCCTCCCATTAATCTCCACAAAAAATCCATAGACTTTTCTTATTAAATAAATAAAAATCATTTATTTAATTTAATATTTGTTAAATCTATTAACAAATATTTGCACATAAGCCCTTGAAGCACTTGTTAATTCTATTAACAACCATTCGACGGAAAACCCCTTGAACTATTTAAAATTTTCCTGAAACAATTTCGGTGATGTACAATAGTTTCTCCAATATTCTGTATCCCCTCAAATGCTTCGTCAAACCTTAAGTGTGTCACCCTACGGATCGCGAATAATACATACATGATCAAGACACCTCTCCGATCAATAATCAACAGCGGGGAGTTGTCACGACCCCGGACCCAGAGATATACATACTGTTATGTGCTCCTAGCCATGGACTCACAAGGGCTTCAGGGTTACCAGCCCTGGCCGCAACAAACCAACGGCAGGCAGACTGGATGCACCGGCACGTAGTCTGGATCCCCAGTCTACTACTCCTTGTACCCATGCTAGTCATAACCAACTATGCATATCAAAGCGTCCACGAATCGAATGAAACTGAAGGAAACGGGACCAAAGCTATACAGAGATGCTATGTGTCCAGAAAGTGCAACAACAATCGAGGGTTACTGGGGTTACCTCGCCCCAGGCCGATCACATCGACAGGCGGGCTCGGAAATGGATCATCGGCTCCACAACCCCTCGACTGCGACAACTATGCAGGCATAGCCAAAACTGTATAAGAATAAGCTCAAAACCAACAACCGATCAAAGCAGTACTCTAGACATGAAACTTGTATTAAACAGATGTTACTAGAGTATAGCTTACAAACAGAGGTCACACGACCCAACATTACATCAGACAACGGAAGGAAAATTATGTTTCTAATCAACAAGAACCAAAAAGGCCTAAGAGGCCGCAACATAAGGCGACGTCCCAGCCCATAGATTCTAGGCTGCTACCTGGGAACCCCAAACTACTCGTCGATGTCCATGTTGATTCACCACTGAAGTGAGGAACTCCACCTGAACAAAATTAAGCAAACCTGAGTACGGGAGGTACTCTACAAGACTTAGTTAACCTATTATATATCTGCTATCTTTAGAAAAGGGTTTCATGAAGGCTGGTTTGCGTAAAGCAATCTTTGTTTTCCAAATTGAGGAAGGAATAACACGTCTCATAGAATATTTTGAAAACAGATGAGAAAGCTACTCAACTACTGAGATCATCATCTTCTTATATTCCACCAAGTACTTCTCATTCCCAGACTATCTCATGATACAAGGATCACCCCTCTCGGCATCTCCGAGGAGGCACCCTTCAATCATGGTTAGCAAGTTTTAGTCATTCCGTTGAAGTTATCTATGATCACAGAATCCGTTGCCAAGTCGTCCGTAACCGTGGACACGGATTCTCGAGGAGATTTATCCCTGCAGGGGGTACACTTTACCCACACGTACCATCCGACTCTTAACGCCACATGTGCGCTCGTCCATGGAGCGCGGCAGAGGGTGGCTGGCCACGACCTTTACCTTGCTCGACCCTATCCATGAGTCAACCCAAATAGGGCCACCCCGTCAACAGGGAGTTGGCCACCTCCTGACGGCACCTGTTGTGTGAGTCGGGAACAAGATCCGTGTATGTCCATCACTTGTCCCGGTCACGCCCTAAGTTTTCTCCAAATCGTTTTCTGACTCACACGCAGATGGAAAGATCAAACTACGTGACTCATGGACGTGGCCAAACAAGTTAGTTGGTCGAGCACGGTCTGTTAGGCCCCGCGTGTGGTTGCACGCTCAGTCTTGGCTTCGAAGGCGAGAACTCACTCCTAGGGGCATGAACAGGACAAAACGCCACAACCCATTGTGGCCTCACATCCATGTCGTTATTCAGTCAAGTTATTAAAGGTAACTCAAATCATAACAACCTGACAAAGTAGATTCACGCATTTGACCAGATTCATCAACCGGATGGATCAGATCACAACTAGGCATGGCTAAGCAAGACTCACATGGTTTAGCGGAGCGCGCACAAACAAACCTATAGCTGCTAGGAGCAGTGGATCAGGATATCTAGGTTATGCAGTATATAGGAGAACTCTATCTACTGACACCAAATAGTTTGGAACCGAATGCAAAGTACGAGATTCAAAACACTTTGAAACCATATATGAGAAGATAAGAGGTTATGCTTGCCTTGGTTATAAGAAAACCAGATAAAGTCTTCAGGAATAAGACCTTTACTTATCGGTTAGGATCAAGTATTCGCCATTGGATTGCTGGCCTTCTCTTCGGAGTCACGTTCTACCGAGGGGGAACAAATACCAAAACAAGAAGAACAACAATCAACACATGGCATCAATGCAATGCACAATATGTATGCATGAGCAAGTTAATGCACTGAGATAAATCCCTAAGAATGATTGTTGGGTTGCTAGGGTTCATATGTCAGTTAGGCATTTTTACTGAAATTTGCCCGAAATGGACCCTAGGGGGGAGGGCAATTCGGACGATACTGAAAGTGAGTACCATTTTAAAATCTCAAATGGGCTTGAAAACATAATAACTAGGTTGTACTTGTCATTTTGAGCAAGTTGGTATATAACTTTTAATTTTCTAATTTTATTGAATAAAAACTTATTTTTCTATTTTTAAAAGAATTAAATAACATTAAATAAATGCCATTTTTCAACTTTCTCAAACATGATTGAAAATGACATATTTGGGTAGCTTACATTTTTCTGAACATTACCATACCTTCCTTTTATTTTTCTGACTTATATTTTGGGAGATATTAACTAAACAATTTAATTCATTTTCTGGAATTTTCCTCAAATAGATAAAAAGGGAAATATGATGTCAGGATGACATCATCCCTGCATCAGCAATGGCCACAGGAGCTATGTTGCGGAAGCAATTGATCAATCCGTCGCGAATTGGTTCAAACAAAACACACCACGACGGAGAGGATATCGAGGGGGGTTGAGGGGGTACCATCCGTTGACCAAATGGTCGCCGGAATGCTTACCGGCAGCGAGGAACCGCGGCGGCGGAGGGAGGTGCACGGTGACGGGCCAAAGAAGAGGTGTAGGGAGGAAGCAGAGAACACTGACATGCTCGGGAGCTCACCAGGAACAAGCGGAGGGGGTCGGGGAAGGCAGAGGAGGCCGGAGTCGCCGGTGGCGAGCTCGGGAACCGGCGGCCATGGCGGACGGCAATCGACGGAATTCATCCTTCTCCAGCCTTCTCGGCGGCTCTGCGGGCTTGAGGAAGAATAAGGGGCCACGGCGGAGCTGTAGGGACAGACGGTGGGCCTCGGGGGGGTCCACATCGACGGCGATTCGACGGCGGCCGAAGGTACAGTAGAGCTAGGGTTTGGTTCGTTCTTCAAAAGAGAGGCAGAGCGAGAGGAAGCTGCTTGGGGGAGTTGTTGCGGGTTGAGGTCGATCCACACGTCTCCAGGGGGTCCTCATCCCCTCGCAACTGGGAGCAGGAGGTGGCAGCGGCCACCTCACCATCTTCCTTGTCCTTCTGGCCAGAGCTAGAAGAAAGGAAAAAGAAAAGGGAATTGCGAAAACCCCCTGAAGTTTCTGAAAACTGCAACTTAGCCCTTCTGCTTATAGAAACAGCAAGAATTTGAAAGATTGGTGTTTTGGTGTAACTGAAATATTTTTCAATGCAAGATTTTAGAACCCATTTTAAGTACTTTTTGTGGGATTTTCTCAAACCATTTAAATTCACAATTTAAATTGGTTGAAACATGATGAAATTTTATTGATTCATGGATGTATGAGATGAACACAACACCACACCCTATTTTAGCAAAATTTGGGATGTTACAAATCTACCCCCCTTACAAGAATCTCGTCCCGAGATTCCCGAAGGAGAAGAAAGAAGGAACACCGGTTTTGAACGATCTTCTTGAACCTTACGGTTCTCTTCCTGAAGAGGTTGATCCATAGCACTTGCGAAGATTCTTCAGCGGCTACACCTTAGGTGAGAGGGAAACTCTTAAGATTTGATCTTCACGAAGATCGAGTATCTCATGGTTACCTCAGGACAAGAATGTTCGTAACAAACTTTTGAGTTAACGTACATGAAACACATCAAGGTAACAGAGTGAATAGGGGAAGGTTTCAAGTTTGCGGACGAGTGATTTTTGAAAGGATTTAGAATATGAGCTTCGCACAAGACTTTAAATCCTTTTGGAAAAGAAAGTTTGAACAAATTTTGACATCGAGGTTTCTTTAAACAGATTACCAAAATGGAAAGGATTGTCTTGGATACCAAAACATAATATCCACATACGAGGGAGAACACGAGAAAACACTGTAATTCGTGCGTCAGAGAAAATTTTGATACAAGATCATGTTCACTCTTCAGAGTGGACACGAAAGATGAGGGAACTTTCATTCCGTTAAAGTTTGTCGAAAACTTGGTCAAAGATCGGGATGTTACTTCACAACGGAGGATGAGTAACCAAAGGATGTTGTAACACCGTAATGAAGGAGAACTTCTTGGTCACACCATAAGGATGGTTGTCACATCCCAAATTTGGAATACCTGATAACACAGTTGTTTTGCTAATTGCTTGACAATTAAACTTTGGTTGTGTTTGTTTAAGTGCAACTAAACCAACTAATTATATAAACTTACATGGCTAAGAAATGGAAAGCAAACTTAAAAAGATAGCAAAGCAGTAAACTAAAAATATTCAACATATTGTTCCAATGACCTTGGTAATAGTTTCTAAAGTAAATATTGATCAAAGAGTTTTCCAAAAACTATCTTATGAATCTCATACTTGTTGAATATTATTCCAAGTTCTAAATTAAGAAAGAGGAAACACTAAATAAATTTCCCTAAAAGATTATCAGAAAAAGAGGCATTCTTAGATGCTTCACCAAAATCTTATCAAATGTTTTTCCAACCTTGCAAGCTTAAAAACAAAAGTATTGGAGAGCATTTACTTGTTATCTCTAGTCATATAAATATTTTGGCAAAGCATTGCTAAAGAAAAGCCAAGTGCTTTATTAAATAGAATTTCCAATATTTCCAGAAACAGAAAACTAAAACGAGTTACTATTGGAAACTTTCTTCAAATGATTTGAAATTCATACCATTGCTTCCTTATATAAAATAAGGAACACACACAAGAGGAGACCAAAACTTGAATCCATTAAATTCCTGAAAACATGATTTTTCTCCACAGCAACATTTGGAATTTTGAACAAGTTTGTTCTACAAAAATTTTCAAAATGCCATGAAATTAATACCACATGCTCCATATCATAATTAAGGATGAAAACCAAAAGGGAACAAGTTTTTGAGTAATTTAAGTTGCCAAAAACCCCTGTTTTCTTGACAGCACCTTTTAGAAATTTGAACAAGTTTGTTCTATGAAGTAACTCAAAATTACTTGAATTTTCTAGCACATAAGGAACACATCAAATAAGGAATGTGTGCCAAAAATTATCATTTTTGGAAGCTCCTAAGTAGGTTAATAAATTCAATGTCCATTTATGTAAGAATTCAAATTTGAACAACTTTGAATTATCAAGTTTCTCTAATTGAGCCAATTTTCACATATGTTGTACAAATCAACTAATAAGAATTTTGGGCAAAAGGAATTTAATTTTAGACATTGTTTGCTTAGTGAAAACATCATTTTTCAGAAAGGATAGGGACCTATGTGTAAATTGGCAGGGACCTAGATGTAATCCCAGTCACCCATCTTCTTCAACCTAGCTCTCTGTAGCAGCAGTGCCCTAGCCATGGCTTCGAAGGGAAGGAATCATTGAGGATAAAGAGGCCCCCCATGTGCGTGTGTCTGCCCACATGCCCCCCCTCTCACCCCCCCACGAGCTCTCCCTCTCTCTCACTGTGCAAACCCCCAAATCGGAACCCTAGCTGTTAAGCTCGCCGTCGTTGCGGCCGATTCCGAGCTCGCCGCTGCTCTCCGTTGACGCCATCAGATCCGCCTCGTCGTGGTGGTCCTCCCTGCCGGAGGAATCGAGCCGGAAGGGCTCGAGGTGGCCGCGCCATCCTCGTTCTTCTTCGGCCCCGACGGACTCCGGCGACGAATCCCGGCCGCCATGACCCTCCTCCGTCCTCTCCGAGCCACCCTGCGTGTCTAGGGTAAGGAGGCGGACCCCCGCCGTGCTTTTTTCCCCTCCCTCTCGTTCTGAATCGCCGCCGAGCCGTGCTCACCGTCCGGCCGCCGCGGGCCGCCGTCGCCGACTGCCTTCCGGCGTCTCCCTGGAAGCGAGTTGCCCCTAGGGTAGTTCCCCTCGTCTCAAGCAACGCGTAGATGCCCTCATTTTGCGAAACCGTGCACGGATGCATCGATTGCGAGCTCGCCGGAAACATTCCCGCCGGCGGGATGACGTCGTGGTGACGCAGTGCTGGCGTCATGCCTCCCTTGACCCCGCGCTGCGTGAGAGTCAAACTGGCCCGTGGGGCCGCGCACCTGCCGCGTGGCTGCCGCGTGGGCGCTGGCCCGCTGGTCAGCGTCTAAGGGTAGATCTGCCCGCGGTAACAGCAGATCTGGCCTGCCCGTTTGTAGATCTGGCCCAGCAGTAGTTCTTTTCCATTTATTTTTGACAGAAAAGTACATGATTGATTTTGGCTCTAAAAACCTACCTAAAAGACGAATTTGACCAAACCAAAATTCACAGATGTAAAGCAACTAAATCTAAACCACCCCCAACTTGTAGATCTACATTTGGATAGATAGTTTTGAAATGAAATATGATTTGGCAACAGGTACCAGAAACACCAAAATGAGCACCATTTTAAATCCACAACTCAGCATGAAGTGAGGCAAATTGCATTGGAAAGCCCTTGAAATTTCATAACAGGAGAAGTTAACCTTGCTTCCAAATTCCTAATATTTTTGAAATGGCATGCATATTGGTAAAACACCAGAGAGCACTTTGGTGATTTTTATAAAATTATTAAAGATGAATTTTGATGCAAACTCAATGGGATGGTCTTTTACATGTTTAGGGATATCCAAACCTAGAAGGGTTTAATTTGTAGAGCATCCTAGGAAATTTGGTGGACAGATCTTTAAATTGCTTGTTTCTGCCATTTTGGCATTTTAGCTATTTAAATTGTGTGAGAATATTTTTGTGTTGCAATATTGTTTTCTAGAATGTATAAGATGTGTGAACTTGTTTTCTAAGTGCTACTTTGCTATTTTAGCATGTTATAATGTGTGGACTTGAGTGGAGAAGAAATAGAATTTTTGTTAATAGCATATGTTTTATCTCTAGTTAATATTTGCATAGCATTTTTGGGTGTTAACTTTATGTGCAAACACTTGGATTTGTTGATTGAATCCAGTACCATGTTGGTACTTATATTGTGTTGTTATCACCTCTTCTAGCTTGCATTTGAATTGGTAGAAAAGCATGAGTAGCTTTGTCATGACTATGAGAATGTTATGGAAAAATTCCCTCATGTGTGGAATTTTTGACATAAACAATTGTGGTTGTGTAGCCACATATTTTTGTGTTGTATTCATAGGACCAGTAGCATTTTGGTTTTGTTTTTATGATTACTTGACCCCTAAAGTTTTCACATGTGTGAAAACAATATCATGAGTAGCATTACCTTGCTTATTTTTGCACCCTATTATTTTCTACTAGCATGGTTATTGCACTAGGTGCTAGTTTAGTCTTTTGCTAATTTTCGTCAAGTATGACCAGAGGCATTGTGACCTCTTAATGCTTTGTTATGCTAGTGGAACACCCACTGTTTTCATTGCATTTTTGGTGGAAACATTATTTCCCCCACACTAGATGTATTCCTTTTATATAGTTTCATAACTAATGAGTGCCTAGTATTTTTGCTTTGGGAATTTAGGTGCTAAACAAAAATGGGTATGCTTCTGGTTGTAAGTGGTTGTAATCATGTGTGGCTTGATAGGAAAAATCCATCTTTGGAGTGTTGTTTGATTCCTCTAGTAATGCCCCTTTTATTACCACTAGTATATAGGAGTTGCCCTGCAAATTGATGCATTGTTTTGCTAAATGAGATATTTTTGTTATAGCAAGTATAGATGTTTTTCACTCCTATTTTTATGACATGGACCCTCTGGTTGTATTTCAATTACTTGATTGAAATACATCCATTGATTCTTCATGTTTTAGTAGTACTAGTTTCCTTAGCAGTTTTTGTATTGAATTATTTTTCCTACCAACTTGTGTTTGGTAGATATTTGTGTATCCTTGCATGAGGACATGTTTTCATTTTCCATTATGATAACATGGTTCCTTGTTTTCATTTTAGTACTTTACTTGTTATGCATGCTTGCATAGCAAACTTTTAGTAGAAAACATGTCTATAGGATTCCTCCTTTTTAGTCATTGTTTCTATTGTTCTCACTATGAGAATTGTGTGTTTTGTGATGAGTCTATTACCTTGTTACACTTGTGTAGGCTCACTGATTTGTACAAGTAACTTTTGCAAATCATGTGCCTTATTTATTCTTGATGTGAATTTAGGCTTAGCAGATTAGCTACCTTGTTCTTTTTGTTGTGTGGTTGATAGACCCATTGCCATGATTATTATTGTGCATGTTTTATATACTCTTAGTAGTCTCACCCTTGTGAAACTAAGTGTATTTTGGGTTTATTAATATCTTGGTATGAGAGTGGCACACCCACTGAATCCATGATATTGAGGTTGTGAGATATGTTCCTCCAACCTTGAGTTGTCTTATGAATTGGCATTTCTGCCAAGTGTGTTTGTTTGATTGTTTGCCTCAATTAATAATTGTGTGATTGGTTATTATTAGATTTCCTTGCTGTATGTATTGTTATGTATGGTTGCTTGCCTTGATTGGTTCTGAATGTGTGTCCTTTATTCTCTTTACGACGTTAGAAAACGAAGAGGAAGGAAGTGTCGTGAAGCTCTGTTTCAAGTTCCAGTCACTCCAAAACCAGGGACACAAGGAGATACCAGGCAAGCCATCCTGATGCTTGCTGATACAATACTTATCATTATCTATCATGCATGTTTTACCTCTGAAGTTTTACAAAAACTTGATTATCAAAACTATTTTTGATGTGGAATTTACTACTATACTATATTATAGGTTACTATCATGCCAGTAGTTAAACTTGGTAATACCAAGCCCATAAGCCACCATATGGTATTTATTACCATCAAATATACTAGTCCCTAAGGGGGCACCCTAAAATTGTGATTCTACAAAACAAAGGCTTTACGGAAAAACCGGGAGAAAAGGCGGATCCTTGTTCTCCGGAGGAATGTGGAAGTGGTCGTTTTTGAGAAAGTGGTGTTTTCAAAAATGACACATAACCTAGTCTTCACCGGACAACCTTTACCGTACTTCCACCCTACCCCAACATGGGCACGGGGCTTAACTGGAAGTTTGTCCTTGTTAGTGTGTGTTCTATCTCAAACACTATAAGGGACGGAATCCCTTGAACCGAATTGTTGTCAAGAGTTGAGACATAAAAAGTGTGGGATTAATTTTCCCTCCGGTCGCATCAGTTGAGGCATCCTGGCTGGCAGGGATTAGCTCGGTGCCGGGGGTGACCGGTAAAACTCAACTGAGAGATAGACACATTCTAGCTTGAACATAGTGGATGGTTTTGATCATATACCTGATGTTTACATACTGTTGTTACAGTCCGTGATTGTTCACGGGAGGTGTACTGGATCTGGTGGATGTGTACACCTCTGCAGAGTACAACTTTTTCGAAGAAGCCGCGTCCTCGGATATGGACAGTTGAATGGCCATGTAGCTAGCATTGTGTCAATGTTTTCAAAAGAGAAAGTTTTTGAAAAGGAATTTTTGGAAAGGAAGTGTTGAACTTGTGAAGTTCGGAAAGGAAGGAAAACGTATACCGTGGAGGTATCGTCGATGATGAAAAGCCAGATGTTGTTATACAAAACAAAATGTTTTGCAAAGAAAACCTTTTCTACTCTACGCAAGAATTTTGGAAACTGATTCCAAGAAGTTTTGCAAAGAGAAAATATTCTTTAACAAAACTTTACAAAACCTCTTGTACATGCGATATCTACAAGAGAAATAAAACTATATTATTTTTCTTCTGAAGTATCTTCTTCAACGAAGATACAGATAAACTTGACTGCAACTGTGGTGTCATCATACATGAACACCATTGGTAGTGAACCCTATTTATAGCTTACCTATTCCACCATATAAGCATATTTGCATGTTGGTAAGTGACATGATGGATGTCTTGCTGAGTACATTCAAATGTACTCATTATGGTTTTGCCCCTGGTATCTACTTGCCAGACTTTGAGAAGGAGCCTACGAAGGAGATCTATGAAGAGAAGTACGGAGTTGACGGCTTTGCGAACTAGGATCGTCTCCGGGTCAGCAGCCTGTAGGTTAAGGCGTGACTTGGGCTCAACTACGTTGTGTTTTATTTGTCTTCCGCTGTGTTTGTTAAGTTGCCTGCCCTTGGCAGTTGCTTTAAACTTGATCATGTGATCATTTATGTAATACCTTTGTGTATTCGTGTAATGGATGATGTATTTCTGTGTGCCAACTGTGTATGTTGTTCACGACTGATCTTTCTGGGATCGTGAATGTATGCATACGTAGGGTTTCAGACTGCCGGTCTGGGGTCCTTACAATGGTTAACCAACGAGGATTGAAACACCAGAAGGAATAGGGAATCTCTTTCCTATTGTGGATTTAACCGTAGCAATACATTTACCACATGGTTAAGACCTCGTGGCTGAAGTGACTGACAAATTCACATAATGTGTGAGATGAACAGAACTTCAGGTACAAACAACTTAAAAAAAGGAAATTGATCATGGCGGTTACAAAACCCCAAGAGATGTTCTCGTGATGAACTTGTTTCCACTAGAACAAAGGTTTTGGAGTTTCAACGAAGAGATATTGGAAGAATCAACTTCCAGGTTCTGCTGGATGTTCTAGATACCGACAGCAGGCTCATGACAAGCCTTCTATAGGTCATCAAGTGAATGTAGAATTCCGGTTTAGAAGAACGGGGTGGAAAACTTGTTGAGAACGAGCCACACAAGAATTCTTACGGAAAGTGGTTGTTCTTATGGATTCAAAGGATTACGGAGTTAGGCCTTCCGGCTAATTGTGTCAACCAGAACATCAACCATGTCGGATTCTGAAAATACCTATTTCGAAACCCTTGAGGAAACACCAACCATCATTGTTGCTTGAGATTCAGCTCTGGTTAGTGGGTTGATAACTTAAGACTCAACGTATATATGATCAGAGAGTTTGCACCGGTTGTCAACGAGATACATTTACTAGATTCTCAAGATATGGACTACGATGTCAAGCTGAAGAAGATGAGCAGGATTACGTAACTCATGTATTAGCAACTTGCAAAAGACGTTTGCACCTACATGGTTTAGTTGCAACAAAACACATCGGAGTCCTTGTGGGAAAGATGATAACAAAGATCGCGAAGATCCTGGACTTCTTCTCTCAAGGAAAATCAGTCAGTGATTTAGCGTGGATGCAAACTTCTTCAAGGAATGGAGGCAACAACCAACCATCTGAAGAATAGTCCACACATACATGACCGTCTTGAAGTTATTCCTGAAGGAACAAGAAAACTCTACTCGGATCCACGGCGACAACTTTCACCATAATCACATGAACCGGAGTAGGTTACTTCGAACACCCAGAACACAAACTTCGTGATGACACAAAGATGTTTCTCGGAAGTTTCCAACATTGTTGCCATTTGTTCAGCATGAGCCTCTCGCAACTTGGGGAAAATAGGAATGTCGTCGTTGGGTTCAACAACACCCTTATCAAAATACTCCAAGAAGAGGGACCCATATGATATATGAACAAGGCTAAATATTGGTCATACTAAAGAATATGAAGGTGTACTCGGGCACAACACCATGAGTGGGAACACCATCAAGGTAGTCCTTGGATCTTTTCTCGATTTCACGATAGCCCAAATCAAATCAAGGGTAGAGTGATAGCATTTCCGCAAAGGAGGTACTATTCTGCTTCAACACGAGGAAAACTAGACATCCCTTATCAAAGGATCAAGTTATGCGGAGCTTTTGCCTTTCAACTCTCCAAGTTGTTGTTTTAAGCTCAACCAACTAGTCCAGGATATCCAGCTTAGTTTTCTTGGAGAAAGGAGTAGTTCAAAGTACCCCTTGTTTAGACATCACGGTCAGGTGACAAACCTGGTGATACCTCTAGAAAGACAACTAAAATACCTCAACCTACCAGTATGTCTCGAAGTTTGGAAGGATTTTTTTATTTTCAAAGCAACCGATATGGTCTTGAGAGCTTCGGCATGAACCTAACTCTTTGAACATGAGTGTCCACCGACATGAGCGGATTTGGTAACACAGTCAACTTTAAGCAGAGGTCGGGTGACCAATAGTGCTAAGAAGGATACATATGTTTCTTAGACTTTCCAAAGCAATAAGAATTGCTAGGAATAGCTGACACACATGTCGATGAACAGACCCATCATTATCAAGCATTCAAGCTTGGAGGAAGGGGAGTGAAGATGTGTGAGAGCATCACTTCATCATTGAGGCCATGAAACGTAACACAGTCTCATGATATAAAAGAGTGTGATACTCGAAGGTAGAACAGAACAGAATCTAATGAAACTTCTTTATTCTGTGGATTACAAAACTTTGACCTGGTCCTTAAGATGAACGAGGTTCTGCAGTTTGTTTCTCCTATCATCCCAAGGTGGAATGCTTTGACGGAAAACAAGAGCAAACGCATTGGAAGAATCCAACACCATATGTAACTTGGTTTCCAAACAACGGACGGAGTTCGGAAAGCAACTAGAAGATAGGAACATGCTTAGGAGAATTCCTAAGATCATGTTGGTTGCACGGGGTAATACTTATTTGTAAAACCCATGCTAAAGGATTGGTATAGCTGAGTTAAGAACAAAGATATGAGAATCATAAAGAACACTCTTGTCGTGATCCCTTTTTGGTTCCAAAGGAAAGCCTATGGCTATGAGAGTTGGAATTGCCTAGCCATCCTGAGGTAGAACAGATTTCTCAGGATCCAAAGAAACAGAACTTGGGTTAAAGGTCAGCATCTTGTACTGATAGCGTGAGCATTACATGGTTAAGAAACCACATGACTCAACTCACCACAATTCAGCACATTCCGGGACCTTCGGTTCAAGTCCAAGGTTGAAAACTCAACGAAAGGAGTAACTACTATGCAAGTGCCTTAGGACACTACCAGTAGCAATCACGAGGTGACTTTCAAAAGCCAAACATAACTCCAGAAGAACTTGAGCAGAGGATAACAGATACATTCGAGATGAAAAGCACATCTCGAGGTTCAGGATTTAAGACTTTGGAACATGAGTATGTGGAACCCACACAACTCTGAGGTATTAGGATGGAAAGGAAATCTGCCATTTGAAACGAGAGATAACGGAATAAGGAACACACACGACTCTAGAAACTGAGCACTAGGTCAACTTGGTTAAAAGACGTCCTTGCCGAAGAAGGCACCTAGGTTTTGAATGACTAGAAAAGATAGCAAAACCTTTTCAAATCAAAACAGTTAAGGTGACCCAGACTTAGAGCGATACCGGATACGGAGTAAAAAGAATCCTAAGAAGGTTTTTCACAATCATTTGGAGTTTCAAAATAGTTTTCATAAACTCTAGACTCAACATCGACCAAGCAGTAAGGTTTTCCTACAGGCAGTCCTGCTCTGATACCAAGACCTGTCACGACCCCGAACCCAGAGATATACATACTGTTATGTGCTCCTAGCCATGGACTCACAAGGGCTTCAGGGTTACCAGCCCTGGCCGCAATAAACAACGGCAGGCAGACTGGATTCATCGGCACGTAGTCCGGATCCCCAGTCTACTACTCCTTGTACCCATGCTAGTCATAACCAACTATGCATATCAAAGCGTCCACGAATCGAATGAAACTGAAGGAAACGGGACCAAAGCTATACAGAGATGATATGTGTCCAGAAAGTGCAACAACAATCGAGGGTTACTGGGGTTACCTCGCCCAGGCCGATCACACGACAGGCGGGCTCGGAAATGGATCATCGGCTCCACAACCCCTCGACTGCGACAACTATGCAGGCATAGCCAAAACTGTATAACAATGAGCTCGAAACCAACAACCGATCAAAGTAGTACTCTAGACATGAAACTTGTATTAAACAGATGTTACTAGAGTATAGCTTACAAACAGAGGTCACACGACCCAACATTACATCAGACAACGGAAGGCAAATTATGTCGCTAATCAACAAGAACCAAAAAGGCCTAAGAGGCCGCAACATAAGGCGACGTCCCAGCCCATAGATTCCAGGCTGCTACCTGGGAACCCCAAACTACTCGTCGATGTCCATGTTGATTCACCACTGAAGTGAGGAACTCCACCTGAACCAAATTAAGCAAACCTGAGTACGGGAGGTACTCAACAAGACTTAGTTACCCTATTATATATCTGCTATCTTCAGAAAAGGGTTTCATGAAGGCTCATTTGCGTAAAGCAATCTTTGTTTTCCAGATTGAGGAAGGAATAGCACGTCTCATAGAATATTTTGAAAACAGATGAGAAAGCTACTCAACTACTGAGATCATCATCTTCTTATATTCCACCAAGTAGTTCTCATTCCCAGACTATCTCATGATACAAGGATCACCCCTCTCGGCATCTACGAGGAGGCACCCTTCAATCATGGTTAACAAGTTTTAGTCATTCCGTTGAAGTTATATATGATCACAGAATCCGTTGCCAAGTCGTCCGTAACCGTGGACACGGCTTCTCGAGGAGATTTATCCCTGCAGGGGGTACACTTTACCCACACGTACCATCCGACTCTTAACGCCACATGTACGCTCGTCCATGGAGCGCGGCAGAGGGTGGCTGGCCACGACCTTTACCTTGCTCGACCCTATCCATGAGTCAACCCAAATAGGGCCACCCCGTCAACAGGGAGTTGGCCACCTCCCGACGGCACCTGTTCTGTGAGTCGGGAACAAGATCCGTGTACGTCCATCACTTGTCCCGGTCATGCCCTAAGTTTTCTCCAAATCATTTTCTGACTCACACGCAGATGGAAAGATAAAACTACAAGACTCATGGACGTGGCCAAACAAGTTAGTTGGTCGAGCGCGGTCTGTTAGGCCCCACGTGTGGTTGCACGCTCAGTCTTGGCTTCGAAGGTGAGAACTCACTCCTAGGGGCATGAACAGGACAAAACGCCACAACCCATTGTGGCCTCACATCCATGTCGTTATTCAGTCAAGTTATTAAAGGTAACTCAAATCATAACAACCTGACAAAGTAGATTCACGCATTTGAACAGATTCATCAACCGGATGGATCAGATCACAACTAGGCATGGCTAAGCAAGACCCACATGGTTTAGCGGAGCGCGCACAAACAATCCTATAGCTGCTAGGAGCAGTGGATCAGGATATCTAGGTTATGCAGTATATAGGAGAACTCTATCTACTCACACTAAATAGTTTGGAACCGAATGCAAAGTACGAGATTCAAAACGCTTTGAAACCATATATGAGCAGATAAGAGGTTATGCCTGCCTTGGTTATAAGAAAACCAGATAAAGTCTTCAGGAATAAGACCTTGACTTGTCGGTTAGGATCAAGTATTCGCCATTGGATTGCTGGCCTTCTCTTCGGAGTCACGTTCTACCGAGGGGGAACAAACACCGAAACAAGAAGAACACAATCAACACATGGCATCAATGCAATGCACAATATGTATGCATGAGCAAGTTAATGCACTGAGATAAAGCCCTAAGAATGATTGTTGGGTTGCTAGGGTTCATATGTCAGTTAGGCATTTTTACTGAAATTTGCCCGAAATGGACCCTGGGGGAGGGGCAATTCGAACGATATTGAAAGTGAGTACCATTTTAAAAGCTCAAATGGGTTTGAAAACATCATAATTAGGTTGTACTTGTCATTTTGAGCAATTTGGTATATAACTTTTAATTTTCTAATTTTATTGAATAAAAACTTATTTTTCTATTTTTAAAAGAATTAAATAACATTAAATAAAGGCCATTTTTCAACTTTCTCAAACATGATTGAAAATGACATATTTGGGTAGCTTACATTTTTCTGAACATTACCATACCTTCCTTTTATTTTTCTGACTTATATTTTGGGAGATATTAACTAAACAATTTAATTCATTTTCTGGAATTTTCCTCAAATAGATAAAAAGGGAAATATTATGTCAGGATGACATCATCCCTGCATCAGCAATGGCCACGGGAGCTATGTTGCGGAAGAAACTGATCAATCCTTCGCGAATTGGTTCAAACAAAACACACCACGACGGAGAGGATATCGAAGGGGGTTGAGGGGTACCATCCGGTGACCAAATGGTCGCCGGAATGCTCACCGGCGGCGAGGAACCACGGCGGCGGAGGGAGGTGCACGGTGACGGGCCAAAGCAGAGGTGTAGGGAGGAAGCAGAGAACACTGGCGTGCTCAGGAGCTCACCAGGAACAAGCGGAGGGGTCGGGGAAGGCAGAGGAGGCCGGAGTCGCCGGCGGCAAGCTCGGGAACCGGCGGCCATGGCGAACGGCAATCGACGGAATTCATCCGTCTCCGGCCTTCTCAGCGGCTCTGCGGGCTTGAGGACGAAGAAGGGACCACGGCGGAGCTGTAGGGACGGACGGTGGGCCTCGGGGTGGTCCACATCGACGGCGATTCGACGGCGGCCGGAGGTACAGTAGAGCTAGGGTTTGGTTCGTTATTCAGCAGAGAGGCAGAGCGAGAGGAAGCTTCCTGGGGAGTTGTTGCGGGTTGAGGTCGATCCACACGTCTCCAGGGGGTCCTCATCCCCTCGCAACTGGGAGAAGGAGGTGGCAGCGGCCACCTCACCATCGTCCTTGTCCTTCTGGCCAGAGCTAGAAGAAAGGAAAAAAGAAAACGGAATTGCGAAAACCCCCTGAAGTTTCTGAAAACTGCAACTTAGCCCTTCTACTTATAGAAACAACAAGAATTTGAAAGATTGGGGGTCCTTTTTGTGAACAGAAAATTTGGCAAAAATAAGTTTTGGAAAGCTCATCAAATTCCAACCAAAACATGTTTTGTTTTGGTGTAACTGAAATATTTTTCAATGCAAGATTTTAGAACCCATTTTAAGTACTTTTTGTGGGATTTTCTCAAACCATTTAAATTCACAATTTAAATTGGTTGAAACATGATTCAATTTTATTGATTCATGTATGTATGAGATGAACACAACACCACACCCTATTTTAGCAAAATTTGGGATGTTACAGGTGTGGAGATCCATGATGACTCCTATATATTCAACAATGAATCTTGTGATTGTGTCAACCATAAACGTCGTAACTAATTCCCTTTGTCTCGCGATATTTTACTTGTCCGAGATCCGGCCATCACTATCAACCATACCTTGTTCGATCTAGTTACCGACATGTAATCCTTTACTCGTTCCTTGATATGACATCCCTGTGACCTAATAACGTGCTTGTAAGCGGTGTCGATGTGATATCACCAAGATGGCCCAGAGTATATCTCTCCGTCATTTTGGATGGACAAATCCCACTCTTGATCCATGACCCTCAGTTGACACTTTCTGAATACCTAACTCCATCTTTCTAGTCACCCTGTTTCGATGTGACGTTTGATGTATCCAAAGCACCGTTCTAGTATTAGTGATTGACATGATCACATGGTCTAATGAATAAGGTCACTTCGTATGTAAGATATAACAATATTAACTAAATGACTTGATTGTATTGTTATACTTAGTTTGGGTATATTTTCATCACATCACTCCTAATGACATGACCCCGTTATTAACAACATCCAATGTTCATGATCAGGAAATCTTGATCATCAGTTAATCAACGAGCTAGTTAAACTAGAGGTGTTACTAGGAACCATTGTTTGTTTATTAAACGCACATGTATCAATGTTTCCGGTTAATAAAATTATAGCATGAGAAATAAACATTCATCACGAACAAGGAATAAGATAACCACTTTATTATTGCGTCTTGGGCATATTCCCTTCAAGAAGATCCTCATGAGATCTTGTGAGCTTTTCATGAGTTTCTTCCAATTTCACATAATTACTAGTTAGCAACTCAAGTTGAGTCTGTAGCTCAACATTCTCCTTTAACATGGATGTTTCACAAGAAATAGAGTTAGTAGCACAAGCATTATCAATTTTATATTTGAGGTCACTAGCATAAGAAAGATCAAGATATTTTCTTAGTTTAGAAAAAAATAAACTATAAGTTTCCTCATGTCTCAAATGAGTTTCCTTAAGAGTCCTTTTACGCTCTTGCTCTTCCTCAAGAGAATTACAAAGACCCTCAATCTCATAGGAATAATCAACCGCATGACCTAACATTTTCCCAATGGTGATCTCATGCTCATCAATAACTTTCGTGATCTCAATAGCAATAGTTATGATGTCACATCCCAGTTTTTGGATTCTTGGACTGTGCTCAAGAAGACAAATATTAGGGCCAACAAATTATTCTCATAACAACATGATTGTTTGGACTAACATATGTTTATGATCTAAAACATATTTGCAACACAAGTTTTGTTTCTGGATAAAATCTATACCAAATGTTTCTGAAAACATTCCTATTAATTTTCCCTGATGTTTCTTATTATTACTTGAGTGGATTTTATTCTAAGACTTGGATTATTATTGTTTGCAACTTAAAACAAACTTTTAACTTTGTTGGATCCAATAAAACAAGTTTCCAAAATGATCTATGAAAGTTTTCTTTTAACTTTCCTATAGAAAACAATCTCTGAAAAATAATCCAAGTACCTGTTTTCTACCATTGTTTTCACCAAGCAATCACTTTGGACTTGGTAAAAATACTAAAACTGTGAAATAAAACCTGGAAAATTTCGTGGACCCTAAGATATAAAATCTAAACCATAAAAAAATTTGCAGATCCATATTTGGACCAATATTTTGGGCACAAGAACTGTTTTGCCCCAGACTGTCGGTGAGAATCATTTGAACATAACTTTTAAAATATGTAACCAAATTGAACAAACTAAAATGTTCTGGATAGGTATTGAAAATATGTATCCAATGCAGTTGACCTCACATCAAGGTGAGTTATAGAATGAAAATGTCATCCAGATTACTAAAATACCAGTAGGCTCTTCTATGATTTTTATAAGGAGTTTAAAAATGATTTTTGGAGCAAATCCAATTGGATGAGTTTGGTATTGACTAGATCTATCTTATCCTAGCTTAGATTAATTTTTGAAGCTCTAGATTATTTTTGGTAGACAGATCTAGAAACAGCGGCTTTTCTATTTTTGTTTTGGAATGTGTTCTTGTTTGAAATAAATTGTGTTGTTGATTTAATCTTGCTTCCTAGCATGTATAAAGTTGTTAGGACTTGTTATTAAGTTGTTTTATTACAGTAAATCTACCTTAGAAAGTGTGTGCATGTTTGGAAACTGAAATAAAAATGAAATAGCATTTGTTACCTTCTAGTTTTATTATTTGGAATTATTGTGAGAGCTAGATATTTGTGTGCTTACTTTAATAAATTTTGTGCTATGTTTGCTATAGATCCGGTACCATTTTGGTACTGTTATTTTTATGCTTTTGTCTCTGATAGCTTGCATGTATTTTTATAGTGAAGCATGTGTAGGTTTTGTTATTCTTATGCTCTAGTCTTGTTTCACTAAGATTAAATAGCCTTAGGTTATATATCTTGTATGCAAAGTTTTTCATGGATAACCATAGGCTTAGTACCTCTTTTGCCTTGGTATTAGTGGGCCCATAACCCACTAGTTCCATTGCATCTTGGTTGAGGATGAAAATCCCCAACCATGCACATGTGTGAAAATAACTTTTTTTAAATTATATGATTGATTGCTATTTTCCACCATGGAAAATATATTTGTTTATTTTCACTTATGCAAGTGAGGAGTTTATTTCTTATCATCATATACTAGTATGTTAGATCTTATCCATTTGTTAGCATAATGTTCCTTAGGAGTATCATGTTATGAAATGATTCACTATTGAGTGCTCAATTAAATTGTTTGCAAATAAACTAAATTCCTTGTGATTGATAGATTGTTTGTGAATGATTTTAAGTTGAGTGTTTGGATTTTTTAAAAAGGTTTAGGTAACTTTCCATTGAATGCATAGCTACTGTTTGTGTAGCATATACCATGCTCACTTGTTAGTAAATAATTAGGAAGGATATAAATTGCTAGAATTAATGTATGCTTGCCTAATAGTTGTTTCCTAGAAGTATCTTTGATTGTTTGTGCTTACTAGAATTTGCAAGTTTTGTGTACTGTTATTAGGTACCTTCATGATCATGACTTGCTTGTTTAGAGTTAAGCATCATAGTAGCATTGTTTGCTTCTCTAGTGATGAACTAGTGTCACCACTAGAAATTGTGGTTATCTCTAGTATTGTCATTTTTATTTTCATAAGTGTATGAGTTATTATAGCATATTCATGAAGTTATTACTTCTGTTATGATGCCATGAATTATTTAGTTGCATGTGCTATAGTTATAGAATATAATTATCTCTTATAGCATGCTTGTGTAAATTTCCCATACTAGTATGCTAAAGGCAGTCTTATTTGTATGCTTGTTTGATAGGAATATTATCTTAAGTGAAGATTGTGTTTTAGATTATTTTCATGACTTGCTATCTTTGTTTTTAGCTACTGGTTGTTTGTTAAGTTTTCATGATTGATGGATTCCATAACTTCAATTAAAACATTAATGTAGTAAATAAATAGTCTATTCATCTTTGGTGTGTTTACCTGTTGTGTGGAAATTGTCTGAGTGTGTACCTTAGCTTGAGTGTCATATTTGTGTTTATTGTTGTGCTAGTGTTGTTTTTGTGCTTAAGAGTATCTTATGAAACTAAAACATCCAACTAAAAACATGAACACATTAAGTGATAGTTGCTTGTGGTGAGTAATACCCACTGCCATGGGTATTGTTCTGTCTGTTTGTTTTACCTTAGCAACCTAACCTTTTGGACCCACAAGCTATATTCTTAGCTTTATATATACCTTGTTATGAGAGTGGTACACCACCCCATATATGGTATGTAAGATGTGGGATACGGTTTTCTAAACCATACATGTTGCCAGACGATAGTTTTGGGCCATGAGAGTTATGTGAGATAGTTTTCGCGATATCGTTTCGAGAGAACTCGTGAGTGAACATTTGTTGCTGTATGTGTTGTTTAGCTTAGTTGTTTGCCTTTTAGACCTGAGTGTGTGTCTTTTATTCTTTTACGACGCTAGAAAACGAAGAAGAAGAAGAAGAAGAGGAAGAAGCAGTTGTGGAGCTGTGCGTCAAGTTCAAGTTGCTTCAAGGCCAGGGACATTAAGAGACTTGAGGCAAGCCATCCTGATGCTTGGTGATATTACACTTATCATTATCTATCATGCATGTTTACTTCTGAAAAGTTTTACAAAACTTTGATTTCCAAAAGTAAAGTAATTCTGAAGTGAGTATCACTTCTATTAATATTATATATTATTATGCCATTAGTTAATACTTGGTGTTACCAAGCCCATAAGCCACCATGGGGTATTTATTACCATCACAAATACTAGTCCCTAAGTGGACACCCTAAAATTGTGTTTTTACAAAACAAAGGCTTTACGGAAAAACCCGGAGAAAAGGCGGATCCTTATTCTCCGGAGGAATGTGGAAGTGGTCATTTTTGGGAAGTTGGTGTTTTCAAAAATGACACATAACCTAGTCTTCCCCGGACAACCTTTACCGTACTTCCACCCTACCCCAACATGGGCACGGGGCTTAACTTGAAGTTTTTCCTTGTTAGTGTGTGTTCTATCTCAATCGCTATAAGGGACGTCGTACCCTTGAACCGAATGTCGTCAAAACTCCCAATGTTGAGACATGAAAAGTGTGGGATTAATTTTCCCTCCGGACGCAGCAGTTGGGGCTCCTGTCTTGGCGGGGATTAGCCCGGTGCCGGGGATGTGGACACTCGACTGAGAGATAGACATATACTAGCTTGAACATAGTGGATGGTTATGATCAGATACCTGATGTTTACATACTGTTGTTACAGTCCGTGGTTGTTCACGGTAGGTGTACTGTATCTGGTGGATGTGTACACCTCTGCAGAGTACAACTTTTTCGAAGAAGCCGCGTCCTCGGATATGGACAGTTGAATGGCCATGTAGCTAGTATTGTGTCAATGTTTTTAAGAAGGAAGTTTTTAAAAGGTGTTGAACTGGTGAAGTTCGAAAAGGAAGGAAAACTTGTACCGTGGAGGTACCGATGATGGAAAGCCAGAAGTTGTTGTACAAACTAAAAAGTTTTGCAAATAAAACTTTTCTACTCTAAGCAAGAATTCTGGAAACTGATTCCAAGAAGTTTTGCAAGAGAAAATTCCCTTTTAAACAAAAGTTTAACAAAACCTCTTGTACACGTGATATCTACAAGAAAAATAAAACTATATTATTTTCTTCTGAAGTATCTTCTTCATCGAAGATACATATTAACTTGACTGCAACTGTGGTGTCATCTTATATGAACTACATTGATAGTGAACCCTATTTATAGCCTACCTATTCCACCATATAAGCATACTTGCATATTTGGTAGGTTACATGATGGATGTCTTGCTGAGTACATTCAAATGTACTCATTATGGTTTCGCCCCTGGTATCTATTTGCTAGACTTTGAGAAGGAGTCTCAGAAGAAGGTCTATGAAGAGGAGTACGGAGCTGATGACTTTGCGAACTAGGATCGTCTCCGGGTCAGCAGCCTGTAGGTTAAGACGTGACTTGGGCTCAACCACGTTATGAGTGTGTTTAGTCTTCTGTTGTGTGTGTTGTGTGTTGCCCTGCGTGGTATCCGTTTAGGCTTGGTCAAGTGACCATGCCCCTTTTGTAAGTGTTTATGCAACCGTGTAATGGATATTGTATCTGTGTACCAACTTGATATGTTGTTCACGACTGAATTTCTGGGATCGTGAATGTATGCATATCGGGGGTGTCCTTGAACAGTGGTTTGAAGGGCGGACCCTACATATGATTTCTACGAAGTTAGAGCAAGCATTTTTATTTTTCCGAAGAGAACGATAGACAATTTCACCTTTCTTGTGAATGGAAGCAAAAATATCATTCTCATTATTAACATCGTCATCACTACTATCATCATGCGATATATTGGAGTTCAAAGTAGAAGATAAATTTGAACCCTTGGCCATAAGGAAAAATATTTATATGATGATGAACCATTACTTGAGGCACTAATCAAGTCCACATCTTGTTCCATAGAGAGTTGGGTTTCTTCTACAATGTTAGTAGCACAAGGACTAGAGGAAACTAAAACATTTTAATCACGGGAACAAGATAAATTAAGCATATCATCATGAGGTTAAGACAAGAAATGTCGGCATGATATGAAATGACTATAAACACAAGAAAGTAAATAATTTTTTGTGCAAGTTGTGTTTAAGTCCATAGATAAGCAATTGTAGTAAGATAGAGACGAAGTATCATCAAAAAAACTCTCACCATCGACATTACAAAAATTATCACTACTCACCATCTCAATAGTTTGTGGCTCAACACATGTTGGTGAAGTAGATGAAGTTGAGAACTCATAACGACCAGAGGTGGATGGAGAACAATCATCCTAAATAATTTTGGACACACCATATTTATCTTGAAGATTTTTACATAAACCACGAGAATTCTGAAGAGGCATGATTGACTTGATAACTACATGGCTCACACATTTGAAAACCACATTAGTAGCATGTGCATCGAGAGATAATTTGTTTTCTTCCTCTAAAGGTGGATTTTGGGGATCCTTTAGAGGAGAAAAACCAATCTCTACAAGTTGCTCTATATGTGGGTCCATAACCATAAAAATATTAAGCATGAAAATTTTCTAAACATTATACTTTGTGCTATCGGATATAAAGTGGGATCATGCACTAATTCACTAAACGACATCTTTACTTTCTAGGCGGTGAAGCCTGGCAATGAGATACCTTTCCCTGATACCAATTCAAAGTACAAGGATGCCGCCTAGGGGGGTTAAATAGGCGCTTTTAAATAATTATGTTTTAGGCTTTAATAAATGCAGAATAAAACTAGTGTTTAATTTGTCAAACAAAAAACCTAAACAAGCTAGGTTTACCTATGTGCACCAATAACTTATGCTAAGAAAGATATACACTATGAGATAGTAAGACATATGACTTCAAGCACGATGGCTATCAAAAAGGTAATGCATAAGTAACGAGCCTGGGTAAATAAATAACTGAAGCACAAGGAGTCACGATGTGATTCCCAAAGTTCCTTTACAAGGGAAGTAAGTCTTTGTTGGAGGGGTGTGGCACCGACAAGTCACTCCAACATACGGTTGTGCTCACCCTATTCTCCTTGATCTTCTCTGGTGAATGATATGCTCATTTCCACTATGAGGTCCTCTTGAAGGCGGTGAACAAACCTTACACTAGGTTGAAGATATCTCCATAACTTAATTGGAGGATGTCAATGAAGATCAATCTGAAACTTCTTGCAACAAGGTGGAAGCTCCAAAAACTAACCATCTAGGGTACACAATTCCCCCTAGAGTAACAAACTTCTCAAACTTTACTTACACGTATCACCGTGGAGAACTCAAAACGATGAACCTAATGCAATGGCAAGACCACACAAAGTGATCAAAGTTCTTCACTCTCAAATCCCACCAAATCAACTAATTCTATGGAGGAAGATGTTTGGATGAACAAAAAAATCAACAAATGAATACCAAGATCTTGATCTAATTGGTTCCCCTCACAAAGAGGAGGGGTTAATTAATTGGTAGAGTTGTAGATCTAGATCCCCTCTCCCTTTTTGCTTAAGTGGAAGAAAGAATCATTGGAGGGATGGGCATATAGCAAGCTCAATGAAGGTCAACAATGGGGGAGAGAGACATGACAAAGAGTTAGGGGTCAAGGGGGGAGAAGCCCCACATATATAGGACCCCAAAAGTGCAACCATTATGAGAAAAAATTGCACATCAGCGGTACTACCGCCACTTGTAGTGGTACTACCGCTCGTGCAACCAAGGGGTGTTTTGGCAGTAGTAACGGCTGTACTACGACCGAAGGTAAAAACTGTAGAACACCCCAAATGAAAACTTCGTTAACTTTTGCATCCGGACTCTGATTTCGTTGTTCTTGGGACATTGAAATCGCAACGACGGGCACTAAAAGAGTATGCTGAGAAACGCCATATCATAAAAAGGGAGGATAAAACCAAATGATGAAACGTTTGACCTACCTATAAGAGAACACTCGGTAAAACCTCCAACATCAAAAACGTAAAAAGTTCTTCATACGAAATATGTTTTTGATGAACCTGAGCTTGTCTTGAAAATCATGACAAGCTCTAAAACCACACATGGAGTAAAACCAAATAAGAACCAACAAATATTATGCCTATGATGCAAAGGTTTGAGCTCTCTACGAACGGTACAATCGAGTTAGTCATCCGAGATCCCCTATTGATAGAATGTTTATCTATCCTATAATTCGATCTCTCAACTAAAACCATGAGACTGATAAAATAGAAACTCTATCAAGATCATACATTTTCCTTGATAAATCCAGTTTATCTAGATGATGGCGGTCTTGATCATTTCAATTTCGACCACCTTTCTCGATTGCGCTGTGCTTGGAGAAGTCTTGTAAGTTGCTCCCCCATAAACTAATATGGGAGAGACTCTTTCATGTCCAACTTCACTTGACCATAATCACCATATTGATGGAAAGTCATGAACAAATTTGGAATGATTCCATGAGTAAGGAATTGGTCATCCTTGAATAGCAAAGGCAGTACCGCCTGTTCCTGTGGTACTACCTCTAGACCCTTTTCCTTCTTCTCTTCGAAAACCAGTAGCTCCGCACCACCAGTACTACTGCCCGAGGTGGTCGTACTCCTGCTGTTAGGAAACAGAGGAACCTTTTGGTGGTAGTAGCGGCGGTACTACCGCTGCTTTGGATGTGCATAGAAGGGCATAGTCCAGAAGCGGTACTACCGGTAGGAGTGCCGCCGCTAGAACCGCTGGTACCCAATAGAGGGGTTATTTGTCGGTACAACCACTAGTAGGAAAAACTAAATAGGGAAATTTTACTAGCAGCATTCTACCTAGCTCACACGCTCCGAAAAACTAGTGCTGGCGTGTTCTTTTTCTATTCACTTCCAGTAAAGTTTACCCTAAGCATGTAGAAATGACAACTCGCTGCCAGTACGTTCCGCCGAGCCATCTGGGCGTGGGACACCATATTAGAAGTGTGTTCCAATGGGTACATGGCTCCACTATTTTGCGTGCTAGGAGCGTATAACCGCCGGCACACGCTGCCAGTATTGTATGAGGTTATTTAGGGAAAACCAAGACCCGAGTACTCATTTTAGATTGATCCTTCCCGACCTCTGGACAGAGCCCCCCCCCCAAACGCTGCCGCTGCCGCCCCGAGCGTCGTTGCCTTCTCCGCCCTCCCCGAGCGCCGTTGCCGTCTCCGAGCTCCGACTCCACAACCGGCCTCGAGCGCCGCCCCCCCCCCCCCCCCCCCCCGCCAAAAAAACGAGGTACACACGCTCTCCTCTTCTCCCCTCTTCGATTTGTTGAGGTTTTGCAATAGAAATACTGATGACCCACAAGTATAGGGGTTTTATTGTAGTACTTTTGATAAATAAGAGTGTCGAACCTAACGAGGAGCAGAAGGTGTTGACAAGCAGGTTGGATAGAGGATTCACTGTAAACACTAGCAAATGGGTTTTTTGTTGTTTTGGATGTAGCAGATAAATAAAGTGCAATAAATAATGTTGCAGCAAGTGGCCCAATCCTTTTAAGAGCAAAGGACAATCCGGTTTTATTTCTTATGACTACCAAACATTCTCGAGGAAACATGGGAATTTCGTCAAGTGCTTTCGCTTCGTTACGGTTGATTAATATCCATTGGTTCGTGATGTGTTGTGTGCGTGAACCTATGCTAATGAACCGCCCAACTAGGACTAATACATACTTGTGATTATACCCCTCGTAAGTATCCGCAAATACCAGAAAGTAATTAAGATAAACTAACCACAACCTTAAAACTCCGGGATTCTACGCCCCCTCGTGCATTGGTTTCCTAACGGGGGTTTAGGTTTCTGTCACTCCGGCAACCCCACAATTAGTAGCCAAATACACAATGCATCCTCCTAGGCCCATAAAGGTGAAGTATCATGTAGTTGACGTTCACATGACACCACTAGAAGAATAGCACCACAACTTAAATACAAAACCACGAGATATTACTTCAACATAACTTCACTACTAACATCATGACTTCTCCCATGTCCTCAAGAACTAAACAAACTACTCACAAGACATCATGTGGATCATAATAAGAGGTGATATAATGGATAATAACAATCTGGTCATAAAGTGCTAACACCGATAAATCTCACTAGCATCAACTACTAGCAAGTAATCCACACCGGGAGAGAGATCTAATGTAAAACAACGATAGAGGCCCCTAATTGTTATAGCAAGATGATGGTGGATGATGAGGTAGATGGTGCAAGTGGTGATGATGATGACGATGACGATCTTGATGACGCCAAGAGTGATGACGCTGACGATGGCGATGATTTCCCCTCTCCGGAGAGGAATTTCCCCGGCAGATTTCTCCCTGTCAGAGAGCTTTTCTCTCTCGGGTGTTTCCCGCCCCGAGGCGGCGGCAGAATAATTCTTCGATGATGGTATGGGGCTTAGGGCTCCCTCGGGGTTAAGTACGCGAAAAATATCGACCAGAGGTGAGCCAGGGTGGCCACACCACGTGGCAACGTGGCCAAGGGGGCGCGCCACCCCATGGTGTGGGCCCCTGGTGCCCCCCGGCTCTCCTCGTGGATGGGTCCCTCTTCTGGAGTTCTAAGATACCTCCGGTGTCCCCCTCTTCTTCTCATCTTCTGGAAAAGGGTATCGTGACGGTGCTTTTTCCATCAGATTTCTAGTCCCGATGTTTATTCTCCAAAAATTATGAAACATGCAAAATAAGATAAAATAACATAAGGGATGCATCATAACATGAAATATATCGATGAATAACAGAAAATAACAATATAAAACGGTGATGCAAAATGGATGTATCAACTCCCTCAAAGCTTAGACCTCGCTTGTCCCCAAGAGAAACTGAACTCAGTAAACATGACCACAGGTTTATGGAGTGAGGTGTCGATAAAATAAAATACGGACAAGAGGCATCACATCTACAAAGAACAAGTCATTTGAGAAAGCAACTTCCTCTCATATAAACAAGTCATTTTAGACAGCAACTTCCTCTCATATAAATTTGAAACAATTAAACTAACCATAAAGGTGCAAAAAGGAAATCACAATTAGTAAAGGACAACTTCGTTCTTGGTCAGAGAACAATTAACAGTGTACTTATCTTTCGATCAGAGTCTTTATACTAGAGCTATATTGCAGAGTTTATCATGCTCAATTATAACGGTCTCTTTGCAAACATTGGTAACTTTCAAAGTGGTATTCAAACAGATAAAAGCATTTGTACAAGCAAGGAAGAATCAAGAACATGATTGAGTAAATCAACATGTAGCTGGATGAATCACAACAAATCAAATGCTTGCTTAGACAGAAGGAAGTAGGTTTACTGACTCAACATAAATGTAAAAGATAGGCTCTTCACAGAGGGAAGCATTGATCACTCATGTGCTAGAGCTTTTATTTTGTAAAAGAAAGGTATAAAAGTTTGATACTCTTCCCAACCTTTCTTACTCAAACCATGGCTAACCGAATCCTCGGGTGCCTGCCAACAATCACAAACTATGGAGGAGTGTCTCGTTTTGATAGGTGTATGTTTATGTCAATGAATGGTAAACAGAAAATACAGTACGTCACAAGCCAATTAGACTTCACAAGAGTGGCTCCCATAGAACGACGCAATTGGTATAGAAGGTCATCCCTCTTTCTCTTTTGTTTACACAATTATGCTTTGACTTATAAATCAGGGGCAAAAAGAGTGAAGATAATTTGTATTATTATTTGGGGCTGGGAACCCCTATGCAAGCTCTTCTAGCATTTGGATAAGAGGATGAAGACACTAGTCCAGGATGTGAAATCCAATCAACAAGTGAGATAAAGATTCTCTATTTGCGACCTCATGAGCTCAAATAGGAGCACAAAACAGGTGTAAATTTTGAAGGTTTAAAGGTAGCACACAAGCAATTTACTTGGAGTGGCGGTGAAATACCACATATAGGTAGGTATGGTGGGCACAAATGGCAAGGTTTTGGGGCTTAAGGTTTTGATGCACGAGAAGCATTCGCTCTCATCTCATGTTTTTGGCTAGCAAGGTTGGGTAGCAAGCATAAGAATCAAAGTAAAACAAACAAAATATATATGATAAATCCAATCATGCAATCTTCCTTGAAGGTGCAAACAAACTTACTTGAGAATACTAAGCTTATGAGCTAACAAAGAAGAAAGATCATGGAATAATATATCTACATGCAACTCCCTCTTTTCTACTTAAGTCTCAACAAATTGTTGGTACTGACCAATGCTAAGTTTTCCAAAACCAACTAGATTATCTTGAAACTCCAACATTGATACAAATACTAATAACAAGATCAATCACATAACAAAAATTGCAAACTAAAATAAGGTTAAACAAGTAGATGATGAAACTTCTCATTACTATTTCATTACGGAAACTCAAACCAAGGGATACAACGATAACCAACTAAGGAGCAACACTTCCATACTGCAAACCATACTATATGATATTTTCTCTACTCATGATATGACTCTACTAAAAGGTAAAAAGGGTGAAAGATAAAGGTGATACCGCGGCACTCCCCGAAGCTAGGAACAAGCCAAGGGGATACCAATAACAATGACAAATCAATTCTTCGGTGGTGGTGGTGAATCCTTCTCGATGAGCTTATCAATTGATTCCTTCAGATCTTCAATTGTGAACATAAGCATATGCATCACCTCTGTATTGCGCTCAATATGGTCTGCGTGCTTGTCAGACGGTGAATTCCAGCCATCAAGATTCTTCCCCCACACTTCATTAGGTTTAAAGCTTTCTTTATCTACACGGTTAGAATGATCCATATCCCACCAAGAAGGCACATATGCCTCGGGCACCCTCCTAGATTGATACTCATGAATTAAAGTACGGAAAGGTTTCTTCATGCCTGAAAGGGGTGTCCTTGAAGCTAAACAGTGACATGGGGCCTTCCCTCCGGTGCTCATCCTTGTCGTTTGCTTGCGATGTTTTGCAACCACTCCAATGCTTGCGATGGTGGCGCGTGGATGTACCCGTGGGTTTTCTTCTACATCTCCTTCAGCTCCACTCTCGATCTCCTCCTCCGGCTCCCAGTCTTGGAGATCATCTTCCTTTGGTCCCTTCCCCTTGTTGTTGTTGGCGGAGACCATGATGCTTCTAAAACTGAAAACTGATCCTGACAGAAACAACTCGAAACAGAAACACGACGAGAAAAAGATATACGGACCTCGGGGGGTCCAGGGGGTTATATAGCAAAAATATACGTAAAGAAAGGAAAGTCAAGGTCAAAAATGAGTCGGAGAGGGGCTCTGAGGCGCCTACACCATAGGGTGGCGCGGCGAAGGGTATGCCCGCGCCCCCTCATGGTGTGGTACCTCCGGGCACCTTCTCCAACTCCTCTTCGGCTCGATATTTTTTATATTTTCCAAAAATCAATAATTTATAACTGAAAAGGTAAATCGCAATTTTTTTCTTAACAGAACTGTTACCTATTCCAAAACAGACTCTGCAGATTCTGAAATCTTCCCCCTAATGAACTTCTCCGGAGTCATTACTTGAATAACATCCACATCTTCATCATAGGAATCCCCAGAAATATAATGTTTGAGTCTTTGTGCATTTAGCACCTATGTAGTGTTATCTTTGAGGGAAACAATTTTGATTTCTCCTGAATGATACACTTCTTCAATAACATAAGGTCCTTCCCATCGGGAGAGTAATTTTCCTGCAAAAAATCTGAGGCGAGACCGATACAATAGATCTTTATCACCAACATGAAACTCTCTTTTAAGGATTCTTTTATCATGCCATTGTTTAACTTTATCTTTAAAGAGCTTGGCATTTTCATAAGCTTCACATATCCATTCATCTAAATGATTCAAATAAACATTCTTTTCTTACCAGCAAGTTTAAAATCTTTATGTAATTATTTCACTGCCAAATTAGCTTTGTGTTCTAATTCTAAAGGCAAGTGGCAAGCTTTTCCATAAACAATTTTATAGGGAGACATACCCTAGGATTTTTATAAGCAGTTCTTTAAGCCCATAAAGCATCATTCAACTTATCTCACCAATTCTTCCTAGATTTATTAACAGTCTTTTGCAAGATAGATTTAATTTCTCTATTTTATAATTCTACTTGCCCACTGGTTTGAGGATGATAAGCTGAGGTAATTCTATGATTAACATCATATTTAGCAAGGGTCTTTCTAAAACCACCATGAATAAAATGAGAACCTCCATCAGTCATAAGATATCTAGGCACACCAAACCTAGGGAAAATAACATCTTTAAGCATTCTTATAGAGGTCTCACCATCAGCATTTTTAGTACGTATAGCTTCTACCCACTTAGTAACATAATCAACAACAACAAGAATGTGAGTGTAACCATTCGAAGGAGGAAAAGGACCCATAAAGTGAAATCCCCAAAAATCAAAAGGTTCGATAACAAGAGAATAACTCATAGGCATTTCATTACGTCTAGAAATATTTCCTACTCTTTGACATTCATCACAAGATAAAATAAATTTACGTGCATCTTTAAAGAGGGTAGGCCAATAGAAACCTTATTGTAGAACCTTCTGTGTGGTTCTATATCCAGCGTGATGTCCTCCATAAGCACTACTATGGCACTTCTTCAATATTTCACGTTGTTCATGATCTGGAACACATTTTCTCATAATACCATCTACTCCTTCTTTATATAAATGTGGGTCATCCCAAAAATAATGCCTCAAATCATAAAAGAATTTTCTTCTTTGTTGAGCTGTAAATGTTCGAGGCAAATACTTTGAAACAATAAAGTTAGCATAATCAGCATACCATGGGCTATCTTGGGATTTTACCTTTATTGTAGCCAACTTTTCATTTGGAAAACCATCATTAAGAGGAATAGGATCAAAAGTAATGTTTTCCAATCTAGACAAGTTATCAGCAATAGGATTTTCCGCACCCTTCCTATCCATAATATGCAAATCAAACTCTTGTAAAAGAAACACCCATCTAATAAGTCTAGGCTTAGCATCTTTCTTTTCCATAAGGTATCAAATAGCAGCTTGATCAGTATGAATAGTAACCTTTGAGTCACCAATATAAGGCCTAAACTTATCACATGCAAAAACTACAGCTAAGAACTCTTTTTCGGTAGTAGCATTATTCTTTTGAGCAGCATCAAGAGTCTTACTAGCATAATAAATAACATTCAACTTCTTATCTATGCTTTTTTTTGAAACATTTTCTACTGCAGGGGAGTCCCCCACAGCCCTTTATTGCCATCCAAAAGAGTGTTACAGTTATGTACAAATATACAGGAGAGGGAAAAGACTAAGGCAGTCTATCCCAGGCTAACTAATTTAGGGAGTTAATCCATAAAGCTAAGTCAGTAGCCACAGAAGCACTCAACCTATACTTAAGCATAAGAAGATCTAACAAGAAGCCCACTTTCCATCCCATAAAGGAATGCCTTTCCGATTTTAAAATGACTCCATTCCTTTGCTTCCAGATGTTCCAGCATGCAAGGATCACTATCTCAGTGAAGCAAGGTCCTTTAAAAGCCTTTTTTGCACAGGAGAGATTATGCAAAATTGTGTTATCACTCCAGCTGATTTGCAAATAGTTCCAAATCCGAGAGCTAAAAACACACTGAAAGAACAGATGGATCCAGTCCTCATGACAACGTTTGCAGCAAAGAACACAGTGATCAGTGCCTTCAATCTTCCAGTTCCTTCTCTTGATCATATCCTTTGTATTAATTCTATCTTTTAGAATCAGCCAAGCAAAGAATTTATGCTTTGACATGCATTTGGATTTCCAGATCCATTTTGCAGGCCCATCAGCAGGAAGTTGAGCAAACTGCAGTTGATAGAATTTACTGGAAGTATAAACCCCTTTATTGAAATTGCATGTCCAAACATCTTCACTTTCATTCAAATGAACATTATCCAGTATGACTTGCAGGTCATTAAACTCAATGAAGGCTTCATTTGAAAGTGGCAAATGAAAAGCTTCCGAGAAATCTGTCATCTGTTTCAAATCTCTTACTGAGGACAAAGGATCCTTGGCAAAAGAGAACAATCTTGGGAATCTTATGGACAAAGGTTGTCCTATCCAAGAGTCTTTCCAGAAAAGTCCAGTATATCCATTCCCCATTATGCAAGAAGATAATGAGCACCAAGTATCAGCTAATTGCATAACACCTCTCCACCAAAAAGAGCCACAGGAGGTCACAGCATGTGGTACTGACTGAAAATAATAGGCATTCTTGACTAAATGGACCCAAGGAATATCCATAGAGTTATAGAATTTTGCCAAAAACTTCAGTAGTAAAGCTCTATTTTGAATCTGAAGATTAATGATCCCTAGTCCTCCTTTACTTTTGGGCCTGCAAACCATATCCCAAGCAGCCAAAGAATTCACTCTTTGCTTATTTTTGTCCTTCCTCCAAAGGCATCTCCTCCTTGCTTTGTCAATTATGTCAATGACACCTTTAGGTATTACTAAAGTGCACATGTAATAAGTGGGCAAAGAGGATAGAACCGAATTCACAAGAACCAAGCTATCCCCATAAGAAAGAAACGAGACTATAGCAGAAAGTCTCCTCTCAACTCTGTCAATGAGTGGTGCAAAATCCTTGATAGTTGGCTTAGTGGTTCCCATGGGCAAGCCCAAATATGTGAAGGGTATAGAGGCCACAGTACAATCCAGAACAGAAACCAAATCAACAGTTTCCTGCTGTGAAAGATTGATTGGTATCATAGAAGACTTGTTATAGTTCACCTTTAACCCAGTGATATGAGCATAAAGGTTGAGCAAATCTTTAAATAACAACAATTGAGCCGAATCAGCTGGTAAGATGACAAGTGTGTCATCAGCATATTGGACAATAGGAAAATCTCCACCAATTGGAATTGGTAAACGGAGAAGTCCCTCCCTCAGAGCCAAATTAACAATACTTTGCAACAGATCCCCACCCAGCACATAGAGAATTGGTGACAAAGGATCACCCTGCCTGACTCCTCTTTTGCATACAAAAGGTTTGCCAGGAACTCCTCTTATCTATGCTTTGTCCAAGAATAGCACCTACATCATAATCACTAGCATCACACATAATGTCAAAAGGTAAATTCCAATCAAGCGGTTGAACAATAGGAGCAGTAGTTAAAGCCTTCTTTAAAGTTTCAAAAGCTTCCTTGCAATCATCATTAAAAACAAATGGTACATCTTTTTGAAGAAGATTAGTAAGAGGCTTTGATATTTTAGAGAAAGCTTTAATAAACCTCCTATAAAAACCAGCATGACCAAGAACACTATGAATACCTTTAACATCCCTAGGACAGGGCATTTTCTCTATGGCTTCCACTTTAGCTCTGTCAACTTCAATACCTCTTTCAGAAATTTTATGTCTAAGAACAATTCCTTCATTAACCCTAAAGTGGCATTTCTCCCAATTAAGAACAAGATTAGTTTCTTCACATCTCTGCAAAACTTTATCAAGGTTGTGGAAAAAATTATCAAAAGAAGTTCCATAGACAGAAAAATCGTCCATGAATACTTCCACAATCTATTCACAAAAACCATGAAAAATAGCAGACATGCATCTTGGAAAAGTAGCAGGAGAATTACACAAACCATAAGGCATACGTCTATAAGCATAAGTTCCGTAAGGACAAGTAAAAGTTGTTTTCTCTTGATATTATTTCCTAACAGAAATTTTAGAAAACCTAGAATAACCATCAAGAAAGCAAAAATGAGTTTTCTTAGACAACCTTTCTAGCATTTGATCAATAAGAGGTAAAGGATAATGATCTTTCTTAGTAACTTTATTAACCTTTCTAAAATTAATACACATTCTATAACCAACTACTACTCTTTGGGGAATGAGCTCATTTTTTTCATTAGGCACAATAGTCATTCCTCCCTTCTTAGGGACACAATGCACATGGCTCACCCATCTACTATCATCAATAGGAAAAATAATACCAGCATCAAGAAGTTTTAATACCTCATTCTTACCACTTCCTTCATCTTAGGAATTAAATGGCGTTGATGTTCAACAACTGGCTTTGCATCAGGTTCAATATTAATAGCATGCTGACATATAGTAGGAGAAATTCCCTTCAAATCATCAAGAGTATATCCAATAGCTCCACGGTGTTTCTTCAGAATTCCCAATAATCTTTCCTCTTCTTCACCTAAAAATTTAGCACTAATAATAACTGCTTTCCGTTGCTAGTGGTGACTCTGGCCAAGTAGTTGCTACTGACTCCAAGAGGGAGTATTTATGCTTGATAGTGGGTTCATGCCTGCTCACCACCTTGCTCGAGTGACGGAAACATGAAGGGGGAGGATGTGTTGTTTCCATTAGGTAGAAAACAGCAGTGAGAGTGCCCGCGTGCATAATCATTTCTTACATTACACACTTTGTTTAATGCAGTTATCTGTTGCTTGCAACTTAATACCTAAGGGGGTTCAGATGATAACCTGAGGGTGGATTATTAGTCAAAGATGCAGATGGATTTTGGTCTATGTGCACTACGGTGCAACCTCTATTTGTCAATTGCCCAGTTGTAATTTGTTCATCCAACATGCTATCATTTATGGAGAGACACCACTAGTGAACCTATGAACCCCGGTCCATTTTCCACACTGTTAAAGAAACCACAACTATTTACTGCTTTCTTTACTTACTGCAAGCATACATCATTTTCCACACTATACGTCTAATCTTTGATTTCAGCAAGAACGGTGAGATTGACAACCTTACTGTACCGTTGGGACAAAGTATTTTGGTTGTGTTGTGTGCAGGTTCCACGTTGTTGCTGACACCGGTGAAGCGCCAGCACCACCGTCAGTGGCATCAACCTTCCTGAGATCCTCTTCCTCCTACTGGATTGATAACCTTGGTTCTTAACTGAGGGAAATTCTTGCTGCTTGCTCATCACACCCTCCTCTTGGGGTTTCCAACAAGACATCCATAGCAGTCAAAGAATTTCTGGCGCCGTTGCCGGGGACTTAATCATCATCAAGAAGTCTCCCCGTCAAGGCACCATCAAGATTTCCATCATGAATTTCTGGCGCTGTTGCCGGGGAGGAAGAAGTCTTCTGGTAAGAGGAGTCTCTCACTCTCAACCTCTTTATTTTGTTTATTGTCTTGTTTTTATTTTTGTCTTTTTTTTTCTTTTCTATATTAAAACTTGATACGTCATAAACGTATCCCTAATTTCTGAAGCTCCATGATCATAATATGTCAATTCCTACATGTTTTTTCCCTTCTTTATGTCATTTTTATCGATTTTCCGGACTAACCTATTAACAAGACGCCATAGAGCCAGTTCCCTGTTTTCTTCTGTTTTTTAGTTTCCGAAAAGTTGTTCTGGAAATATTCTCAGAATTGGAAAATTCGAAGCCCGGAAGTCCTATTTTCCCCGGAAGCATCTAGAAGACCAAAAAGGAGCCGAAGAGGGATAGCAGGAGGCCACACCATAGGGTGGTGCGGCCCCCTCGCCGCGCCACCGAAAAAGTTCCGCAGCCGCCGTCACCGTCAACCCCAGATCAGGGGATTCTGAAGCGGTTTCTGGCACCCTGCCGGAGAGGAGATCATCATCGAAGGCTTCTACATCACCATGCCTGCCTCCTAAGTGATGCGTGAGTAGTTCATCCTTGGACTACGGGTTCGTAGCTGTAGCTAGATGGTTGTCTTCTCCTCATATGCCTCCATGTTTAGATCTCGTGAGCTGCCTATCATGATCGAGATTGATCTTATGTAATTCTATATGTTGTGTTTGCTGGGATCCGGTGAATATTGAACTTATGCCAAGTTGATTATAGTCTTTATTTGCATATGCTATTTGTGTTCTTGCATGCTTTCCGTTGCTAGTGGTTACTCTGGCCAAGTAGTTGGTAGTGACTCCAAGAGGGAGTATTTATGTGCACTACAGTGCAATCTCTATTTGTCAATTGCCCAGTTGTAATTTGTTCACCCATCATGCTATCTTTTATGGAGAGACACCACTAGTGAAACTAAGAACCCCGATCCATTTTTCCACAATGTTAAACAAACCACAACAGTTTCCTGCTTTCTTTACTTTTTGCAAGCATACATTGTTTTCCACACTATACGTCTAATCTTTGTTTTCAGCAAGACCGATGAGATTGACAATCTCACTGTACCGTTGGGGCAACGTATTTTAGTTGTGTTGTGTGCAGTTTCCACGTTGTTGCTGACACCGGTGAAGCGCCAGCACTACCGTCAGTGGCATCAACCTTCCGAAGGTCCTCTTTCTCCTACTGGATTGACAACCTTGGTTCCTAACTAAGGGGAAATACCTACCACTGTGCTCATCACAGCCTCCTCTTGGGGTCTCCCACCAAACGTGTGTATCACGAGCATCAAGGATATTTTCTGGTGCCATTGCCAGGGAGAAGGAAGTCTTCTCTCAAGGGGAGTCTCTCACTCTCAATCTCTTTATTTTGTTTTTTTTAATTGTCTTCATTTTTTTGTCTTGTTTTTATTTCTCTATATAAAAAACACAAAAAAATTAGTTTATTTCTCTATATCAAAAACACAAAAAAATTAGTTTACTTCAGAGCTGTTATTTATTTGCTTGCTTTTATTCTGCTAAAATGAGTTCCTCTAAGAATACCAAGTTGTCTGACTTCACTAGCACAAACAACAATGATTTTATTTGCACACATATTGCTCCACCAGCTCCTACTGCTGCTTTCTATGAGATTAAATCTGCTTTATTAAATCTTGTGATGAAAGAACAATTTTCTGGTATTAGTACTGATGATGCTACTGCCCACCTTAATAATTTTGTTGAACTATGTGAGATGCAAAAATATAAAGATGTGGATGGAGATATTATTAAACTGAAATTATTTCATTTCTCTTTCAGAGGAAGAGCTAAAGAATGGTTGCTATCTTTGCCTAGAAATAGTATTGATTCATGGACTAAGTGTAAAGATGCTTTCATTGAAAAATATTATCCTCCTGCTAAGAATATATCCCTGAGAAGTGACATAATAAATTTTAAGCAATTTGATAATGAACATGTTGCTAAAGCTTGGGAAAGAATGCAAACTATGGTGAAGAATTGTCCCACTCATGGACTGACTACTTGGATGATTATACAAAAAAAATATGCAAGAATGAATTTCTCCTCAAGGAACCTATTGGATTCAGCTGCTGGAGGTACCTTTATGTCCATCACTTTGGGCAATGCAACAAAGCTTCTTTATGATATGATGATAAATTATTCAGACTAGCACACTGAGAGAGCTCCACCAGGTAAGAAGGTAAATTCTTTTGAGGAAACCTCTTCTTGGATGTTATTATGTCTATGCTTATTAATGGTAAATCTCAAGTTGATCCTAATAATATTCCTTTAGCCTCTTTGGTTGCTCAAGAAGAGCATGTTGATGTAAACTTTATTAGAAATAATAATTTTAACAACAATGCTTATAGAAATAATTTTGGTGGAAACATTTATAAGCCCTACCCTCCTAATAATAGTTATGGAAATTCTTATGGCAACTCCTACAATAATAATAAAAGCTCTACCTCTGATCTTGAAAACTTGCTTAAAGAATTTAAGCACACAAACTGCTTTTAATAAATCTGTTGAGCAAAAGCTTGGTAAAATAGATGTTCTTGCCTCTAAAGTAGATAGCCTTGCTATTGATGTTGATTTTCTAAAACTAAAGGTTTTGCCACAAGATGTTAAACAAAATAAAACTTTGAATGCCATCCAAGTTCAAATAGATAATAATGTTAGGTTGATGGCTGAATTACATGCTAGGTGGGAATGAGAAGATGAATTAGCTAGAAAGAATAATATTGCTAGAGTTTGTACTATCACAACCATTAGTAAAGCTGAAATTCCAAGTGCTAGTAAACCTCCTACTATCAATCCTAAAGTATTTGGTGTTAATAAAGTCCCTACTCCTTTGGTAAAACGTGCTAAATTGCCTAAAAGTGCTAAAATTGCTTCTGATAAAAGTGCTGAAATTTTTAGAGATGTGGGAGATAATGGTTGCATTAATTTTGATGATAATAATATTGATTTTGATGATTTCAATATCTCTAAAGTTACTATGTTTCTACAAAATCTTGCTAGAAGTCCCAATGCTAGTGCCATGAATATGGCCTTTACTAAACATATTACCAATGCTCTCATGAAAGTTAGGGAAGAAAAGTTGAAACTTGAGACATCTATCCCTAGGAAATTCGATGATGGTTGGGAGCCTATAATTAAGATAAAAGTAAATGATTTTTATTGCAATGCTTTGTGTGATATTGGTTCTAGTATCTCTGTTATGCCTCAAAATCTTTATGATATGCTCGATTTACCACCGTTGGAACACTGTTATATGGATGTTCATCTTGCTGATAATGCTAAGAAGAAACCTCTTTGTAGAATTGATGATTTTCTTATTATGGTTAATAATAACATTGCCCCTGTTTTTTTTTATGAACACTGAATGCAATGCTTCTTGTCCTATTGTTTTGGGAAGACCTTTTCTTAGACCTGTTGGTGCTATTATTGATATGAAAGAGGGGAGTATTAAATATCAACTCCCCCTCAAGAAAGGTTTGGAACACTTTCCTAGAAATAATATGAAGCTACCCTTTGACTCTATTATTAGAGCAAAATATGATGTTGATGCTTCTTCACTTGAAAATACTTGAGTTGATTTTTCTATGCCTAGCTGAAAGGCTTTAAAGAAAAGCGCTACCGGGAGACAACCCGTTTTATTTCTCTGTTTTCTTTCAGTTTTCATTTGTTTTATTTGGTGTGCTTGCACCTGGGTGTTTTCTATTTCCTTAGCAACCCCTCTGTACGTTTTCTTTTTAGTTTTTATTGAGCCAAGTAAAGCCACTAGTGGAAAGTTGAGCCTATATTTCGGATTTCTGCGCAGGAAAAAGATTACCCCTTTCCACTGTAAATTCCGTTCAAAATCACAGAAAATTCAAAATGACCTGATCTTTTTTGTTCTTAATCCTGAGTTATATACGCAACTTTTCTTAGAAGGCCACTTTTTGATTTGAGCAACAGAAGAGTTTTGAAAAAAAAATTGATCTTTACATGTTGTTCTGTTTTTGACAGATTTCTGCCATTTATCGCATTTGCATCTTAATCTCTTTCTTTTGGTGTTCTTTTGAGAAAAAGAGTTTTGAAAGAAGTTGTGACGGTAGCTAATGTGTTTTTGAGTGTTATAATTGTGTTGAAACTGAACCATGTGTATTTATTATTTCAATTGCACTAACGTTGCTAATGAAGATTGTGAGAATTTTGATGTGAAGGAAGTTTTCAAGGGTCAAGAGAAGAGGATGATATGATGTGATCAAGAAGAGTGAAAAGACTAAGCTTGGGGATGCCCCGGTGGTACATCCAAGCAAATTCCAAGAAGACTCAAGCGTCTCAGCTTGGGGATGCCCAAGGCATCCCCTTCTTCGTCAACAAATTATCACGTCAGTTCTAGTGAAACTATATTTTTATTCGGTCGCATCTTATGTGCTTTACTTGGAGCGCCTTTTATTTTTTGTTTTCAGTTTGCTTTTGCTTTTTCTTTAATATTGTTTTTACCTTTTCAATAATCTTGGTTGGACCCCAGCATTCTTTTATTGGAGAGTGACACGCTCCGCTTTTTCATGAGAATACATTGTATTCTTAATCTCTGTCTAGCTGCTGCATTTATTTAGCTCATGGTTTGCATGCATCTCTTATTAGAGATGTTAGTTTTAGTAGTGTTATGTGAGTACTCTCATGTTTTCTTGTTGTATCATAAAGAGTATTTTTGTTAAAGCATGTTTTGTATGGTGCTTGTTGGGAGAAAGAAAATTGCTGCTTGAAGTAGAATTTATAACAGTACTAGTAGAAGCTTGTATAGACTGTGGCTAGAACTTTTTCATGCCATGCTTAATATTATTTTAGTTTTAAAGCCTTGTGGTTATTGAGTAGCATGAATAGCCTTAAATAGCTGAGAGTGTTTAATATGTCTTGAAAGATTTATGAGTTGTTTTTGTCAGAGTAAAGCATCAATATATGGTATTCTCTTTCGAATGTTTTATTTGGTTGACTTGGCGCATGCTCACACCATGTTTATGACTACAAACGAGTCACGAAGAGCCTCCATGACCACTTAGTTTTTGAACTTTTGATAGTTATTATGTTTTAATTAATGATGCTTATGTCGCTATGCATGATTATGGCTCTTATTCTCTCTTGATTTGTCGCTCCCAGTCTTTTGCTAGCCTCCATGTGCCTCCATGTTTAGATCTCGTGAGCTGCCTATCATGATCGAGATTGATCTTATGTAATTCTCTGTGCTTTGTTTGCTGGGATCCGATTAATATTGACTTTATTCCAAGTTGATTATAGTCTTTATTTGCATATGTTATTTGTGTTATTGCATGCTCTCCGTTGCTAGTGGTTATTCTGGCAAAGTAGTTGCTAGTGACTCCAAGAGGGAGTATTTATGCTCGATAGTGGGTTCATGCCTCCTCACCACCTTGCTCGAGTGACAGAAACGTGAAGGGGGAGGATGTGTTGTTGCCATTAGGGAGAAAACAGCCGTGAGAGTGCCCGCGTGCATAATCATTGCTTATATTACACACTTTGTTTAATGCAGTTATCTGTTGCTTGCAAGTTAATACCTAAGGGGGGTCGGTTGATAACCTGAGGGTGTATTATTAGTCATAGATGCAGATGGATTTCGTTCATTATTGCTCGCACTTAATATCATATTAGTCTTCATGTCATATATGTGCACTACGGTGCAACCTCTATTTGTCAATTGCCCAGCTGCAATGTGTTCATCCAGTATGCTATCTTTTATGGAGAGACACGACTAGTGAACCTATGAACCCCGGTCCATTTTCCACAGTGTTAAACAAACCAAAACTATTTATTGCTTTCTTTACTTACTACAAGCATACATCATTTTCCACACTATACGTCTAATCTTTGTTTTCAGCAAGACCGGTGAGATTGAGAACCTCACTGTACCGTTGGGGCAAAGTATTTTGGTCGTGTTGTGTGCAGGTTCCACGTTGTTGCTGACACCGATGAAGCGCCAGCACCACCGTCAGTGGCATCAACCTTCCTGAGATCCTCTTCCTCCTACTGGATTGATAACCTTGGTTCTTAACAGAGGGAAATTCTTGCCGCTTTCTCGTGACACCCTCCTCTTGGGGTTTCCAACATGCCATCCATAGTAGTCAAAGAATTTCTAGTGCTGTTGCCAGGGATTTAATCATTATCAAGAAGTCTCCCTGTCAAGGCACCATTAATGTTTGCATCAACGCTCCAAGTAAAGCACATAAGATGTGACCGAATAAAAATATAGTTTCACTAGAAGTGACCTGATAATTTATCGATGAAGAAGGGGATGCCTTGGGCATCCCCAAGCTTAGACGCTTGAGTCTTCTTGAATTTTCTGGGATGTACCACCGGGGCATCCCCAAACTGAGTCTCTTCACTCTTCTTGATCACGTCATATCATCCTCTTCTCTTGACCCTTGAAAACTTCCTTCACACCAAACTTCTCACAATCTTCATTACCAATGTTAGTGCAATCGAAATAATAAATTCACATGGTTCAGTTTCAACACAATAATAACACTCATAAACACATTAGATACTATCACAACTTATTTTAAAACTCTTTTTTCTCAAAAGAACACCAAAAGAAAGAGATTAAGATGCAAATGCAATTATTGGCAGAAATCTGTCAAAACAGGACAGCAGGTAAAGATGATTTTTTTAGAAAATATTATGTTGCTCAAATCAAAAATTTCTAAACTAAGAAATATTGCGTATATAGCCCAGGATTACGCACAAAAAAACTCAGGTCATTTTGAATTTTCTGTGATTTTATACGAATTTAACACTGGACAACAGAAATCTGTTTTCTGCGCAGAAATCCGAAATATAGTCTCAACTTTCCTCTAGAAGCTTCACTTGGCTCAACAAAGACACAAAAGAAAAGATACATCAGGGTTGCTAAGGAAATAGACAACACTCAGGTGCAAATCACACAGAAATAAACGACGGAAAATGGGTTGAAAACGGAGAAATAAAACGGGTTGTCCCCCGGTAGCGATTTTCTTTAACGCCTTCCAGCTAGGCATAGAAAGCAACTCAAGTATTTTCAAGTGAAGCATTCAAATCAATACCAAGAACTCTCCTTTTACTCATCTTACCCTTCTTCTTGGGTTTGGGGAATATGTGGCCACAATGTGGTGCGAAGGCAAAATTTAACGTACCTTTCCCCACATCCATTACTGCCCCAAGGAGTTTCTGCAAGGACCTTCCAAGTGTAATTTGTCCTTCTCCTACACATTCAATAACAAGATAATCAGTGGATACTGTCCTTCCCATGATTTTTGTAAACACTACCTCAGCTATTCCAATGGGCAAATCATTGGTATTATTGATAAGAGGTATTTCTTCTCCCCCTTCAGAAAGTTTTTAAAGATAAAAAGACTCGTAAATATTTTCAGGAATAATACAAAATTCAGTCATAATGTCGCAATGAGCATGAAAAGTTTCACCATTTATAACAACTTTTACTGTAGGGGTCCATATTGAAGATTCAAAGTTTATTGGCATATAATCAAAATATGCACGAATCTGGTTATATAGTTCTTTTAAACAGGATATATTTGTCTCAAGAGTATTTAATCTAGCCTGAAAGCTCACAAGGGATTAATAAAATTTACTAGTTGAGCTATAAGTTGTAATCAACTTTTTAATGGCTTTAAGAGCTTGATCCCCATCACAACGCAGGAAGTATCCTCCTACTTCAGAGTCTAAAGCATATATATAGCAAAGAACAAGACCAAAGTAAAAACTACTAAGAAATAAATTCACGGTCATCATGGGTTCAGTTTTACTATAAGAATCAAAAATCCTAGACCAAGCTTCCTTGAAACTCTCCTCACTCCCTTGCTTGGAAGTGAACATTGTTTCTTCCGGTGACATAGTGACAGGAACAAAACTAGACATAAAAGCAAGCAATAAAAAATAACAGCTATGAAGTAAACTAATTTTTTTGTGTTTTTGATATAAAGAAGCAAAACAAGACAAAAAAATAAAAACAAGACAATAAAAAAATAAAGAGGTTGAGAGTGAGAGAATCCCCTTGCCAGAAGACTTCTTTCTCCCCAGCAACGGCGCCAGAAATTCTTTGCTACGCCTTGATGGTGCCTTGACGGGGAGACTTCTTGATGATGATGAATTTTAAGTCCCCGGCAACAGCGCCAAAAATCCTTGATGCTTGTGATGACGTGTTGAGAACCCCAAGAGGAGGGTGTGATGAGTCCGGCGGTAAGAATTTCCCTCAGTTAAGAACCAAGGTTATCAATCCAGTAGGAGAAAGAGGATCTTTGGAAGTTTGATGCCACTGACGGTGGTGATGGCGCCTCACCAGTGTCAGCAACAACGCGGAACCTACACACAACACAACCAAAATACTATGTCCCAACGGTACAGTGAGGTTGTCAATCTCACCGGTCTTGCTGAAAACAAAGATTACACGTATAGTATGGAAAATGGTGTATGCTTTCAGTAAGTAAAGAAAGCAGGGAATTGTAGTGGTTTGTTTATGAGTGTAGGAAAATGGACCGGGGTTCATAGGTTCACTAGTGGTGTCTCTCCATAAAAGATAGCATGTTGGGTGAACAAATTACAGTTGGGCAATTGACAAATAGAGGTTGCACCATAGTGCACATTCATGACATGATGACTATTATGATATTTAGTGCGAGCATTACAACAATATATATAGACCGTAATCCAACTGCATCTATGACTAATAATCCACCCTCAGGTTATCATCCGAACCCCCTTAGGTATTAAGTTGCAAGCAACAGACAATCGCATTAAGCAATATGGGTAATGTAAGCAATGATTGTGCACGCGGGCACTCACACCGTTGTTTTCTCCCTAGTGGCAACAACACATCCTCCCCCGTCACGTTTCTTTCACTCGAGCACAGGCGAAAAGGAGGCATGAACCCAACTATCGAGCATAAATACTCCCTCTTGGAGTCACTAGCAACTACTTGGCCAGAGCAACCACTAGCAACGGAAAGAATGCAAGATCACAAATAATCTATGCAATAAAGACTATAATCAAGTTGACATAAGTTCAATATTCATCGGATCCCAGCAAACACAGCACATAGAATTACATAAGAACAATCTCGGTCATGTTAGGCAGCTCACGAGATCTAAATATTGAGGCATAGGAGGAGAAGACAACCATCTAGCTACTGCTATGGACCCGTAGTCCAAAGATGAACTACTCACGCATCACTCCGGAGGCAGGCATGGTGATGAAGAGGCCTCTGGTGATGATCTCCTCTCCGGCAGGGTGCCGGGATACATCTTCAGAACACCCTGATCTAGGGTTGATGACGACGGCGGCTGCGGAAGTTTTTAGGGATTTTTCATCAGGTACCTAGGGTTTTCCTTTGGAGAGGAATAAATAGGCGAAAGGGCGACGTCGGTGGGACACCAGGGTGGCCTCACCACCCTCGGGCGCGGCCAAGGGGGGCCGCGCCTGGCTATGGTGAGGGCCCCCTCGTACACGTCTTCGACTCCTCTTCGGACTTCTGGATGCTTCCGGGGAAAATAGGAACTTCGGGATTCGTGGGGTCCAATTCCGAGAATATTTCCAGAACAACTTTTCTGAAATAAAAAACAGCAGAAAACAGGGAACTGGCACTTTGCATCTTGTCAATAGGTTAGTCCTGGAAAACGTGTAAAAATGCTAGAAAGAAGGTAGAAAACATGTAGCAATTGGCATAATATCAAAATGGAACATCAGAAAATATAGATACGTTGGAGATGTATCACCCCTAAAAAGAGAACCATAAGAATTCTCCATAATGAAATAGAACAGCAGACAGAAATAAAAACAACACTCACGGTAAAAGATTCTCTTACGAATTCCACTTACCAATAGTGCTTCACTCCCCGGCAATTGCGCTAGAAAATAATCTTGATGACCCACAAGTATAGGGGGTGTATCGTAGTACTTTCGATACATAAGAGTGTCGAGCCCAATGAGGAGCAGAAGGTGTTGACAAGAAGGTTGGATAGAGGATTCACTGTAAACACTAGCAAACAGGTTTTTGATGGTTATTGATATAGCAGATAAATAAAGTGCGAGTTAACAAAAAGACAGTAAATATAATTATAGTGAGTGGCCCAATCCTTTTGATATCAAAGGACAAGCCGGTTGTTCTACTTATGATTACCAAACATTCTCGATGACACATGGGAACTTCGTCAAGTGGTTTCGCTTCATACGGTTGATTTATTTATTGGTTTGATAGGTTTTGTGTGGGTGAACCTATGCTAATGCACCGCCCAACTAGGAATAATACATACTTGTGATTATAGCCCTTGTAAGCATCCGCAAATACAAGTAAGTAATTAAGACAAATCTAACCACGGCCTTAAAACTCCGGGATTCTACACTCCCTCGTGCATTGGCAACCCAGCAATTAGTAGCCAAATACACAATGCATCCTCCTAGGCCCATAAAGGTGAAGTATCATGTAGTCGACGTTCACATAACACCACTAGAAGAATAGCACCACAACTTAAATACCAAACCACCAGATATTACTTCAACATAATTCCACTACTAACATCAAGACTTCTCTTATGTCCTCAAGAACTGAACGAACCACTCACAAGACATCATATGGATCATAATCAGAGGTGATATAATGGATAGTAACAATCTGGTCATAAAGTGTAAACACCGATAAATCTCATAGGCATCAATTACTAATAAGTAATCCACACCGGGAGAGAGATCTAATGAAGAACAACGATAAAGACCCATAATTGTTACAGCGGGATGAAAGTGGATGATGAGGGTGATGGTGCTGGTGGTGATGATGATGGCGATGATGATCTTGATGATGCCCGGAGCGATGACGGTGATGGAGGCGATGATTCCCCCTCTCCGGGGAGGAATTTCCCCGACAGATTTCTCCCTACCGGAAAGCTTTTCTCTCTTTGTTGTTTTCCGCCCCGAGGCGGCGGCGGAATATTTCTTAAATGATTTCCATGAGCTTAAGGTTCCCTGGGGGTCAAGTACGCGAAAGGGGGCGCCTAGAAGTGGGCCAGGGACAGACCACCCCTAGGCGCGGCCAAGGGGGGGCACCGCCTCGTGGTGTGTGCCCCAGGTGGCCCCCCTCCGGGTGCCCTTCTGGTTGGCTTCCTCCTCAGGACTTCTAAGACTTCTTGTATACCCCCCACCCTTCTTCTTCTGGTCTTCTGAAATAGGGTATCTCGACGGTGCTTTTTCCATCAGATTTCTCGTCTCGGTGTTTATTCTCCAAAAAAAATTGGAACATGCAAAATAAAATTAGATAAATTAACATAAATAATGCATCATAACATGAAATATATCGATGAATAATAGAAAATAACAATATAAAATAGTGATGCAAAATGGACGTCTCAGTAACTCCGCCTATCAAGCTTTTTTTAAAGTTTTGGTATCCGGTTCCAAGCCCGGTAAAGGAGGTAGATAATTCAATTTTTAACTTTTCATTTTTATTCTCTTTGTTTGTCATTTCCTAACTCATTTTTCAGTCCTTGTTATCTTATTTTATCAGTTTTTTTATTTCTTTAGCTTTTAGTATGTCATTTTCTGAGTCATATATTTTCTCATTTTATTTATTGTTTCCTTTTTCTTTCATTCTATCTAGTTCTTCAGTTTTACAGTATTTTATTCTAAGTTTGTTAGTCTTCTAACTTCGTCTAGTTCTTAAGTCTGTCAGAATTTAGTCTAAGTTTCTTAGTGCTCTCTATCTATCAGCTCTCATTTTATCCCTTTTTTATTTGCTTAGTAATTCCTCATTTTTGTTTATGTTTTTGTCTCAGTACGATTATTTAGTATCTCATTTATTCATTTGGTTTTTTTTCTACTTCATGAGTTTATCGATTTTTTCTTGAGGCGACGTGTTTGTGGCTCGCGGTTTCATTCCTCTTGGCAACGGGGGCTACAAAGTAGAAGGGGATCAGCTTCTCGTCCAAGGTTGACAAGCAACCTACCTGGACTAACCCGAGCGAGAGGGGCTTGTATTGTTCTTCAGTGTCTCTGTCTTATCTTTTTTTTTTTACTTGCTTGTTCTTCAGTTATATCTCCTTATCCTAGAGTCTTTCTTGCCCTGGTCTCTTAATATTTCAAGGCCCGTAATAAGTTTCGTAAGTGCTAAGTTATTATTCAGTATGTTCTTCTTCATTTTGCATCATTGTTCTTCTGTTTTCTCTCATCTATAGTTAACTCATTCATCAATAATCAGTATAGTTTGTTTTAGTCTTCTCCGGTCTTTAAATTTTAAGTACCTCTTTTTTGTCCCTTTTGATTTTTCTAACAACAAAAAGATGGGAAAAGATATCAGGAGTGTCAGTGATTTACTGATTCCGTGATCCAGTTATTAGCAGTTGTCAGTATCTCAGTGTTTTTTGCAGTGATTAGAAGTGTTATCACTAGTTGTCAGTAATACAATGTTGCGGTGTTTGCAGTTTTTTCAATATACCCAGTATTGTAGTGTTTGCAGTTTTTTTCAGTAAATCAGTGAGTGGTCTAAGAGGAAGAAGATGGGTCAACTTTACTATTTTTTATGCCATGCGTGGTTTTTAGAGCTCATGTTTGTTGACTCAGTCTGCCATCTATTTTATTGCTACATTAATTTTTAGTCATGCATTCAGTGTCTATATTTAGCCTATTGGGACCATACATTAGTTAGCAGCATGCAATTACTCTCTGGATCCAGCTTTTAAATTGGTGTGTGATTGCGTGTGGGTTGGTTACAGAAATCCAATGGTGCCTATATCCATATATATATATAGGCTCCCACTTAATTCTTCCTCATCCTAACAAGCTATCCCTTTTCTCTCTATTCCTTGTTCTTTGTTTTCTCAGTTCTTGACTTTATCGAAGGTACAAGTATAATTTGGACCTTTCTTATTTTTCGGTGGGAATTTGTTTATTTTTTCTGTCAGATTTTATTCACTATCATGATATCTATATGCACACGTGCAAATCTTATCTCATTTTTTCATGGCAGATGGCATGTGAGATTTGTGGAACTCATGGTGGGATCTGCAACGGAAGGAGTAGTGTCAGTGATCCATTTTATGTGCATCTCAGTCATGATTTCAACAAGTTCAGGGGTGAGTTTTTTTTGATATCTTTTCAGTATAACAATGATATTTGTTACATAAGATCCGATACACACTACTCTGCCTTTTTGGTACATACTTCCATTGTGTTATTTTTATTTATTCCTCTCTTTTTTGTTTTTTTACGCAGATCGCGCCTTGCCATGTGAAGAACTCATTTGAGAGGAACACCGGGAATGTAATACTGGTAGAAGCCCCTTGTGGTAATGAGTATTACTTTAACATCAGGAGAAAACCTGGTCAGCCAACTTGCTTACGAGGGAATGATTATGAGAACTTCATAGCTGATTACGGCATGAACATGCGAGACCAAGTCATGTTCTTCATGAATGTTCGACCCGAGAAGATTCCAATATTCCCAGAAACAACTAATGGAGAACCAAAGAATTGTGTTATGGGTATTTTTCTTATTGTTCTTCTCCTTTTTCATATATATCAAATCCTGTTGATGTGTGACTAGTTACACGAGCCACTATGCAGCTACCTTTTTTGTTTTTTTTTACTTTTTTCTTGTTCTTTTTTTGATTTATCAGTTGAGACTGCAACAGTTACAATTTGCAACTCAACCACATATTTTTATACCAGTTGAGTTAACCTGTGATATTTCCATTTTGCATTACTATTTTATATTGTACTTTTCTTTCATTCATCGATATATTTCATATTATGATGCATTACTTATGTTATTTCATCTTATTTTGCATGTTTAATATTTATTGGAGAATAAATAACGGGACCATAAATCTGATGGAAAAAGCACCATCAAGATACCATATTTCAGAAGATCAGAAGAAGAAGGGGGGCATCTGAGAAGTCTTAGAAGTCCAGAAGAGGGAGCCAGTGAAGGGAATATGCCCGAGAGGCAATAATAAAGTGGTTATTATCTTATTCCTTGTTTATGATAAATGTTTATTTCTCATGCTAGAATTGTATTAACCGGAAACATTGATACATGTGTGTTTAATAAACAAACAATGGTTCCTAGTAAAGCCTTTCTTTTAACTGGCTCGTTGATTAATAGATGATCAAGGTTTCCTGATCATGAACATTGGATGTTGTTAATAACGAGGTCATATCATTAGAAGAATGATGTGATGAACATAGACCCAATATCAAGATAACAATACGATCAAATCATTTAGTTTATATTGTTATATCTTGCATACGAAGTAACTTATTCCTTAGACCATGAGATCATGTCAATCACTGATACCGGAAGGGTGCTTTGATGTCATCAAACGTCACACCGTAACACGGTGACTATAAAGGTGTCGTTAGGTATTCGGAAAGTATTAGTTGAGGCTCATGGATCAAGAGTGGGATTTGTCCATCCAAAATGACGGAGATATATACTCTGGGCCCTCTCGGTGATATCACATCGAAACCGCTTGCAAGCACGTGATATGATCATAAGGATGTTATATCATGGGAACGAGAAAAGAGTACTTGTCGGTAACGATATTGAACAAGGTATTGTTGATACCAATGATCGGATCTCGGACAAGTAAAATATCGCGAGAAAAAGGGAATAGTTCACGACGTTGATGGTTCACACGATCACGAGAGTCATCGTTGAATATATAGGAGTCATCACGGATTTCCAGATCCCGCTGTTGATTATTGATCGGAGAGGAGTCTCGATCATGTCTATCTTATTCGCGAACCGTAGGGTGACACACTTAAGGTTCGATGACGCGTTTGAGAGGATACGGAATATCGGAGAAAAGTTTGGACAGCACCGAAATTGTTTCGGGGAATATTGAAATATTCACCGGAATTGTTTCGGGTAATTTTGAAATAGTTCAAGGGGATTCTTATCAAATGGTTGTTAATAGATTTAACAACTAACTCAAGGGGTTATATGTTAATGTTTGTTAATGGAATTAACAAATATTAAAATAAAGAAATAAAATTGTTTTATTTATTTATTAACGAAAACCCTTGGGATTTTGAGTGGGAATTAATGGAAAAATGAGTGGGTTGAGTGGAGACTCCACTCACATGATCAGGGAGAGGTGGAGACACCCAAAAATTCGTGGCTGCCATCCCCTCCTATATAAGGAGGGGTGGAAGCTCCCTCTCCCACACACACACACTTGTGTCATCTCTTCCTCCCTCCTGCCGCTGATCCACTACTTATTCGTGCGCTTGGCGAAGCCCTGAGCAATGTTTTTCTCCACCACACCACGCCGTAGTGCTGCTGGAGTTCCGAGGGATCCTCTACTTCCGCGCCCCGTTGGATCGAGGGAACGGAGGTCGTCATCAACCGTACGTGTGACCGATCACGGAGGCACCGCCGGATGCGGTGCACATCTTCTCGCTATCGGGATCGGTGTGAGTACGACTACGCCAACAACGAGATTTGATCTCGTGACGCTTTGTGTCTTCGAGGGTATGTGTTCTCCTTAACCCTCTCGTTGCCTATTGCACTTCGTCTCCTAGATTAGATCTTGGCCTCTCGGGTGTCTCTCGCGTAGGAAATTTTTTGTTTTCTATGCAACGACCCCTTCAGCCAGCCACGAGGAGACCCGGAGGGGGGCCACCAGGGGCCCACACCACTAGGGGCGCCCCCCTTGGCCGCGCCTGGGGGTGGTGTGGCCACCCTGGCCCACCTCTGGCCGCCTTGTTTCGCGTACTTGACCCCTAGGGAACCCTAAGCCTCACAGAACCATCGAGGAAATATTCTGCTGCCTACTCGGGGCGGAAACCAACAGAGAGAGAAAAGCTCTCCGTCAGGGAGAAATCTGCCGGAGAAATTCCTCCCCGGAGAGGGAAAATCATCGCCACAGTCACTGTCATCACTCCGGGCATCATCAAGATCGCCATCATCATCATCACCAGCACCATCGCCCTGACCGTCCACCTCCGTCCTGCTGTAACAATTAGGGTTCTATATCGTTGTTCTTCACTAGATCTCTCTCCCGGTGTGGATTACTTGTTAGTAGTTGATGCTTATGAGATTTAGTGGTGTTTGCATTTTATGACCAGATTGTTATTCATCATTATATCACCTCTGATTATGATCCATCTGATTTCTTGTGAGTAGTTCATTTAGTTCTTGAGGACATGGGAGAAGTCAAGATGTTAGTAGTGGAATTATGTTGAAGTAATATCTAGTGGTTTGATATTTAAGTTGTGGTGTTATTATTCTAGTGGTGTCATGTGAACGTCGACTACATGACACTTCACCTTTATGGGCCTAGGAGGATGCATTGTTTATTTGGCTACTAATTATGGGATTTCCAGAGTGACAGAGACCTAAACCACCGTTAGGAAACCGATGCACGAGGGAGTGTAGGATCCCAGAGTTTAAGGTTGTGGTTAGATTTATGTTAATTATTGTCTTGTAGTTTTAAATGCTTGCAAGGGGTTTAATCACAAGTATTTATTAGTCCTAGTTGGGAGGGGCATTAGCATAGGTTTACCCACACAACACCTATCAAAACAATAAATATTAATCAATTGTATGAAACGAAAGCGCTTGATGAAGTTCCCATGTGTCCTCGAGAATGTTTGGTAATCATAAGTAGAACAACCGGCTTGTCCTTTGCTCTCAAAAAGGATTGGGCCACTCCCTACAATTATTATTATTGTATTTTATTTACTTGCACTTTATTTATGTGCTATATCAAAAACCACCAAAAACTTGTTTGCTAGTGTTTACAACGAATCCTCTATCCAACCTGCTTGTCAACACCTTCTGGTCCTCGTTGGGTTCGACACTCTTATTTATCTAAGTGATACGATACAACCTCTATACTTGTGGGTCATCAAGACTATTTTTTGGCGTCGTGTCCGGGGAGTGAAGCGCAATTGGTAAGTGGAATTGGTAAGAGAAACTTTTACTGTGAGTGTTGTTTTTATTTCTGTCTACTGCTTTATTTCATTATGGAGAATCCTTTTGGTTCTCTATTTAAGGGTACTACTGTTACTACTAGGGTAGTTGATGACCCGTTATCTGCTGAATTGGATCCTTTTAAAATACCTATGAAAATTGTTGGACGTGATATGGATAACTGCTATTTTGGAGATGGAACTATCCACCCTTGTGATCATTTGCTCTTTATACAAGATCGTGCTTGTAGGCTGGGTAGCAAATGATCACAGGGATGGATAGTTCCATCTTAGGGATAGATAATTCTTGTAATATTCTGGAATGTAGAGGATGAACACATTGTCATCTTTGAGGATGCTTCTAATATTCTTTCATATCCCAATAGATCTAAGAAAACTGGTCTTCCTATGCTTTCTGTTAGGATTGGTGATCATTGCTATTATGGTTTGTGTGACATTGGTGCAAGTTCTAGTCCTATTCCTTATGAGCTTTATAAAGAAATCATGCATGAAATTGGTTCTTGTGATCTTGAACATATTGATGTGGTTATTCGGTTTGCTAATAGATAAAATGTCTTCCTGATTGATATTGTTAGAGATGTAGAAGTTTTATGTGATAAAACTAAATATCCTACTTATTTTCTAGTACTGAGTAAAGCTGCTAGTAAAAAATTTCCTATTATTTTTGGTAGACCTTTCTTGAACACTTGTGGTGCTGTTATAGATTGTAAGAAGGAGAAAATATTGACTAAATTTGATGGAAAATCTTATGAGTTTAAGTTTTCCAAATTCGCTAGAGCTCCCTATGAATCTAAACTGCCTAACGAAAATTTTAGATTTGAACAGGTTGCCTCTATTGCTCTTACTCCTAACAATGCTTTGCAGCAATATATGGAGGACCATGAAAGTGAGGTATTTATGGAAGAGAGAAATGATATGGACGATATTCTTCTTCGTCAACCGGTGATACTGAAACATAATTTACTTGTGGAAGACTTGGGTACCACATTACCACCCAAGGAGGATCATGTTTTCCATTTAAAACCTTTGCCTGATGATCTTAAATATGCTTATATTGATGATAAGAAAACATATCATGTTATTATTAGTTCTAAACTTTCAGGTGAAGAAGAGGAAAGGTTATTGGGGATATTGAAGAAACACCGTGGAGCTATTGGATATACTCTTGATGATTTGAAAGGGATTTCTCCCACTATATGTCAACATGTTATTAATAGTGAACCTGATGCAAAGCCATTAGTTGAACATCAAAGCGGTTTAATTCCTAAGATGAAGGAAGTTGTAAGAAATGAGGTATTAAAACTCCTTGATGCTGGTATTATTTTTCCTATTGCTGATCGTAGATGGTTAAGTCGTGTGCATTGTGTCCCTAAAAAGGGAGGAATGACTGTTGTGCCTTATGAAAATAATGAGCTTATTCCTCAAAGAGTAGTAGTTGGTTATAGAATGTGCATTGATTTTAGGAAAGTTAACAAGGTTACCAAGAAAGATAATTATACTTTACCTTTTATTGATCAAATGCTAGAGAGGTTGTCTAAGAAAACTCAGTTTTGCTTCTTGATGGTTATTCTGGGTTTTCTCAAATTGTTGTTAGGGCACAAGATCAATAGAAAACAACTTTTACTTGTCCTTATGGAACTTATGCTTATATGCGTATGCCTTTTGGTTTGTGTAATGCTCCTGCTATGTTTCAAAGATGCATGTCTACTATTTTTCATGGTGTTTATGAAGAAATTCTGGAAGTATTCATGGACGATTTCTTTGTCTATGGATCTTCTTTTGATAATTGCTTGCACAATCTTGATAAAGTTTTGCAGAGATGTGAAGAAACTAATCTTGTTCTTAATTGGGAGAAATGCCATTTTATGGTGAATGAAGGAATTGTTCTTGGACATAAAATTTCTAAACAAGGTATTGAAGTTGACAGAGCTAAAGTGGAAGCAATAGAGAAAATGCCCTGTCCCAGGGATGTTAAAGGTATTTCTAGTGTTCTTGGTCATGTTGGTTTTTATAGGAGGTTTATTAAAGATTTCTCTAAAAATATCAAAGCCTCTTACTAATCTTATTCAAAAAGACGTACCTTTTGTTTTTTATGATGATTGTAAGGAAGCTTTTGAAACTTTAAAAATGACTTTAACTACTGCTCTTATTGTTCAACTACCTGATTGGAATTTTCCTTTTGAAATTATGTGTGATGCTAGTGATTTTGTTGTAGGTGATGTCCTGGGACATCGACTAGATAAGAAATTGAATGTTATTCATTATGCTAATAAGACTCTTGATGTTGCTCAAAAGAATTATGCTACCACTAAAAAATAGTTCTTAGCTGTAGTTTTTGCCTGTGATAAGTTTAGACCTAATATTGTTGACTCAAAAGTCACTATTCATACTGATCATTCCGCTATTAGATACCTTATGGAAAAGAAAGATGCTAATCCTAGGATTATTAGATGGGTGCTACTTTTACAAGAGTTTGATTTCCATATTGTGGATAGGAAGGGTGCTGAAAATCCTGGAGCTGATAACTTGTCTAAGATTGGAAAATATTGCTTATGACCCTATTCCTGTTAATGCTATTTTTCCAAATGAACAGTTGGCTGCAATAAAGTTAAACTCGCAAGATAGTTCTTGGTATGATGACTATGTTAACTTTATTTTTTCCAAGTATGTGCCTCCAACATTAGAGCTCAACAAAGAAGAAATATCTTTTATGATTTGAGGCATTATTTTTGGGATGACCCACACTTATATAAAGAAGGAGTAGATGGTATTATGCAAAGATGTCTTCCAGATCATGAACAACGAGAGATATTGATAAAGTGCCATGGTAGTGCTTATGGAGGACATCACGCTGGAGATAGAACCGCACAGAAGGTTCTACAATCAGGTTTCTATTGGCCTACTCTCTTTAAAGATACACGTAAATTTGTTTTATCTTGTGATGAATGTCAGAGAGTTGGTAATATTTGTAGATGTAATGAAATGCCTATGAGTTATTCTCTTGTTATTGAACCTTTTGATTGTTGGGGATTTAACTTTATGGGTCCGTTTCCTCCTTCGAACGGTTACACTCATATTCATGTTGCTGATTATTATGTTACTAAATGGGTAGAAGCTATACATACTAAAAGTGTTGATGGTGACACCTCTTTAAAAATGCTTAAAGATTTTATTTTACTTAGGTTTGATGTGCCTAGAAATCTTATGACTAATGTAGGTTCTCACTTTATTCATGGTGGTTTTAGAATAACCCTTGCTAAATATGATGTTAATCATAGGATTGCTTCAGCTTATCATCCTCAAACCAGTTGGCAAGTAGAATTATCCAATAGAGAAATTAAATCTATCTTGCGAAAGACTGTTAATAAATCTATGAAAAATTGGTCTGATAAGTTGAATGATGCATTATGGGCTTATAGAACTACTTATAAAAATCATATGGGTATGTCTCCTTATAAAATGGTTTATGGAAAAGCTTGTCACTTGCCTTTAAAATTAGAACACAAAGCTTATTGGGCCTTGAAAGAACTTAATAAAGATTTTAAACTTGCTGGTAAGAAAAGAATGCTTGATTTGAGTTATCTAGATGAATGGATAAGTGAAGCTTATGAAAATGCTAGACTCTTTAAAGACAGAGTTAAACAATGGTATTATAGGATAATTCTTAAAAGAGAGTTTTAATGTTGGTGATAAAGTTCTATTGTACAGGTCTCGTCTCAGATTTTTTTGCAAGAAAATTACTCTCAAGATGGGAAGGACCTTATGTTATTGAAGAGGTGTATCATTCGGGTGCAATCAAAATTGTTTCCCTTAAAGATAACACCACACATGTGGTGAATGGGTAAAGACTCAAACATTATATTTCTGGGGATTCTTATGATGAAGATGTTGATATTATTCAATTGGTGACTCTGGAGAAGTTTATTAGAGGGAAGATTCCACAAACTGCAGAGTCTGTTTTTGAATAGGTAACAGTTCTGTTAAGAAAATGTTCACGTATCGCTTTCCAACTTATATTTTTATCATTTATCGAAAATATGAAAAATATTGAGCCAAAGAAGGCTAGGAGGAGGTGCACGAGATCACCACACCACCTGGGGGTGCAGGCCCACCCCTGGTCGCGCCAGCCCATGGTGTGGGCGCCTCGGAGCCCCTCTCCAACCCGTTTTCGCACTTCACCTTCCTTTCATTACGTATATTTTTTCTATACAATCCCCCGGACCCCCCCCCCCAGGCCCGTATATCATTTTCCCATCGTGTCTCTATTTCTGCCAGGATTTGTTTTCAGTTTTAGAAGCACCATGGTCTCCGCCAACAACAACAAGGGGAAGGAGCCTATGGAAGATGATCTCCAAGGCCCAAAGCTGGAGGAGGGGATCGAGAGTGAAGCTGAACGAGATGTAGAAGAAGACTCACGTGTGCACCCACGCGCCACCATCGCAAGCATTGGAGTGGTAGCAAAACCCTTCAAGCAGCCGTCAAGGATGAGCACTATAAGGAAGGCCCCACGTCACTGCTTGGCTTCAAGGACACCACTTCCAGGCATCAAAAAACATTTCCATACCTTAATCCATGAGTATCAATTTAAGAGGGTACCCAAGGCAAAGTTGCCTTCTTGCTGGGATATGGATCGTTCTAACCTTGCAGGTGAGGAAATCCCCCGATCTGATATGGTGTGGGGGAATAATTCCAAGAGTTGGGATTCAATGTCGGACAAGTTCAACGACTGTACTGAGAGAAAAATGGAGCTGATACACATGCTCATCTATGTTATTGATGAATTGAAGGAGTCAATTGATAATCTGATTGAGAAGAGTTCACCACCACCATAGAAGAATTAATTTGTCATTGGTATTGGCATCCCCTTGGCTTGTTCCAAGCTTGGGGGAGTGCCGCAGTATCGCACCTTTATCTTTCACATTTTACCTTTTAGTAGAGTCGTATCATGAGCAGAGAACTTATCATATAGGATGGTTTGCAGTATGGAAGTATCTCTGCTTTAATTGGTTATCGATGTATCCCTTGGTTTGAGTTGTCGTTATGGAATATTAATGAACAATTTCATCATTTACTTTCTACACTTTATTTTAGTTTGCAATTTTTGTTCTATGGTTGATCTCGTTATTTCTATTGGTATCAATATTGGAGCATCAAGTTAATCTAGTTGGTTTTGGCAAACATAGCATTGGTCAGTAGCAACAATACTTTGAGCCTTAAGTAGAAAGAGGGAGTTCCATGTAGATATATTATTACATGATCTTTCTTTCATGTTGGCTCATAAGCTCAGTATTCTCAAGTTAATATTGTTTGTACTTCCATGGAAGATTGCATGCTTGGTTCTATCATATGTATATTTGTTTGTTTTCCCTCAACTCTTATGCTTGCTACCTCGCCTTGCTAGCCAAAAACCTGTACCGAGAGAGAATGCTTCTCGTGCATCCAAACCTTGAGCCCCAAAACCATGTCATTTGTGTCCACCATACCTACCTATATGTGGTATTTAACCGCCACTCCAAGTAAATTGCTTGTGTGCTACCTTAAAACCTTGAAAATTACACCTGTGTTGTGCCCATGATTTAGCTCATGAGGATGCAAATAGAGAATATTTATCTCACCTGTTGATTGGACTTTACACACCTAGACTTGTGGTTTCATCTGCTTATCCAAATGATAGAAGAGCTGGCAGCCTGGTTCCCAGCCCCAAACTTAATTTGTATAAATTCTCTTCCCTATTTTTGCCCCTGATTTATCAGTCAAAGCATAATTGTGTAAACAAAAGAGAAAAAGGGATGACCTTCTATACTAGTTGCGTCCTTCAATGGGACCCGCTCTTGTGAAGTCTAGCTGGCTTGTGATGTACTGTATTTATTGTTTGCCATTTGTTGACATAAACATACACCACTCTCAAAAAAAATCAATACCTCTGTTTATCAAATGAAAAGCTCTAGCACATGAGTTAATACCTGCTTCCCTCTACGAAGGGCCTATCTTTTACCTTATTGTTGAGTTAGTAAACCTACTCCTTTCCGCCTTAAGCAAGCATTTGACTTGTTGTGATCCATCCATATATATGTTGATTTACTCAATCATGTCCTTTATTGTTCCCTTTTTAGTACATGTGCTTTTATCTGATTGAATACCACTTTGAAAGTTACCAATGACTGCAAAGAGACTGTTATGATTGAGCATGAAAAACTCTGCAATATTATTCCGGTTTTGTGCCCCTGTTTTAGCTCATGAGGACGTAAATAGAGAATCTTTATCTCACTTGTTGATTGGACTTTACACACCTCGACTAGTGGCACATCCGCTTATCCAAATTCTAGAAGAGTTGGCAGCGGGGTGCCCAACCCCAAAATTGTTTACTATAAATTCTCTTCACTATTTTTGCCCATTATTTGTCAGTTAAAGCATAATTGTGTAAACAAAAGAGAAGAGGGATGATCTACTACACCAGTAGCATCCTTCATTGGGAGCCAATCTTTTAAGGTCTAGTTGGCTTGTGATGTACCGTATTGTCTGTTTACCATATGTTTGTCGGAGAGAGCTCGTCTGTCCTAGACAGGAGAGCTCTCAGAGGTTCAAACACTGGGGGCTAAACACACTTCCTTCGCTTCCAGAGGAGGCGACACAGAGAGTTTAGCCAGGTTCAGGCCACCAGTGTGGTATAAAATTATACTCCTGCTTGTCTGATGGATTGCACTGCGGTTATTACAGTACAAGCGTGAGCTTGTGCTTTGAACAGCCTACTTGGGATCTATGATGTTTCGATCTCCCTTTGTCCAAGTTCCGGTGGTGCCCTTCTTATACTGGCGTTTGGACCTCCTTCCCGTTCCCTTGGCAGGAAAGAGTTACCACAAAGTGCCAAAGGGTGGACCGTCCCGTACTTCTGCGCCTCCTGTGCGGTCTTGGTTGCTGGGGGACAGCTCCACCGCCCATGGCGTCACGGTGGGGGAGCCCGGTGACGCCGCCTTCGTCTTGTAGCGTGGTCTTGGTCTTCTTGCACCAAATGGGCAATCTTTGGGAACCTATTTCTGCCCCGGCAGTTGTCCCCCTGGCCTTTATACACCAAGATGGCAACTGCGGACAAAGAGCTCCCGCACCTCTGTGCGGCTTCTGCCAATGCACGGATGCACATGCGTCAGCGGCACGTGCCTTGTCCCCCCGCGGGTGGATGGATCCTTTCGAGAGGAGCGAAGTGTTGGGGTAGAGCTCCTCTCGAAAGGAGGGCACCCCAGGACTTATCGCCAAGGGCTTATGTGAACCCGTGGAGGAGGTGCGGACCCCCTCGAGAGTTGGTTTGCTCGATTACTCCAAGGGATGTTTACTGGGCCTGATACGTCATAAACTTATACTTAATTTCTGACGTGCCATGATGTTTTCATGCCATATGATACACATTTTCCCTACACTTCATTTCATTTTTATCGATTTCCCTTGACTAACCTATTGACAAGATGCCACAGAGCCAGTTCATGTTTTCTGATGTTTTTAGTTTCAGAAAAGTTATTCTGGAAATATTCTCGGAATTGAAAAATTCGAAGCCTGGAAGTCTTAGAATTCCCGAAGGTTCCACAGAGTCCCGAAGAGGCCCGGAGGGGAGCCACGGGGGGGGGGCACACCATGAGGCGGCGCCCCCTGGCCGCGTCGGGAGATGGTGTGGGCCCCTCGGGCGCCCACCGCCATCGCGCTTTCGCCTATACATTCCCCCTGATGCGTGAACCCTAAATATATACCACTTTTACACGAAAAACACCCGAGGCTGCCGTCATCAACAACCCGATATCGGGAGGGTTCTGGAGTCTCCCCGGCACCCTGTCGGGAGGTAAAATCATCACCGGAGGGCTCTACAGCACCATGCCCGCCTCCAGAGTGATGTGTGAGTAGTTCAACCTTGGATTATGCGTCCATAGCACTAGATAGATGGTTGTTCTCTCTTCTTTATGCCTCTTGTTCAGATCTCGTGATCTGCCCTACATGATCGAGATCATCTTATTGTAATGTTAAATGTTGTGTTTGCTGGGATCCAATGATTATTGAATAATATGTCTCTTGATTATCATTCTATCCTGTTTTCTTCATGAGTATGTTATTTATGATCTTGCATGCTCTCCATTGTTAGTAGATGCTCTAGCCAAGTAGATACTAGTGACACCAAGAGGGAGTCTTTATGCTCGATAGTGGGTTCATGCCTCCTTTGCATCTATGCTCGAGTGACAGAAACGTGGCGGATGGAGGATGTCTTGTTTCCATTAGGGAGAAAACAACTGTATTTACATTGCTTACATTACACACTTCACTTACTGCGATTATATGTTGCTTGCAACTTAATACCCAACGTTTGTTCGGATGATATTCGGAGGGTGGATTATTAGTCATAGATGCAGTTGGATGACAGTCTATGTATTTTGTTGTAATGCCCGCATGAATCTCATAGTAATCATTATGTCATGCATGTTTCATTATCTATAAATTTCCCAGTTGTAATTTGTTCCCCACGCATGTTAGCTATATTTTATGGAGAGACACCACTAGTGAAATGTGACCCTATTCCATTTTCTCATACTGATAATACAACCATTGTTTCCATTGTTTTCACACCACTAGTGATGTTTACATATTGTTATCATACTGTTTTCCACACCATACATTTAACCTCTTTGTTATCAGCAAAACTGGTGAGATTGACAACCTCACTACCACGTTGGGGCAGAGTGAATTGATTGTGTTATGTAGGTTCCACGTATCTGCTGAACCGGTAGTGCGCCCTGCCACATCAACTGGATCAACCTTCAGAAGTTGTTTTTCCTCCTACTGGTCGATTCAACCTTGGTTTCTTTTTTGAGGGAAAACTTGCTTCGGCACTCTTCACACCTTTCGTTTGGGGTCTCTCAACGAGCGTGTGTCTACACTCCATCAGGTCGGGCGGCAGCAGATGGGCCAGGATACCCCCGTATACAGGGGCTCGACAGTAGCCCCCGGGCCTGTGGTGACACGTGGACGAAGGAGACGAGGAGTCACGGGACCACCGCTGCCAGCCCGGCGAGTCGTGTGTGGCGTGGTGGTTCGCCGGAGGCTTCCCACGATCGATTGGACGTGGGGACAACGGCTCTGTGCGCCACAACCCAACTGCAAGGGGCCTAGGAAACCGGGTTGGGTCTTGCCTCTTGACCTCCGCACACCCCTTCTTCTCCTCTTTACTCTCAGACTGAAATGACCCCCGTCGCCTTCTCTGCCGCCAGCCACTGCTTCTTCGACAGTTCACCATGACACTCGTGGTTGAACCTTCCTCCATCAACCTCCGCCAAATGAGGAGGGCTCAACGAATGGCAGCGCACCGCACTAATGAGCACGAGGCCACCCTCCTGCCGGCGGGTACAGTCGACCTTGACGAGCTTTCCCCGACGATGTACCCAATCTTCTATCAGTAGGTGGTCTCGGGGATGGTTCCCCCTTCTTTCCCTTCCTTCACGCCATTCTTGATCACTATCGTTTCCATATCCTTCACCTTTCTCCCGATTCCACCCTTGTTATCTCCATCTTCGCCTTCTAATGCGAGGCGTTCCTGGGTGTGAGACCATCTGTGGCCTTCTTCCGCCGCATCTTCGAGCTACAGGAGCATCAGGCGGATCTGGACATTGGCGACCTCTCCTTCCACCTGGAAACCGGCTTGGGAGCCCTTTCCCCTACATGGAGGTCCAGCCCAGGGCCCCTGACTTCTGCTCGAGGTGGCTATACATTGAGGCTAGGGAGTTCTGCGGCCTCCTGGAGTTTCCGGCAGCTTCACCCGTACGGCACCCGGGATGGTGCTTGGAGGAACTCTCTGGGCACGATCTTAAGCCTCTGATAGAGATGGTGTGCGTGCTCCACGACTATGGCCTCACCTTCGAAATTTTTGTGTCCGAGATGATCCAGAGGTGTTTTGCCCCCTTGCAGCATCGCGAGAGGCCCTTGTGGTTGTATTTGGGTCCTAGTGACCCAATGCACCTAGATCATCACCTCACCAGCATGTAGGCAGTATCCATGGCGCTTATGTTGCTCCTTGGCTTTGACCTGCCATCTGGGTTGCGCCCCGGCTTGACTCCCCTCTGCGATGTTCCGCCGGCAGATAGGGAGGCGATCCGTGAGATGATGCCTCCCTTCGATTGGTGGGGTCCTCTTGCTGAGGAGATGGAGCCACGCGAGGCCAATCCGTACGCCTCGAACTCCATCGAGGAAAGTGTCGCGAGCCTCCCCTCTCCCCAAGTCGCCGCGGCGGGCACTTCCTCCACGCGGAGGCGCTGCAGGCTGGCGCTAACTTCTGATGAGGAGGATGAAGGCGGGGACGCCAAGCATCAGTTGAGCTCGGGCGGTGGCGAGGGCACCGGCGCGGTGCCCAGCGAGCGCAGCCTGGGCAAGAGGCCGCAGGTAGATGACAGCCTGTCGTCTTCTGGAGTTGCGACCGAGAAACCCCCGGTAGTGCGGCCTCCTCGACGCCGCCCCAGGGTGTCGCGCTTCAACGGCGAGTTAGAGGCCCTGCCTCAGGTCTTTTCCTTGGTTCTGGGGCTTCACACTTTGACGAGTTGACGTTGTTTGTGGCAGGGGACATGTCGACGACACCGTGGGCAAGCTGTTGGGGCAGGCCCCTGGTCCGGCCACCGTGCTCTAGGCTGACCAGCCCCCGATGGTGGAAACCACAACCAAGGCTCCCGTCGAGGCCGTGCCGTCCCCTGAAATCTTCTCGGAGGTGCTTGTGGAGGAGGCCTTGATGTCCCTACCTGCTCCTGGCTCGGGGGAGGACACCGCTACTTTGTCGGGGTCGGGCGAAGCCAGAGTTTGTGTAGAGGTTGTGCATGGCACCGACGTGGGCCTTGACGAGGCTTCTGCCGATAATCGGTGGCCTCGTCTAGTTCACATGGCCTCTGGATCGGGTCTAGGTCTAGGCTCCCTCGTGGAAGACCTGGCGTGGCAGATCCAAGGCATCATTGTTGCCTAGGCCTCCTCCCAGGCGGTCGCCTTATCCGTTGGGTTGGAGCTCCTTGACGCCCTCGACGGCCAGCTACGGGAGGCCGTCACCGCCAGCCTAGCGTTGGAAGAGGCGGCGGCCGCGACGAGGTGGGCGATGCTAGCTGAGGCTGAGCACGAGCGTCGTGATGCTTTGGTGGCGCTGAAGGAGGACCAGCTGGCCCTAGCGATCGTGCGGGATGGCCAGGAGGAACTCCACTTGGAGAGGAACTAGCACTCCTTGGAGGTGGGGGAGTGGCTCCGCACTCGCCGGGAGAAAGAGGGGGAACTTGCCTCCAAGGAGAAGGTCGTCAGCGAGGCTGAGGACGACCTTGCTAAGCGGGAGGATGGGTTAACCTATACTGAGATCGAGCTGAGCCTTGAGCGTGAGCGCCTCGACACCTTCGAGGCTGAGGTGCAGCATGTAGAAGCCCGCACTCAGGAGAAAGTCGACGCCTGCAACGCTTGCCTCGCCAAGGCGAGAGCTGATCACGAACGAGGCATCGGGAAGGAGGTCGCGGTAGGGCACGCGGCCATCCGTGGAGACCTCCTGAAGGCATTTGGCAAGAAGAACGAGGACCTGAAGGACAAGTTCACCAAGCGAAGGAGGGAGCTGGAGAAGAAAGTGAGGGAGCTCGAGAAAGACTTGGAGAAGGTCCGCCGGAGGAGCGACGAAGAGAGGAGGGCCAAGGTGCAAGCGGCGAAGGAGGTAGCGAAGCACCAGGCAGACCTTCTCGCCCTGTAGGAGCAGATCGCTCCGCTTATGGAGGGGGAAGAAGAGTGCCGGGCCTCCGCCCAGTAGGCGCGTGAGCTACAGTGCCAGTTCTAGGCGTTGTTCCGTCAAGCAGTGCGCAGGACCCGCATCGTCGCTGATCTCCTGCACGTCGAGACTCCGGACCTTCCCCTCGAGTACACTGGCGCCGGCTACATGAACTACTTTTTGCAATTCATCGCTACACTCGAGGAAGAGGTCCAGGATTTGGACCGGGTCTTGAATGAGGAGGTCCGCCAACTCCTGTCGGTATCGATTGGTCATGCCTTCTCCCAGCTCCAGCTCGCCAACCCCCTCTTCAACTTCAACACCCTTTCTGAGCCTATCCCGCACGATCTCCGGGAGACCCTCCGAGTCCAGGTGCGCGAAGCGGTGCTCGCCTTCACCAAAAAGTTCAACCCCCAAAGGGTCCATCTTCGTCGAACCTTCCTGAAGTCGATAGAGCGGGAGGGTCCAGTGATGATGCCACAGACTCTAAGAGCCATCATTCCTCCGCTTGAATCTATCATCATTTCCCGATGCATTGTAATAGGAAGTAGCTAAATCTTTTGGATGGTGACAACTTTTTGTGTTGGGTTTTAGTTTACTTGTACCTCCTTATGGTGATACTTAGCTCTTCCGTGATAGTGTCCTTCGAGACACCTTGTTGTGTCTTTCGTGGTGGGCCTCCAGTTGCTGCTTGCGGAGGGTCCCTCTGGGCTCTGTGCGAGGGGTTGCATGCTGCGTGCTTGGTCCTTAGGAGTGAGGCTCTTGCTTCTACCTGCATTTTGTGCCTCTGGAGAGGTGCGCGCTTGGTTGTTCCTTCGTGATCATCTCGCGAGGAGAAACGCCGAAGGACTTGGAAAAGTGTTTGTGTGTGGTAGCGACCCGCTCACATACACTATTCCAGCCCCCGCTCGTGGGATGGTTTCCAGAGGAAAAATGCCTTCGCGCGCCTCTCTGGAGAGAGGGAGGATGCATGCTCGGATGAATGCACATGATGTTTTGTTGGATGCAAGATGCAGGCATGCCGGCATGCAAGTAGAGATTGCTTTGTGAAAGCAACAAGATTTTACTGCTAGGGTGAGGCATTGTTCTCTTAAAAACGCTTGGGGATGCCGTGACCTTGTGGTCCCCCAAGAGGCACTTGACATCACCGTGCGGACACGGGACTCCCATCGTCATGGGGCTGATACTCGCTTGAGTTCAGGTGCATAGCTCGAGGATGTAGTGGCCTTGTGGCGCCCTCAATTAACAAAAGATTGACCCTCCAGAGCTAAGCTCCCACTTGTGTGGGTAAAATCTCCTGTGGCCTTGTGGTCCACCTGGCGAGAGCTCCAGGAGACCCTCATGGAGATAGGTCCTGGCGTTGTTTTTACCGTGGCGTCACGGGGTCCCCTGGAGGGTGCGTCTCCATGGCCTTGTGGGGGCCATGGAACGAGAATATGGTGAGTGCTCCTCCCTAGGAGAGAGGCGCGCTCGCATGGAGAGCAGCGGCAGCCCCTGAGCCTCCAGCGCTCTGGGGGATCTTCTGGGTGGCTGCTCCTTCGCGAGAAGCAAGCATCCTCTTCTTGGGAGCCTCGTCGAGGTGTCCCATGTCGTCTTCATCGTCCGTGTGGGATATGGCCACCTCCTTGTAGGCTCGCTCGACTGAGCGCGTCGCCTCCTCCACCTCTCCATGGATGTTTATGGTGCCAGCAGGCCCGGGTAGCTTGGCGAGATTGTACGCGTGGTGCGTCACGACCATGAACTTCGCGAGAGCTGGGTACCCGAGGATGGCGTTGTAGGGGAGGGTGATGTGCGCGAGTCGAAATCGAGTCTCGGTGCGGTAGTTCTTGCGAGTGCCGAGCGTGACGGCGAGGTGCACCTGTCCTAGGGGGACCGTGGTGCCGTCGGTGACGCCGGTGAACGGACTCGTGGGGGCCAGGTCCTCGTAGGGCACCTGGACCCGCTCGAATGTAGGCACCGAGATGACGTTGAGGCCTGCACCCCCGTCGAGCAGTGTCTTGTTCACGGCGATGTTGTTGATGGTGGGGGTGCAGACTAGGGGCATGATCCCCACGGTCCTTGTGGACTTGGGGTGGTCGTTGATGTCGAAGGAGACCTTGTGGTCTGACCACTTGCGTAACTTCGTCGCGGCTGTGCCTGAGTGGACAGCAGTGATCTCGCGCGAGATCTTCTTGAAGTGGCGATTGGAGAGCGGAGCTTGTGCTCCGCCAAGAATGGAGGTCATGTCACCCGTTGGTTCTTGGTAGCCCACGTGGTGTTCGTCGCCCCGGCCCTAGTTGCCCTCAGCATGTGGCTGCGTGGCAGCATTCATCTGAGGCGCGGGTGGGTTGGGACGCTGCAGCTGCTGCGGGGGTGGCTGCTGCATGGGCGGCTGGTAGCCACCGGTGTTATAGTTTTTGTACCCGTTGTACCGGTTCGGGCCGCGCTCCTCCCATCTCCCTCCAGGGCGGCCTCCCCCTCGCCCAGGACTGCGCTAGCCGCCGCCTCAAGAGTAGCCCTCCTGGCCACCCCTCATGAGGCGGTCTCCCCGCATCCTCTCTAGCTGGAAGCAGTCCCTTGTGGCGTGTGAGTGCATACGGTGAAACTCACAGTAAGGGCGGTTGTCCGCCATGGGTGCGGCGTTGTTGTGGCCTTTCTTGCGTTCTGGCTCGGCAGCCAGAACGACCGGAGCTTTCCGTTTGGCGTTCGCATCGTCCCCTCGAGCCTTTTGTCTTTGTCTTGGGGGCCACTTGCTAGGATTCATTGGCAGGCATGCTGCGACTGAAGAGGTGTCCCTCCTCCGCCTTAGAGAACATATCGTCCATGTCCACAAGCTTGACGGCGGAGGTGAGGTCGTCCCTTATGCCGAGCTCTTCGATAATGCGCTCGTTGGTGACCCCTTCCCTGAAGGCGGAGATGATGTTTGCGTCGGTGATGCGGGCGATCTTGTTGCGCGTCTGGCTGAAGCGTTGTAGGTACTAGTCAAGTGTTTCGCCGGGACGCTGGCGTATGCCGCGAAGGTCGTTGTAGGAGAGGGGCACTCGTAGGATCCCTTGAAATTGGCAACAAAGTGGAGGCACAATTTCTAGAACGACCTGATGGAGCCCTCTTGCGGATTCATGAGCCAGACGAGGGCTGGGCCCTTGAGGACCATGGGCAGCCAGTTCGCCATGAACTTGTCCTTCCCCTTTGCAGCTCCTATGCTGAGGAAGTAGAGCTATAGGAAGTCGAGGGGAGGAGTAGTGTTTTCATAGCGAGATGGCAGCGTGGGGTTGAACTTTGGCGGCTAGCAGACGTGCGAAGCTTCTTGGTGAACGCGAGGGCGCCGCCGACGTAGACCATCGCGCGCGCGTCGAGTTCTGTCGGGCGGTTGGCTGGCCTTGGCAAGGTCGTGGATGGTGCGGCGCTCGCGTTCGATTTGAACGTGCATCCGGTGGGGTGCGCAGGATCTGGCAGCTGTTGTTGCTCTTCTCAGGCACCATAGTGGTGGGTGCCTTGTTAGGGAACTTGGTGCGGGGTCGCCATGCACCAGCGAGTTTACACCGTGAGAAGGGGCGGTGATGGGGGGATAATAATCCGGTAGGCCAACTCCAAGGCGTAACCCGGCCCAAGGAACATGGTGCGCAATCCGGTTAAGGATAATGAAGCTTCTGGAAGGCCCAAAGTTTGTAGGCCTCGTAACCCGGATTGTGGGTTACGGTAAGGAAAGTTAGGGTTTGTAAGCGGTGTCCGGATAGGATTCAAGCTGCGCCTTGGAGAATAGGGCCAAGGGGGTACGGGCGCTTTATAAACCGACCCCTAGGTCTAGTTTAGACAGAGAGAGCTAAGAACCCTAGCAATATCGCTTGATATCGAGCATCTAGTGTAACCCCAGAGTTGAGTTATTATATCAAGATCGGAGACTCGGCGACTTTGATTGCCGGCTACCATATCGAGTTGCATCATGTTTTCCTCTGAGCTAAACCCTCTCCCAAACACCTGCGTCGTCTTGCCCCAAGATCAGTTACCCCCGGTAACGTCTGCCGTGATTATCCCACGACAGTTGGCGCCCACCGTGGGGCCTGCGTCCAAAGGTGTTTACATCGCGGGAGAAGCTCGGAAGAACATGGAGAATCTTGTCGTGGGCGAGATCTACATCGACCACGAAGGAGAAAAGATGGTGGACGATTCCGGCTGGGGGCCAGAGTCGGATCACCTCGAGTCCGGATCGATGGTGACGATCGGCCGGATCAACATCTTCATCGGTATGGTACGTACGCCTGATTTAAAGGGACAATATCATGTGCATACTACAGGAACTTCCAGCAAGAACAAAGAGACATTAAAGCAAGCGGTAAACTCGGTTTCCTCGGCTGCGCCGGGATACCTTAGATGGGCGGAACAAGAGGTAACGTGGAGTAGAAGAGATCACCCGGAAAGAATAGAGCGTCCAGGAGTCTTGGCATTGGTGGTTGCTCCACAGGTTAATGGTTACGAACTGAAAAGGGTCCTGATGGACGGTGGAAGTAGCATCAACATCCTTTATTGGGAAACCTTCTTACGCATGAGTCTCAAAGAGTCCCAGTTACAGAAAAGTTCGACAATCTTTCATGGGATCGTACCAGGTCACTCGGCGAGCCCCGAGGGAAAGATCACCTTGGAGGTTGCTTTCGGAGAATCGACAGATAATTATCGAGTTGAGTGGCTCACGTTCGAGGTGGTCAAATTGCGCAGTCCTTATCACGCGCTGTTTGGAAGACCGGCTTATGCTAAATTCATGGCTAGGCCGTGCTATGTGTATTTGCAGCTAAAGATCCCGGGTCCTAAACGGACTATCACCATACATGGGAACCGGGATATAGCGGCTGAGTGTGATGAAGGAGATTCAGTAATGGCCGAGCAAGCGTGCAGAAAGGAAGAACTCGAATATTACCGGTCTCAAGTAAATCCGGATGATAGAACAGCCTTGAAAAAGCCAAATACTGAGGACGAGAGAGCAAAATTCAAGGCAGCGCAAGACACCAAGAAGATAGATTTTGTCGAAGGGGATTCTACTAAGCGATTTACCATAGGGTCCAATTTGGGAAAAGAGCAGGAGAAGGCACTTGTAGAGTTTATTCGTTCAAATGCAGACGTGTTCGCCTGGACACCTAGCGACATGCCGGGTATCCCTACAGAGCTGGCCGAGCACAGTTTGCATGTAGATCCCAAGTCCAGGCCCGTGAAGCAGGGTTTGAGGAAAATGAATGAGGAAAGAAGGAAGGCTATAGGCGAAGAGATCGCTCGGCTATTGGCAGCCGGCTTTATCATGGAAGTGTTTCACCCGGATTGGTTGGCAAACCCAGTTCTAGTGATGAAAAAGACCAATGAGTGGAGGATGTGCATTGATTTTACGAGTCTCAACAAACATTGCCCAAAGGATCCGTTCGCGCTACCAAGGATAGATCAGATTATAGACGCAGTAGCTGGAAGCGATCTATTATGCTTTCTGGACGCATATTCCGGGTATCATCAGATTAAGCTCAAGAGGGAGGATTGGGAGAAAACATCATTCATAACCCCTTTTGGGGCCTTCTGTTATAAAACTATGACATTTGGATTGAAGAACGCCGGTGCAACTTACCAACGGTGTATTCAAAAGTGCTTCGAGGACCAAATTGGACGCAACGTCCATGCCTATGTGGATGATGTGGTCATCAAGACCAGGAAGGCGGAGACATTTATCGATGATCTAAAGGAGACGTTCAAAAACTTGAGGAGGTATCAGATGAAGCTTAACCCGACAAAGTGCGTGTTCGGAGTTCCAGCCGGGAAATTACTCGACTTTATCGTTTCCGAGAGAGGAATCGAGGCAAACCCGGATAAAATCAAGGCCATCCAGAGTCTGAAAAAACCGGAAAATTTGAAGCATGTTCAAAAGCTCACGGGCTGCGTAGCAGCCTTGAGCCGATTCATATCCAGGCTCGGAGAAAAAGCAATACCCTTGTACCGGCTCTTGAGGAAATCAGATAAATTCGTATGGGATCAAGAGGCGGATGAGGCATTTGAGGCACTAAAGAAGCAGTTATCTGAAGCACCAGTACTAGCGGCCCCGAATCCTAAAGAACCTATGTTGCTATACGTGGCAGCCGGCCCCCGAGCCGTCAGCGCAGTAGTTGTTGTGGAGCGCAAAGAGGATGGGAAGGGTTACCCGGTCCAGAGACCGGTTTATTACGTCAGCGAGGTATTATCAGAAGCAAAGCAGCGCTATCCGCATTGGCAAAAGCTGGTGTTCGGGGTCTTTATGGCTAGCCGGAAATTGAAGCCGTATTTCCAAGAACACCTCATAACAGTGGTTAGTTCAATACCAATGTCGGATATCATCAGAAACTCGGACGCGACGGGAAGAATAACCAAATGGGCGATAGAGATGGGGGATTATCACATCAACTACGAACCCAGGTCAGCAATCAAATCTCAAGCTTTAATTGATTTCGTTAACGACTGGACACATACAGGCATGACTACAACGGTTCCAAATTCCGAGTCATGGATCATGCACTTCGATGGATCTAAGCAATACGAGGGATCAGGAGCTGGAGTGGTGCTAACGTCACCCAAAGGAGATAAATTAAGTTACGTACTACAAATTCACTTTGACTGTTCAACAACGTGGCCGAGTATGAGGCCCTATTGCACGGCTTAAAGGCAGCCAAGGAGATGAACGTCAAGAGGATACGGTGTTTCGGAGATTCGGACCTTGTGGTACAGCAGGTGTCAGGAACTTGGGATAGAAAGGACGCAACTATGGCAGCATACCGCAGGGAAGTTGATAGGGTTGCAGGATGTTTTTCCGGGTATGAGGTGGAGCATATAGACAGAAGAAAAAATGAGGCAGCCGACGCACTCGCTAGACTCGGCTCGCGCAGAGAGCCGGTTCCACCTAACGTTTTCCTGGACGAATTATGGCGACCATCAGTTAAAACCGAGTCAGAGGAGGAGTTGGCAAATCAAGACCCGGATTCAGGACTTGTGGCCACTGTACGTACTATTCCCGAATGGACAGAACCGTTTTTGGCCTACCTATCGCGAGGCGAGTTACCACAGCAGGAGGTATTAGCAAGGCAAATTTTGAGGCGAGCAAAGGGATATTCTGTCATCAATGGGGAATTATATAAGAGAAGCGCAGCAGGGGTCTTTTTGCGCTGCGTAGCGCCAGAAGAAGGCCGACAGATTCTCAAGGAAATCCATGAAGGCGACTGTGGACATCATGCGTCCACAAGATCTCTCGTGGCTAAAGCTTATCGACACGGATTTTTCTGGCTCACGGCTCTAGCAGACGCGGAACGATTGGTAGCAAGGTGTGACGGATGTCAAAGGTACGCTCGCCAAACCCATGTGCCGGCTATGGAGTTACGGACCATCCCGTTAACTTGGCCGTTCGCTGTCTGGGGTATGGACATGGTTGGCCCATTTCATATGTCACCATGCAAGAAGACACATCTTTTGGTGGCTATTGATAAGTTTACCAAGTGGGTTGAGGTTATGCCAGTTACTAATTGCGAATCAGCCACAGCAGTCAAGTTCCTGAAAAGGATTATCTACCGGTTCGGATATCCCCACAGCATAATTACCGACAATGGAACCAACATGTCCCTTGGTGAGATGGAGAAGTTCTGTGGCAACAATGGAATCCGGCTTGATGTCGCATCAGTGGCTCATCCGCAGGCCAATGGACAAGTGGAGAGGGCAAACCAAGAATTGCTTCGCGGATTAAAACCACGATTACGAGTCCCCTGTATCAGGGCAGCTGGCGCATGGGTCGAAGAACTTCCTTCTGTGGTTTGGGGTATCAATACTACGCCTAATAGATCTACTCAGATGACACCCTTCTTCATGGTCTATGGCGCGGAGGCAGTACTACCGAGTGATATTATTCATGATTCACCACGAGTATCAGCATACGTCGAAGTGGAGAATGAAAAAACCCGGCAAGATGCCGTGGATATGTTAGAAGAGCAAAGGGAACAAGCCCTAGAAAGATCAGCCATATATCAGCAGGATTTACGAAGGTATCATAGCCGGCACGTGAAAACCCGGGTCTTCCAGGAAGGAGACCTGGTTCTGCGCCTGGTGCAGTCAAACGAAGGAAAGCACAAGTTATCACCACCCTGGGAAGGACCGTTTATCGTAAGCCGGAATTTGCATAATGGGTCATATTACTTGATAGATGCAAGGGAAGAGTCGACCACAGTTAATGACACCGCTCATACCACTTCATCTATGCAAGAAAGAGACAGACCGTGGAACGTGGCTCAGCTACGTCCATATTATACTTAGCAAAAATTGTGTTGGCATATGGAATTGAACGATGTAACAGGCAGCAGGTTTTCAGACGTACTCTTTTCCTATCCAGGGTACCCTTGGGGACTGGACGGGTTTTTAATGAGGCGGCTTGCTGACCTAGATTTTTCATATCAAGTAAAGAGGTGATTATCAAGAAAAGAGATGATTATTATCAGGTTCTGTACTCTCAGTATGATGCGTATATCTAGGTCTTGGGGGCTGGTCGCTTGAATAGCACAGTTACGAACTCAAAGACCCGGCCATGATGCCTATGAGTTATAAGGGCCGATTACTTGCAAACGAGTACGGCTACAATCTTATAACCGGACAAAGAAGTCCAAATTTCTTGGCTATTCTTACTTAAGCTCGATGTGACTCGCACAAAAGTGGCATGATTTGTTCGCTTACGATTACAGTCAACCATGAAACCCGACGGGGCTTGACTGGCCACGTTTTCGTATAGATGTAACAACATGGTATCCACGCGAAAGCCGGCTTACAGTACAAGATAGTCAAAAGGGTCATCTAAACCACAAGTTATGCAGAGTACAAGGCTAACAGCTGGAAACTCAACGATTATTAAGCATAACTTCAAATCCTATGTGAAACCACTCAAGGATCTTTGTGAATTTAGCAGCAGGCAATTCGTTCTCCTTTCAAGATCAAGTGTCCTAGACTTGGAGATCCAGGTCCGGGTGATTTGAAATCTTGAAAAGAGAAAAAATTGCTTACTTATTAGAATTCCAAAAACCCAAATATCCGAGTCTTGGGGACTTGGGGACTTAGAAACAAATCCGCTTGTCAACACCCATGAGACCCGGAAATCGAGTTTCACAAAAGGAACAATAAAGAAAGCCGAATATCGAGAGCAGATGAGTTCAAGAATGGATAAATTTAAAAAGGCCGGAAGAGGCATACAGTATATCAAGACCTTAGCGTACATTACAAAATCCCGGTGAAAAGATATCAAAGGTGCACAGGCGCACCACCCAAAATATAATTGTTTAAACAGCACATTGGCCGACCGGCGCGTAAGAAGAGGCATTAGATATCAGATATCACTCGGCGTTCATCTTGGCCTTGCCCTTGCCATCATTGGTGGTAGCAGCAGCACCCGGATCAGTAGTACCAGCCCACGCAGGAGGTGGAACGACTGGTGTTGAGGTAGCGGGGGCAGAGCCGGCTTCAGCTTGCTTCTTGGCAGCCTCCGCCCTCAACGCAGCAGCTTCCTCCTTCCACCGAGCCAGCATATCATACGGCTCGGGAAGATCCGACTTAATCGCTTCACCAGCAGCATCATATGCTGGAACAAGGATATCAACATCCAGGTCGTCAGCGATCACGCTGGCCGGGTAACGGACCTCCTTCTGGACAGCCTGAAAATCCTTCACCGAGAACTTGGACCCATCAAGCTTGAACTCTGGGAAGCCGCCCATAAGCTTCACTAGCTCGAGCTTGGGGAAATAAGCATTGGCAAGTGCAAGCCCCCGGGTTACTCCAACCCGGCAAGACGAGCGTTTCCAGTGCCAAATCCACTCAGGAATAGTGGAGAAGGCATCCAACATCCTCTTCAGATCAACATGTCCTTTACCCGGCCACCGTAATTCCTGAAGGATCCATTTGGTTCCGGCACATAGCTGCCGGATAACGCTCTTCATAGTTTTCAGCCTGGCAATGTCATCCTCATCCGGCATGGCTTCGTCCGGGCCTGAAGAAATGGAAACATAAGTCAGGAAAACTCTTGCTATCTATCAAAAGGATAAACCTGGAGGAAGAAACGTACCAAGTAAAGCACGATATGTGTCAGAAATTTGGACAGAAAGGCTTGTTAGATCATCTTCTGCTTTGTGAGCCCTTTTCCTATACTTCCTCATTATCATCCTATTCCTCCTGGCCTCAGCCTCGGCTGCTTCACGCAAAGCCACCTCCTTCTCAATGAGCTTGGTGGCGTCTGCCAGTTTCTCCTCAGATTGAGTCACGAAGGACTGCATGGATGCAAACAAGGGTTAGCTGGGAAGAGGGGCAAGTTATCAGTCGCTTGTATCATAAAGTCCCAAGCAAATTATGAATCAATTCACTCGGAACTTGGGGACTGGGTAAGGACACAAGCAACGTCAGTCGGATTTACCTCGTGTTTGGCTATTAAAGCCCCCAAGATGTTTTCTTCGTTAGCCCTTAAAGTGCGCAGGGTTTCCAGCATCTGGGCAAACGTCAGTTCCTCGGGTCGAGTACCGGAAGAGCCGGCAGCCTGGTCGCCTGGTGGGGGAGCTCTCCCCGCCCTTGGGGTCGAGACCCGGACAGTTTGAGTATCCGGGTTGGGAGAACTCATCCTTGTATCCAGAACCTCGATCTCCTCGTCCACTGGTTCCGATGAGGAAGGAGATCCGGCGGCTCGGGGAAGTGGATTGTTCGGAGCGCCTTGTTCCTGGTTATTCTCAGTATCACCGCCAGTCGCGGCGTCTACGTTCTCAGTCGGCTTCTCTGCCCGACGGTTATCCGTCTCTATATTTTCCGGGTCACTGACGGTGACTTGAGTGCTAAAAGAAAGATGAGAAGAGGCAGTTATCAGTGGCGACGGTGACTTGAGTGGAAACTTGTCAGATGTCAAAGGAAATCATATAGCAAAAACTTACCCGGCATTCACGGTGTAGTCCGGCGGGAGCTCGCCGCTGGAAGCAGATGAAGTCGTCACAGGGACCACTAACGGAACCCGGAATTGCCCGGCACGTGGATGGTTAGGAGAAGGGTGGCGTTGAGGAGAGTCGGAAGGACGAGACGGAGGAGCACTGGCGCGATGGACGGAGGAGGTAGAGATGCCCGGGTTAAGGGGATCTTCACCCGGGGAGCTCCGAGTTACTCTGCGTTTGGCTGGGAGAGAATCCTTCAAGCACGACGAATTTGATAATTGATGGTTAAGTCGTCGCATGGCGTCAAAGGAGTAAGGTTCAGAGGATAACGAGGAAAAAGGAACCTTGGACACTGCCCCTCTGGCTTTCCTCTTGGCTCCAGCTGTTGCTTCTTGATCAGATTCGGTTGCCTCCGGGTCATCCTCGTTGGTCTCACCTTCGTCCTCCAGCCCTGCGAACCGGGTGTGTGTTCGTGGGAAAAAGTTAAATGGGAGGAAAATGATGCAAGTAAAGATGATGCAGGTTCTGTGTAAATACCTTCACTATCATCGGCCGGCTCGTCCTCCTCCTCTGGGTCTCTGGAAGGGGGGAGGGTTCAACTCTCCAGAAGGGGTCATCAGCCTAAGACAAAAGAATGAGACTAAGGGTTAGAAGCTGTATCAAGTCCAAATGTGGAAATAAGTTATGAATATCGGATATTACCGCTGGAGCCGGGTTTTCCCGAGTAAATGGGGGTAACCCGGCGATGCCCTTTATCACCTCTAGCTTCTCTGTCAAGAAGCCCTTGATGGTCTTGTTGGTGTCGCCGGTCGCGAAGCTCTTGGTGGAGTATCGGAGTGCATCCGTGGTATGCCCCGAGTACTCGCACATCAATTTGGTGCGGATAGAGTTGGGTTGGATCCGAAAATCAACCCACGTTTTCACTAAATTGAGCCCAAGGAGGCCTTGGGCTGAGAGGATGGCTATCTTGGCTAGCGAGGGAAGGATTGCCTCCCTGTCTGAGTCTGGTGCAAAGGCATTGAAAGACTCGGAAGGTTCGAGGAGGTTCTCCGAGTAGCCCGGCAGTTTCTTTTCGCTGTCTGGGGAGGTATCGTGGCAATAAAAGAAAGACAGCTGCCAGTGTTTGACGTGGGAGTTTAAATTGAGGGTTGGCATCGGTGAATTCTTGCGGCGTTGGATGGATACCCCGCCGCAAGTAAGAAGTGCTCCGTCACCACTTTCGCGGCACGGCTTACATGGAATAGTTCGATGAAGAGAGTCAAACTTGGCGGTATGCACAAGTACGACTCGGATAGAACGATGAAGTGGGTAATATTCAACATAGAGTTAGGCCCTATGTCGAATACCCGGAGGCCATAATGGCTTAAGACCTCCCTAAAGAAAGGGTGACCCGGAGGACGGAATCCCCGGGTCACGTGCTCTACGAAGCAGATTACCTCGTTATCGGCGGGTGTGGGCCGGGTCTCGTTGCCCGGCGCTCTCCAGTGAATGTCCTTCTGAGAAGGGAGAATTCCTAATTCGGCTAGCTCGTCCAACTTGGCCTTTGTAGCTGTGGAACGCCCCCAGTTGGCGGATATGGTTTGGGTAGTCCTTGCCTGAGTCGGCTGTTTTCCTTGCCGTTTGGGAGCCATGGGATCAGCCTGCAAAACACAAGGAAAAGAGGCATAGGAAATAAGACCCGGAAGTGTTGGATTATCCGAGTATAAGGTATCAAGAAAGTATGAAGCTAAGAACTATCCGGGTATCACGCTATGAGGTAGAGGTTACAAGGTATCCGGGTGTTAAGTATAACTGTGGAGATTATTGGTCACTTACGTATGGAAAAGCATTTGGGGAAGATGGATGGTTGCCCATGTATCTACTGCAAGCAAAGTAGCTGGAAAAGGAGGATTTTCCGGGTGTTAATGAAATGAGCGGAGAATCGAGGAGGAATGGATCTAGATGGGAAAATTTGCGAGCGATTTTACGGGGGATTTGGTGATTAGTAATGGTAGGAGGATGAGTTGTAATTATCTAGCAGGTGGTTAAAGGAGTTGGCGAGCATCAAATCGATCTAATTCGATGCAATCGGAAGAACGACTCACGGGTTGACCTAGATCCAATCCTGGATGAATTGAAAAACTGCGGGGCTAAATTAAACGAGTGCAAGGGGCTTACTGGAGATATTGGAGTCTAGCGCGACGGCGGCGAACGGCGTGGCTCGAATGCCCCTTTGCGACTCTTGGCGAGTGGAACGAAGGCGCGGCGGTGAAGCTTGGCGGCGGCGCGAGATGGCTCGAGGGCGAATGCGGCCGGTGGCGGCTTTGCTTCGATGGCGAGCACGAACTTCTTGCGGTGGTGCTACAAGGGCGTAAGGAGCAAGGAACGAAAGGGGGAATTGAAGTGGAGCGATGGGTTTTAGGTTACCCTCGGAGCACTATTTATAAGGTGAGGGTGAGTCTATCCCAACAGCCGGAAGCCGGAAATTGTGGGGTAATGGCTATCTACGCGGATTCTGCGAGATATGCGCCTAGAATTGAGCAAAGTATCTGGACAAAAAAGAGAAGGAGATCTACCCCATGATATCAGGGTCAGTTATCGAGTATGGAATCTTGACATTTTTATTAGGGTTTAGACCTGGAAAGTCAAACCAAAGTATTTGGGGGAAAAGCCGGGTTACTATATAGCCACCATGGAGTAAGGCCTAGTTGTCTATCAAAGCATCTTAACCCGGCCTCCATATGCTTGTGTGTTTGACATCTTTGCAGGGAATAGCGAGCGCTTCAAGGAGGATCCGTGAAGCCCAAGCTATTCTGGGGACTACTGATGGGGGGATAATAACCCGGTAGGCCAACTCCAAGGCGTAACCCGGCCCAAGGAACATGGTGCGCAATCCGGTTAAGGATAATGAAGCTTCTGGAAGGCCCAAAGTTTGTAGGCCTCGTAACCCGGATTGTGGGTTACGGTAAGGAAAGTTAGGGTTTGTAAGCGGTGTCCGGATAGGATTCAAGCTGCGCCTTGGAGAATAGGGCCAAGGGGGTACGGGCGCTTTATAAACCGACCCCTAGGTCTAGTTTAGACAGAGAGAGCTAAGAACCCTAGCAATATCGCTTGATATCGAGCATCTAGTGTAACCCCAGAGTTGAGTTATTATATCAAGATCGGAGACTCGGCGACTTTGATTGCCGGCTACCAGATCGAGTTGCATCATGTTTTCCTCTGAGCTAAACCCTCTCCCAAACACCTGCGTCGTCTTGCCCCAAGATCAGTTACCCCCGGTAACGTCTGCCGTGATTATCCCACGACAGGCGGTGCGTCATGAGCTACCGCACTCCTACGCTGGTCGACGCTGCCTCCTCGCGGCTCCCGCAGGGGGGCGTTTGCGATGGTGGCGAGCTCCTAGAGTCGGGCGAGCCATGCGGTGTGTCCTTTAGGTGCGGGTGGGTGCGTAAGAAGCTCCCGGACCAGCAGCAGGGCTGCTGCGGGAGTAGGTTGCTCCTGATGCCCCTGTGTTCCTGACAGTGGTGGGGGCGGATGCTGAAACGCAGGCGCGTCTTGCCGTGTTCGCCCTCCACGCTAGTGGTGTTGCGTTGTGGCGCATCGTTGTCGTTCTCGACGGAGAGCGTGCTCAGAGCGGTAAGGCGCGGGCAGGTCCGAGCGGCAGGTACCATGGCAATGAAGAAATAAAGGGGCGCTGATGGAGGGATAATAACCCGGTAGGCCAAACTCCAAGGAGTAACCCGGCCCAAAGGACGCTGTGCAGGATCCGGCTAAGGATAAAGAAACTTTTGGAAGGCCCAAGTTTGTAGGCCCAGTAACCCGGATTGTGGGTTATGGTAAAGGAAAGTTAGGGTTTGTGCGCCGTGTCCGGGTAGGATCCAGGGTGCGCCTTGGAGGGTAAGCCAGGGGGTACGGGTGCTTTATAAACCGACCCCTAGGAGTAGTTGTTTGAGAGCTAAGAACCCTAGCAATATCGCTTGATATCGAGCATCTAGTGTAACCCCAGAGTTGAGTTATTATATCAAGATCGGAGACTCGGCGACTTTGATTGCCGGCTACCAGATCGAGTTGCGTCATGTTTTCCTCTGAGCTAAACCCTCTCCCAAACACCTGCGTCGTCTTGCCCCAAGATCAGTTACCCCCGGTAACGTCTGCCGTGATTATCCCACGACAGTTGGCGCCCACCGTGGGGCCTGCGTCCAAATGTGTTTACATCACGGGAGAAGCTCGGAAGAACATGGAGAATCTCGTCGTCGGCGAGATCTACATCGACCACAAAGGAGAAAAGACGGTGGACGATTCCGGCTGGGGGCCAGAATCGGATTACCTCGAATCCGGATCTGTCGTGACAATCGGCCGGATCAACGTCTTCATTGGTATGGTATGTACTTCCGGTTCGATCCTTGACAATTTTGGATCTGATTCTGTGTCAGGGGGAGCCACTTCTATCCGATCAGATGATGAAGAGTCGACCGGAACGACATATCCAGCGGAAGAACCCATCGCGAAGTGGGAACAGCCGGAGGAGCCGGCATGGACCCCGCGCGACCGGGTCGAGAGAGAGGATGATACCGAGTCTATCCTGGATCTGCTGGAGAACCGGTACGAGGAGAATAACGCCGGAGAAGAACAGCATGAATTTACACCGAGTATCATACGCCGAGTTGCGGTCTACACGGCTCCCGCGGCCAATCTCAACCAAGAGAACGCAACCGCAGCAGCAGTCGGGGCGGCTCAGGCATTGGCCCAGCAGCAGGACGCGGCTAACGGAGACCCGGTTCTGGCCCGGGTTGATGGAGAGTCGGCATCAGTGACCAGCCGCGCAGCAGACGAGGAGTTGCACGCAAATACGTTCGGATTCCTGGGAAACCGGACACCAGGGGCGGGTCCTTCGAACCCGCGCCACCCGGCCTTATTCGATAATAATCTGATTCTAGACCCCACGGTTCTTGCAACGGTTATCACTCCAGAAAACGCAGCGGAACGTGTCAGGGATCTGGATGTGGCTCGTCGTGCGCTGGAACAGCAAAGAAGGCAAGTAGAGGCAGAAAGGCAAGGGATGGCCACGCGGCAGCGCGAGCTGGATGCGCTGGAAACTCGGCTCCGGGAGGAAACATCTAGAGTACATCAAAGGCATCAAACTAGGTTACCAGCAACGGGCGGGGTTATTAATCCGGCTACTTTATTTATCACACCTCAGGATCAGCCGATACCAGTGGTGAACCAGGGAACCGCACCCCAACCGGCAACAGCGGGGACACATACGGCAAATGAGCGGGCCGGGTTACCCCCACCACAGACTAGAGTCACAACCGGCAACGATCTACCACCACCGCCACCATCACGATTTCGCACACCAGACGGTCACTATAATAATCCCATGGACAATGTGTATGCGGCGACACTCGCGTTAAATCAAATCCCTGTGGGAGAGTCGCCCCATGAAGAGAAGACCCGGCAAGCCATCGATCTGTTGCACACTGCGGTGGCACAGCAAGCCAATTATCCGGATCATAGAAGCGGGATGCACGGGACGCCATACGTCAGTCAACAACAAGGGAATATCCAAGCAAGTTCAGCACGGCGGAGGGAAGAGCAGCAGCAAATGCCGCCTCCTCCCCGCATTCAGGCAGCATCAGCAGCACAGGCTGTTGTGGACAGTTCCAGGGCTCGGAGGGCCGCGGCCGGGTCTGCGGCACATGGACTTCCCGCAGCGCCGCGCCCAGCCGCGCCCCCCGCTGTATCACACGTTTCTAGAGCAAGGCCGGCCTCGACCGTTCTTGCGGGACCCAAGTGTCTCTCGGACAATATCAGAGCTGAACCTTACCCGGAAAAATTCAAAGAGCCAGAGAAAGTAGTGAATTACGAGCCAACTATGGATCCAGAAACATGGCTAAGCAGTTATGAGATGGCAATGTCAATTCGCAACGCATCTGAGAATCTCCAAGCCAAGTTCATGTACTTAATGATGTCAGAAGGAGCAGCAAAGTTGTGGTTCACCAACTTGCCAAAAGGATCGATCAAGTCCTGGGAGGAACTGAAGACCGCGTTTGTCAAGCACTTTCATGGGACGTGCCGAAAATTGTTCACTATTGATGATCTGGAGCGATGCGTCCAGAAGAAGAGAGAGTCGGCACGCAGTTGGGTGCGCCGGGTTATGGAGATACTTCACTCGTCCATGGACATTCAGCCCAAGGATGCACTACAAGCCATGGCAAAAACATGCAAGTATATACCTTTAGTGCAAAAGTTAACTCGCATGAAATCTAGTCGAAATGCGTCGGAAGTTACAATGGGAGAATTGATGGATGCGTGCAACAAACACGCTGCGACAGATACTACAGAAGAGGAAGTTGATGACAAGAAGGTAAAAGCAAACACAAGTAATAACGGAAGAACCGGCAATGGATCAGCACCGGGTAATAACGGAAATAGCCAGAACAAGCGCCCGTTTGAAGGAGGCTCCGAGTTTGTCGCCAACACAGAAGCTGGGTCTTCGAGACCCAGAGCAGAAGGAAATTTCAACGGAGGTAATCACAATGGAGGAAACTATCAAGGACCACCAAGGCCGGGTAACAACTGGGACATATTCAGGATGGCATGCCCGAAGCACAGCAGGAACGGCAGACCAGCTAACCACTCCTTGAAGCAGTGCGCCGACTTACAAAGATGGAAAAATGAGGAAGTAAATAGGGCTATGCGAGGTGCAGGACGGGGAGGAGGACCGGGTCCAGGGGGAAACCCGGGCAACGGCCCACCCCCAGCTGGTAACCCGGCGGCTGGAAATCAAGGTAATAACCAAGGAGGGGCAGGAGGTTTCCAGGCTAACCCCAAACAATTGGGTCAATATCATGTGCATACCACAGGAGGCTCTAACAAGGACAAAAAGATACTGAAGCAAGCGGTCAACTCAGTATCGTCAGCTGTCCCGAGATACTTGAGATGGTCAGAACAGGAGGTAACATGGAGCAGAAGGGATCACCCAGAAAGAGTGGAACACCCGGGAGTCTTGGCATTAGTAGTCGCACCGCAGGTCAATGGGTATGAGCTGAAAAAGGTTTTGATGGATGGTGGAAGCAGCATCAATATACTGTATTGGGAAACCTTCCTACGCATGGGCCTCAAGGAGTCTCAGCTACAAAAAAGCTCAACAATTTTTCATGGGATCGTGCCGGGTCATTCAGCGTGCCCCGAGGGAAAATCGCATTGGAGGTAGCTTTTGGGGAGTCAAAGGATAACTATCGAGTTGAGTGGCTCACCTTTGAGGTAGTCAAATTGCGCAGCCCTTATCACACATTATTCGGAAGGCCGGCTTACGCCAAATTCATGGCTAGGCCGTGTTACGTGTATCTACAGCTAAAAATCCCGGGTCCCAAGAAGACCATTGTTGGGGCGCGTGGAGATAAACGAAAAACTTTTCCTACGCGGTACTCCCAAGATCTAGCCGAGGTAGAAGGCCACGAGTATTACCACTAGACGCGCAGGTGCGGATTATCGATGTAGCGCGTCTGGTCGGGGCAGTGCAGTCCCACGATCCGGTCCGGCCGATCCAATCCCTCGAACGTCGAAGTGCTGGACGTACAGCACCTCTGCCGGTATCCACACGTACGAGGAGGAGCTCCGACGGCGGACTGCTAGGTCCGGTGCGGCGGCTGGACTGAGTGGGGCTAGGGTTCCCAACGCATGGGAGAGTGGACTAACGTGCCCGCTGGGCAACCTGCGCCCCTCTTTGTATAGCGTATGGTAATGGGCTTCACAACACTTGTGGCCCATTCCCTCCGTGAGTCCGACTCACTAACTCAGTCCATTTCCGGTTCAGGTCCAACCCAACCAATGCTTGCTCCCGCTCTTAAGTGTGCGACCCTGCAGGCTCATGGCGACATGGACACGATTGGAGTCCTACTCCCAATCGATCAATCGGTAGCGGCTCCTAGCAGAACGTGCCGACTCCCAAGTCCCATTGAGTCATGACGACATACCTTTCAATGCGATATTCATCTTAGTCCCTTTTGCCTCACGATATACCTTGTCGAGCTATAGGCGATTTATCGTCATCCCTTAAATAGCTCAACTCTCTTCTCGATCCGTGATATGTGATTCATCTGACTAACTCTTTAGTCAATAGACACAGTTAACACTTAACTGAGTCGCGCATGGCCATGCTTCCTGAATCATATCACTCGAGAGGGCCCAGAGAATATCTCTCCAATCGGAGGGGCAAAATCCCATCTTGATTATCCACATCACGCAGCTTGCTTCTCATTCGACCCGAACTCTGCCTTTATAGTTGCCTTGTCACAGAACAACGTTTGACAGAACCTAAGTCGGTGATCCACAACTCGGATTGTGCGACAATCTCAGGTCTAAGGATTACATTGATTGAGACATGCAAATGACGACTTGATCGTTGCATCTCAATGTGGGTCAGTCCGACTTGCTAAACTCTTTAGCCAAGTCCGTGAACGTTGGAATGGCATCACCATGCCCATGACAAGTGGAACCGTGTCATCAGCCAACACTCACATTAGTCTAGGGTGTGTGTCCAGCACAACCTAAATGACTAAGGACAATCTAGTATGAACAACATGAATATATAGTTCCACAATCGAATCACATATTCAATGACATATATCAGATGTTCAAAACAAGGACAACTTAATAACTTTATGAATACAGTGGGAATAACATCACACATGATTGCCTCTAGGGCATATTCCCAACAGTCTCCCACTTGCACTAGAGTCAATCATCCTGGCATCATATGCCTAGGCATCTAATGCCCATGCCTCTCGTGTGCGCCTCATGCTTAGGCTGTGGTAGCGCCTTTGTCAACGGATCTGCAATATTTGCATCCGTGTGTACTTTGCATAACTTGATATCACCTTGTTCGACAAACTGGCGAATGAGGTGGTACCGCATGAGTATATGTTTGTTCTTCTGGTGTTGTCTAGGTTCCTTGGCTTGTGCGATAGCACCATTGTTGTCACAATATACGTCCAAAGGATTGGACGCGCCCTGAACCACACCAAGATCAATCAGGAGGTTCCTGATCCAAACAGCTTCCTTTGCCGCCTCTGAGGCAGCAATATACTCAGCCTCTGTTGTAGATGCAGACACCGTATCTTGCTTGGAACTCTTCCAGCTCACAGCTCCTCCGTTCATTACGAACACGTATCCCGATTGCGAACGAGAATCATCTGAGTCGGTGAGATAACTCGCATCCGTGTAACCCTTTACACTGAATTCCTCATCACCTCCATAAACTAGGAACATTTCCTTAGTATTTCTCAAATACTTAAGGATGTTTTTAACCGCTGCCCAGTGGGCTTCGCCAGGGTCAGCCTGGTATCTGCTCGTAACACTTAGAGCATAGGAAACATCTGGCCTAGTACAAATCATGGCATACATGATGGATCCGATTGCCGAAGCATACGGGATCACACTCATCCGACTTCGCTCATCAGTCGTCGAAGGACACTGAGTCTTGCTAAGTTTTATACCATGGGACATCGGCAAGAATCCCTTCTTGGACTCTTGCATTTTGAATTTCTTCAAAACCTTGTCCAGATAAGTACTCTGACTCAATCCAATGAGCCGCCTGGATCTATCTCTATAGATCCTGATTCCTAATATGTAAGTTGCCTCACCCAAATCCTTCATTGAGAAACTCCTTTCCAATGACTCTTTGGTTTCTTGCAACATCATGACATCATTTCCAATCAGCAATATGTCATCCACATATAAGATTAGAAAGTTTACTTTGCTCCCACTAAACTTCTTGTATAAACAAGAATCATGATCGCTTTTGATGAAGCCAAACGATTTGACTACCTCATCAAAGCGAATGTTCCAACTCCGAGATGCTTGCTTCAACCCATAAATGGATTTCTGAAGTTTGCATACCTTGTCAGCATTAGCTGGATCGACAAAACCTTCAGGCTGTATCATATACACGTCCTCAGTTAAATTTCCATTAAGGAAAGCCGTCTTGACATCCATCTGCCATATCTCATAGTCGAAATAGGCTGCTATGGCTAACATGATCCGAATTGATTTAAGCATCGCTACAGGCGAGAATGTCTCGTCATAGTCAACTCCTTGAACCTGTCGGAACCCCTTCGCGACAAGTCGTGCTTTATAGACGGAAATATTTCCATCCATATCAATTTTCTTCTTAAAGACCCATTTGCACTCGACGGGTTTTGCACCGTCAGGCAGATCAACCAAATTCCAAACTTGGTTTTCATCCATGGACTTTAACTCGGATCTCATGGCTCCAAGCCATGACTCGGAATCAGATCCCACCATCGCTTCCGAATAAGTTGCCGGCTCGTTACTGTCTAACAGTAAAACATCTCGAGCACTCTGTAATCTGGCAGATCTCCGTGGTTCAGGTGCTGTTGCCGGTGTAGGTACCACGACCGGCTCAGCCTCCAAGGCGTTCGCCGACTCGCCCCTAGCGGGTTCCTCTCGAATTTCTTCGAGTTGCACCGTGCTCCCACTGACTTCCCGACTGAGAAACTCTTTCTCAAGGAAGACACCATTCCGAGCGACAAACACTTTGCCCTCTTCCCGGTTGTAGAAGTAGTACCCCAAGGTTTCCCTTGGATACCCCACGAAAATACACTTATCCGACTTGGGCGTGAGCTTGTCCGACTGAAGTCGCTTGACAAATGCTTCACAACCCCAAATCTTTAGAAAAGACAAACTTGGCTTTTTACCAGTCCACATCTCATGTGGTGTCTTCTCTACTGACTTTGATGGTACTCTGTTTAGTGTGAAAGCTGCAGTTTCTAGACAATAACCCCAAAATGATAAAGGTAGATCTGTCCGACTCATCATTGATCGTACCATGTCCAACAAGGTCCGATTTCTCCGTTCCGATACACCGTTTCTCTGCGGTGTACCCGGCGGAGTGAGTTGAGGAACTATTCCACAACTCTTTAGATGGTCATCAAACTCATGGCTCATGTACTCGCCCCCACGGTCCGACCGTAGAAACTTTATTTTCTTGCCGAGCTGATTTTGTACCTCATTCTGGAATTCCTTGAACTTTTCAAAGGCTTCCGACTTGTGTTTCATTAAATAGATATATCCATACCTACTCAAATCATCAGTGAAGGTAATGAAGTACTCATAACCACCTCTGGCTGTCGTGCTCATTGGTCCACATACATCACTATGTATTAGTTCCAACAAGTCGGACGCCCTTTCACAACTCCTTGCAAAAGGTGTCTTGGTCATCTTGCCTAGTAGGCATGATTCGCATGTCTCGAATGACTCTAAGTCAAACGAAGTTAGAAGTCCATCATCATGGAGCTTCTTCATGCGCTTCCAACTTATATGACCAAGCCGACAGTGCCAAAAGTAAGTCATATTCAGATCATTTGGTTTCAACCTTTTAACATTTATGTTATAGACCGATTCACTATCAAGATTTAAAATAAATAACCCGTTCTGAACGGGTGCAAAGCCATGAAACATATCTTTCAAATATAAAGAACAACCATTATTCTTAATATTCGACTCATAACCTTGTCTCATCAAACATGAGGCGGAAATAATGTTTCGACTAAGCGCTGGAACATAATAACAATTATTTAGTTCCAAAATAAATCCTGAAGGTAAATGAAGTTGCATCGTGCCGACTTCCAACGCAGCGACTCTCGCCTTGTTGCCGACCCGAATATCAACCTCTCCTCTTGCCACGCTCCTAGTTCTTACCAGCCCCTGCAACGAGTTGCAAATATGAATGACTGATCCGGTATCATATACCCAAGAACTATTAGGTGTATCAGCAAGATAAATGTCTATAACATTACACACAAGTGTACCTGAGTCGGAAGTCATACCTCCACTCTTGGCCTTGTCAGCCAAATACTTGGTGCAGTTCCTCTTCCAGTGGCCATCCTGCTTGCAATAGAAGCAATTGGCTCCGGCTGTAGGAGAAGGCTTAGTCTTTGAGGAAGCACTCTGGACAGGGCCATGGGCGCTACCTCCTGACTTATCCTTCTTCTTCTTAGTCCAAGAACTCTTCTTGAACTTAGCCTTATTCTGCACCATCAACACTTGACTGGTGCCTTTCTTGATATCAGCCTCTGCCGTTTTGAGCATCCCATGTAATTCAGTGATACTCTTATCCATACCATGCATATGGTAGTTCGAGATGAACGGACCATACGCACTAGGAAGAGAGTTCAGAATTATATCAGTGGCGATCTCTTCTTTAATTGAGAAGCCCAAGCGATCCAAAGACTGTATGTAACCAATCATCTTGATTACATGCGGACTCAGTGGATCGCCGTCTTTCAGCTTACAGCCAAGCAAAGCTTGAGAGACTTGATACCTCTCAGTCCTTGCTTGAGCCTGGAACATACTTTTGAGGCTTTCGATCATATCGTAGGCCTCAACATTTTCGAACTGCTGCTGCAAGTCCGGTTCCATGTGTGCAAGCATAAGACAGCTAATCTCCGTAGACTCATCTCTAGCCTTACGGTAGGCATTCATGACAGCGACAGTCGCATCGTCATCAGGCTCATCTGGAAGTGGAGTTTCTAGAACATGTTCTTTCTTGTCATGCTTGAGGACTATCCTCAGATTACGATACCAGTTGGTGAAATTAATTCCATTAAGCTTATCTTTCTCTAGGATTGACCTCAACGCAAAAGTGGACAACTGAGGAAGGTTGCTAGGTGCCATTGATCTACAACAGAAAATACGCAAAAACACTTAAGACATGTATTCATAAAAGAGCAGGCATATTAAACGCTTTAATACTTATGCTCCCACTAGAACCAACATCCCTCCGATGGTTGCTAAGTGATTCAGGACCCTAAATAAGCAAGCCGACTAGTGAGCTTTAGCATCACCGCTAGCCGTCAAGTGATCTAGGTAGGCAACACCTTGCCAATCGTATCTCTATACGACTCCTGTTAGTTGGGTGACATCACATGCCCCGGCTCCCAACCTACCTCGCCCCGAGCCCCACAACCGTTGTGATGGACTCGTCTAGATTACCAAGTGCTTCTGCTTGTAAGAGTCCGACTCGAACCCACCTAACCGGAAAGAATTGGTAGCACCTCAATTTCATGAGCCCACTACCAAGAATGTCCGACTTGTGATGGTGCAGCACTGGCGGGGCGACCGACTAGACCTTCTTTGAGGGATTAAAGAATCTACCAACTATCCAAATAGAGGTAAATAGAGACATAACAATAACACAAATAAAGCAATTATAATGTGAAATGGTATGGCTCTCTTCATGGTGATCTCCATCTCCACGAAGCTTGTAAGTCGACTCGTGCCAACTCTTGTCACGTGCCATCTTACTCCATGTAGCCGACTTGTACATCAACTTGCATGCCACCGGGTTCTCCAACAAGCTACACTAGCTAGTAAATCAAAATTTACATAGAGAATCCGACACGCAGGCCGGTATACAATAAAATGACAGCACCTAGGCTCCAGCCGGCTGACAAAAACATGATACGCAGATCATGTATGGATTACACACATCACATGCACATAAGCCATACCATTCACAACTTCCTGCAAAATCAAGTTATGCATAGATACGATATCTACCGGCGTTGTGAAACTCGCAACGACATCTAAGGCGCTACGACAGGACGACGGCGGTCCCGCTAGCCGGATAGCGGGCGGGGATCGAAGGGGCAGCGCCCCTCGCGGGTGCGGGCAGCGCCCGTTGATTTCGGAAAACGCAGATCTCATCTGCATTCCGATCATGGATTTCTTCATCGGATAAAACGATTTTACCCGAATCTGATCCGTATTCCGATTCGACCAAACTCTTTGATCTTCGATCACCGCAACTGGATTTATGTGTCACGGTATACCCCGATGGCGGAAACCGACCGGTAGGGGTAAGTTGTTCCACGACCTAAGCAGTATGATCACGGAAACCTGATCATCCATTAACCCCGAGTACGATTGATCCAATCAACCTTGTACAAAACCGATCTATCTCATAGACCGACCACCAAAACAGCAATTAGATCACATCTAACGCTAACTACATATCACATATGTACGGATCTCGGGCCTAATACCAGAAGCTACCGCTCTGATACCACTGTTGGGGCGCGTGGAGATAAACGAAAAACTTTTCCTACGCGGTACTCCCAAGATCTAGCCGAGGTAGAAGGCCACGAGTATTACCACTAGACGCGCAGGTGCGGATTATCGATGTAGCGCGTCTGGTCGGGGCAGTGCAGTCCCACGATCCGGTCCGGCCGATCCAATCCCTCGAACGTCGAAGTGCTGGACGTACAGCACCTCTGCCGGTATCCACACGTACGAGGAGGAGCTCCGACGGCGGACTGCTAGGTCCGGTGCGGCGGCTGGACTGAGTGGGGCTAGGGTTCCCAACGCATGGGAGAGTGGACTAACGTGCCCGCTGGGCAACCTGCGCCCCTCTTTGTATAGCGTATGGTAATGGGCTTCACAACACTTGTGGCCCATTCCCTCCGTGAGTCCGACTCACTAACTCAGTCCATTTCCGGTTCAGGTCCAACCCAACCAATGCTTGCTCCCGCTCTTAAGTGTGCGACCCTGCAGGCTCATGGCGACATGGACACGATTGGAGTCCTACTCCCAATCGATCAATCGGTAGCGGCTCCTAGCAGAACGTGCCGACTCCCAAGTCCCATTGAGTCATGACGACATACCTTTCAATGCGATATTCATCTTAGTCCCTTTTGCCTCACGATATACCTTGTCGAGCTATAGGCGATTTATCGTCATCCCTTAAATAGCTCAACTCTCTTCTCGATCCGTGATATGTGATTCATCTGACTAACTCTTTAGTCAATAGACACAGTTAACACTTAACTGAGTCGCGCATGGCCATGCTTCCTGAATCATATCACTCGAGAGGGCCCAGAGAATATCTCTCCAATCGGAGGGGCAAAATCCCATCTTGATTATCCACATCACGCAGCTTGCTTCTCATTCGACCCGAACTCTGCCTTTATAGTTGCCTTGTCACAGAACAACGTTTGACAGAACCTAAGTCGGTGATCCACAACTCGGATTGTGCGACAATCTCAGGTCTAAGGATTACATTGATTGAGACATGCAAATGACGACTTGATCGTTGCATCTCAATGTGGGTCAGTCCGACTTGCTAAACTCTTTAGCCAAGTCCGTGAACGTTGGAATGGCATCACCATGCCCATGACAAGTGGAACCGTGTCATCAGCCAACACTCACATTAGTCTAGGGTGTGTGTCCAGCACAACCTAAATGACTAAGGACAATCTAGTATGAACAACATGAATATATAGTTCCACAATCGAATCACATATTCAATGACATATATCAGATGTTCAAAACAAGGACAACTTAATAACTTTATGAATACAGTGGGAATAACATCACACATGATTGCCTCTAGGGCATATTCCCAACAACCATTACCATACATGGAAATCGAGACATAGCAGCTGAATGCGATGAAGGAGACGCAGCAATGGCCGAGCAGGCCTGTAGAAAAGAAGAACTCAAGCACTATCGGTCTCAAGCAGACCCGGAGGACAGAACCACATCAAAAAGGCCGAGCACTGAAGGCGAAAGAGCAAAGTCCAAGGTAGCACAAGATGCTAAAATGGTGGCTTTTATCGAGGATGACTCCCCCAAACAATCCGCTATAAAAGAAGAAACTGCACGGCCGCTCACAACCAGCCACGTCATGGAAACACCTCACCCGGGTTGGCTAGTAAACCCGGTACTCATCATGAAAAAGTCCAACATGTGGAGAATGTGCGTCGGTCACGCCAGCCCGGGACCGGTGCCCATGAAGAACTAAACAATGTAACGGGCAGCAGGTTTCAGACGCGCTCTTTTCCTACCCAGGGTACCTAAGGGGACTGGAAGGTTTTTAATGAGGCGGCCTGCTGATCCAAACTTTCTCGCATCAATAAAGAGATGGTTATCAAGTCCTATATCGTTACAGCCTGATTACAAGTAAGTAGTATCCATGTGACATCAATACTTCAGTATCATTAAGAACGTTGAGTATATATAGGTCTCGGGGGCTGGTTGCTCAAGTAGCCCAGCCACAAACCCAAAAGACCCGGCCTTGATGCCTATAAGTTATAAGGGCCGATTATTCGCAAACGAGTACGGCTGCAATCTTATAACTGGACAAAGGAGCCAAATTTTCTTGACTTTTCTTACTTAAGCTCGATGTGACTCGCACTAAAGTGGCATGATTTGTTCGCTTACGATTACAATCAGCCATGAAGCCCAATGGGACTTGTCTGACCCTGTTTTCGTATAGATGTAACAACATGGTATCCACGCGAAAGCCGGCTTACAGTACAAGATAGTCAAAAGGGTCATCTAAACCACAAGTTTATGCAGAGTACAAGGCTAATAGCCGGAAACTCAACAACTATCAAGCATAACTTCAGTACCTACACGGAATGGCTATAGGTCGTCGACTCGGTAAAAAAAAACAATTTGTTCTCTGAGAAAGGCCACACCCCCATGACTCGGACTTTGGGCCATGGGGACTGGGGACTTCGAAACAGAAACAAACTACTTGGCTATCGAAGTTCGAAAGACCCTACCATCCGAGTCTTGGGGACTTAAAGAAAAGTCCGCTTATCAAAACCCGTGATACTCGGAAAACCGAGTCTTACGAAGGGAGCCAAAAAGAGAGTCGGGTATCGAGAACAAGTTCAAAGAATAGACAAGTAGCACGATTATCAAAAGGCCAGGAAAGCCGCAAAGTATATCACGGACTAAAAGTACGTTACAAATTACGACATCAGTATCAGGGGTGCACAGGCGCACCATCAAAAGCATACTACTTTGAATACAAAGCATCGCGTGATCAAGGTATTATGATGGCATTGCCCTATTCGGCCTCCTGAGTACGGTCTTCCGGGTCTTGGTCCTGGGCTTGTTGCTTAGCTTTCCCGGCAGCATTACCCGGACTCACCGCACCAGGGCGGACAGGTGGAGGGACAGCTGGTGTAGAGGCAGACGGCCCTGATCCTAACTCGGCCTCTCTCTTCGCAGTTGCCTCCCTCTTCCTGGCCGAGTTAGCAACCCACTTCTCCAAGATATCAAAGGGCGGGGGTGCTTCCTCCGTAACAATTTTGCCTTCAGCGTCGTATGCACTCATAATCGTGTTTAGATCCAAACTATCGGCTAAAGTGGTAGCCGAGGGACGCACTGCGGACTGTATGGCCTTGAAATCCTTGGGTGTAAATTTGGAACCGTCCGCCTTGAATTCTGGAAACCCGGATATTACCTTTGCCGGGTCAAGCTTCGGAAAGAAAGCCTTGGCCAGGGTAAAGGCCCGGGTCATACCGATCCGGCATGACGAGCGTTTCCAGATTTCAATCCAGCCAGGCACAGTGGAGCAGGCTTGAATGAGATTTTCTTCACCCGGATATACCTCCGTAGGCCACTTCACGGCATCCAGTATAAATTTTGTGCCGGCAAAGAAAGTCCGGAGCACGGTCTTTAGGGTTCTAGCCTTGACAATGGCATCCTCCTCTGGGGTCGCAAGGTTGGCACCTACAGTTGAAACAAAAGAAAGAACGTATCAGTAATCCAGAGTATCATATAATAAAGCAAAGACACGAAGCCAATTGGCAGCAAAAACTTACTAAGCAAGATCTGATAAGTATCGGCGACCTGGTCCGATAGTTTCTTCAGTGCGGTCTGAGTGGTATTGCACTTCTTCTTGTATTTAGAAACATCCTTCTTCAAAGTTTTCATGTCATCCTCAAGGGTTTCCCTCCGCTTTACCTCGGCAAGAAGAAGTTATTCGGTCTTAAGTAAAATTTCATCAGACCGGGTTATCTGCGCCTGTAAGTAGCAAGGAACACAAGTATCAGTTGGATATTATGGTAAGCTGGATATTGCGTAAAGTACCAAGCATAACTTTAGCAAGTCATGCTCGGAACTTGGGGACTAGGTATGCACTATGAGATATCAAGTGTCATTACCTGGTGCTCTGCGGCCATGCGCTCCAAGATCTTGCTCTCCGAAGTCTTCATAGTGAGGAGAGTATTCATCAATTGATCAAAAGTGTCTTTACCCGTATCAGAGGACCCGGGGCCTTGGAAATTCCGAGAAGGAGTTTTCTTCTTAGTGGGAGGCGGCACCCGGGTCATTTGTATGTCGGAATCCGATGCTCCTTCTTCTGCACCCAAGGTTGTGGCTCTGTTCTTCTTGCTTGCATGGGAGGCAATCGGATACTCGGCTTCTTGTATGTCCGGGTTCATCGGCGACGCTTGTCCTTCGCCGCTAGACGCGGCTGTAGTCTTATCGGCCGGGCTCCCCTTACCCGGGCCCTCGGTTTCCATATCCTCTTGGTCGCTGGTAACGACCGTGGCCCTATAGATGTTATGAGTGAGCAGCTAGTGTACAATCAGGAAAAGGTGATGAAGCGTGGTAGAGCATCAGGAAAGGGATTTTACCCGGTATTCACCGTGAAATCCGCAGGAAATCCGTCGCTGGACCCGGGAGAGGCTGGAAAGTATCAAGTAAGATTTCATAAGGGAATGGTTCAAGGAGAATGTTTCGTCCGAGAAAGGATAGGGTAAATACCAGCCCGCCGAGTCGGAGTCGATGAAATACCCGGGTTAAGAGCACCATCACCCGGGTGATTTCGAGTTGACCTGCGCTTGGTCATGGGTGACTCCTTCAAGCATGGCCAGTGGAACAACGTCAAGGTAGCTCATGTATATCATTAAAGGAATACGAATTGAATGCGAGGAGGTGATATGAAACCTTGGAGGTGGCCTCTTGAGATTTCCTCTTTGATCCGACTTTGACTGTCGGCTCCAATTCCTCCTCGTCGCTGGCGGATTCTACTTTGCCGTCGGTGTCTTCTTCTTCGTCATCTTCTTGTTCTGGATATCATCAAAGTTATAGTTGGAAAATGAAGGGGTTATGATGAGTTTAAAGGAACCAAGTAAAATCCGGAGAGCACCTTCGTCCGAGTTAACGGTTTCTTCTTGCTCCTCTGGACTTTCGGAGCTAGGGGAAGTGTTGATCTTCCAAAAATCATCATCAGCCTAAAGAGTATCAGTACAAGGGTTATCAGCTGTATCGAGTGGAAAGAGCAAAGGTAAAGACATCGAAATGGGGCTTTCACCTTGGGGGCTGGGTTCTCGAGTGTGAAGGGCTCTAACCCGGATATGTTCCGGATTACCTCAAGCTTTTCCGTCAGAAAACCCTTGATAGTTTTATGAGTGTCGCCAGCCGCGAAGATGTTGTCAGAGTACCGGAGCGGGTCTGTAGATTGCCCCGAATACTCGCACATCAACTTTGTGCGGATGGAATTGGGTTGAATCCGGAAGTCGACCCAAGTCTTCACCAGGTTGAGCCCGATGAGACCTTGGGCCGTGAGAGTGGTGATTTTGGCTAACAGAGGTTGAATTGCCTCCCTGTCCGAGTCAGGGGCAAAGGCACTAAATTTTTTGGAGATGTCAAGAAGGCCCTCTGAGTAACCCGGCAGTTTCTTTTGGCCGGGTGGGGAGGTGTCTTGGCAGTAAAAGTATGAGAGCTGCCAGTGCTTGACATGGGAGTTAAGAGTGAGGGGTGGCATCAGAGAATTCTTGCGGCGCTGGATAGAAACCCCGCCGCAAGCGAGAAGCGCCCCGTCACCGCTTTCGCGGCACGGTTTGCACTGAAAAAGCTCAACGAAAAGAGCCAGACTTGGCGGAGTGCACAAGTATGACTCGGAAAGGACGATGAAATGGGAAATATTTAATATAGAATTAGGCCCGATGTCGAAAACGCGAAGGCCGTAATGGCTTAGGACATCACGGAAGAAAGGGTGACCCGGCGGACGGAAGCCCCGGGTCACATGTTCCACGAAACATATTACCTCGTCTTTCGTCGGGGTAGGCCGGGTCTCCTTGCCCGGCACCCTCCACTGGATATCCTCTTGAGGAGGAAGAACTCCCAGCTCGACCAGCTCCTCCAATTTGGCCTTGGTGACCGTAGACCGCGCCCAGTTGGCGGATATGGAGTTGGTGGCTTTGGCTTTAGTCGGAGTTTTTCCCTGCTTCTTGGGAGCCATGTGGTTGACCTGCAAAGCACAAGGTAGAAGGATAAAAGGAATAAGACACGGAAGCTGTGAGCCGGCCAAGTATCGGCAAGGTAATGTCGAGACACGAAAATTGCGTATTATCCGGGTGTCAGTTTGTAGAGTGAGGTTCGAATTATCCGGGTATCGAGTATTATAGCAAAAATTATGGGGGTCTAAGCGTTGAAGGAGCTTTTGAGGACGATGGATGGCTGCACAGGCACTTAGTGCGAATAAAAGGAACTGGAAAGGGGAGGATTAGCCGGGTGATTGAGGCGAAGGCGGACATTTTGAGTGGTTCGAGCCCAGATTGGAAGTTCCATCTTCAGATTTGTGGCAAAATTAATGATTGCGGGTAGTAGGAGGGTGAATTGGAGTCTATATCTTATCTATTGGGCGAGCTAGAAGGAATACTAGCAACCTAATTCGACATGGCCGAGAAATAATTGGTGGGTTGATTTGGATCTAATCTGAGGAGAAATCAAGAAATTGCAAGGACAAATTAATGGATGCAAGAGGCTTACTGGAGGAGATCTGAGTGAAGCCTTGCGGAGGCAGATGGCGCAAGACTGGTGTCCTTTTGCGGCTCCTGACGAGCCGGATGGAGATTTGCCGGTGGATCTTGGCGGCGGCGCGGGGGGAGCTGTGGCGGAGCGTAGCCTCCGGCCAATGGGCTCCGGTGATGCGCGCGGGATTTCCGTGGTGGCGCTCGGTGAGGATGAGCACGGAGGGAGAAAGGAAGAAGAGTGGGGGGAAATGAGCCGTTAGGGTTCGGGTTACCCCCAAGGAGCCTATTTATAGCGCGAGTGGATAAGCCCGGTTCAGCGAGCGGGAGCCGGGAGTTGCGAAGTAAACGGCTATCTATTTGATTTTTTGCGAGATGCGCTTTAAATGTTGAACAAAGCGTCTGAACGAAAAGGAGAAAGAGATCCATCCCGTGATATCAGGGTCAATTATCAAGTATAGAATCTTGACATTTTGGGGTTTAGACCTAGAAAGGTAAGTTAGGTATTTGGGGAAGAGCCGGGTTACTATATGGCCACCATGGAGTATGGCCTAGCTATCTATCAAGGCGCCCTAACCCGGCCTCCACGTACTTGTGTGTTTGATATCCTTGCAGGGAATACCGAGCGCTTCAAGGAAGGATCCGTGAAGCCCAGGCTATTCTGGGGACTACTGATGGAGGGATAATAACCCGGTAGGCCAAACTCCAAGGAGTAACCCGGCCCAAAGGACGCTGTGCAGGATCCGGCTAAGAATAAAGAAACTTTTGGAAGGCCCAAGTTTGTAGGCCCAGTAACCCGGATTGTGGGTTATGGTAAAGGAAAGTTAGGGTTTGTGCGCCGTGTCCGGGTAGGATCCAGGGTGCGCCTTGGAGGGTAAGCCAGGGGGTACGGGTGCTTTATAAACCGACCCCTAGGAGTAGTTGTTTGAGAGCTAAGAACCCTAGCAATATCGCTTGATATCGAGCATCTAGTGTAACCCCAGAGTTGAGTTATTATATCAAGATCGAAGACTTGGCGACTTTGATTGCCGGCTACCAGATCGAGTTGCATCATGTTTTCCTCTGAGCTAAACCCTCTCCCAAACACCTGCGTCGTCTTGCCCCAAGATCAGTTACCCCCGGTAACGTCTGCCGTGATTATCCCACGACAGGCGCCTTAGCCCCCTATACTGCGCGCCAAATGTCGGAGAGAGCTCGTCTGACCTAGACAGGATAGCTCTTAGTGGTTCGAACACTGGGGCTAAACACACTTCCTTCGCTTCTAGAGGAGCCTTCGAGAGAGAACCTTGAGCACAACAACAATAGAGACACAGAGAGTTTGCCTAGGTTCAGGCCACCAGTGTGGTGTAAAACCCTACTTTTGCTTGTCTGATGGATACTGCGGTGATTACAGTACAAGCGCGAGCTTGTGCTCGAAACGAACTACTTGGGCTCTATGATGGTTAGAGCTCCCGTTGTCCAAGGGCCGGTGGTGCCCTTCTTATACTGGCGTTTGGACCTCCTTCCCGCTCACTTGGCGGAAAGGGTTACCACAATGTGCCAAAGGGTGGAGCGTCTCGTACTTCTGCGCCTCCTGCGCGGTCTTGGTCGCTGGGGGGCAGCTCCATCGCCCATGGTGTCACGATGGGGGAGCCCGGTGACGCTGCCTTCGTATTGTAGAGCGGTCTTGGTCTTCTTGCAGCAAATGGGCAATCTTTGGGAACCTCTTTCTGCCCCGGCAGTTGTCCCCCTAGCCTTTATACACCAAGATGGCAACTTCAGACAAAGAGCGCATGCACCTCTATGCGGCTTTTGCCAACGCACGGAGGCACAGGCGTCAGCGGCACGTGCCTTGTCGTCCTGCAGGCGGATGGATCCCTTCGAGAGGAGCGAGGTACCGGAGTAGAGCTCCTCTTGAAAGGAGGGAACCCCATGCCTTATCGCCAAGAGCATACGTGAACCTGTGGAAGAGGCGCGGACCCCCTCGAGAGTTGGGTTGCTCGATTACTCCAAGGGATGTTTGTTGGGACGGGCGGCAGCAGATGGGCCAGGATACCCCCGTATTCAGGGGCCCGACGTCGTTTACATAAGCATACACCCCTCTTCAAAATGTTTTCAATACATTTATTTATAAAATAAAAAGCTCTAGCACATGAGTTAATCCCTGCTTCCCTCTGCGAAGAGCCTATCTTTTACTTTTATGTTGAGTCAGTAAACCTACTTCTTTCTATCTTTAGCAAGCATTTGAGTTGTTGTGATCCATCCATCTATATGTTGATTTACCCAAGCATGTCCTTTATCCTTTCTTGTTTAGTACAAATATTTTTATCTGAATGAATACCACTTTGAAAGTTATCAACGACTGCAAAGAGACTGTTATGATTGAGCATGATAAACTCTGCAATATAAGATCTAATATACAGACTCTGATCGAAAGATAAGTACAATTTGCTAATTGTTCTTTGACCAAGAACGAATTTTTCCTTCACCAATTATGATTTCCTTTTTGCACCTTTATTGTGATTCCCTATACTTTTTTCAAGTTGAATTTATAAAAGTAAGTTGATGTCTAGAGTGAGTTGTGTATTGATATATGTGATGCTTTTTGTCCGTATTTTATTTATCGATACCTCACTCCATAAACCTGTAGGCATGTTTACTGACTTCAGTTTCGCATGGGGAAAAGCGAGGTCTAAGCTTGGGGGAGTTGATACGTCCATTTTGCATCACATTTTTATATTGTAATTTTCTGTTATTCATCGATATCTTTACCTAATAATAAAGTCATTAAGGTTTCTGCCAAATTTTCGTCCAACACAAATTTACTATTTTGCCCTCCCACCAAATCCCATATTACAGCAAATTGCCACCATACCGGTTCGTTGGTGAAAATTACAATGAGATTGCCACGCATACCACAATCAGACAACCCCGTCCATGTAGTCTCTCCTCCTTCGCGCAGGCCACAGGCGGCCGCTTCGCTGCCCGCTCCGCTCTCCACTTCTGGTGCTACGCCGATTCGCCGGGGTCGTCCGGGCCCAGAAGGAGGAGCCGAGAGCTCCACCATCCAATATGCCCAAGGCGGGGCCCTCGACCTGGGACACGGTGGCGTTCAGCGGATCCGCGCCGGAGCGTATCAACGGGAGGTATCGGACCCGTGCCGGAGCAGGTCAACGGGCGGTCGCCATGGTGGGCACTGTTGTACAATGAACACATACGGAGAAAGTGATCCCAAATCGAATCCAAATCGTCAACAGCACTCGGCTGCAGCTCCGTCCATCCAGCAGCCCCGCGGTCAGGCTCCCAATCCGATGTGGTCACACGCGTGGAACCCCTTCGTGCCCCTTCCGCCTCCGTAAGCAACGAAAGTAAACAACCAGCGTCATCTACTCAACACGCATTATTAAGGAAAGAAAACAAGCGCCATTGCCAACACGTGCACCGTGGCTGTTCTGTCTGTGCCGCTGGTGACGTTGCTCCAGTGCCAGAGTGCCGATGGCAGGGCTGGGAGGCATCGGCGGGCTTCGGCACCGACGTCAGGGGGAGCTACACCAAGACACCGCGCTAGCTGTTCCTGGCGACATGATGCACCGCATGTGCATCGCCAAATGGACGCTCGACCTATCGTGCAGCGTCGGCCCTCGTCGCCGTGTTACTGGAGACTCTCTGTCTCAAGCGGACCACGACACCGGGCGCGACGCTGCAGCAGCTGGTCGCGAGCTGCCTAAAACTCGCCGACCTGACGCAAGAGGAGTGCCCGGGCGTCACGGAAATCACGGTGAGCAGCCGGCATGTGAGGAGCTCCGCCATGATATGCTACCACAACGCCTTGATCCCAATTCCCATTTCTTCTAGGTGCCGCATGTGTGGTGCGGTGCTAACTCTGCCACCGCCATTGGTGAAGACTGAAGAGAAACTGGCATCGTCGCTACCAGCTCTCTAGCACAGGAAGAGTTACCGGTCACCGTAACCTATGTTGTGCAGACTAGCTGTCGTTCGGTTCAGTTTGTCCGTGTTGCAGTAGCAGTACTAATGTGGCTGGGGACAATGCAGCCAAATACTCAGGATCTGGCCCCTACTACCTCATGACCACTCTTCTAGCTGTTGATTTCAACCGTCGTCGTACATGAGTTGTGCCAAGAGGGAACACAAGCAGCCAAGGTAGATTAGAAAGTATAAAAACGATGAAAACAGTGCAATGGTTGTACGAAACTCTCGCCTACTATGACAATCTCCTATTCCGAAGATAAGTCTGGACAGAGTACCAACCATTTGACCATGGTGATGTTATCAAAATAGTTATGTCCAGTCTATGAAAACTATATATAGAAAATCTATTTGCCAAAATAAGTAAATACATATTTTTTATTTTAAATAGTAAGAATACGTCATTACTAAGAGACTCAACATAAGCTGACAGGAAATTGTACTGCAACTTTATTTTTACATAATTCAAGTTGTATCTCAAAAGTAAAACATTGTAGTTCCATAGCAACCAAAAGAAATTATAGTTCCGTAGCAATGCAATGCACGGGCTACATTATTTACAACGCGGACATGAAGGAGTAGCGGAGCCGCGGCCGGTCCTTAGTGGCCACATTGGCTATGTGGGTGATTATAGTCATCAAGGAGCTTTTGTTGGTCGACAGTGCCACATCAGTTACGGTAACCACAGTAGGAGTGAAGGAGCAGCCACTGCTCGGTAGTGCCCACGTTGGCTATGTGCAGCGATTGTAGTTGTGAAGGTACTGCTGGTGGTCGGCAGTGGCCACATCGGTTATGAACTTACGATCACCGCTGGGTTGTACGAGGTGGTCGAATAGATGTGTATTTAAAATTTAATCCGTAGCAACGCACGGGCATTTTTGCTAGTATTTCATATTATGATACATTACTTATGTTATTTTATCTTATTTTGTATGTTTAATGAATAAACATCGGGACCAGAAATCTGATGGAAAACACACCGTCAAGATACCCTATTTCAGAAGATCAGAAGAAGAAGGGGGCATAAGAGAAGTCTTAGAAGTCCAGAAGAGAGAGCCAGCCATGAGGAGACCCGGAGGGGGGCCCCCGGGGGCCCACACCACTAGGGGGCGCCCCCCTTGGTCGTGCCTGGGGGTGGTGTGGCCACCCTGGCGCACCTCTGGTCGCCTCCTTTCGCGTACTTGACCCCAGGGAACCCTAAGCCTCACAAAAGCATTGAGGAAATATTCCGCCGCCTCCTCGAGGCGGAAAATAACAACAAGAGAAAAGCTCTCCGGGAGGGAGAAATCTGTCGGGGAAATTCCACCCGGAAGAGGGGAAATCATCGCCATCTTCCCCGTCATCGCTCTGGGCATCATCAAGATCGTCATCGTCATCATCACCAGCACCATCACCCTCACCACCCACCACCGTCCCACTGTAGAAATTAGGGTTCTATATCATTGTTCTTCACTAGATCTCTCTCCCGGTCTGGATTACTTGTTAGTAGTTGATGCTTATGAGATTTACCGGTGTTTACACTTTATGACCAGATTGTGATTCATCATTATATCACCTCTGATTGTGATCCATATGATGTCTTATGAGTAGTTTGTTTAGTTCTTGAGGACATGGGAGAAGTCAAGATGTTAGTAGTGTAATTATGTTGAAGTAAAATCTAGTCGTTTGATATTTAAGTTGTGGTGTTATTCTTCTAGTGGTGTCATGTGGACGTCGACTACATCACACTTCACCTTTATGCGCCTAGGAGCATGCATTGTGTATTTGGCTACTAATTGTGGGGTTTCCGGAGTGACAGAAACCTAAACTCCCGTTAGGAAACCGATGCACGAGGGAGTGTAGGATCCCAGGGTTTAAGGTTGTGGTTAGATTTATCTAAATTAATTTCTTGTAGTTGCGGATGCTTGCAAGGGGTTTAATCACAAGTATGTATTAGTCCTAGTTAGGCGGTGCATTAGCATAGGTTCACCCACACAACACCTATCAAAACAATAAATATCAATCAACTGTATGAAACGAAAGCGCTTGACGAAGTTCCATGTGTCCTCGAGAACATTTGGTAATCATAAGTAGAAGAACCGGCTTGTCCTCTGCTCTCAAAAGGATTGGGACACTCGCTGCAATTATTATTACTGTATTTTATTTACTCGCACTTTATTTATCTGCTATATCAAAAACCACCAAAAACATGTTTGCTAGTGTTTACAGTGAATTCTCTATCCAACCTGCTTGTCAACACTTTTGGCTCCTCATTGGGTTCTACCCTCTTATTTATCGAAAGTACTACGATGCACCCCCTATACTTGTGGGTCTTCAACCTGCAATCAGCTCGATAATTACAACGGTATCCTGGCTGGTGCTGAGGCTAGAGATTTTTCCTATCTGCATTGTCTCTCATCTTTAGATATACAACATGGCTATCTGGTAATCACATTTTTTCATTTTTCTGTTAGAGATGTTGTTTTTTTTCTATGTGTTCCTTTTCTTTTTTTAGCCCATGCAAAACTGTGTTTTTTCATAACCCAATTTGTTCTTATGTGTAGATAATACCGCAGTCCATTTATGAATCCTTAAACCTAAAGAAGTCGGGGTATACACTCCTTTTAGTCATTGGGTCTGGTGCAATGGAAGCTGAATATGCAAGGTGTGATGATGGTAGAACAAGATTCAAAAGCGGGTGACATGAGTTTGCTGAGAACAACAATTTCATAGCGGGAACGACTTTATTGATGTTGTTCTAGATGATTGACGACCGAAAGGTTTCAGTACTGTTCCATCATCTCTATGGGATGCATGTTGCCTGATGACGAGTGGCGAGTGGAGTTCAAGATGAAATAAAGGGCCTAATTTTCTTTTCCTTTTCAGTATTGAACTTTTTAGCCTTTTTCATAAAATGGACTATCAAGTTGTGTGGTTGTTTTGCAGACATTTTATTTTTTTGAAAGACTTTCCATGTTTTCATTATTTTTATGTGTGTGAAATGTGCGGGGAAGAGACGTGCACCCCGTTTTTTATTGTTTTTTTTTCAATTTTTCTTCTTATTGGAGCAGGTAACTCCGCCTACCATTTTTATGTCTATGGTAGCCGGTCCCAAGCCCGGATAAAGTAGGAGGGGCTTCTCTTTTTTGTATTCTTGTTTATTTTAACAGTAGCTGATTTATTCCTATTTTTCTCTTTCTATTGAGATTATGTTTAATTACTCGTTCCTCATGTTTTGTATTTTCAGCTTTTTACTCTTTTTAGTTTCTGATAATTTTACAAGAACTAGGTGTTGTACTCCACATTTACCAACATATGACTATCAAGTAGCTAGCAGTAGGCAATTTTTTTGTGGTAGGTTATTCAGTGTTTATTCAGAATGTATTTTATAGGCTTTTACAAGAGCTTTTTTTGAAGGTCTCATGCTGAAAAATAAGTAAAGAAATAGATGTCGTAAGCATACTCATGTCCATTTTCTTGTTAGTATCTTTATTCATCATAGTTTCAGATATTTATTCATTTTTATTACCTCAGTCTCGTCGACATTTTCAGGGATTTCTTTCTCGGAATTTTATTCAATCGAGTTTCATATCCTCAATACCTATTGTTCAGAGTTTCAGGGGTGTAGTTCTTCTCTCAGTCTTATCAACAGTTTCGTTTGGTTCATTTCTTCAGTGTCTCAGATTTGTTGTTTTCCCGGGGCAGCGTAAATCAGAATGTCAAATAAGAAAATTGCAGAAGATCTTGATATCATGATATCAAAATAAATTATTATTTGTAATAATTCTACCTATTACATAAATTTTCAGGTTTTCTGATTCATAACACAAACAGAATCATCTACAACTACAGCAAAGACTTTGTTTTCAATATTTCCACTCATGATGTCCGTTGTTCTTGGTTTTCGAGTTCCCCTTCTTTTTCTTGACCAAAGTTTGACGTAGACGCTTCCGTAGTTGACTGAGCTAGTGTGTCTCCCAATTGTTCTTGTGGTTTTGTTTCTATGGATTTCCTCCCTCTTTTCTTTTTAATCTTTGTCGGCAAGTCTGTACCTGCAAAATACAATAACAGTTAACTATACTATCAGTTAATTACCAGTTTATAATTATATTTTGTCAAATCTATAAAAATGTTTTTGTAGTTTTTTTTATTTATTTTTACCTGCGCCTTTAGCCTTCGATTTTCTAGCCCTCTTTGTTTTTGGCAAGTTATATTCCTTATCTTTATTTGGACAGTTTTTCAGTGTGTGCTGAGTGCTTCCACAGTGACTGCACTTTTAAAATTTGTTCACCTTTATCTTCTCTTTTATAGTCAGCATGCGTGGGCGTCCTTTTGTGTTAACAACATCAGGATCAAGTAGATCTATCATTGAACTTCTCCCTTTTTCCACTGATATGTTGTACAAGTTTGATATTGTTCTCATTGTTGCTTGCGTAGCTGTTGTTTGAGTTTCAGCAGTTTCGTCATTCACTCTGTCCATTGCATCTAAGTGTTCTTCTATCAGCAGTATTTGTTGCAAGAAGTATTGTACTTTTTCTATGCTTTTTGATCCTTTTGATGTTGTCTGAACCAATCTCCTTGATAACAGGTTGTACCTTAGACAGTCATTGTCTATTTCTCAAGGAAATAGCGTATGGTAGTTCATCTTCTTCTGTTTTTTCCTCCATCTATCAATGATGTACTTCTCTAGTATTTTGTCCACTTCAAGGTGTAACATGACTTTCAGTATGTGTGGACAAAGAATACCATCCTTCTCAAACTTACAACAAATACAAGAGTAGTCTTCTTTCTCCAAGTTCACTTGGACTATGTAGTTTCTCTTCTAATGTTCTTTCACTGGGTAGTTACTTGCATGAAGCAATATGTATATATCAGTTTTCTTTTGCTCTCGAAGGTGAAGCCTTGTCACATCAGTGAGATTTTATTGGATTTTTCTGAAAATCGCCAAGTTGTATAGTTCATGAGCTTGCCTTTCAATGTAGTACTTTATCAAGAACTGCTTTGGTGGCACTGTTTTATGCAATACAATGTGTTCAGCTTCATCCTCATTTGCATGTATTGTGTCAAGTATTCTTTGCTACTCTCAGACAAAACTTTTTACGCTAAATTGTGCACCAACACCTTTTTTAAACAATGCATTTGTGCCTTCACTTCTAGTTGTTGTTTGTATGAATGGGAAAATTTTGTCTTCAAGTATACTAGAACAAACTTCTTTCTATTTTTCCACATATCTTCGAATAACTTCACACCACCAACTTTATGCTCTTCTATCATAGCTGGCCAAAGTGTCTCAAACTCAGTTTCTGTCAATGAGTTGTCTATTAAATCTTGTGTTTCCTCATATAGTCTCTCATTTGCAGCAAATGTTGTTCCATTCTTGTCGTCACACTTCTTCTTTACATGAAACAAACAGTATCTGTGAGTTGCATTTGGGAAAACTTCTTTGATTGTATTCTCCGTAGCTTTATCTTGATCAGTTATAATTGACGTCGGATGTTTCCCTTGCATACACACAAGCAGTTGTCTGAACACCCACTCGAAAGTTTTTGCTGTCTCATTGATGATTAAGGCACACCCAAACAAATATGTCTTACCATGTGGAGAGGTCCCAACTATAGGAGGAAATGGTAAGTTTTATTTGTTTGTTAAAAAGGTTGTATAAAAAATGATGCAGCCTCCATATTGATCATAATACAGCCTTAATCGTGCGTCTGACCAAAAACACTTTTGACTTTATTATGTTGGTCAAGCTCCATAGAATAGTAAAATCCTGGATCTTCAGATTGTTTTTTGTTAAATCACTCTTGAACTTCCATGAGGTCACTATTCTTTAATTCTCTGTTTATGCTTATTCAATAATTGCACACTTTCCTTTTGTTGTATGTTAGCGGCTCCATCCCTCCTCTGAGATGTTCTAGGACAGATACTATATTCCTCGTTGGAATATTACATTGTTTCATTGCCCTTATTATTGCTTTTTCTTCCTTTGTCATGTCTACGTGTGACCGGAATTACCTGTTACCCGGATCAAGAGGGTGGTTGTGATCAAGCATGAGGCTAGTAATGCGCCATATGCCATTTTTCACGCTAATGAACATCTCCACCTTGCAATCTGTCCTGACAAAAACAGTCCCTTGTCTCTCTTGCACCACATGCTGAGATTCTGTTACAACATCTAAGTTGTGTCCATGTTTGTTGCATTTTATTGTGGCCCTGGTGACTTCATTATTTCTCTTTTTTCTTTGCGTGCCGTATATGGAGACAACTGCTATTGAAAACCTAGCTGTAAAAGCATACATGTTCACATATTGCTGAGCTTCATCTCTTGATTTGAATTTCATGCCTTTATGTGGTTTAAACTCGGAACCTATTCTAGATTTCTGTGCATCAGCTTCATCTTGCTCATTTTGTATAAAAATCTCAATATACTTTTCATTTATCTCACCATTTTCTCAGTTCTCATTTTAGGAGTTGCCTCGTCATCTTCGCAGCCACTATTGTTTGCATTATGTTCATCGAGATTCCATGTGTGATCGAATCTTGTTTGGTGAGTATCATCCTTTGTGTTGTTATCATTTTTAACCTAGCATAATGGAAACAGTTATAACCATCGGGAATTAGCTAGTGGCTCCTAAAAGAAATAATAGTTTATACCAACCTCATCCAGTTCAATGTCTTCAAACATTGTTGAGTCCCATGGGTTATCTTCAGCTCTTCGATCGCATTGTTTGGATTGGTTCAATTTTTTGTTGTTTGCAAGGTTAATGTATTGTACATCGACAAGGTTGTCCAATATACATGTTATATTTTTCAGTCTCGGGCTTATTTTTTTCATAACTCGGAGGAATCTCTCTGATATTGTGAGGACATTGTGCTTCCGTAGGGTTCTTAAATTAACGTAGTTGTATCACCCTACAGTAGACAACGTTGTTTTAGCAATGTATACTTTTTATTAAAAAAATTGTGCATGGAAGAATTCATTGTTCTATCTATAGTTAGTTTGTAGTAGTTGTACTTACATTGTGTCTTTTTCATGTGTTTCTCCCATGGTCTGGTATGATTGTGAATGCTTCATTGTAGGAAGATTCCAATTGCATGTTGCTGGCGTAAACCCCTTGCTAACTACCTGTTATACACACATTTCTCAATACCCTTTTTTACACTACATTGTATGTTTCTAATTTTTAAGAAAAATGGTTTTTGATTACTAACCTGTGGTATAAAACCACTGTCTGCCAATGAAGTTATATCAATTTCACCCTGTAGAAACGCCAAGTAGGAGAAGGTTTCATTGTCTATTGATGTTAATGTTGTATCTTCCGTAGAAATAGATCTTCCCTCACTATATTCCTGCAAGAAAGAAACATATCTCATCAATATTTAACCTTTTGAATCATAATCAAAGACAATTCATGAACATAGTCCTTTTTGTTGCAACAAAGTTGTATGTTCAGAACGTGTGTTGGGACTAAACTAATGGCAAGACTCATTCCTTTTGTTCTCTGTTGAACTCAAATTTGAACCAAGCATGTATGTTCGGGATTTTGGGTTGGGAGTGCACCTTACTTTTTATCTGTTATATGGTTGGGAATGCAACACAGAAAACACAATGTCTATGAAATGTCCACTAAGTAGATGATAATGTGAATTGCTGCAGGGATTTTTCAGCTCAATTGCAGCTCATTTTTTCTGTTGGTTGTATCATGAGCATTGCTTCAGGGGGGTTTCAGCTCAAATTGCATATGAAAGTACAGTACTGATGATCTAATTGGTCCTTTTGAAGCTGGGATGTTACCTGGAATTTTAGAGGTATGGAATCTTGTCCTATGTTTGGATTCCTTGATCCCTGCTGATGACCCACAAGTATAGGGGATCGCAACAGTCTTCGAAGGAAGTAAAACCCAAATTTATTGATTCGACACAAGGGGAGCCAAAGAATATTTATAAGCCTTAACAGCTGAGTTGTCAGTTCAGCTGCACCTAAAAGTAGACTTTATCGCATCAGTTTATCAGTGGTAACAGTTTTATAGCAGCAGCAGTAGTAAAATAATAGTAGGAGTAAAATAGTAACAGCAGTAGCAATTGCGGGAAACAGTGGGATTAACGTACTGTTGGCATAGCGATGGATGAACGGGCGTTGCATGGATAAGATAGTTCATATAATAATCAAAACATGGGCATTTCAGGTAGATAATTATAAATGATCAAAGTTCTAGGCAAACCATAGGCATGTGTTCCAATTTAGTCGTACGTGCTCTCAATGAGAAACTTGCACAACATCTTTTGTCCTACCAACCCGCTGCAGCGGGGCCTCAAGGGAAACTACTGGTAGTTAAGGTGCTCCTTTTAATAAAGCACCGGAGCAAAGCATTAACACTCTATGAACACATGTGATCCTCACATCACAGCAATCCCCTCTGGTTGTCCCAATTATTGTCACTTTGGGGCCTCGGGTTCCGGACAACAATGTGTGTAAACAACTTGCAGGTATGATCAAGAAACATAATTATACTCATGAAACAATAACATGTTCAGATCTGAGATCATGGCACTCGAGCCCTAGTGACAAGCATTAAGGAAAACAAGTTGCAACAACGATATAAAGCACTAACAATGGATGCTAGGCACTATGCCCTAACAATCTGGCATTATTACATGAACGATCTCATCCAATCTCTTCCATCCCTCTCAGGTTACAGCGGGGATTACTCACACATGGATGGGGCAATCATGGATGGTTGAAGGAGAAGTGGTGGCGATGACGATGGCGATGATCTCCTCCGAATCTCCGTCCTAGCAGGGCGCTAGAACAGGAACTTCTGACCCCCGAATTAAGTTTCCAAGTGGCGGTGGCGCTCTCATGTGTTTTTCTGTAATATGACGAAACCCCTTCGGTTTTTATGTTAAGGGGCATAAGTAGTCGAAAGGGGAGCCCGAGGGGGTGCCTGGGGCAGCCACACCACCAGGCGACACGGCCTAGGAGGGTGCCCAGCTATGGTGTGGGCCCCTTCTTGCCCCCCCCCCCCCTCCGCTCTTCTTCTGACTCCGGGGGTCTTCGGGTAAAATAAGGACTTTGGGATCTTTTTCGGGCAATTTCATGAAAGTTGGTTTTTCTGCATAAAATGAGACACCAAGGTAACTCTGCTAAAAACAGCGTTAGTCTGTGTTAGTTGTATCCAAAACTCACAAGTTTTAGAGGCAAACAACGGCAAAAGTGTTCGAAAAAGGAGATACGTTTTGGACGTATCACCAGTCGATCCTCCATGCAATCTGAGTTGATGTCTTTTTGTTGTACGATTTTCCAGTGTTTTTTGGTGTCCTGGAATGACTGGATCGAGGGCCAGGGGGAAGGGATCGTGAATGGGTGGTTAGCAGCGGCGCAGCCTCGCAGGGGTGGAAGAAAGGTACAGGGAGGGGGCGTAGCTCAACTCTGTTGTTTTCTTGCAGATGAAGTAGATGGTCGTAGTCTCGCAGGCCCAGGTGTGTTTCTGTCGTAGATTGGGCTTATAAGAGAAATAGTGGGCTACCTTTTTTCTTGGGCTCAAAACGAGCAAATGAAAGAAAAACTTACGGGGCTGAAGTAAAACTGGACTGAAGACTGGGTGGGCTGAAAGAATGGGGTGGGCTGAAAGGTGACGCGCGGGAGGGAAAACGGTGTCCACCTAGTCGACCAGCTGTCAAATTTGGATTGGGCGGGAAAATCTGTCTGTTTCTGAATTGAGAAACAGCTAGCTGCTAGCTAGACACTCGCTAAGATTATCATGAATCGTACTAGCGTACTTGACAGGATTGTAGGTGCAAAACATAGAATTACAAAACAGGGAAAAAATATGAAAACAGTAATTTGGATGAACCACGTGAAAATTGTCTCGATCCTACGCGAATGAGTGTAACAAAAGATGTTAGAGTGGATGTTTCGGTCGGCCATGCAAGGTCCGAAAATTATTAGAAATATCTGAATTATACGTAAGTACTAACAATAAATAAAATAAAAATGAAAAACTTGTCGAAAACTCAGTTTTCATTGGCATGGCATACTAATTTTTTCCAGTGCCGGTCCGATTTCTGACTCTATTTTCATCTGTAGTAGCAAATGTCAGCAGCGGAACAAACTGGTGTTGGAGTCACATACTATGCCTCACCATGTGTAGATGAGGACGGATGCAACTTGAGTGGCCATCCGATGGATCGATTGAGATTTCGTTCAGTGGATCTGATCATCACCAAACGTATTTTTTGCTTCTCCACGAATATTTCGGTCGTTCTCCTGCGAAAGGCAAAACTGAATGGAACTTGAAACATTCTTCCACCATCCAACGAAGAAAAAGAGAATGTAATAGCATTGCATGTACCGCTGAAATGCCGCATCAACCATGGGTGTTGCAAGTGAGTGGTTCTACAGTCAAATATTTCGTCGTTTTTTTTTCATGCATAATCCAGGACCTATCCCAAAAGCTATGAAGATTCTTCCTCATGAGACACTTGCATTTGTTTTAGTTTAGCAAGGTAGGGATAAGAGATTCTTCTCTAGGAGTGCACTAGCAGGTAGTAGGTCCATAATCAAAGTCCACAGCGACGGGGAGGGCCTAGATTTTGGATAACGAAGCAATTCTGAATTCTGAATGTCTGTTTTCTTCCATCCATCTACGCATAACAGCAAACACGACAGTGCCCTTAAAGTCAGGATCGGGCAAAAGAAAATGAGAAATCAACGGTGGGCATGGCCCATGCATGCGTGTCCATCACCCTAAGGCTGGTGCCAACGCAGGCTGGAAGGCAGGCGAGAGGAAGCCCTATCGCCTGGGCGCGGGCGACAGGGGGCGAGACGGGGGGCGGTAGGGAGGCGCCGGGCGGTGGCGCCGTCGCCTGGCGACAGGCGGCTATCGCCCGCCTTACCGCCCGCGTAGGCGGGGCGATAGCGGCGGCCCGGGGCGAGAGGGAGGGGGGCGATAGGGCGAGAGCGGTGCTAGTGGGGGCGAGAGGGAGGCGAGAGTGGAGACGAGAGTGGAGGAGAGAGAAGTGAGAGTGATACTGCAGCCCGTGCACTGGCACCGTGGGGCGAGAGTGGGGTGAGAGTGGAGGCGAGAGTGAGAGCAAAGCTGATGTGGCGAGGCGAGAGGGAGGCGGTGCACTGGCACCAGCCTAAGCTTGGTGGGTCAAAAAATATTCTCTGTAACTCACGCGCAAGATTCTCACGGAAAGCAGAGCCGATCAAAAGGAATTTCTTTTGTGATTCTGGCAGCTGAGCTTGACGTGCATATATCTCCTCCGAGCTAGTGCGGCGTATCTTTTCCTCGCGGGTGCTGCCAGTACCATGTTACATCAATAGAAATTTATCGTAGGATTTCGATAGCAAGAAACTCCCACATGAATTTTGTTCAGAATGGACGAGAATCTAGCAGAATTTCTTTCCTTAGCTCGCTTTCATCGTAGGGACAGGAATTTCGGTGCTGCGCATGCGGACGGTCACTGACTGCCGCATACACATTTTGCCTCTGCTTTTCTTTGCGAGCGGGGCCATTATCCGTGGGCACTGACGTATGGATAGATTCCTCTTTCACCAAAGTGGTGGGCCCACCTATGCGGCGATTCGATGCGCCTGCCTCGCTGACACACGGCCACGCCAGAGAGAAGCCGACACAAGCGACATGCATGCGCGTCCACCTCGTTGATTCTCTTCCCGCCCGGAGAGAATCTCCCTAGCTGCCTTCCTCTATTTCCCTTTTCACAATTCACAGTCAAACGTTCCCCGACACTATATAATTTTCGTAAATTAGTAAAATTTTACCCCCGCGTAAGATTTGTATTCAAGACAAATTTGTACGTAATATTTCATCCATCCGAGATCTTTGTTCAATTTCCAAGTTTTTAAACTCAGATTAAAAAAAAAAAGACATGTCTAAAACGTCGTTACATTTTCTTGACACAAATTGTTGACAAAAGAAAAATGCGTCTATTAAAACGAAAACAACATGACCTAGCCTTAACCTCTATCTTCACATGCAGTCCTGTGGGCAGGTGCAACAACTGTACAGCTTCGCTTTACGCTGTCCGCGTAGAGTACCCTGTTTCTTTAAGACTTCATGCCATTTTCTTACCTAATAATAAAGGCATTACTGTTTCTCCCTCGTCCGTTTGGTCGTTCGTCCGTTCGTACGTCGATGGATGCATCGTGCCTCCCCATAGTTTTGTTGTGGTTCTCGATGTGGGACAAAAGTACAGAACATCCAGCTCGTCGACTTACTCTCAACTCACGAGTCAGTCCATGGGCCTTTGAGTTCACTAAAGGTCAGCCCATATGTGCCCCGACACGTTTAGCAATCGTGCTGCAGTTCCTAAAAAACAAGGATCAAACTGCCCGTGGGCCAACTTTCAGGGGCTGGACGTGAACAATCCATTGAGCTAGCTACCTAAGAAACAAGGAACCACACACCCAGAAAAGTTCGGATAGAGTAGGAAATAAAATCGAAATATGTAGCCGACTTTGACTAGAACACCATCATGTAATTTTCTATATTTAGCCGGCCGTGCCGAGAAGCTCTCATCGCGTCCAGATCTTGGAAGAAATAGAGAAACCAAAATAACAAAGATCGATTGATTACATCTCCAGCGTGTGACAGCCAAGGTGGTCAGGAGCTTCAACGAGGAGGCCCGCATAAGACATGGACAAAGGTAAGATTGATGTGCAAATATGCGTGCATAACTCGGTGATGTCGTGGGCACCGTGGCTGTTGGCCATGACATGTTGTGGATGAGTACCTAGCGCGCACACATATTCATATCATGCAAATCTATCAGATATGTAGACGCGTTTATAAAACTGCAATAATTGTTGGATTGTACGCGCTATTAGTTCTTGGTCATCGTGATGAGGGGATAATTAACTGCAGGTGGTTTCAATGCGGAATTACCAAAAGCGGAGCAACCGGCTCGAGAACGTGTGTTGGAGGATCCGGATCATCTGCACGTAGAAGATGTAGGTACGACCCGACCGCCGGCCACCATGCGCCACGGATGGTGATTTGGCTGTGGCTCAAATAGCCTTCCCATGCTCTATCTTCTCTTTCATTCACCATCGATTCAATATTGTTTACTTCAAACGGAAAAGAAAACTAATTTTGTTCAATGTCCGCGGCTGGGTCGAGATAGCCAGCGGTCAACGACAAGGCAACATCAAACCACTGCATGACGAAGGGGGCACTTCTCTTGAAGTGTGCGGACTGCTGCTCCGCACAATCGGACCGCTGCACCTTATCACTTGCACGTTGTGATTTTTCTCTATATTTAAACTAATTTTGTTGTAATTATGTAGCAACACATGGGCGCTAACTTGATTTTTAGTAGTATAAATCCTCTACGACCTAAAAATTATGTAATAAAACCTAAACGCAACAACACACGAGGCAAGGCTATTTCAAAAAACAACACACGAGGCAATGAGACAAGATGATTTCATGTGTTTGGAGGTTTGAAGATTTAGTGTTCCAATAGAGGTTTGGACAAGATGGGTGGAGATTTGACTAAGTGGAACAACCAGTATAAGATTTGGTTTCAACTCGCTCTGGTTTAATGATTATTTGTTTCACTAGAGCATCGAGCATGTAGGTGTTTTTCTTTGACGAGATAAAATATAAAACTATGTTTTTTCTCATGCAGGCAAGCTATCTATGTCGGAATCTCAAATCATAGACGTCAAGGAAAGAAGACAAAAAAGAGATAGAGAGCGATATGCACAGATGACCGGTGAAGAAAAGCAAGAAAAAATAAAAAAACGTCGTGAAGCTTATACACAAAATAAAACAATTAAAAAGGCAAAAAAATATGCCAATTTGAAACCGGAACAAAGGACAAAACTATGCGCACAAAAAAGATATAAATATGCAAAGATGCAGCCGGAACAAAAGAAAGCTAGAATAGAACAAATTATAGCGACTCGGGAGTTTAGACGCAACACGCCATGCAAAGAATCGATTGCGATGAAGAACCCTGCATACATCCCAACAGAAGAAGAAGTAGTATATGAGAAGAGAAGAAGTTAGTATATCTACTTTTAATATACAAAAAGTCAAATTTTCTTATTTATTTATTTTCATAGGCTATTCAACTCAGGCCTATCGTAATAATGATGCGGAAAATATGTTTTAGTTATCGCTTTAGCTTTTAATTTGTATTGTCATTCATTGTAACTAATTGAATACAAAACAAATGAATAGAGGACGTTGATCTTTCTGTGTGGGTCGTCGGGTCTGCGATGTTTTTCCCCGTTGCAACGCACGGGCATTTTACTAGTAATTAAGAAAACGGAGATGAGATAGACTCAAGCATAACCCCTTGACTTAATCAGTAATGGGCTATTGGGTGGTGCCCCGTCGCAATCTCGTGAGAGGAATCTCGGGTAATAAGTGCCGCATGGCAGCACCTTCACACCACAAAAAGAGATATATTTTAGTATGCACCTCCAAGCTTCTATGGTCCAACCATAAGGTAAGGATTAGAATTTGATCTCGTCTCATCCCATCCCCACTAATAAATTAGGTTCAAGATAAGATAAGATATAAGAATCTCTAGCATAATGTTTTTCTAACGAATCCTAATCTCGTGCTCATGATTGAACTCCATGGAGACAGACAGAGAGGAGACACGTCGTACGAGTTTTTGGAGTAACGTTCTGGGATCTCGAAGATTCTTTTGCCCTCTCCAAATTGATCTTAGTTTTTAAGTGGCTCTTGTGACTTGTGAGGGCCAAATTGGCAATTTATTAGTAATCAATTGCCGCCACATGGTCATCTTGCAGATGTGCTATCTAGACAACTTAAATAGTGGTTTGCCAAAAAAAAGAGTATAGTAGTAGTACTTACATAAGTACAAAAAAAATCACGTTTGTGGAAACTTGTTAGTGTAATGCATCTCCTTGACATCTCAACAACAAAAGTAGTATACAATAATGCTACTCCTGTATCATTAGAGCATCTCCACTTGCAACCCTCTTTCGCCGTCTGGATCGGTGGACGAGGCGTTTTGGGGCTGTGTGGATGGAAAGGCACCATTGGGGGGCCTCTCCCCACTCGCCGGCCCCAAATAAATTTGGAAATTTTAAATTTAATCATTAATTTCATTCGGAAAAAATACATGATGCGAACAAAAATTAAAATACATTTAAACTAAACTAATTGACGTCATTGAAGACGTCCTAGTCCTCCTCCTTCCCAACGTGGCACGGTCCCGCCTCGTTGTTGTTGGCATCGCCGCCCTAGTCGTCGTCATCGTCAACGGAGAAGGAGTAGAGATGGACGACGGGAGCGCCGTACATCACGACATGGTCCTCGAAGGACCAAGTGCACACCTCGCCCACCGGCAGGGTGACGAGGGTGTTTCTCAAGGCCCTCGAGGTCATTCTCTGTGGCATGTGCCTGCTAATAGGCGAGCAACTCGACGTAGGTGGACGACGACACCTCCGCCTTGACCTCTGCCTATGGCTTCTTGAGCGGCGACGACAGTGTGTGGCGCACGACGGAGCTGGAGGCGTCCTAGCCGAGGACGAGGAACATGGTGCTCACCGCGTGGCGACGGGACGCATCGCCGCAGCGGCAGAGCGAGAGAAGGCTCCCTGCGCCACCTCGGTAACATGCGGCGCGCAGTGAAGACGACAACGCTGGACTCCCTTTCGGTCGCTGACTCGGCGGGCCACCTTTGACCGCGCCTACATGGCAGCGTGCCGCGAGTCGGTCGGAACTACCAAAGCAGCCCCTCACAATTGGATTGGATTGGATTTTCCGGACGGAAAGGCCCATTGGGGCACCCGAGTGGGCGGCGTCTTTCATCGGGGCCGCCCCGAAGGGCTTTGGGGGCACCGAGTAGAGATTCTTTGACATGGGTCACCGTCATGTGTCTTACTACAAGGGACACGGAGAATATGTGTTCTGCAAAGACATATTGAATCGTTTTACCGTAGAGTAGACATGAAAATAAAATTCCACTTGTAGCTGGGTTATTATTAGTACATACAACTATACAAGAGTGGCATCTAGTGTGCTGGGTAAGGTGGCCAAGCTTTAAGGAGACATCTAAAATTGTTTCAAAGGGCACTTACCATGCATGACATGGACAAACACCATCACAAAAGCTAACCGGATAGGGCTAGTGGCCTATGCTTGCGACCACATTTGACTTAGAGATACGATAAGGATCTCGATAGGTGCAGGGCCTTTGTTGATAATTAACGTACACCTATAATACTTTTTTTTAGGGACAACACAATATCAACACACCTTTGAACACCTTTTTACATATTTTTTTTTCATATGTTTCCTTCGACTAATTCAGCTCATAAAAACTTGGGCACCATCGACAAAATTGAAATTGCCGCACAAAAACTTTGCCATCATCAACAAAATTGGAATTGCATTTCAAGTTTGGACTCTTACATGCCAATCATCAGGTTAGTTCTTCTGGCACCTTTCCCTGTAATCCTGTCTATTTTCTTGACAGTAGGCATGGACAAACACTTGGCACCCGAGAAGGCTTTCAGTTAATCATTCGCCTAGTCATGCACATCATTTGAGCATTTTCAAGGATGTGATCTGTTTTCTTTTGAGAAATATGTTAGAATATTTGGCCCAAATGAGTGAGCTGAAATATTGGGCCCATATGTGGGTAGCCCAATAGCAAATTCTGAAATCTCAAAATGGCCCATGTGTACAAGTGAGTGGTGGGAGTGGGAAGTTTAGTCCCACATTGGAAGTTTGAGGAGTTGCACACCACCTTATAAGGTGGAGTGTTGTAGGGATTGTATGTGAGTGAGAACAAGAGAGCCTCTCGCGCACTCCTCCTCCTCCTCCGCTCGCTCGGCTCGGCTGTACACACACCGAACCAATTTAGGTTTTGCCACACCTCGTTCCTTGCGCCGCCACCGTAGTCTACTCCATCCCGAGAGCCGGCGTCCACCGGCGAACGGGAGAGCAGGTCTCCGGAACCAGTCGCCCTTGTGATCCTGTACGGGAGAGGGCGAATTAGGTTTTTGGGAAGCGCTTCGCGCGACTACTCGCTGCTTCTACGACGGCTCGTCTGCCTAGCAAGTCAGGCGGTGCTGCGTACCGCCGTCTCAAGCGTCGTCTACTCCGACCCGTCATCAACAACGTTACCACAAACGAAAGGTACGGAATCTGCGTCCTGATCTGTCTGTTTAACATGTCTACTGTTTACATGTTTAGAGAGATCGCGCTGCTATTGTTCATGCTGTCTGCTGCATCTAGTATGTTAGAGTTTCACATGTTAATAGCTGATGTCATCATGATTTATATTCTGGAATTAATCGTGGAAATTATGCCTAATTATTCAACAATCCAAAAACCTAATTGTAGGCAATTTCCTGAACTGACTATGGCCCACTTAAGTGATTCGATGAAACCGGATAGGTTCAATGGTACCACCTTTAAGAGATGGCAACTGAGAAGCCAACTGTGGCTCCAGTCCATGAAAGTGTGGGACATTGTTATGAGTGGCCTTCCTGAAGGAGCTTCTGACGAGGTTCAGAATAAGTTCAAGGAAGCCAATAACAATTTCAGAGGCTGTATTCTGAGTGTCCTGGAGGGACGTCTGTGCGATGTGTATATGCACATCGAAGACGCTAAGGAGCTCTGGGATGCACTGAACACTAAATTCGGTGCGTCCGATGCTGGCAGTGAGCTGTATATCATGGAGAGCTTTAACGACTACAAGATGGTGAATAACCGTTCTGTAGTCGAACAGGCTCATGAGATACAGTGCATTGCGAAGGAGCTTGATCTGCTCAAGTGTGTGATTCCTGATAAGTTTGTGGCTGGATGCATTATTGCAAAACTGCCTTCTTCATGGAGGAGTTTCGCCACATCTCTCAAACATAAGAGACAGGAGATATCAGTTGAAAATCTAATAGCGTCTCTTGATGTTGAGGAGAAAGCTCGGGCAAACGACACAACTGAGAGAGGTGGTGATTTGCAGTCTAGTGCCAATATGGTGCAGAAAAATCATCACGTCAAGAATAACAGCAAGAACAAAAGGAACTATAAGCCCCAGTTTAATGGCCCTGTGAACACTACTGCCTTTAAGAATAAGAAGAAGAAGAAGGTGCTGAACAAAGCTGGGCTCGAGTGCTTTACGTGTGGAGCGCTCGGCCACTTTTCTGTGGACTGCCCAGACCGTGCAGACAAGAAAGGGAAGAAAGGCTCCAAGAATGTCAACGTGGTGACCGCTAGCAACACTGATGGGTACGGTAATATACCGATGGTACTTTCAGTTCTTCAATCTCCATGTTGGTGGATTGATACGGGTGCTAATGTTCATGTGTGTGCTGACATCTCTATGTTCACTTCTTATCAGGTCGCACGGGATTCCTCCGTCCTAATGGGGAATGGGTCACATGCTTCTGTTCGTGGTGTTGGCACGGTAGATCTGAAGTTTACTTCGGGGAAGATCGTGCAGCTGAGGAACGTGCAGCATGTCCCTACTATGAATAAGAATCTCGTCAGCGGCTCCCTTCTTTGCAGAGATGGGTTTAAAGTAGTGTTTGAGTCCAATAAAGTAGTTGTGTCGAGATTTGGACAATTTATTGGTAAAGGCTATGAGTGCGGAGGCTTGTTCCGCTTTTCTCTTTCCGAATTTTGCAATAAGTCAGTAAACCATATTTGTGGCAATGTTGATTCAGATGCTAGTGTTTGGCACTCTCGTTTATGTCATGTTAATTTTGGTTTACTGTCGCGGCTATCCAGTTTAAGTTTAATTCCGAATTTCACCATTGCCAAAGGTTCTAAGTGCCATAGTTGTGTGCAATCTAAGCAACCTCGGAAGCCTCACACGGCAGCTGAGGAGAGACACTTGGCACCTCTAGAACTCATACATTCTGATCTATGCGAGATGAATGGTGTGTTGACAAAAGGTGGAAAGTGTCGGGGGGTTACCCCCGAGTAGGGTAAAGACAGGTGGTAACGGCCGCGTACGGAAGAAAGGTTTGGCCGAGTAGCCGACTACCGGGTACTCGCTACCCGGTCGACTGCTACCCGGTCTCACCTCAAGATGGCCAGAAGGAGATATCAGTCAGTTTCTACCATGTCGAGTAGAAGGTTTGGCCCGAGTACATTTGGCGGGAACATTTGGCGGGAAACTACTCGGGCAGGAAGTCAAAGGAGCCGTTCTGACACAGGATCCCGCGTATCCTGGGTCCGTACTTGGCAGCATTCGAACTACTGTTCACGTGGGGACGGTCTGTCTGACAGTGACAGCATGGAAGCAGTCGGTGGCAGGATAAGGGGGGCCTACTCTGTGACTAGGTACAGTGATACCAGTCTGTCCCCTAGTTTTGCCCAACGACTTTACAGAAGCAGCCAAGACCAACGACCAAAGCTGTCAGCGGGTACTCGGAGAAAGGACAGTGTGGACACTATGTCGACACTTGTCCAGATTTGGACGTATCCGGCTAGGGCACCATGTATATAAGGTGCCCAGCCGCCTCCTGCGCGAGGCACACTCAAAAAAGAGGCTCATATGCTCACGAACGCTCTCACTGGAAACCCTAGAAACCCTAAGTCCTTGACCTAGCTCTACTCGGAGAGGGGCAAGGGGCTACTCGGTAGCGTTACTATTTGTACTGTACCTAATCGGAGAGACACCATAATACAGAGAGAAAGGCAGGAGTAGGGGTTTTACCTCCTCACGAGGGCCCTGAACCTGGGTACATCGTGTTGTTTGTGTTGTGTGGATCTTACCTCACGCGGCTACTCGTCGCGTGATCCCTCCCCGGACACCTCCAGCGTCCTTCGTCCCCACATCTTTAGCCATCCCATGGCATCTGCCGTGACACCACCACGACAGTTGGCGCCCACCGTGGGGCAACCAGCGGCGCTGGCTGGAGTTTCTGTTCGGACGGGATCTTCATCAGTGGAGCGCGTAGTTTGTGGCCTTGTCCACAGATTCGGCTCCTTCGACTTCGTCACCGACAACGCTGGCTGTTTCGGCGGCAAGGCCATGCCGGAAGGCGGCTCGGTGATCTCCTTCGGCTCGCATCTCGTCTACGTCGCCACCGTCGCCAACGACGCCTATCCCGAGCTGGTGCACGACGCGGAGGATCCTCCCGCGGTTGTTGCTGCTCGTGGAAGGCCCGTGCGCAGCTCTGCATGCTGCGCTGAGGTGATGGTGACGGGCGTGGCGGCAAACGTTGGCGCAGCTGCTACTGGCGCTGCGGCCGTCGTCGAGGAGGTTGACGACCCGCCCGCGGGTGGCAGGACACGCCGGCCCTACGAGAAGGAGTGCAACCTGCCGCCTTCCACGTCTACGGTCATCCCCGCGTCAGCTGCGCGAACCGGGATGCCCACTCCCACCGACCTCGAGCTCCTAGCCGAGAGGGAGCAGCTCGAGCGGCAACGCCAGGAGCTGCTCGCCGAGCAGGCGGAGTTGGAGAAGATCAGGCTGGAGCTGAGCCTGGACCAGCTCGAGTACAACAAGGCTCACGGCTTCACGCCGGTGGCCAGGAGGCCCAGCAGGGTAGGCGCTACGCGGCGCAACCTAGGCGCCGAGATGGCGACGGTGGCGGAGGAGCCCGCGCAGTCGGCTACCGCGAACACCTTCACAAAGCCAAGGTACAGCACACCCGCCAAGACGCTGCGAGCTGCGGAGGCTGTGGCTGCCGAGTTGCCGCGCCTAGAGGGAGAGGCGCGTCGCAGACAGCAGGAGAGGCTAGGCGAGCTGGTGCTGGAGGCCGCCAGGCAGAACGAGGAGTTCCGGAAGGCCAACCCGGGAGCTGGAGCTTCGCAGGTGGTTCATTCGCACGCGGCTAGATCTAACGATCAGGCCTCATCTCCGCATCCTAGCCGCGAGAAGAGCCGCAGCGGGCGTACGGGTAGAGACAGGCAAATGCAGGTGTATGACCCGGCTGCTGCCGCGAAACAGGTTGCTGTGCCGCAGCAGCCCGGGCAGGAACACAACGCTGCAAGAGCAGGCTCTCAAGCCCACCAAGCTCAAAGCCGTGTCCGAGAAGCCGCACGTCCGGGTACTTCTCGACAACCCGCAGCTCCGCCTACTCGGCAGAGGCAGCAGCCACGCCCAGTGGCACCAGTCGTCAACCCGGTGGAGCAGCCTGCTGCTATGCAGGTGGATAGGTATGATGATGGTTACTCGGCTATGGAGATGGCTGGTTATGACATCCATGACCGTGTGGGTGAGCGCGTGTTGGCGCCTGGAGATGCAAGGCACCAGCTGGACCGTATCAGCTTGTCGGCGCGGCTTGAGAGCACGGGTCCTCCTGGCCCCGAGTGCTTTGGCCCGCGCATCATGAACGAGCCGTCCGTGAAGGGCTTTCAGCTCGCGAGAGGCACCAAGAGCTACAATGGTAGCACCAAGCCTGAAGATTGGCTCAACGACTACGTCACCGCGGTCCATATCGCGAATGGCAACAGGAGATGGGCGGTACGCTATGTGCCGCAGATGCTAGAGGGTCCAGCTCGCACTTGGCTCAACAACTTGCCCAAGAACAGCATCAACTGCTGGCTGGACTTCTCGGATGCCTTCATCAGTAACTTCACCAGCACCTACAAGAGGCCGAATAGGCCACAGCAGTTGTCGGCTTGCCGGCAGCGAGAAGACGAGACGGACCGCGAGTACCTTACTCGGTGGAGCACCTTGAGGAACACCTGTGAGGGTGTGAATGAAGCGCAGGCCATCACTTGGTTTGCGCAGGGTTGCCGACATGGCAGCATGCTGTGGCAGAGATTGCAGAGGGAGATGCCCAACACCCTGGCCGAGACCATCAAGATCGCGGATCAGTACGCACTCGGTGATCCTACTCAGCCACTGATGGATTCCTCTGAGCCGAGAAGAAACTTCAACAGCAGCAAGCGCAACGAGTTCCGCAACAAGCGCCGAGTAGATACTCGGTATGATCCCGAGGAGGTGAATGCAGTGAATGTCGGAGGCGGTGGTGGCCAAAGGCAAAAACCTGCTGGAGCCTACGGGCAGAACCAGAACCAGGGCCAAGGCAACAAGAAACCGTTCCGCACTGCGCAGCCGAGTAGCGGGAACTCAGAGCAGCCGAAGAAGTTTGTCTTCGATGACATGAAGGATGGCCCATGCAGCTTTCACACTCATCACCCCTCAAGGCCTGCGAACCACACTACTCGGCAATGCGAATGGTGGGATGTGATCAAGAGTGATGGCTTGCCTCCTCCACCTTCGTGTCGTCAGAGCGTGGCCAGGAGGAGGCACCGTGTCGTCGAGAGCAGCACCTGAGGAGGTGCCAAAGTCGAGTGGCTCGCTGTCGATGTGCGCCCCTTCGTCTTCATCGCTACTCGCGACGACGGTGGCCTTGCCCTTCCCGGCTTTGCCCTTGGGAGATTCGAAGTACTCCCCAAGTTCCTCCTCATCGTCATCTTCGTCGTCCTCGTACTCGGTGTCGGGTTCGGGGACGCCATCGATGTAGACCTCCGTCTCGGCGCACTCTGCGACATCATATGCAATCTGCTTGCGCAAGGCCACGCTGTCGGCATCAGTCTCCCACTTGGAGTCATTGCGCTTCCCGCGGATGAGCTGCATATCCAAGTTTTCATACCAGGACGCAATGCAGAGAAGCATCACGTCCGCACCAGCACGGGCTCCGGAGGCTCGCCACTTCTTCAACTCGGCCTTCACGCCTTCCAGCTTGAGGGCGAGCGCCCGCATGCTTTTCGGCTCAGGATCATGGGGCCAGAACAGCCGGTGGAGCTGTCCTCGATGTCAGCCCTGGTGTCAATCGGCTCACCCAGCGAGAGGCGAACTGCTCGGGCCTTGGCTATCGTGGGCGCAGAGGTAGACTCAAGACGAGGCCAAATCTCTGAAATAGCAAGTGGCAAGATCAAAAACCGAGAAAGAAAAGAGGAAGCCGAGAAGGAATAGAACCGAGAAGAAAAGATGCAATGAAGAAAAGAACTTACCGATTAGTTGGCGGCGCAGCTGCTGCAGCTTGGATCTCCAGGATTCCTCGTTGTTAATCTGTTTTGATTGAACCTGGCGCAGGGTGTCCATCTGAGCGAAAAGATCAGCATTGGTCTTCTTCAGAGTCTCGCACTCAGCCTCGAGGGCCCTCTCCTTGGCCTTGAAAGTAGTCTCGGCCTTGGCTTTCTCGGCGATGGCCGCGTCCCTCTCGGCGCCAATCTTCACGGCGTCTTGGAGCGCGTTCTGAAGCTGGACCTGCAGCTTCTCCATCTCGGTGGTGTGGTCCTTAATCAGAGTAATGGCCTGATCGGACAGCTGCTTTTCCACCGCTGCTGGCTGGACGCAATCTTGGTGCGCCTCAGCAAATGACTTATAATCTTCTGCGAAAAGATAAGATAAGGTCAGCAGATATGCAGAGAAGAAACAAATTCGAGACAGAACCGAGTAAACAACAAGCTCACCTTCAAGTCTCTTTATGGTGGCCTCGGAGTCTGCCACAAAAGCACGGCACTTCTCGTGCTCGTCGACTAGGGCCTTCAGGTTAGCTGCAGAGAAAGAAAGGTTAGTGCCAAAGAAAGTAGGAGCGGGCGTAAAAATAAAACGCAGAAACCGCGTAGCTAAAAGGCCTACCCTGCACTTCAGCCAGCTGCTGGCTGCTCTCATTGGCGTTTTTGCTTGCGGCCTCGGCATCTGCCTTCTCTTTCTCCAGTGCGGTGATGCGTCTCCTGGCGATGGAGTGGTTCCAGAGAAGGATGCGGTACAAGTTGGTCCGCTTGAGAACGCTATCCTGAAAACCGAGAAGAAAATGAGTTAGGCAAAGCAGAGAAGATTCGGCCCGAGTAGGAGGCTACTCGGAGAGTGTCCACCTACTCGACCCAAATCTCGGGGACTGGGAGTGATGGTGAGAAAGAAGAAAGGCGAGTAGAAGAGAAGAAAATTCAACTCGGAAAAGGCAAAAAGACTTACTGCGTAGCTCTGTTCGATATCCTCGGCGTTCTTGCGGTGCAAGAACATCTTGGCTGCGAGGGTGGCGGTGTCGGTGGAGACGGACATGGGCTGGTGTCCCAGGTCGATCTTGTTCCACTCCACGCGGTAGTGGTCGACGGAGCCAAGGGTCAAGCCATGCCACTTATCCTCTCCGAGAACCCCGCTGTCCCACTTGGCGCTGATGTAGCCGACAGTGTCCAGCACCTGCTCAAGACCCTTGGAGGTTATTGGCTTGTCTTGGGGTCCCCGAGAAGCAATATTGACGGGTTTATTCTGGGCTGGATCGAAGGGAGGAGTATTCCTGGCTACTGCTTTCCTCCCCTTCTGAATAGCTACAGCTTTATCTTGGGGAGGGAAGCCGATGCTATGTTGGTGGCTAACCTCAATCATATATTCCGGGTAGCAAGGCTGGCCAGCAGCGCGAGCGCCCGCAGAGAGTGCAGCAGGAATCGGGCCGGAGTCGCGGATCATGAGTGCTCCGCCTGCGGATGCGCCTTGCTCCCTGGCCCTTTTCTTCGTCTGCTCTTTCTCGATCTTCTGCTTCTCGGGATCCTCGGGTTTCTTCCCCTCTGTCTTGGCCTTTGCCTTCTCGGCGACTGCTTCCTCGGCAGCTCGCTTCTCGGCTTTCTTCTGTTCAGCCCTGGCCTTCTTCTGCTCGGCCTTGGCTCTCTCAGCAGTTTCTTTCTCGGCTTTGGCCTTCTCGGCGGCTTCCTCCTTGGCCTTGGCCTCCTCGGCAGCCACCTTATCGGCAGTCCTTTTCTCAGAAGGGCCCTTCTCGGAGCAGTAATCCCTCAGAGCATCAAGGGCCCGTTGCCTGGTTACTCGCCCAGGAGGGCTGGATGTGTCCTTACTCTGTGGCAACAAGGAAGACGTCGGCGGTGTAGGGTCTTGCGCAGTTGGTGGCGCTGCAGACCCGTCGCCCAGTGCAGTCTCTAGCTGGGCGCTACTCGGAGCGCCGCCTGGCAACGGATAAACATCCGTGACGGTGGCGTCCGCAGCGGTGTTGTCTCCTACTTGCTGCTCGACAGCAAGATTGTCTCGTGCACCAGCCTCTGTGCTGGTTTGCTCTTGTTCTACTTCAGGCCGCTCGGGGGCGGCAGTGTCTTGCATATCCTGGTCTCGGACCTCCTCGGCATTGCTAGCCGGAGGAGAAGGTGGTCTTTCGGGGTGGACGGCAGCGTCCTGAGCTGCCGCTTCTGATCCTGCTCCCTGAGCGGAAGTGATCGGTGCTTTGGCGGCAGCAGCGTGGGCAGTGTTGTCCTCCTCGTCGTCATCGACGTTGATCAGAGGAATTGGAGTTTCCTTGGCTTGGCCGGATGCGCAAGCGGCGTTCACGTCCAGGGGAGCTCTGCGGAAAGAGGAGAAGGGAATCAGGAATTGGAAGAAAATGGGGAAAGTGGTACTGCGCGAGAAGAAAGACGACCGGGAAGGAAGCTTACGCGGTAGTGGAAGAGAGCTGTTTCCTCTTTCTCTTCGTGGTGAGCTTGGTGGGTTTCTTCTTCTCGGGGGTCTCTCCCTCCTCGGCGGGCTTCTTCTTCTTCTTGGCAGGGGGCGCTCGTGCTTCGCCGCCTGTCCGTTTGCGAGTTTCGGGAGGGGCAACCGACAGAGGCTTGACGACAAGGGGCGCATCGCCCTCATTCTCGTCCTCATCCTCGTCGTCCTTCTCCGCAGCGGCCTCATCTGAGAAATTCAAAGGAAAGAAGAAGTGAATCAGAAATAGCAATACAAGGAGTTGATGCTTCCCGGAAACAAGCAAGATGAGGATGCTATTACCGTCAGAGCCGTCGTCCGCCCAAGTGTTAAGGACGTCGCGCTTCTCGGGAACGGGGCTGCTCTGCTCCGCGTCATCAGAGGGGGGTACATCATCCTCCTCGCGATCCTTGGACCAGTTGTCCTCGAAGACCTCGCTGCTTTCAGTGAGCTGGCGAGTAAGAGTCTGAAAGGCAGAGAAGGATCACAAGTTAGCCGAGTACCAGAAAAGAACTCTACTCGGGTAGGCGTGCACCCACGAAGCACACTAAGCCTAGGCTTTTTTCTAAATTTCCTACTCGACGAGGCGTGCAGGCACAAAGCACACTAAGCCTAAGGCGATTTAGCTAAATGTCCTACTCGGTGCACGAGGCGATTGCTAGTCGAGGCGAAAAGAGAAGCTATCTACTCGGAAGGCAGAGACGAAAACAGAGTAAGGAAGACGTACCCGTAAGATTGGAGTCCTACGGCTGAACGGGAGGAACCCGTACCGCCACTTCTCGTTGAGGCTGGTCTTCAGGATGTTCCTGGCGAGCCGGGGAACGTCAGCGTCGTCGATCTCGACGGTGGTGGTCCTGGTGCAATCGCGAGGCCCTCCCATGTAACACATGAGGTGGCATCGCTCCTGCAGAGGGAGCACACGGCGTTTGATCCAGCACGCTACTGGATCGTCATTCCTGAGGCCATGTGTCTTCAGCCAGGCGAGTTGCGTCTCTATCTCGGTGGCGTTCTCGTCGTTGACGGGCTTCTCCTTCCAATTCGACCCGAGTGGAGCACGCTTGCTCCAAGGGGGCAGGTTGATCCGATCGTCGACGGGGGCTCCATCAGCGGCGGCAACGTTCCTCACGTAGAAGAACGTTTGCTGCCACATTCGGCAGGAATCCAGCCCCTGGATGCGGGGGTGGTTCGTCCCGTTCCGCTGCACCATCATGGCGCAGCCGACGTCGGTGGCGCGAGGAACGCCCGCGCCGTCCTTCTTCCCGACGGATTGTTGGCGAAGATGGAAGTAGTGGAGCCACGTCTCCACGGTGGGCCTGATGCCGAGAAAAGCCTCGCACACCACGGCGTGGTATGCGAGGAAAACGACTGCATTGGGCGGCAGATGGTGCATCTGCAGCCCGAAGTGATTCAGGAACTTACGCATGAAATCCGATGCTGGCAGCCCGAACCCGCGCTCGAAGTGGGACATGAACACCACGCGCTCTCCGTCCCTGGGCTTGGGCACGACCTCGTCGTCGGGTGCCCGGCACTCCACGCCGGGGGGAACCCTTCTCTCGTTCACGAGCCAGGCGAGGTTGGCTTGGGTGATGGAGGAACCGGCCCAGCAGGACTTGGCCATGATTGCGGGTGGAAGAATCGGAAATCAAACGGGGTTGGTGGCGGAGCGAGTCCGCGGCGGCGCAGAGGCTAGCGCGGCGGCGGAGCGCTCGGTGGCGGAGAAGAACGGGAGGAAGAAGAGGAAATGAGCAGGGAAGGGGAAAAGAAAGTTACCGCGGGGGTATTTATACCTCCTCGGCGAGATTACCGTTACCACCACGGTAGTGGGATCGGCTGTGGCGTGTGGTGGGTCCTGTGGCCGGATAGAAACGCACACAAGCGCGGGCTGCGCGCGTAACGGCCGCATTTGATCCCACCTTCAGATCGTGGCCAGTAATTGCGCGTGATGGGACATGACGGCCGGTGGGCCCACGGCGCGAAAACTGGACACGTGGCGTCGTGTCCTGGGCAACCAAACGACAAGGTCGTGGATGCTTGACACGTAGGCAGTGCCTGCGTGAAGGGCTGGATGTTGCTCTGCGCTGCAGAGGCTCAGTTTGCGAAATTTCGCTAAGTCTTTTTACTCGGATACAGAGTAGAAAGCAAGTGATACTCGGAAAGAGGAGACTCAAGATACTTTCCGGATAGCTACTCGGAGGACCTACTCGGCATCTTGAGGTTCGATGGCGGAGATGCAAAGGCTGGTTTTAAGCTGGCAGAGCCTAGTGAACAAGTTCGCAAGACTCAACCAGCTTCGGGGACTGCTGTCGGGGGGTTACCCCCGAGTAGGGTAAAGACAGGTGGTAACGGCCGCGTACGGAAGAAAGGTTTGGCCGAGTAGCCGACTACCGGGTACTCGCTACCCGGTCGACTGCTACCCGGTCTCACCTCAAGATGGCCAGAAGGAGATATCAGTCAGTTTCTACCATGTCGAGTAGAAGGTTTGGCCCGAGTACATTTGGCGGGAACATTTGGCGGGAAACTACTCGGGCAGGAAGTCAAAGGAGCCGTTCTGACACAGGATCCCGCGTATCCTGGGTCCGTACTTGGCAGCATTCGAACTACTGTTCACGTGGGGACGGTCTGTCTGACAGTGACAGCATGGAAGCAGTCGGTGGCAGGATAAGGGGGGCCTACTCTGTGACTAGGTACAGTGATACCAGTCTGTCCCCTAGTTTTGCCCAACGACTTTACAGAAGCAGCCAAGACCAACGACCAAAGCTGTCAGCGGGTACTCGGAGAAAGGACAGTGTGGACACTATGTCGACACTTGTCCAGATTTGGACGTATCCGGCTAGGGCACCATGTATATAAGGTGCCCAGCCGCCTCCTGCGCGAGGCACACTCAAAAAAGAGGCTCATATGCTCACGAACGCTCTCACTGGAAACCCTAGAAACCCTAAGTCCTTGACCTAGCTCTACTCGGAGAGGGGCAAGGGGCTACTCGGTAGCGTTACTATTTGTACTGTACCTAATCGGAGAGACACCATAATACAGAGAGAAAGGCAGGAGTAGGGGTTTTACCTCCTCACGAGGGCCCTGAACCTGGGTACATCGTGTTGTTTGTGTTGTGTGGATCTTACCTCACGCGGCTACTCGTCGCGTGATCCCTCCCCGGACACCTCCAGCGTCCTTCGTCCCCACATCTTTAGCCATCCCATGGCATCTGCCGTGACACCACCACGACAGAAAGAGATATTTCATGACACTCATTGATGATGCTACTAGATTCTGCTATGTTTATTTGTTGCAAACTAAAGATGAGGCTTTAGACTACTTTAAAATCTATAAGGCTGAAGTTGAAAATCAATTAGAGAGAAAGATCAAGCGTTTTTGGTCGGATCGTGGTGGAGAATATTTCTCTAAAGTGTTTGATGAATTCTGTGAGGAACACGATATTATTCACGAGAGGACGCCTCCCTATTCTCCACAATCAAACGGAATTGCTGAGAGGAAAAACCGCACGCTGACCGACTTGGTGAACGCCATGTTGGACACTGCTGGTTTATCTAAGGCATGGTGGGGGGAGGCTTTGTTGACTTCGTGTCATGTCCTGAATAAAGTTCCTAACAAGAATAAAGAGAAAACCCCTTATGAGGAGTGGGTTGGGAGAAAACCATCACTTTCTTATTTACGTACTTGGGGATGCTTGGCAAAGGTCAACGTTCCAATTCCAAAGAAACGCAAACTCGGACCAAAAACAGTGGATTGTATCTTTCTAGGTTATGCTCAGCGTAGCATTGGTTATAGATTTCTAGTGGTTAAATCCGAGGTATCTGATATGCATGTTGATACTATTATGGAATCTCGTGATGCAACATTTTTTTGAGAATATGTTTCCTATGAAAGATATGCATAGCTTTGCTGAATTTTCTTCTGAATTAATTCCGGAATCTAGTACATCTAGTGATCATACTGAACAACCACATGATGAGAACGTCCTTGAGAAGGATGACAATGAAGCTCCTAAACGGAGTAAGAGACAGAGGATTGAAAAATCCTTTGGTGATGATTTCATTGTGTACCTTGTGGACAATACTCCTACGACTATTGCAGAGGCATTTGCATCTCCAGATGCAGATGACTGGAAAGAAGCTGTCCATAATGAGATGGACTCCATTCTTTCTAATGGGACGTGGGAGTTATCTGAACGACCTTATGGTTGTAAGCCAGTGGGCTGTAAGTGGGTGTTCAAGAAGAAGCTAAGGCCTGATGGTACTATTGAGAAGTACAAGGCACGGCTTGTAGCCAAGGGCTACACTCAGCGAGAAGGCGAAGATTATTTTGACACCTATTCACCTGTTGCTAGACTGACCACCATTCGTGTACTACTTTCCCTGGCTGCCTCTTATGGTCTTATCGTTCATCAAATGGACGTAAAGACAGCTTTCCTTAACGGAGAGTTGGAAGAGGAAATTTATATGGATCAGCCTGATGGGTTTGTGGTAAAAGGTGAAGAGAGAAAGGTGTGCAAATTGTTAAAATCTTTGTATGGACTGAAACAAGCACCTAAGCAATGGCATGAGAAGTTCGACAGAACTTTAACTTCTGCGGGCTTTGTCATTAATGAGGCTGACAGGTGTGTATACTATCGCCATGGTGGGGGCGATAGTGTTATATTATGCTTGTATGTTGACGACATACTGATTTTCGGTACAAGCATAATTGTGATCAATGAGGTCAAGTCTTTTCTATCTAAATGTTTTGATATGAAAGATCTGGGAGAAGCTGATGTAATTCTGAACATCAAGCTTATTAAGGATGAGAGTGGGATTACGTTGACGCAATCACACTATGTTGAGAAGATCTTGAGCCGTTTCGGCTTTATTGATAGCAAGCCTTTTCCAACACCTTATGATCCTAGTGTGACGCTTCGAAAGAACAAGAGGATTACGAAAGATCAATTGAGATACTCTCAAATAATCGGTTCACTCATGTACCTTGCGAGCGCGACGAGGCCTGACATCTCTTTTGCTGTGAGCAAATTGAGCAGGTTCATGTCAAACCCGGGTAATGATCACTGGCATGCACTTGATAGGGTCATGCGCTATCTGAATGAAACTATGAGCTATGGGATTCATTATTCAGGGCACCCTGCTGTGCTTGAGGGATATAGTGACTCCAACTGGATCTCAGATGTAGATGAGCTCTATGCCACAAGTGGATATGCATTTCTTCTTGGAGGTGGCGCAGTGTCATGGAGGTCTTGTAAACAGACCATATTGACGAGGTCAACCATGGAAGCAGAACTTACTGCTTTAGATACAGCCACTGTTGAGGCAGAATGGCTGCGTGAGCTCTTGATGGACTTGCCGGTGGTTGAGAAACCATTACCGGCTATCCTCATGAACTGTGACAATCAAACCGTGATTGCCAAGGTGACCAGTTCTAAGGATAATGCGAAGTCATCAAGACACGTCAAAAGACGATTGAAGTCTGTCAGGAAATTGAGAAACTCCGGAGTAATTACCGTTACGTATATTCAAACAGACAAAAACCTGGCAGATCCCTTTACGAAGGGACTATCACGTAATGTGATAGATAGTGCATCGAGGGAGATGGGTATGAGACCCGTAAGCGTTACACCATAGTGGTAACCCAACCTATGTGATCGGAGATCCCGTGAATTAGGACCTGGGAAGAACAAACTAGTGGTTTGACTGAGGAGAGTATTTGGTAAACCCTCTCTAAGTGATGATGCATAACTCTCAAAGAGCTGTAAGGCAGGTTGGCAACATGCCTTAATGTGTTTATGTTGGCTATTCATAGCAAAGATGCTGTCCTACAGAGCATTCTTGAAAGAACACACCTATGTGAGTCCGACTGTAAACGTCGCAGTCTATGAGATTTGGGTGATCTCTAGTAAACTCATGAAGAGACCACGGAGTATGACGCATATGCTCCACCCGCGGGGTAGGCTACTGGCAGCCAAGTACTAGTTATGACTTTGAGTAAAGTCTATTGGCACAAAACTTGCAATTCAAGGCATAGTCCATTGTTCAAGTTGCTGATAGATGTAGCTTAAGCCTCTAGGCGGAAGTTCAACTTAACAGTCTCTGCTGAAACACTAGTATATAAACAAGTAGCGAGGATTGTCAAATCTTCAAATGGGCATTTGAGATCTGGTGGGGGATTGTTAGAATATTTGGCCCAAATGAGTGAGCTGAAATATTGGGCCCATATGTGGGTAGCCCAATAGCAAATTCTGAAATCTCAAAATGGCCCATGTGTACAAGTGAGTGGTGGGAGTGGGAAGTTTAGTCCCACATTGGAAGTTTGAGGAGTTGCACACCACCTTATAAGGTGGAGTGTTGTAGGGATTGTATGTGAGTGAGAACAAGAGAGCCTCTCGCGCACTCCTCCTCCTCCTCCGCTCGCTCGTCTCGTCTCGGCTCGGCTCGGCTCGGCTCGGCTCGGCTCGACACGACACGACACGTCGTGATCGCGATCGCGATCGCGTTTCGTGAATCGAGCCTCGAGCCGAGACAATACTTATGTTTATTTTGCTGTTTTGGAAAACCGATTTCGTAGACGTGACGGACGCGTCACAGCTGAGGCGGTTCGGGTCGCTCCCGTATCGCGTGCTGCAACCGACTCGGATGTGCGGCGTGGGCCTCCCACGCCGCACGCGTTAGCGTTTTCCGAACCGCATTATAAAAGACGCGCATCGTGGGCGTTGTACGCACACCGAACCAATCTAGGTTTTGCCACACCTCGTTCCTTGCGCCGCCACCGTAGTCTACTCCATCCCGAGAGCCGGCGTCCACCGGCGAACGGGAGAGCAGGTCTCCGGAACCAGTCGCCCTTGTGATCCTGTACGGGAGAGGGCGAATTAGGTTTTTGGGAAGCGCTTCGCGCGACTGCTCGCTGCTTCTACGACGGCTCGTCTGCCTAGCAAGTCAGGCGGTGCTGCGTACCGCCGTCTCAAGCGTCGTCTACTCCGACCCGTCATCAACAACGTTACCACAAACGAATGGTACGGAATCTGCGTCCTGATCTGTCTGTTTAACATGTCTACTGTTTACATGTTTAGAGAGATCGTGCTGCTATTGTTCATGCTGTCTGCTGCATCTAGTATGTTAGAGTTTCACATGTTAATAGCTGCTGTCATCATGATTTATATTCTGGAATTAATCGTGGAAATTATGCCTAATTATTCAACAAAATATACATGGGATCGATCAACCCTACAAGATACACCTAACATTGTGGCAAAGCAAGTGACAGTGTGATCTCTTCTTTATCTTGGATTCTTGATTTGGACCCCTTCAAGGGAAGGTAAGGGAATGGAATCTCTCCATGGCCTTATCGCCAAAAAAAATGAAAAATGAATGTGATTGATGGATGTTCGCACCGCTAGCTCAAGTGCGCAATTCACGCGTGCCCTCCAGGGCAGCCTCTTGATCCCTTTCCACCAAAAGCCATGGCTCCTCTAAAGGGTGGCAGCATCATGCATTATCTTGGTTCCTTGCACGCACTGGCCCATCAACAATGGACTCCACCAGTACTTATCCATGTGTGATCCATCCAACTACAGAGAGATCCAAATCTGCACCCCGGAACGCCTTGGGGGATTCTCAAAAGTATCAACAAACTTATGTTTTGTACAGATCTATACATGTATGTGTCCCGTGTGTACTTGCAAAAAGAGAGTATATTTTATGGCTTGCATAAAACACCAAATTTGATACTTGAAAAATTGTTTCTTGGAATACAACTTTTTTTTTGGATTAAGTACATGTGCTTTTTTTTCGTGAACTTTGCATGCACTCACATGAAAGACACATACATGTAAAATATGAGACGGAGGGAGTAATTTTATTTAGATATTTAAAATAATAGATGTTTTTAATAATATTACTCTCCCCTTGTCAGTAAACAGTGCATACTTATTTTGGTTAAAGTCAAATATTACAGAGTTTCTCAGTATCTACAATATTAAATTAACATTGTTAGAAACATGATGATACATATTAATCGTAGGAAGGTACATTTTACTATATACTTGATCCAACTTTAGAAATTTGACTTTGAACAAAACTAATGTCCACTGTATTTTGGCAAGGAGAGAGTATCGTTTAGGACTTTAGCCGGAAGCAAAATATCTTTAATAATTTTCTCTTGTGCATATTATGTCTAAAGTGTCACTGAATATCAATTTTACCTTTGCTTGGTATAAACAAGCATCTTGCTTTGCATATGGTCATGCGGCTGATCGAGATCGGTTTATCGCAAGAGCAATATGTATTCACATGGACATTGCATATAAATCTATGAATGCGTACCTGATGAATGGTAATACCAGATTTGTTCGGAAATATATAGCAAACTCAATATCCCTTTACAAATTAATATATTTGTAACGCTGATGTATAAGAAGGCCATTTTAGCAAAAGACAATCTAGCAAAGCATAGTGGAAGGAAAGTAGGGAATTTTATTTGTGTGATGAGGATGAGTAAACAATTCACATCTCTTTCCTATGTGTCCTCTTGCTCGCCTTGTGTGAGAAATTTTTCATGTGGCTTTAAAATTACCCTGCAAAAATAATATAACGAATATGTTCATAAACTGGTTGAGTGGGGTTAGTGTGTGATTTAAGGTTCATATCCGGGTGAGAGTGTTCGCTTTATGTTAGACTTTATGTAATTGTCGAGACATCGTAGTAGAGTTCATAGATGGGGGTGCCATGAGTCGACGGGTAGAAACGTGGGGGGACGTGGTAGTACGACAACCAGGAACACCAATTTTACCCAGGTTCGGTACGACGCAACTAGACGACGTTCCTACTCTTGCAATCTCACTAAATCAGGGCTGAACCCTGAAGTATACAAAGTACAATGTGATTAGGGTTTCGCTAAATCAGCGAGGATCAACTTCTCGGCGAGTTGACTTTCTAGCTAATTGTCTGCCTCTTTCTTCTTTCCCGTCCGGCTTTATATAGATAGCCGGATTAGGGATTACAGAAAAGAAACCTATAAGACTACGGAAAGTATCTAATTTGGAAAGGAAAGAATGTGTCTTCTACTCCAAGCCGCACCACTTTGGGCCGTGGTCCGGGTTCTTCTAGAATCCGGTTTCTGTGCGTCAGTTTACTGGGCTGCCTAATGGACTGTGATCCATTACCAACAGGCCACCCTGATAATCCGGCTCTTAGGAAATGCCGGATATACCCCTAATCGGTATATATCCGACAGTAATGGTCATAATGATTTTATATTTTAGATGATTATAATTTCTCTTTTTTTGGCGGTGTTATCGCAGGATTACCCACTAGATACGTATGCGGTCTTTTTATCCACCTTACGAACGCGCAAACATCTCTATACTCCAGGTGCAGATAGCTAGAGATGTTAGAGTGATATATGTTCAACCAATATGGATGGCGGTCTAGTAATAAGATGTGCGCTTCATAAGTGTGTCATGCAATCTCGGCTGCGCTTGGTTGACCTTTACATCCAAAATACTTGCTTGTGAAACTATTCCTAAAAGTTAGTAGTTACGAAGGTAGTGTGCATCAATCGTTGGAGATGCTGAGGTTTTCTCCCTTTGTAAAGAAAATTATGTTTATTCTTTTTGCGAATAAGAAAATTATGTTTACTGGCTAGTAGGGGTTTGGTTTGAATGTGTTACAAAAAGTATTAACTTCTTCTTATGATACTAGTGCCGCAAAAGTTGGCGTGAAAACCTCGCAATGATGGTACATGTCCCTCTTTTCTGATTTCTGCTCGAATTGTTCGCGCCGTGTAGTGTTTTTTTTCTCTCGCGAGGATCATTGCTATCTGACCGGTAAGGGCATGTACAATGGTGCTATCTTAGGATGCCAGGTCGGATAATTGCTGAGTTGGAGGAGAGAGAAACGGAAAAAAGTGGTTTGTCTTCTCTTAATTAAGAGATGATCTCTTAGCAACAATTGTCTCACCATTTTTTTAGCGAATCTAGAAAAGGCTAAGAGATAATCCATTGTACACCATGTTTTTTAGTCTTATCTAAAAAATTAAGATAAGACGTCTTATCAACCATTTCGAGCTTGACAAAGTGGGCCCAGTTCATCACCGTCAAAATGTTTGGGACTTGGTCCAATCTAGTAGGAGTGGTATTCTTAACGCAATCATAATGCATGGCAGCCCTAATTTTATTGGACGATCACTTAGGGCGGTCACCTTTATTTATATATACACAACGGCTTGAAATGTTATATAGTAGTGCCGCCTATGTATGTATAAAGCTAAACAACAGTTAACAACAGCCGCCCCTCGTCATTATCCGGCAATACATGGCCGTACCAACTTTGATACGTACTAGTTGAAATGCCCGTGCGTTGCTACGGGCCATCTCAATTAAATATTTTTCTCTTCAACAATTGTTATATAGAAAGTGACAGATTAAATAATTTATTTTCTCTATTAGTGATGATACAGAGAGGGACTAAAATAATATTCTCTAAAATAATATGGAGATTAAAATATAGATATAACCTCTCGTTTAAATAAAACTATTTAATAAAAATTAATAATTATTTGTATTATAAAGCACACTTGAAAAACATACTTTTTGAATTTAGTCCCTCGGGAATAAAGAAATGAAGGGGCAGTCCCAAACCCCTTTGACCCGCCGCCTACCGGCCACTGCATCTCACCTGACATGATCTTCTCCATCCTATGTATGCCGGCCAACGACACCGCCGCCCTCCTCGTACCAATGGAACGGAAAGGACATTCCCCTGAACTCCCCTCCCCGTCCCTGGTTCTGTAACTCGTTGTATCCCATGTCCTTGCCTTCGATTCAGCTACCGCCACTTGCTCAAGCTGTCGTCATCGTCGCCGGCCCAATCTCCTGCCATTAACGCCGTCCTCCACCACCTACTCCGTGGCGAATCCCCGAGCCTGCAACCTCGTGCTCCCAAGCTGAACTGACCGACCACTGCTGCAGGTGCAATGCATCTTAGGTTGTGGTATGGGAACAATCGAGGGGGCAGACGCGTCACCGTAGCTCTAGAGGTGATGATCCCCAAGCGCTAGATGATGCTATTTCTCACATTCTTGATTGATACAGAGTGTATTTGCTGCAGTCAATACATGTAGCTTACCGCCACTTTGTGGTAGAAATACATTGTATTAGTCAGAAAACTTAATATTTTTTATAAAATATCTTCAAATCATCAAATGATCGTGATTAATGACATAATATTTTTTTGATGAAAAAGTCCTAGGCACATACACACACACGCCTGATCAAAAAAATAAAATAAAATCGTACAACGCGTATCATCCACTCTACATGTGCACTGTGCAGTGTAGCACTTTCCCAATCTCCGTCGCCAGTTCACACTGCCTGTCCCCATTCAACCACAACTCGACAGCACAGGGGTGTGAAGGAAAAATCAGCTGACAGTCAAAGCCATCAAATGGCACGTGTATATATTTTTTGTAATCAGTAGGTGGAAGGCCTCACCAAAATCATGTAAATGCACGGCAATTTATTTGATGCAGTGTTCTACCTTAAATAAAACAAAGCATTATTATCAAAGTATATAAAGTTAGACCACATATTTCCTATATGAAACGGTTGAAATGGCTTCACATCATCATAATATCACAACATTATGAATACTTGTAATTCTGAAATTGGCGCAGTGCAACAAACATAAAAAAAGAAATACATGCAACCGCTTGTTCAGAATTATCTATTGCATCGCAATCGTCTTTGTTCATGCCTGGATGAACACCTCACACAATGGGCTTCACATCTGCCTGCCCCATGGGGATGAAAGTTATAGGAACACCAGCTTGACATCAATAAATCCTACCATGGTGCCTGCCAGAGCTAGTCCAAGAAGCACCAGCAGGAAAGGCACCAGGAGGCACCCCCGTACTGGCCATGAAACGGAGGAAAAGGCATCAGCAGGAATATTGCAGCCAGATTCGGGGTCGAGGTCGACGTTCAGACAACACAAGTGACTGAACGGACGCCGCACAGAGAAGGCTGGCTGGAATGTCCGCCACCGCCAGGCCACCAAGGCAGAAAATCGGGTGCGTCATCCACGAAGACATCTCCACCGGCAGATTGAGTACAAAATCGTCTGAACACACAATGGATCTGAAGCTAAAGTCCCTTCCAAGAGCCACCGTAGAGTCGGGACCGAGCTTCGACCTCAAGTCAACTGTGGTAATGGTGCCACCAGTACCACTACGCGCCGAACAACACCCCCGCTCCTGTCGCCTATCGAGCGTACTCCACCAAGCACCCACCGCCATCTCCGCCTAGGACAATAAGGTAAGTCGTCCCGTCCACCTCCGGTCATCTCGCCATAAGATGGTAAGCCTCCGGGGCTGGCCGTCCTCGCCGAAGAACATGGCTGGCTATCGTAGCAGCCGCCGGAGCCGAGCGACCTCCTCCCTTGGGAGCGGCTCCTTCCTCCGCGCGCTCATCCTCGCTGGATCGCCTGGCCGGCTGGCGCAACAACCGCAGGCACCGAACGACCACGCCGGAGGAGGATGGCAGGAGGCGGCGGAGGTAACCGATAGCGGTGCTGCGTGTGGGCTCATCGGGCGCGGTAGTTCACAGGTGCAGGCGCTCGCCGAATTTCCATGGGAGTCACGATTCACCTCCTTCCTCGGCTCAACGCCATGGATCCTCTGCCTCTAGGGGATTTGGGGAAGATTCCGATCTGGTCGAGGCAAGCGAACAGGTAGCAAAATATTATGCATAGTGAACCGCGGGTTGATATGTCAGCTGTTGAGGGGGTAAATTGTAAAAAGGCTGACAAGGCGACGCACCCGTACGCATACGTGACGGTCGTTACCCGAAACTATATAGTAGAGATATTTCTTAAATTGACGTACGTCCCTTATCGGCTAGGCATGGATGGAGTCGAGTGCACCGACTAAAACCTCGTGAGATTCCTTGGTACGACAAGCTGTCCATCGACGAGATAAGGTGTTGTACTAGCACCAAAGCAAAGGATCCAGATCCAGAGTATCCCATATGCTTGCGTCCAAAGGCATCCGAGATGTGGGGGGCACCGTCAGTCAGAATCTCCACGGATCCATAACCCAATCATACCCTGCCAATTAAGCCGGTGCATGCCGCATGCGTGCGTGTGTTTTACTCTGCCCTTTCGCGCGGCCTAAAGTCGTTCTAGTTTGCCTTTTGAGCTCGGGTTTCGTTGGAAAATAATCTCTAGCGGCATCAGTGGAAAAAATTGAAGAAAAACTCATTTTCTTTCAGCTCAGCAAGAACTTTTTTTTATTTGCTTTTATAATAAACCAGGTACCTCCCTAAGTTCATCGATGAGACCATGGAGCAGATTTTAAAACCTACTAGTTACACGAGGCTCTTCTCAAAATCTCGGCCCCTAGATCAGTTGAAGATTTGCTGAGAGCAGATTTTGGAGCCTAGGTGCACGAGAATCCACTTATAAAATGTATAAATAAAGTTACTCCATCTGTCTTGAATTAATTGTCGTGGATTTATCAAGCTATGGATGTATTTAGACATATTTTTAGTGTATTAACACATTTATATTTTAACAAATTCAAGACGATTAATTTAGGACGGAGGGAGTAGAAGATGTACATCTGTCCTAAAATATAAAGGGTTCCGGTAGATAAATGAGGACAGCGGAAGTATATCATCATAAGTTTAAAATCATAAACTATAGAATTCTCGTCATCTCATTTTTATTAAACTTACCAAATAATCAAATACTATTTTACGAAAAAATTAAATCGGAAATTTTCAACCAAATGTACATGTGAGTGATTTTGTAGACAAAACTTTAAAATCGTTTTTTTTTTCTCAAAGATCTTAGAAAAAGCGGGTGTAGCCGAACTAATTTTGTTGTTTTTCAGCACATCACTAGAGGGGGTTGGACTAACTGTACGTATGCAAAACATATGTAGATAGATATTTGCAGTGAAACTAAGTAATTTGAAAATAAAAGGTAAAGCATATATATTTCGTTGATTAGATACTTGTTAGAAGGATGATTGTACACCAACCATACCAAAAGATCAACACACGTGTTTGATGTCTGGCTTGTATCAGTATAGCGGAATTTTTTCCGTCGAAATTCCACGTTTTGGTTGACAGTGTGAAGCATGTGTGTGTGTGCGCGCGCGCGCATTGTGCAGCATCTATGTTCTACTCTGTTCTCGTGTTTCTAACAAAAATATATGCCAGTGAACCGTGCCTTGGTACTGTGTACTCCTTACTTACGTTGTACGACTGCACATGGTATTGCCATTGAACTGTGTTTGTAAACCGACCCGGAATCTTTGCGGTGGGTGCCAGCCCCGAAAACGGAGGAATCTTTGTAGGTCGAGAGACGTGACGCTAGCCTGTCTCCTTCCAAGCGCGAGAGAGGAGAGAATCTCTCCCTTGCCGTGGCCTGGCAGCAATGGCAGAAACAAGATCTCGTGCAATCTCTCTCTCTCCCTGTCGTGGGGCCCAGTCGTACTACATGGAATCCTTATCTCTTGCCCGTAAATTCATAGGAGAATCATCCTAGTATTATTAAGATGGTCCCTCCAGGCCCTAAATCCCGTGCCACGTGGAGGCAAGCCACTGGTTGGCTGGACGGAGGAACACGAATCTCGCGCTGCCTTCAGTCCCACAAGTCCAAGGCACGTTTCGTTTGGCCATAGCCAAAGTCCCGTCGTGATTAAGCTCGTGAGATGGTCTAGATATCTCGCGACTGCAAGGAAAAAACATGCTACAGTAGCTTTGAACGGAAGAGAATTTTGTGATGCGAGAAAACGGTGCTGGCTCGTGCTCGACGGAATCCGCCACGTGTCGCTCTTCGTCCCGTTTCGTTCTTCACCAGCTCCACCAGCCGAATCTCAGCACGGCAGTCAGACCCGAGACAGCACGATTCCTTGGGGCGGCATGGACCACGGAATGGAGAGGCGCAGACGAACCCCATGGCTAAAAGAGAAGGGAATCTTCTAGCCATGCGCCGTCCTAGTTTTCACCCCCTCAAGTCTTCGCATATCGCACTACCGTCACAGGTGAGCGGGCTGAGGAAGAGGAACCAGCGAGAATGTACGAGAGGGACGTTTCTGGAAAGATAGGGAATGTGGATGGGGCGGAGCGTAAAAGGGCCGGAAAAGATTCCTGGCCTAGGACAGGAGCAGGAGCAGCCGGAAGGGGCACACCGCCGCGGGTGGGAGGATAGCGCAGCACGGCAGGCGGTATCTGGACGCCTCTTCTCTGTTACGCGACGAAACGCCTCTGCCCAACCACATCCACACCACCGCACGCAGCATCTTCTTTTCTCCGATTCCCAACAATTTACCATCCTGCCCCCCTGCTGCCACCCTCATTAAACCCAACTACTAGCACCTGCTCCAGCAGCAATCCACGTCAAACACAAATAAAGGATTAATAATGAAAAAAAAACAACCTGGTAAAACCTGTCGACTGTAATTAAGTTTTTAATTGCAGGAAGAATCAAGGGCAGAGAGTGCGGAACAAGAAAGAAGAAGACACGAGTAGTAGTATCTTCCGTGGACGATTCTGTGCTGCTCCTTTGCGGAATGACCGCGCTGCCCCTCCGCCGCGGCCACCTGAACCGTCTCGTCCTCCCTCCGGTATAAACGCAGGAGCAGCACGCCAACGGCACCACCACCACCATTTCCATTTCGTTTCCCCTCGTCCTCCTCGTGGATCCGTGCGAGCCAAGGGTCGATCGTGCGTGCTGCATCTTGTGACTCGGGAGGAGGGGACCGCTCTGGAGTCCAGACCCGCGGCGATGGGGCCGTCGTCTGCGACGAGTAAGGACGGCGGCGGAGCGGGGGAGGAGGACCAGCATCACCGGCTGCGGGCGCTGGCGGCGAGGACGGCGACGGACTCGCTCAGGGCGGCCGTCGCCAGGTCCGGCGCCGCGGAGACGGCGGCCAGGCTCGAGGAGTGCGCGCGGTGCCTCGAGGCCGAGAAGGCCAAGATGGAGGTCTTCCGACGCGAGCTCCCCATCAGCGTCCACCTCATCACCGACGGTGCGTCCTTCCGTCCCTTCACCGCATCGCGAGCAGTTCCAGCTTCATTCGATTATTATTTGGCTGAGTTTTTTTGTGTCTTGCGTTTGGGCGCAGTGATCGAGTGGCTGAGAGATGAGGTGGCCCAGCAACGGAGGCCGGCGCCCGACCAGCCCCTCGCCCCGGAGCCTTCACCGGCGCCGCCGCCGAAGAGGACGGCCGAGGGCGTCAAGGCGGAAGCGGACGCCAGCGACAAACGCAGCTGGATGAGCTCCGCGCAGCTCTGGACCTGCGGGAGCAACAGCAGCACCGGCACCAGCAATGGCGGCAGCGACAGCAGACAGCCCCCAAAGGTAGACACCTCAAATGCAAATTACTTCATGGAACACAGAAACAAGATGAAGATGGAGATATTTTTTTTTGGCGGTTTAATTTTTTTACTACACTACCTGTTTAATTTATCCTGCTAACTGTTAGTACTAGTTTAATAATTTCTTGAGGTTAATACTACCTAGTTTAATAATGGATGGTTTGATGCCAAGAACTAAAACGAAAGAGCTGGTTTGTTCAAGAAACTATGTGACGCTGAACAACTAGGAGACTTTACAACTCTTCTGTTCACTAAAAGGTGGCCAAATTTGTTGTATAGCAGCTAGAATAGAAAAGTAGAGACCCTTTCCAGCAAACTTGCGGTTCCTTATCATCTGGATCATACTAGAATACATCATGCGTTTGTCATGCCATTTTTAGATTATGTTTAATTTTATTAAGATGCCATTTTCTCCCTGAAAAGATACTATATGAGATGTCAAAACCATGTCAAGCATACAATACAATGTGACGAGGGGAATCTCTTGCAAATTATCAGCATCCCATTACAAGCAAAATCATAAATATCTTCTGCCCGTGATGTCAATTTCGGAAGTGCCAACTCAGAGAGTATATGTACCTCTTTTTTCTAACTTGTCTTGTCGATTTCAATTCCATCAGGTGTCCACTGCATCTGCATTCATGCCACTGAATGGCTTGCCAACCTCTGCAAGATCATCAGGCAGACCAGAGGCGGCCGCCATGGCAGTCCCGGACCTGTCCCTCTCATCCCCTGCGATCAACACTCCCTGCCCGGCTGCCCCGAGCGCCAACAGCAGCGCCGTCACGGATGCCGGAGAGCAGCAGTCGGCGCAGCGCAAGGCCAGGAGATGCTGGTCGCCTGAGCTGCACCGCCGCTTTGTCGCCGCGCTCCAGCGCCTTGGAGGACCGCACAGTGAGTAACCGACTGAGCAATCACATTGTTCTTTGCTGGAGTTGCTCTGAAGAATCCACATATGTTGTTGTTGATTGATGTGCTGAATTTTCGCTTGCTGTTGATTCCAGCTGCCACTCCTAAGCAGATCAGGGACATGATGAAGGTGGATGGGCTCACGAATGATGAGGTCAAGAGCCACCTGCAGGTTTGTTCCCAACTTATTCCTTCGGTTACAAAGCACAGCCACCATCTGATCTAATACGTAGTTCCAATTTCGTTCTCACAACACCGGCTACACTTAATCAATCAGGATTAGGTTTTTTGGAAGGTGACCAAATGTACAACATTTTCCTGCAGAAATACAGGCTACACACGAGGCGAGCATCTGACTGCAGGCAACTGAAGTGTGCGGGTCTTTGGCCACCACCGGAGCAGTACACCACGTCGCAGCACAGCACTTCACAGTCCGGTTCGCCCCAGGGCCCCCTGCAGCTCACTGTATCGAGCCGGGCGGTGTCAGCGACCGCCGGAGACAGCTGCGAGGGCGGCGACGATGAGGAGGACGGCAAGTCGGCGAGCTACGGCTAGGAGATGCAGCAGAACGGCACAAAGGCGTCGTCGTCATCATGAACATCGCAATCGTTTGTAGAATTGCAAAGGCATGCTGAACAACACTACTGACGATTCAGGATTGAGGCTTTTTTTTTCCTTCTGTATAGTGGATGAGAGATGCAGAGACTGAGAGGTGTATCTTTTTGAGATGGAATGTGTTGAAAGTTAACTGAACTGATGTGAGCGATTGGGTAACTTTTAGGGATATATGGAGTTATATATAAATCAAGGGAGGTGTTGTATCCAAAGTTTAAAATAGCGCGCTATAGCTTCGCTACGCTATAACACTATGCCGCTAAGCGCATTAGCACTCTAAAAGGTACAAAAACCCTTAAATAGCGTGCTATAGTGGCGATATAGCATCGCTATAGATTTCCCCGCAGATCGCCACTAAATGTCTTAGCCCGCTGTTTAAAACTTTGGGTTGTATCACACTTATACTGATAAACACATCACACTTACACACTTACTGGACGCCGCTGCCCTTGACAAACTCTGCGGGTGGTGTGGGTTGACGCGCTCAATGCCTGCCACGCCCCCGCAAGGCCAAGTTCTTTGTCTGGCTCCTCTCGCGACCTAGGATTCGATCAAGGAACTCTCTTCCACGCAAGAATATTCTCAGGCGACCTCGGATTCAATCAAGTAACTCTCTTCCGCGCAAGAATATTCTCACGCCCGAGGAAGATGTTTGTCCGATCAGTTCGGCTCCTGAGGAAACTACAAACCATATCATCTTCTAATGCGGCTTCGCCAAACTCTTCTGGCGCACTGTTGGGTTCTCTTCCCCCGACAACGCGGATGTGTGCTACCTTCGCTCCTACGAGGCGCCGCCGCTGGTCCCACGCCCGACTGCCACCACCTTCATCGTTTTGTGCTGCTAGAAACTGTGCAAACACCGGAACACCAGCTGAGAGTCCAAGCCTTCCCTGGTGATCAAGTTGTGCAGATACGCAGCGTAACTCTTGTTGGAAATATGCCTTAAAGATAATAATATTCAGTTATTATTTTATCTATAAGTTCATAATTAAGTTTACGTCATCATGCTATAACCGCTACAAAATTTGAAAAGTGAGTTTTCAAATGACAATCTTTGTGCGGGTTGAAGACATAAACAAATAAGAGTTCATAATTTTATTTGTAAGATTAATTTATGTTTTGTGAGATGATCACATTTTCCTAATCATGAACTTTGATAAAGTCTAGCAAACATAAGAGTTTATTGTTAGGGTAACAATAGTACTGAACAGACACAATTATATGATCTTACTAAGAGACTAAACTATTGTAATGTATTTAGCAAAGTACATATAGAGTTGTCATTGACTATAATTTCTATACTACCAGAATATCTAGTGACCGCAGAATCGACAGTTATGGTTTGGATGTCTTCAACCATCCAGTGTAATAGGGGATATAATCTAGAGCGTCTAAAGGAACTGAGATCGTTTAAGAATAGTACTTAACTCCTCCTTACGATGGAGAGATACATGCTCTGGGCCTTCTCGGTATCACTGATGTCAATCAATCGTCTAGCCATACACATTGTGATTTATCATAAGGATACCAGGATATGGATGAGAAAAGAGAACGATATCGTTATGAGTTTTGTATGTGTTATGATCAAATGGTTTAATCATACTAGAGCACATTGACGTAGGGATGACTCCCGAGTCTCTGAGCTGAGACTATCTGGTCTGAGGCCCAGCGCTGAACCCCATCACGGTGGACCACCCGATTGTTTTAGAAGGCCAAGTTACGACCCCCCCCCCAGCAAGGCTTGCGAGTCAAGATGGTAGATACTTGCCGACTAAGGCTAGGGTTATGTAATGCACCCGGGTACGGGTTTGAGACCCAACCTCCTATATAAACGCTAGGAGAACCACCCAGGGGCACCCAATCTAGATTACACACACAATAGGAGCTGCCTCTCGAGGTCCAATCTCTCGATCTGTGCGCCCGCCATTGTAACCATACCTCATAATACAAAGACAACAAGCAGGAGTAAGGATATTACCTCTATGAGGGCCCCGAACCTGGGTAAATCGTGCCCCCTGTTAACAGTCGAAATCACCAGCGCCTAATTCGTTCCTCTACTCGAAACCCTACCAGATCAACCAAGGGATTTGTTGATATGAGTCATCAACAATTGGCGCCGTCTATGGGAACGGCAGACGTTGGATCCCCGGCTTCGCCGGCTTCATATGCACCGAGCTTCGGCTCCCACTGAGTCAATCTGCTTTGGATCGTTCGAATACATGCCCCACTCGCCGGATTCTCACCCGACGTTCAACGGTATCCAGGAGGGCATCTCGATGACCTTCGGCGACCTCCACTTCCGCGCCACCAGGGAACGAATCTTGCGCTTCCCCGACACTCCTGCATACGCCGGATCTAACACTGAGTCCGTTTCGAGCACGATGACCCAAGAATAGCCGCTCAATAACGTCAACCGCCACTCGGAGTCTAGCAACGGCTCCGTTCGCCGCAACAAGCTCGACTTCCACACCATCGCGACTGAAGAACCCGCCGATCTCGGCGAGAACTACTGGTCTGCACCAAGGACTTACGAGCCATATCTGGCCCACGTCTGCATGGACGATCCAGTCGAGGAACCCGCCGAAACGGAGGCAAGCCTGGCGGCAAGGCAGTAGATCCACGTCTCGCGATCCGCTTGGGACAAGGAGAATACGGCGGTACAGAAGAGCCAACCGCTGGCAGCCGGAGCTACGCAGTAAGACCCGACAACATATCACTACTTCCTATCGCTAAAAAATCAAGAGAGGAAAAACACCCGCAGAGAACTTGACGCGCGCCAGTGTGCGGCCGAAGCTTCGAGTGTGCGTCGGGCGGCACTCTCCAAAACTCGCGACTCAATGGGACAACAACCTCTCAGGAAAGGAAAGCACGCCTCGAAGACTGCTTGCATGAATCAAGAAGCTCTAAGTAAGATTTCTAGACCCATGGAAACCTTATTCATGCATGTCGATGAGAACGGCAACGTGCACCCGACAACCCCCGTGGCTGCACTCCTGGCCGCCACTACCTATCTACGGGTAATCCAGCCGCCGGAAAATGACCCCCCGCGCAGAGCAGCATCGCCAAGTCCAAAGGGGGCTAGGTCTAGCCGGCGCGGCGATCGCCGCCCAAGATCACAATAAAACGACGAACTCGTAGGCTGCGACGCCTCGATCAGACAAATCACCTCGCAAACGCGAGGATACGTCACCAAAGAGAGGCGATACGGGATCACCTCGTCGCCACCGGAGCAAAGAGACGCGACGCCGTGGCGACAGTCCTCGAGACAACGACGACAGCCCACAACACCATGATGATAGCTCGCAGCACCGCGGAGGCCGCTCACGACATCATGAAGAAGAACCACGACGCGGCGGCCGCGATTCGGGACTCCACAGCAGGGAGCCGCAACGAGACATCAGCCGTGACCGAGCCTCCTATGACGCGCGGAACAACATCACCCAGAACAAGACCGACAAATCTCGCGCACGCAGGAATCGTGCTCGCTCACCATCCTCCTCTGACGAAGAAGCATGCGGCGCGATGTGCTTCAGTAAGCGTATTCGCGAGGCACCAATGCCCCAAAAATTCAAGCTAACTTCGAAAGTCCCAAAGTACGATGGCTCGCAAGAACCCAAAACTTGACTCTCGGATTAGCTGACCGCAGTCAAGTGCCAACGCGGAAATAAGGTAACAATCATGCAGTACCTCAACCTGCATCTCATTGGAGTTGCCCGAAGGTGGCTCGAAGGCAGGCCGCACGCGTGTTACAGATCTTGGGACAATCTCACATACGACTTCAAGAAGAACTTTCAGGCGACGTACAAGAGGCCCGCTGAAAGATCATTTCTCATCTAATGATTTTGGTGATGATAACAACACGGGTACATCTACTAACATGATGGTTTAAGTGTTCATAGCTGGCCTTATAATCTCTACCATGAAGAACGGTGATCTCTTCAAAAAGATTCGCAAAGGAAGTTCTGAAACAAGCCATTATCTCAAGCCGGATATTTGAGTATACTAGCCCGGAGTTTCCGGTGGCTAACGGGCGGAATTTCCGGCCCGCGCAAAGATCTTGTGATGAAGATTTGGACAACCAACTGCGCGCTCTCTATTACAGGGACGGAAATTTGCCCGGAATATTCTGGGTAAAATTTCCGGCCTCTGTTTCCTTAGAAGAAATTTGGATGCGTCGCTGCTGCCCGCTCTCGGATATGGGGGCAGAAATTTGGCCGGAAATTTCCGGTCAGCGGATTATTGAATAATCCACCCCCCGGACTTTTGAAATATCCGTACCTTCTACCCCGGAAATTTTCGGTACTAATACCGGAATATTCCTGCCCTCTAAGATAGCAACGGCTAGATGTTGGAGGAGGCTACAAATAGTTGTCTTCTTCCTCTAGACAGCTAGTTCGTCCATTCCTCTCTCTCCTCCATTGTTTGAGAGCTCAAAATGCCCAGATCTCCCTCCTGCTCCAACCAAACTCGATGCCCTTCAAGGATCTGCTGGAGGAGGCCTAGATCTACATCTCTACCAAGCCATAAATCGTTTTCCCTTACTCTACCCCTTGGAATCTTGTAAATCTCGTGGTTGCCTTGTCATCCTAGAGAAACCCTAGTGCTTGTAGCTTCCACCTTGTTGCAAGAAGCTTCAGATTGTTGAGAGCCTCCATCTCACTTGTGGAGTAGCCTCAACCACGTGTAAAGGTTTGCTTAACGCCTTCAAGTCGACCTCATAGTGGAAACGAGAATCTCCCTCACCGGAGAAGCTCAAGGAGAACAAGGTGTGCACATCCGTGCTATTAAGGAGCGCCTAGGTGGCTCCTCACCTCTCCAACATAGACGTACTTCTCTTGAGAATGAACTACGGGAAACATATCCTTGTCTCTTTGTTTACACTTGTGGTTATCTTGTCCTTTGCATGTTACTTCCGTTGCATACTTGTTTCTTGTCATATAGGGTGTCCATCTAGTTGCACATCTAGACAATCTCGTTGTTTACTTGCTAAAGCCTATCTAAAAGTGAAAAAGGATTAAAATTTGTAGGTCATCTATTAACCCCCCCTCTAGTTGACCATAGTGTACTTTCAATTGGTATGAGAGCCTCGGCTCTTATATCGGGCTTAACCGCCTAAGAGTATCATGGCCAATAGAGATGATCCCGAAACTTCTAAGGAGGAGATCTCCAAAATGGCCGAGACTATAGCTAACCTAGAGACGACGGTTGTAACCGTTCAAACCCAATTGTCCAAGGTTAGATCTAGTGTTGGCTCTGTCACATCCCAATTTTGGAATACATGTTAACATAGTGGTTTTGCTAATTGCTTGACTAATAAACCTTGGTTGTGTTTGTTTGTGTTTGTTTAAGTGCAACTAAACAAACTAATTATATAAACTTGCAAACTTAAAAGGATAGCAAAGCAGTGAACTAAAAATATTCAACATATTGTTCCAGGGATAAAAATATTCAACATATTGTTCCAATGACTTTGGCAATATTTTCTAAAGTAAATATTGATCAAAGAGTTTTCCAAAAACATCTTATGAAGCTCATACTTGTTGAATATTATTTCCAAGACACAAATTAAGAAAAAGGAAACACTAATAAGTTTCCCTAAAAGATTATCAGAAAAAGAGGCATTCTTAAATGCTTCACCAAAATCTTATCAAATGTTTTTCCAACCTTGCAAGCTTAAAAACAAAAGTATTAGAGAGCATTAACTTGCTATCTCTAGTCACATAAATATTTTGGCAAAGCATTGCTAAAGAAAAGCCAAGTGCTTTATTAAATAGAAATTCCAATATTTCCAGAAACAGAAAACTCAAACAAGTTACTTCTGGAAACTTAAATCAAATGATCTGAAATTCATACCATTACTTCCTTATATCAAATAAGGAACACCCACAAGAGGAGACCAAAAATTGAATCCATTAAAGTCCTGAAAACATGGTTTTTCTCCACAGCAATATTTGGGATTTTGAACAGGTTTGTTCTACAAACTTTTTCCAAATGCCATGAAATAAATACCACATTCTCTATATCATAAATGAGGATGAAAACCAAAAGGAAACAAGTTTTTGAATTGTTTAAGTTGCCAAAAACCCCTGTTTTCTTCACAGCACCTTTTAGAAATTTGAACAAGTTTGTTCTATGAAGTAACTCTAAATGACTTGAATTTTCTACCACATAAGGAACACATCAAATAAGGAATGTGTGCCAAAAATCATAATTTTTGGAAGCTCCTAAGTAGTCTAATAAATTCAATGTCCATTTTTGTAAGAATTCAAATTTGAACAACTTTGAATTATAAAGTTTATCAAATGGAGCCAATTTTCACATATGTTGTGTATCTTAACTAATTAGAATTTTGGGCAAAAGGAATTAAAATTTAAACTTTGTTTGCCTAGGGAAAACATCCAGTTTCTGAGAGTACAGGGACCTACTTGTAATTTCCCAGGGACTTAAATGTAAGCTGAGTCACATGGTCATCTTCTTCTTCCTGTAGATGACGCAGTAGAGGGCCATGGCTGCCCATGCTTGCTTGCCTTCGAGTAGAAGTCTTGCTAGTTGATAAAAACCCCCCTCCCATGTGCTCTACCTGCCCCTCTACCTCTCTCTCCCTCGAGCTACCCTCTCTCTCTCTGAAAAAAAGAAAAAAACTCCAAACCAAACCCTAGCCCGTGTGAGGTCGCCGTCGTTCCGGCCTATGCAGACCACGCCGCCGGTCGCCGTTCGCACCATCGCCTCCGCCTCGTCGTTGTGGTGCTTGGTGCGAAGGTAATCGAGCCGAGGCGCGGCAGGGTGGCCGCGCCATCCTCGTTCCTCTCCGAAGCTCGCCGAACTCCGGCGAGGGATCGCCGCGCCCTCAAGCCTCCTCCGCCTTCTCCGTGTCCTCCACGACATTCGTGGTGAGCAAGGGAAGCTCCCCGTCGCTTTTCCCCCTTCCCTAACCCCCTAAATCGCCGCCGTCCCGTGCGTGTGTCCGGCCGCCGCCGCGTTGCCGTCGCCGCCGCGCTCCGGTCGCTTCCCTGGAAGCGACGTTGGCCCTACTTGGTAGCCCACGTCGAGTGGAACCCGTGTATGTATTTGATTCAAAAAATGGTAAACGTTTTCGCATCGATTGGAGCTCGCCGGAGTTAGTCCGCCGGCGGGTGACGTCGTCTCGACGTCATGCTCACATCACCCTCCCCTGACCCCGCGCGGAGAGGTCAAACCTGCCAGTGGGTCCGCCATCTGCCCGCGTGGCCGCCCGCGTGGCTTGCTGGCCCGCTCGTCAGCGTCAGTGGGTAGATCTGCCGCGGTGAGTTAGATCCTGGCCGGCCCGTTTACTGGATCTGGCCCAACAAGTGTTTGTTTTCCATTTTAATTTCACAGAATGTTACCTGTTTACTTTAGGCTCTAAAAGGCAACTTAAAATATGAATTTGGCCAAACCAAAATTCACAGATGTACACAAACAAAATTTGAACCATCTCCACTTTGTAGATCTACATTTGGATGGATGGATTTGAAATGAAAAATGTTTTGGTAACAGCTACCAGAAACACCAAAATGAGCACCATTTTAATTTTACAACTCAGAATGAAGTGAGGCCAATTGCATTGGAGAGCCCTTGAAATTTCCTAACAGTAGCATTTAACCTCGTTTCCAAATTCCATGTATTTTTGAAATGGCATGCAATTTGGTAAAACACCAGAGAGCACTTTGGTGATTTTTATAAATTAATTAAAGATGAATTTTGATGCAAACTCAACTGGATGGTCTTGTATATGTTTAGGGCTATCCAACCCTAGAAGGATTTAATTTTTAGAGCATCCCATAAAATTTGGTGGACAGATCTTTAAAATGCATGTTTCTGCCATTTTGGCATTTTAGTTAATTAATTTGTGTGATGATATTTTTGTGTTACAATATTGTTTTCTAGCATGTTTAAGATGTGTGAACTTGTTTTCTAAGTGTTACTTAGATATTTTAGCATGTTAGATTGTGTGGACTTGAGTTGAGAAGAAATAGAATTTTTGTTATTAACATATGATTATTCTCTAGTTAATATTTGCATAGTAATTTTGAGTGATACAATTATGTGCAAACACTTGAATTTGTTGATTGGATCCAGTACCATATTGGTACTGATTTTGTGTTGTTATCACCTCTGCTAGCTTTCTTTTGATTTGGTAGAAAAGCATGAGTAGCTTAATCATTACTATGAGAATGTTTGGAAAAATTCCCTCATGTGTGGAATTTTTGGTATTAATATTTGTGGTTGCATAGCCACATATTTTTGGGTTGTATCCATAGGTCCAGTAGCATTTTTATAAGGTTGTTATGAGTACTTGACACCTAAAGTTTTCACATGTGTGAAAACAATAGCATGAGTATCATTACCTTGCTTATTTTAGCACCCTGTTATTTTCTGCTAGTATTGTTATTGCACTAGAAGCTTGTTTAGTCTTTTGTTAAATTTTTAGCAAGTGGATCAGAGGCATTGTGACCTCTTAATGCTTTGATATGCTAGTGGAACACCCACTGGTTTCATTGCATTTTTGGTGGAAACATTATTTCCCCCACACAAGATGTGTTTCTTTTATATATGTTTTGAGTAGATCTTCAAATGCTTTTTAGGCTTATTGCTAGATTAATTCTCATGAAACTAGTACCATTTAGGTACTGTTATTTTGGTTATAGCACCTCTAGATACTTGGTGCTTGTGTTTGAAATAGATTTAAATAGCAATGCTTAAAGTCTAAATTTCATACTAGGATATTCATGTATGCTTTTTGTCTTGTTTTCCCCTAGGGAAAAATATGAATCTTTGGTATGGAAACCAGAGGATGGAATGTCCTTGTGGCATTTTAATCTTAGGGTTTTCACCTCTGATAGGTTTCCTCTTAAGTAGCATAAAAGCATGAATAACACTTGGATGACTAGGAATTAATCTCCTCACATGTGTAGCATTTTAAGCATAGTTTTTCCTTGTTTCCTAGCTATGCTTTTTATGTTATTTTGTGGAATCCAGTAGCATTTATGGTACTAGTTAGAGGAGTATTTTGCCTCTGCTAGCTTGCACACTTGTGCATAAAATTAACTAGTGTAGCCTAAACTAGTCTAGTATTTTTCCTAAATTTTCTACTAGTATGAGTAGGAGTTTTTGGATGCTAGATTGTTTGTTTGGAGCACTTTTATAAAAGTGACCAGAGGCTTATTAAACTCTTGGTGAGCATATTTAATAGTGGGACACCCACTGGTATGTTTGCCTCATGGTGGAAAAATAGGTTTGACTTGTTGTCATGAGCTTATTTCACCACTTGAGTAATTTAGCAAATTATGTGTGCTAGCCATAGAGATTGTTGTGGGAATTTTTAGACATAAAAATGTGTTTTATGTGACACCCTACTGTCTAGTAACATGTGCTTTACCCCACTGGTCCATGGTGTTCTTAACTAAAAATCATTGAATTGGCCACACATAAACACTAGGAAAAAAAAGCAGACTTTTCAACTATAGTTTTTATGCCAATTTTTCTTAAGGGAAAAATTGAGAACTTGGGTGGTACTTCTTGATTGCTTGCTGTATGTATTACTTGTAGCCTTGTTTGTCTTGTTTGGTTCTGAATGTGTGTCCCTTATTCTCTTTTTACGGCGTTAGAAAACGAAGAGGAAGGAAGTGTCGTGAAGCTCTGTTTCAAGTTCCAGTCACTCCAACAACCAGGGACACAAAGAGATACCAGGCAAGCCATCCTGATGCTTGCTGATACAATACTTACCATTAAATATCATGCATGTTTTACTTCTGAAGTTTTACCCAAAAACTTGGTTATCAAAACTATTTTTGAGGTGGAGATTACTACTATACTATATTATAGGTTACTATCATGCCAGTAGTTAAACTTGGTAATACCAAGCCCATAAGCCACCATATGGTATTTAATACCATCAAATATACTAGTCCCTAAGTGGACACCCTAAAATTGTGATTCTACAAAACAAAGGCTTTACGGAAAAACCCGGAGGAAAGGCGGATCCTTGTTCTCCGGAGGAATGTGGAAGTGGTCATTTTTGAGAAGGTGGTGTTTTCAAAAATGACACATAACCTAGTCTTCGCCGGACAACCTTTACCGTACTGCCACCCTACCCCAACATGGGCACGGGGCTTAACTTGAAGTTTGTTCTTATTAGTGTGTGCTATCTCACTTGCTATAAGGGGCGTCGTACCCTCGAACCGAATGTCGTCAAAACTCCCAATGTTGAGGCATATAAAGTGTGGGATTAATTTTCCCTCCGGATGCATTCATTGAGGCTCCTGGCTAGGCAGGGTGGGACTTGATGCCGGGGAGAACAACCTCAATCGAGAGATAGGCATATACTAGCTTGAACATAGTGAATGGTTATGATCAGATACCTGATGTTTACATACTGTTGTTACAGTCCGTGATTGTTCACGGGAGGTGTACTGGATCTGGTGGATGTGTACACCTCTGCAGAGTATAACTTTTTCGAAGAAGCCGCGTCCTCGGATATGGACAGTTGAATGGCCATGTAGCTAGCATTGTGTCAATGTTTTCAAAAAGAGTTTTTGAAAGGGAAATTTTGGAAAGGAAGTGTTGAACTTGTGAAGTTCGGAAAGGAATGGAAACTTATACCGTGGAGGTATCGTCGATGATGAAAAGCCAGATGATGTTATACAAAACAAAATGTTTTGCAAACAAAACCTTTTCTACTCTACGCAAGAATTCTGGAAACTGATTCCAAGAAGTTTTGCAAAGAGAAAATATTCTTTAAACAAAACTTTACCAAACCTCTTGTACATATGATATCTACAAGAGAAATAAAACTATATTATTTTATTCTGAAGTATCTTCTTCAACGAAGATACAGATTAACCTGACTGCAACTGTGGTGTCATCATATATGAACACCATTGATAGTGAACCCTATTTATAGCCTACCTATTCCACCATATAAGCATATTTGCATGTTGGTAAGTGACATGATGGATGTCTTGCTGAGTACATTCAAATGTACTCATTATGGTTTCGCCCCTGGTATCTACTTATCAGATTTGGAGAAGGAGCCTCCAAAGGATATCTATGAAGAGAAGTACGGAGTTGACGGCTTTGCGAACTAGGATCGTCTCCGGGTCAGCAGCCTGTAGGTTAAGGCGTGACTTGGGCTCAACTACGTTGTGTTTTATTTGTCTTCCGCTGTGTTTGTTAAGTGCCTGCCCTTTTGGCAGTTGTGCTAGACTTGATCATGTGATCTTTTATGTAATACCTTTATGTATTCGTGTAATGGATGATGTATTTCTGTGTGCCAACTGTGTATGTTGTTCACGACTGATCTTTCTGGGATCGTGAATGTATGCATACGTAGGGTTTCAGACTGCCGGTCTGGGGTCCTTACAGGCTCGGAGGTTTCCTTCATCAAGAAGATGTTGGAGAACGTGGTGGGTAAAACTAAGGGGCATGTGAATTCTCCCCATGTCTCCGATGAGGAATGTTCAGAAGAGGAAACTATTCCGGACGATACCGAAATAGAAGATAACATTGCCAAAGCTAAGGCAAAAGCCGCACAAAAAGCTAAGGGAAAGGAGAATTCTGGAGTCTCCAGGTTTCAAACGGCTAATGGTTCGGGGTCCAACTCAAAAGTTCCACCACCTCAAAATTATGACTCCATCCATCCAATTGTTTCAATTCCACACATTCTTAATGTTGGACTTCCTCCCATGCTTAACACGAATGAATTCTCTTCTTTTATGTTTGAAATGGAGTCACATATTTCCGGCTCGTGCACCGCCTTGTGGAGGAGTGTGGTCATTGGGTTCCATCCCCATGACCCAAGCAACTTGACCTCTAGGGAGGATGTGGAATCTCAACTCAACAAGAACGCCCTTGTCATCATTCAAAAGGCTATTCCAAGGGAGCATCTCACTCACATCCGTGGTTGCAAGACCGCCAAGGAAGCTTGGGACAAGCTTGACACTTTGTTTCAAGGGAATGCTAGCATCCAATCATCAAAGTATGATGTGGCAATTGACAAGTCTGAGAACTTTGTTATGCAAGAGGATGAGTCCCCCGAGGAGCTATATAGAATAGTTGTCACCCTTGCCAATCAATTGAGGGACTTTGGAAAAGAAAAGATATCCAATGAGTGGATAAAGAGGAAGTTCATCAAAGCAATTACACCCTTCGAGAATAACCTCTCCACTAGCATACGGACAATAGCGGACTACAATTCCCTTAACTCCATTGGTGTTCATAGTGAGTTCATCGCCATATACCTATCACACAAGAGTGCGGATGATGCTCTTGCTCACTCTAGAGGAATGGGAAAGTCACCCAGTCTAGCTTTGAAGTCAAAGGCGATTGATAGAATTGAAGAAGTTGAAGAGGATGATGATGATGAGGAAGACTATGAGGACACTTACACTAGTTCTCACAAGTGCATTGCTTTTGCCATGCACGGATATTAGAAGAGATGGGAAGGTCACAAGGACGGCTCTCCAAGATCCCCTAGAAACAAGAACTACAAGAAGAAGGGGGGGCGACCAAGGACATGCTACAATTGTGGAAGTGCAAACCACTTCGTGAAGGAGTGCCCTTTTGAGCCAAGAGAAGAAAATCAAGGCAAGCTTGTTCGCAAAAACAAGGCCAAGGCTCCACAAAACAAGAACTTTGCTAGAAGAGTGCCAAGGGATCTTTATGTTCAAGAAGGGGCGGTCTTGGAAACCTATATCTCCGGATATGAAGGAGAAGATGAAGTGTTAGGTGTAGCCCATGTTGCCATAGCTACCGCCTCATCTCCATTGGTCTCTCTATTTGAATCCCCCAATGAGAATGTGCCTATCCGACCTACATGTATTATGGAAAAATCCACTTCGGTATGCTCTCCCAACTCCAAAACCATTGTCACTAATCCTCCTTCATTATTGGATTGTGTTGAAAATGCTTGTGAGGAAGATAGTGAGGCAAAGGAACTAAGCATTTGGTTAGCTAGCCTCAAAGGTGAGACTAAAGAGAAAGTGAATGCCCTTTTGCGACAACTTGATGATGCTAACTCTCTTGTAGATGAAAAGGAAGAAATTATCGTGATCTTGGAAAGACATGGAGGTCACTCTTGCGATGATAAAGAGCTTGAAAAGGCTCTTGAAAATGAGCGCTCCATTAGAGATTCTCTTGAGGAAAAATTATCTAGTGTTGAAGAAAATTTTGCTATGAGTGTCTCTAAGCTTAGGAAGGATAATGAACAATCTCTTTCTCTTGTTAAAACACTTGAAAATGAAGAGTTGAAGCTAGGAATTGCTCACGAGGAACTTGTTTCTCGTCATGAACAACTAGAAAAGGAGTTCACGTCTCTTAAAGAAATTTATGGCAAGCTAACGAAATCTCGTGACAATCTTCTAGCTCAACAATCAAATAAGCAGGTTATGTCCTCTTCATCTACTAGCATTGGTACTTTTCCTAGAAATTCTTGTGGTGCAACTAATCTTATAGGAAATGGGAAGACTCCCAATGATGTGATGATCCCTCAAAGAGTCAAGAATGGAAAGGAGGGACTTGGCTATGTTGCTAAGTCAAGGAAGAAGTACAAGAAGAACAAGAAGAAGGTAAACTCTCCTTCACAAGAAGTAAACTTTGTGAAAGAGGGAGATGTGATCAAAGATAAGGAAACCAACACCATTGTGGGCGGTGAGACCTCTAGGGGGAGCACCACTCATAATGACTTTTCCGGCAAATATAACCCATCTTATGTTCTTATGAAATCTAGAGATGGTCATGTGTATGCTAAATATGTTTGTACTTCTTATGGTGATGATTATCACTGGACTATTTGGGTTTCAAAGACCCCTGTTGCTAACAAATGAGGACCCATTCAACGATGGGTACCTAAATCAAGACACTAATCTATTGTAGGGAAGTGCTTCCGGGTTGGGAAAATGGACGGTGGATAGTGGTGCATCCCAACATATGACTGGAAGCAAGGACGCAATGAGTGATCTTAATCCTCCTTCACCTCACCTCAATTGCGTCACTATTGGTGATAACTTCGAGCTAAAGGTATTTGGGCGAGGCAAGGTAGCTATCTCAAATGATCTATCAATTGAGAATGTTCTCCTTGTCGAGTCCCTTGGTTACAATATCATGTCGGTACTTCAACTTACAAATTGTGGCTTTACCTCGTTCTTTCATAAAGAGAATGTGATTGTCACTTGGGAGACGACTGTTAAAGTAGCCTTTGTTGGGCATGTTAAGAACGGCATGTATGTAGCGGAATTCTATAAAGGAGACACGTGTTTCACGACATGCCTAATGGATAAAGTTGATGTGGGTTGGCTATGGCATCGTCGGTTAGCTCACACCAATATGAGGACGTTGCATCTTCAAAGTGGCAATCATGTTCTAGGACCAACGAATGCTAAATTTGCCGAAGATCGTCTCTGTAGATCTTGCGTGCTTGGAAAGCAACATGGAGAATCTCACCCCACCACGACCACCATCACCACTTAAAGAATCCTCGAGCTCATTCATTTGGACCTTTTTGGTCTACTATCCTATGATAGTCTTGGAGGCAAGAACTATTTCTTGGTGATTGTGGATGAATATTCAAGATATTGTTGGGTGTACTTCTTCAAGAGGAAGAGTGAGACTCAAAAGAGAGTCATCGAGTTCATCAATTTGGTGGAGCGCCAACATAGTGCAATCGTCATGGCAATCTGGAGTGATAATGGCTCCAAGTTCAAGAACTACACCATGGAGGAATTTCTTAGCGAAGAGGGGATTTCTCATTGATATTCCACTCCCTACACCCCTCAACAAAATAGTGTGGCGGAGAGGAAGAACCGAACACTGATGGATGCGGCAAGGACCATGATTGCGGAGTTCTCTTCTCCTTACAATTTTTGGGCCGAGGCCGTCTCCACCGATTGTCATGCTAGCAACCGGTTGTATCTCCGCAAGAACTTGAACAAGACTCCTTATGATATTCTCACTGGCAAGAAGCCAGATGTATCATACTTCAAGGTCTTTGGGTGCAAATGCTTCATTCGTAAGATAGGTAAACGCTTGTCAAAATTCGAGACCAACTCATATGAGGGTATCTTTGTTGGTTATGCCAGAAACGCTCACGCCTATAGAGTCTACAACAAGTCCACCAGACAAGTTGAAGAAGCTATAGACGTGGTGCTTGATTAGGATAATGGGTCCCAAGGAGACCGTATAGATCATGGTGTTGTAGGATATGAAATTCCTCCCATCATCATAAGAAGAATGAGGATTGTTGAAATAATCCCCATTGAGGGTCACCGGATGACGGAGAGGGAAGGACTATGCTCTACTCAAGTGGAGCCATTGACTATATCCATTGATACACAAGCTACCCAACAAGATGCACCAAGACCTCAAGCTACAAATCAAGGCCAAGCTAATGATCAAGATCACTCCATCAATCAAGGCCAAACTAACAATCAAGGCCAAGCTCATGATCAAGGCCAAGCTATCAATCAAGGCCAAGCTCACAATGAAGGACAAGGAAAAGACTCTCATGTTGGTGAAAGAACTCAACATATAAGAGATCCATCTCCCGTCGACGAACAAGATCAAGGTCAAGATGGACATGACTCCGATGATGAAGGTGATGCTCAAGCTATATCCAAGGAGACTTTGGAGGATATGCTAGTGCGTAGAGCAAAGAGAAGGCTAGAAAATATTGAGCGTTCCGGTCACACGGAGGACATGATTGCTGAAATTTGGGATGGGCTTTTAGCCCATTAGGTAATTTCTATTTAATCCCTAAGACCCATGCAGCCATAGCAAGTGGTGGGAGTTTAGTCCCATATTGCTAGTTGGGAGAGTTTTGCACCAGTTTATAAGGTGAGCTCTCTCCCCACTAGGTTGAGTTGGTATGAAGAGAGAGGAGTTGTGGAGGTGTTCCACACGCGCGCTCCTCCTCCTCTGCCGCCCGCCTCGCCACGCATCGCCTCGTCACGACACGTCAAGACGCGCCACGTGTTGTGGGAATGAGCCGAGCCGATGCCTTTATTTTGACAGTCGGAAACGGGGAGTCAACAGACACGACAATAATATGAGACGTCATATTGATTGTTGTCTAATTGTGTCACATTTATTTTGGTAACAGCCGTATTGTCACGTGTGATAACCGCGCGCAGGAAAACGTCGCCTTTATTACGTGGTAACAGCTGTAGTAAACGCCAATTGAATTAACCGTTTTCCTGCTCGACCGTGCCTATAAATTGGAGGCTCGGGCGGACACAGAGAAAACACAACTCATACACTCTGCCTCTTTGTGACCACTGTCGTTCCACCTCCTGTTGCTGCCGCCGGTGATCCCATCCCGTCTACCACGTACACGGCCGACGGGAGAGCAGGCCTCCGAAACCCCGCCTCTCCAGATCCTGTACGGGAGAGGGGCGATTAGGTTTTGGGGAGCGTCTCCTACGCGACTGATCGCTGCTGCTGTACATCTACTTCGTCTACTACCGCGTCGCCCTCTTCGTCAACATGTCCACCGAAGCCGAACGCGCTGCTGCCAGGGGCGGACCTAGAGAAAAATTAAACCGGTGTCACTACATGAATCACACATCATTTTGACCCAGATTTAGGGGTGTCACACACTATAATTTGACAAAATTTAGGAAAGAATGCAATTTGGACCCGGTGTCCTGTGACCCCTGTAGGCTTAACCTGGGTACGCCCCTGGCTGCTGCTGCCGCCGCCGAGGCCGCCGCTGCTGCTGCAGCGGCCACGGCTGCTACGTCTACTGCCAACTGGCCGATTGCAGGGTATACCACGTTTATCTCTGCCTTTATTATTTCCATGTGTGCCATACTAGTAGTTTGCGTAGATGTGTCTAATGTCACTCTAGTATGCATGAATATGGCTAATTATCAGTATGTTTACGTCATGCTCATGATTTATACTTGGATTAATTTAATCTGTAAATTGCCTAAATTCTTAACAATCCAAAAACCTAATATGTGTAGGCAATTTTCGATTCATGGTTTTACTACTACACTGAAACCGGACCCATTTACGGGGACGTACCTTAAGCATTGGCAGACCAAAACAATCTTATGGCTCACGGCTATGAACGTGTCTGGGTCGCCGGTGTCACTCCCACGGGAACGATTACTCCTGAACAGGAGAAGGCGTTTAGGGATGCCACCGTCGTCTTTGTTGGATGCGGTTCAAGCATGATTGGATATAAGTTTGTTGACGCATAATTACATATGCGGGTTGCCAAGGACTTGTGTGAGGCGCTCAAATCCAAATTCGGCGCAACCGATGCTGGCAGCAAGATGTACAGTATAGAGCAGTTCCATGACTACAGAATGGTCGAAAACCATTCTGTATTGGAGCAGGCTCATGAGATACAGTGCATCGCTAAGGAGCTTGAAATTCTCAAGTGCATGCTACCGGGCAAGTATGTCGTGGGATGCATAATCGCCAAGCTGCCTAATTCCTGGAGGAACTTTGCCACTACTCTGAAACATCAGAGGCGTGAATTCTCAGTAGAGGATGTCATCGGCCATCTGAGTGTTGAGCAAAATTCGAGGGCAAAGGACTCGCATGGAAAAGGGAACGAAGGGACTTCTGCGGCCAATATGGTGCAGAAGAACTACAACTCCCAACAAGGCGAGGACTGGTGTCCAGCAGAATACCGACTTAAAAAAGAAGGCTAAGAAGACCTTCAAGAAGGATAAGAAGAAAGATGACTGCTTCACTTGTGGTTCACTGGAACACTGGGCTGTGAACTGCCCAAAGAAGTACGTGAAGTCAGGACAAGATTCCAAGGCTGTCAACATGATTGTGAGCAACAATGAGAATGGGGCATCTAGGTATGGTAATTTGTTTAATGTATTTTCAGTTTGTCAGTCTACTGATTGGTGGATTGACACAGATGCAGACATTCATGTGTGTGCTGACATCTCATTGTTTTCTTCTTATCAGGTCAAAAGGAACGGGTCCGTATTGATGGGGAACGGCGCAAGTGCTTCTGTACTTGGTGTTGGCACGGTCGATCTGAAGTTACTTTGCGAAGAATCATGCAGATCAAGAATGTGCAGCATGTCCCTGCCATCAAGAAGAATCTCGTTAGTGGCTCCCTTCTATGTAGAGAAGGATTTAAGTTGGTTTTTGAGTCCAATAAAGTAGTTGTAACGAAATATGGACGGTTTGTTGGAAAAGGGTATGAGTGCGGAGGTCTGTTCCGCTTTTCCCTCGCTGATTTCTGTAATAAAGTCGTGAACAATATTCATTCGAGTGTTGATGAAACAGAAGTTTGGCATTCACGTCTTTGTCACGTTGGTTTCAATTGCATGAAGCAGTTAGCTAAATTAAATTTAATTCCAAGTTTCACTTTAGCAAAAGGTTCTAAGTGCCATTCGTGTGTGAAAGCAAAGCAACCTCGTAAGCCCCATAAGGCTGCAGAGGAGAGACACTTGGCGCCATTAGAACTCATACATTCTGATCTCTGTGAGATGAATGGTGTGTTGACTAAAGGTGGAAAGAGATACTTTAAGAAGTTAATAGACGATTCCACTAGATTTTGCTATGTATATATGTTAAACACTAAACATGAGGCTCCACACTACTTTAAAATCTATAAGGCAGAAGTTGAGAATCAACTTGAAAAGAAAATTAAACGAATCCGGTCAGATCGTGGTGGAGAGTATTTCTCTAATGAGTTTGACTTTTTCTGTGCAGAACATGGTATTATTCATGAGAGGATGCCTCCCTATTCACCTCAGTCAAATGGGGTTGCCGAACGGAAAAACCGTACTCTAACAGATTTGGTTAACACCATGTTAGATACATCGGGTTTATCCAAGGCATGGTGGGGGGAGGCTATAATGACATCATGTCATGTCCTGAATAAAGTTCCGATGAAAGATAATGAGGTCACTCCCTATGAGCAATGGGAGAAGAGAAAAACAACACTCTCGTACTTATGTACTTGGGGCTTTTTGGCGAAAGTCAATGTGCCGATCCCCAAAAAACGTAAACTTGGACCAAAGACCGTGGTTTGCATTAATTTGGGATTCGCTAAGAACAACATTGGCTATAGATTTCTAGTAGTGAAATCTGAGGTACCTGACGTGAAGGTCGGTACGATTATGGAGTCTAAAGATGCTACATTCTGTGAGGATATTTTTCCTATGAGAGATATGCAAAGCACTTCTAGACAGGAATCAGAGGAGACTCCTGAGCCTGCCATTCCTATGGAATATTATGAACAAACACATGATGAAAATCCTGAGAAGGATGACGAGGAAACCCTTGGTAGGGGCAAGAGACAGAGGACTGCAAAGTCTTTTGGTGATGATTTCCTTGTGTACCTTGTGGATGATAGTCCCACTTCTATTTCAGAAGCTTATGCATCTCCAGATGCTGACTACTGGAGAGAAGCGGTCCGTAGCGAGATGGATTCCATCATGGCTAATGGAACATGGGAGATCACTGAACGTCCTTATGGTTGTAAACCATTAGGGTGTTCAAAAAGAAGCTTAGGCCCGATGGTACGATTGAAAAGTACAAGGCTAGACTTGTGGCCAAGGGTTACTCCCAGAAAGAAGACCTTTGATACTTATTCACCTGTGGCCAGACTGACCACCATTCGAGTATTACTCTCGTTGGCGGCCTCGCATGGTCTTTTCGTCATCAGATGGATGTTAAGACGGCTTTCCTAAATGGAGAGTTAGACGAGGAAATCTATATGCAACAGCCAGATGGATTTCTGTTAGATGGTCAATAAGGAAAGGTGTGTAAGTTACTGAAATCTTTATATGGGCTGAAACAAGAACCTAAGCAATGGCATGAGAAGTTCAATACAACTTTAACATCTGTTAGCTTTGTTGTTAATGAAGCTGACAAATGTGTATACTATCTCCATGGTGGGGGCGAAGGAGTTATACTGTGCTTGTATGTTGATGACATACTGATATTTGGGACCAACCTCAAAGTAATCAATGATGTTAAGTCGTTTCTATCTCATAACTTTGAGATGAAAGATCTTGGTGTGGCTGATGTTATTTTGAACATCAATCTGTTGAGAGACAATGAGGGTGGGATTACACTTCTGCAATCCCATTATGTTGAGAAGGTTTTGAGTCGTTTTGGATATTCGGACTGCAAAATTTCTCCAACACCATATGATCCTAGTGTGCGGATTCGAAAGTTCGAAGGCACAGCTAAGGATCAGCTGAGGTACTCTCAAGTAATTGGTTCACTCATCTATCTAGCGAGCGCTACGAGTCCTGCATGATGTTTGCTGTGTGCAAACTAAGCCGGTTTGTTTCTAATCCGGGTGATATGCATTGGCATGCTGTAGAAAGAATTATGCGCTATCTGAAAGGTACCGTGAACCATGGACTTCACTACAGTGGATATCCTTCGGTACTTGAAGGGTATTGTGATGCGAATTAGATATCTGATGCTGATGAGATGAAAGCCACAACGGGATATGTGTTTACCAAGGAAAAAAATAGCGTGCTATGAAAAATAGCGGCAGCCTCCTCCAGATGCTATGGAAGATATATCGTGATAATAGCATGCTATATCAAAATAGCGTTTTGAAATAACTATCAAATATATCTCAAAATTTTAAGGATTTCAACAAGAATAAATGATGTAGTATAAAAATGTCATAACAATATATGTATAATCACAAAAAATATTGTTCTCTAGGTTGTTAGATCCTAACATCAACATCACACGGGGAAATAACACGGTATAGATTACTTATTCGGAATTATAAACCTAGGGATTTCATCTTGACGATTGTTTTTTATCGCCATGAAAAATATGAAGCAACCTTTTCTTTTTCCTAAGGTGGAATACTCGGTCATTTAGCCCAATAGCGTGAAAAAATAATAGCGCGCTATAACGTTATGCCCTTTTAGCATGATATAGCATGCTATTTCGAGAATAGCGCAATAGCGAGCAAAAGTGTTAAAATTTAGCGTGGACCCTCCAGATATGCTATATCGTGCTATTAGCGCCGAAATAGCGTGCTATTTTTTTCCATGGTGTTTACCCTTGGAGGTGGTTCTGTTTCCTGGAAGTCTTGCAAGCAAACGATTTTAACGAGATCAACAATGGAAGCAGAGTTAACAACATTAGACACGTCTAGTGTCGAAGCAGGATGGCTTCGAGATCTTTTGACGGACTTGCATATGGTTGAAATGCTAGTACCGTCTATCCTTATGAACTATGACAATCAAACAATAATTGTCAAGGTGAAGAGTTCAAAGGACAATACACAATCCACAAAGCACATAAAAATGAGATTAAAAGCTACCAGACATTTAAGAAACTCAAGAGTGATAGCGGTGGATTATATCCAGTTGGCTAAGAATCTGGCAGATCCCTTTACTAAAGGGCTATCACGTGTTTTGATAGAAAGTGCATCGAGGGAGATGGGTATGAGACCCACATGAGTTGCCATGGCAGTAACCCAAACTATGTGATCGGAGATCCATTGAAGTGGGACCTGGGAAAACAAGCTAGTGGTTAACTGAGGAGAGTAATTTTTACTAACCCACTCCACTGGAGATGCAGTACTCTCAAAAACTGTATGGCAGGTTGACGTTTGTCTTAATGTGTTCCAAGGCTTGTATAAGCGAGATGCTATCCTACAGAGCGATCTTTGGAGGAACACACCTATATGAGCCTGGCTGCTGGTCACAGTCCATGAGATTGGGTGATCTATAATAAGTTCATGAATAGGCCAGGAGTATGACTAATATGCTCCACCCGAGGGGTCAGCCTTCGGCAGCCTAGTACTGGAAAAACATTTACCGAAACTATTTTACGCCAAACTGACAATTCAAGGCATAGTCCATTGTTCAGTTGTGATGTAGTGTAGCTACTTGTTCTAGGTGGATGTTCAACCTTAACGGGTCTCCACTAAAAATGCCGGTATATAAAAACAGTGAATGGAACAGAGGACAATACCATGGGTCTTCGGGATCTGGTGGGGGATCGCTGAAATTTGGAATGGGCTTTTAGCCCATTAGGCAATTTCTATTTAATCCCTAAGGCGCATGCAGCCATAGAAAGTGGTGGGAGTTTAGTCCCATATTGCTAGTTGGGAGAGTTTTGCACCAGTTTATAAGGTGAGCTCTCTCCCCACTGGTGTGAGTTGGTATGAAGAGAGAGGAGTTATGGAGGTGTTCCACACACGCGCTCCTCCTCCTCCGCCGCCCGCCTCACCACGCCTCGCCTCGTCACGACACGACACGACGCGCCGCGGGCTGCGGGAATGAGCCGAGCCGATGCCTTCATTTTGGCATTCGGAAATGGGGAGTCAACAGACACGACAATAATATGAGACGTCATATTGATTGTTGTCTAATTGCGTCACATTTATTTTGGTAACAGCCGTATTGATCGCGTGGTAACCACGCGCAGTAAAACGCCGCCTTTATTACGTGGTAACGGCTGTAGTAAACGCCAATTGAATTGACCGTTCTCCTGCTCGGCCGTGCCTATAAATTGGAGGCTCGGGCGGACACAGAAAAAACACAACTCATACACTCTGCCTCTTTGCGCCCACTGTCGTTCCACCTCCTGTTGCTGCCGCCGGTGATCCCATCCCGTCTACCGCGTACAAGGCCGACGGGAGAGCAGGCCTCCGAAACCCCTCCTCTCCAGATCCTGTACGGGAGAGGGGCGATTAGGTTTTTGGGGAGCGTCTCCTACACGACTGCTCGCTGCTGCTGTACATCTACTTCGTCTACTACCGCGTCGCCCTCTTCGTCAACATGTCCACCAAAGCCGAACGCGCTGCTGCTGCCGTCGAGGCCGCCGCTGCTGCTGCAGCGGCCACGGCTGCTGCCGCGGCTGCTACGTCTACGTCCAACTGGCCGATCGCAGGGTATAACACATTTATCCCTGCCCTTATTGTTTCCATGTGTGTCATACTAGTAGTTTGCGTAGATGTGTCTACTGTCACTCTAGTGTGCATGAATATGGTTAATTATCAGTATGTTTACGTCATGCTCGTGATTTATACTTGGATTAATTTAATCTGTAATTTTCCTAAATTCTTAACAATGATTCTTGGACAAGTTCGAGGAAGGGTAGTCACGAGGAGACAATTGATGGATTTTAGCAAGGCGCATGCTTTCGTCTCTCACATTGAGCCCAAGAAGGTCTATGAAGCTCTTGAAGATCAAGATTGGCTTGAAGCTATGCATGATGAACTCAACAACTTCGAGCGCAACAAAGTCTAGAAGTTAGTGCCAAGGCCCAAGGATTGCAAGAACGACATCGGCACCAAATGGGTGTTCAAGAACAAGCAAGATAAAGATGGCATCATCATTCGCAAAAAGGCGAGATTGGTGGCTCAAGGCTTTTCTCAAGTCGAAGGTGTCGATTTCGGTGAAACTTTCGCTCCCGTAGCTTGTCTTGAATCTATTCGTATCATGATTGCTTATGCTTCTCATGATAATTTCAAACTACAAAAAATGGATGTTAAAAGTGCTTTCCTAAATGGTCCTATTAATAAGTTAGTATATGTCAAACAATCTCGGGGTTTCGAGGATCCCAACCACCCCTATTATGTCTACAAACTCGATAAGGCGCTCTATGGACTTAAACAAGCTCCACTAGCGTGGTACGAGCACCTTAAAGAGTTTCTAGTGGATCATGGGTTCAATGTTGGTTTAATCGATCCCGCCCTTTTTACCAAGAAGGTTGGGGGTGACTTGTTCATATGCCAACTCTATGTGGATGATATCATATTTGGTTCTACTAACACCAAATTCAATGATGAGTTTTGCAAGCTTATGACGGATAAATTCGAGATGTCTATGATGGGCGAGTTGGAGTTATTTCTTGGCTTTGAGATCAAGCAACACCCCGAATAAAATTTCATCAAGCAAGCCAAGTATACACAAGATATGCTCAAACGGTTCAACATGCATGACGCCAAGCCTATGAAAACTCCCATGTCAACAACTCTTGACTTGAAACCCAATCTGAATGGTAAAGAGGTAGATCAAAAGGTATACCGCTCCATGATTGGCTCTTTTCTCTACCTTTGTGCATCTAGACCCGATATTATGTATAGTGTAGGTAAATGTGCCAGGTTTCAAGCCTCTCCGAGGCAAAGTCATTTTGAAGGGGTTAAACGTATCTTTCGCTATTTAGTTCATACCCCAAAATTTGGTCTTTGGTATCCCAAGGGTTCAAGCTTTCAGCTCAGCGGGTACTCGGATGCGGATTATGCGGGAGAGAAGACGGATAGGAAGTCTACATTTGGGGGTTGCCAATTTCTTGGTCGCTCTTTGGTATGTTGGTCTTCCAAACAAGCAAAATTGCATCTCCCTCCCCACCACCGATGCCGAGTACATCTCCGCGGAAAGTTGTTGTGCTCAATTGCTATGGATGCGACAAACTTTGCGAGATTATGGTATCGACTTCGACAAGGTAGCTCTCTTGTGTGACAATGAGAGTGCCATCAAGATCGCCTACAACCCCGTCGTTCACTCCAAGACGAAGCACATTGAGATTCAGCATCATTTAATTCGGGATCACGTTGAGAAGGGCGATATTGATCTCTCTTATGTGCCGAGTAAGGATCAACTTGCGGATATCTTCACAAAGGCCCTTGATGAACCAAGATTTCGGGGTTTGAGGAATGAACTAAATGCCATCGATGCTTCTAACTTCACTTGATACCTTGCATAGATACCTTCACTACACGTGCTATCTAGGTTTGGATGTAGGCATGGACATAGGGGGAGCGTACTTCAATTCATGAACCAACACTCCTCCTATGATGCGCAGATCAATCAAAACTTTATGCATATCTAGTCATTTTGTGACTTATTGTGCTTCAACATGAGTCATGCGTTTGGGCCCAAGATATATCTTCGCGGCTCCTTGTCTTATACTCAAACATGATGGCTGCGACCACCAACATTTTTTATCTTCGATGTGTTGATTGTCTCTTTTGTTCTTCTCTCGTTTTGTGTTTGTGTTTTCATTGCTGTCGTTTTGTTTTTCTCGTTTTTGGTAGCTCATGTCTTGTTCCTTTTTGAAAAACCCATGTTTGGGAGCCCGGTAATTTCCGGCCACCTGATCTTTGTCCTGAAAAATTCCCCCAATTCATCTGTACCCGCTCTCTGGACACGGCTGGAAATTTGGGCAGAATTTTCCGAGCCAATTATCTGGGGGCCAGAATATTCGTGTCCTGGACCCGGAAATTTCCGGCGTTTGATATTTGCCCAGAAATTTGACCCCGTTCCGCAGTGCCCCCTCTCTAGAGTCACACCGGAATATTGGGGCGGAATTTCCGGCCAAATATCCGCCCCCCGTAAATTTCCGCCCCCCCCCCCGAATATTCTGGGGTAAGCAGCTGGAGCCTATAAATAGGCGACGGGAGGGGATCTCTCACTCTTTTGCCCTCCCATGGCCCGCTCCTCTCCTCTTCGACTGCTTCCGCCACCACGGGGATCCCCGGGAGGCTCCGCCGCCTCCTCTCCTCGTCCTCCGGCCTCCCCTCTCGGATCAAGAGACTGACACCTCCGTGTCCTTCATGGATCCCGGTATGTGCTCATGTTTTCTCCGCGATCTAGGGTTTCCGGTTGTGTTTGATCTATAAATTTTTTAGGGTTGGATCTCGCCACATCACGTTTTCCTGCTAATATTCCACACCTCGCACATCACATCTTGGTTCGAGATTTATTGCAGGACTGGATTCGCAGCCTTGGCGCAATTTTTTCAGGGCAGGAAATTTCTGGCCCAGGCCGGAATTTCCGCGCCTCGGAAATTTTAGCCAGAGCTGAAATTTTCGGCCTGCTCTGAATCTTGCACATAGATAATGTAACATCCCAAGTATGAAAACCACCCTAGAATGTTTGTTTCTTGCTTTATTATTGTTTTGCATCATGGCATCTTAATCATTGCATTTGTTTTCATTTTGTTCCCATCTGTTGTCCTTTGTTTTCACAATTGAAATTCAAACAATATTCAAACCTTTGTTTCATACTTGTTATGTTACAATTTTTCCAACTAAAAAGTTCAATCAAAACATTCATTGTTTCCATTAAACCATAAGGTTCAAACTATTTAAAATTATGGCTTTGAACAATTCACTTAATTCAAATGTTAATCAAATTCAATTACAAACAGCAACCATGTTTGAAATCATGAAATTTATAAAACCAATCAATCACTTGTTTCAAATAACCTTGAATTTAAAACTATTAAGTTGCTTAATTCAAATTAATCAATTAATATTAAAATCTCATCAAATTTCAAACAATTTCCAAACAGCAATTTAATTTGAAATTTTTGGAAAACTAAGCTTGGCAAGTTGTTGCTGTTACCATAATTAAGCAATACCATTTTTTCCTAAAATTTTCTAAACATCAAAACCTATCCTTTTCTTCCTATTTCTATTTCTGCAAAAAAAAAGAAACAGAATAAATTTTTTAAAAAGAAAACGGCTGGGGGAAAGGCAGACTGGGCCAATGCCCAGCCCACCACCCCAGCACACCCACGCGCGCAGAGGCCCGCTAGCCCTCCTTCTACCTCCGTACTGCTGGCGTCACCCGACGCCAGCACACACGCAGCTACACCTGCTCCCTACCTTTCCCTCGCCTATATCTACCCATCCCGGCCACCAAACCCTAGCCCTAGGTCTCTGCTCCTCCCTGCCGCCGCCAGCCATCATCTCCCTCCCTTCCTCCTCTCCAATTTCTGCCGGCGTTTCGGGGGGTGGAAGAACTGCAGGGGAAGCTCGCCGTCGACAGGCCTCCATGGAGCACCTCCGTCCACGCTAGGGACGCGTACGCCACCGCCAGAATGCCTACTTCCTCTATAGCAGCAGCAGCAGGACCCATGAGCCTTTGATCGACGCCGACGAGCTCGACGCCGCTGCAGCGTTTCTGAAGAACTCCACCGCCCCGTCGACCACGTCCACCTCGCGTCGCTCTCTCTCCTCCGACAGCCTCCCGGTGAGCCACCGCAGCGCCCCAGGCCTCTGTATCGCTTGATCGTTTCCTGTACGCGCGCGCCCGTGTCTGAATTTCCGGCAGCATCCGCCACCGTGCCGCCATGGTTGCAGTTGGTCACGCTTCCGTGCGATCACGAGCCCTCCAAGCACGCTAACACGATCACCTAGCTGCTGCACGCACACGCACCTGTCCAGCGCCGCCAGATCCTGGTCACCACGCCGGCAGCACCACCGTATCCCTCCGCCGCTGTCAGGTTCAGTCTAAAGACTGAACTTTTTCGTCAGTTTCGTCAGTTAAGGGCAGCAACACCTTATCCTTCCGCGTTCGCTTCTGTGTCAACGAACGCATCCGCACCGTAGTGGTGGGATCCAACGGTGCGCATCTGCGCGTCGCGGGTTCGATCCCCCCGCGCGCAGATTAAACCACACATTTTTGCTCCACTGCCACGCGGGCCTGCTGGCCCCACCTGCCATAGGCAGTGGTGGCCACGTAGGTCCACACCCACGCGCCACGCAAGCACAGCTGGGCACTGGCCCACTGCCAGTGACCCAAGGTGGCTCTGTGCGTGTAGAAAATGTTCCCAGGGGCTGTTCTGTGATTCCTTTTTCGCAGATAAGCCCCTGGATCAAATCTGTATAGTTTTAAAATCACGTTTTAGCCCCCAGATTTGAAATATGAATAACTTTTGAATTACAACTTCAAATAATACAAATAAAATATGTATTCTGCCCCAAATTTAATACTCTATCTGAATACATCATTTGTTTTCTGTTTTGCACATTTCAAATTGTTTCAAAATTTTAAATTCAAACAATTCATTTCAAATTTGATTAAATGCATAACTAATTCATACTTAATTCAAATAACACAAATAAAATATGTTTTCCATGCCATTTTGAACCATCTTTTCAAATATAAAATTTGTTTCATGATTTGAATAATTAAAATTGGTTGAATAATTTAAACCTTGTTTAAATCATTTAAATTTGCTAAATTCATAACTTGCTCAAATTAAATTATTTTTTGAACATGTAGAATATGTTTCAAACTAGAAAAGTATAAACTTTTCAAATATGAATTTGAATTAATGTTTTGAACAAATAAAAATTCAAATAAATTCATACTTGTTTTAAATTCATTTAAATCTTGTTTAAACTTGTATAATTCATAATTAAATCATTGTAATTCCTTTTTCAATAATTGAAACATGTAATCCACTTAAAATTTTGTGTTCTTTTCAAATATGAACTTTGTTATCTTCTTTGAACAATTAAACTTGATGAAAACAACAAATGCTTGTGTGACACCTTTAAGTAACCAAAATTCCCTAACTGAATAAATAAAATTCCAAACTTGGTAAACCTTATTTCAAAATTGTTCTATTGTTGTTATTTTTCTGTTTTCCTCATCCATGCATCATACTAATCCACTTTCACATGTTGATTAGTTGTAAAACAATTATCCCAGCCATAATTCATGGGCTTTCCATATGCAATCCAATTGCATATGGGTCCATTTAAACATGTTATCTTGTCAACTAGTCTATTTTGATGCATCAATTAAATGGTCATGCATCATCCCATGATTGTGCACTATGCCATGTTATTGATTGTTTGTCTCTCTGCGTTGTTTGTTTGCTTCTTCTCGGATAGACGACGACGTTGAGACAGACGATACTTACGACACCCCTTCTGAGGATCTAGCTCAGTACCAGGCTGCTGAGTTTGCAGGCAAGTATTCACTCACATGAACCATTGTGTTCCTTTCAACATTGGTTACCGATACTTTCCGTTGTCTATTCTGCTAGCCCTATGAATCGTTGCTTCTGTTACGAACCTATCACCTGTTATCCTTTAACCCTGATATAGCCTCACCTCCACACCTATAATCCCATTGCTTGTTGCCCGTGTCTTACTAGCATGCTTAGGGTTGTTTCTGCTCGAGTCCGTTACCCGTTACTTTCTGTTACTATATTTCTATTATGTTCTGGGGCTCGATGTTAAACAACAACCTGTTAATTTTGAGGTAATGCTAAATGATGATAAGGCACCGGCAGGAGGCCCGGCGTGGTTTTGAGGCCTGCTAGTGTCGACCCTAATTAGGAAAAGGGTCTTGTCTACTGATCCATGATGAGCGCACTAACCGCATGTGGGAAGCGTGTATGGGCGCCCCCCTCAATTTGATTCGATTCGCATCTCTTCCAAATCGCCACACTTAGTTCGGGCTTTCCATTTGATGCACGCATATGCAGGTACGAACCCGAGGCCAGGGTGGAACTTTTGTAGTCGGCATTTAGGGCGGCGTGGTCTTAGAGTGCTATGAGGGTCCCCTTTTCTTCGTGGGGCTCGATTAGCCGCGCACGCACAACACGTGGTTCTTTGGGCTTGATGCGAAGAAGAGTTGAGTTGTGTTGAGTGCCTCGCTTGGTGGGTTTGATTCCCGTCTGGCGGGATATTGTTACGTGTACGGCCAAATTGGTGCACCCCCGCAGGGATAAATCTTCTCGAGAAGCTGTGTTTTCCGCGGTTATGGTTAACTTGGTGAAAGTACTGGCTAACAAGTACTCAGAACAACTTACACCTAACTAATGATAACTTGACTAGTAATAGCCTTATTGCCACAATAACTTGATCCATCATTAATCCAACTGTGTGAGTTATCCTCGGGTTGCCACTTTGGATAAGGGCGAGATCCAGGATGGGTTTGTTTGGTGGTTAGTTATAGTTGGTTACGATACGCTATCTTATCTCCTTTCTGTTGGTCGAAAGTTGTAGTATGTATCTGTAGTTGGTTAGTGCAGCCAGCTGCCGCATCTTTTGTATCCCCTTCTCTTCCGTTGAACCCAAAGCATCTGTGCTTGGTGTTGACGGGTTACACTTTGGTGAACTGTGAGTCTTGCTTGCCAGTACGTTGTTGTACTGACCCCTTTGGGGCTGTGGTTTCCGCAGACTACGCTTACGAGGATCCCCGTGATGGCTACTACGTGGAGTTTGACGAGGCTGCTGACGAGTAGATAGCGGACCCGGGCAGGATCTGAGACTATGTGGATGGGCTCCGTTTTCCTTTCATTCCCGGCTTCTTAAGCCTATTTGGATTTGTCTGTACTCAGACCTTTTGAATGCTTCCGCTGAGATGTAATGATGATATGTTGGGACATGTGTCCTCTGGATGATTGTATTTGCTATCTCTGCTCTAGTGAGAGCTATTTGCAACTTATTTCTATTTATTTGTGTCTTAGAGATCTGTTGTGCTATCATTTTGTTAAAAGCCGTTGACGTACCATGTGTGTATGGTATGAAGTACATCAATGGTAGTATCCTGATTTCTATGGGATGGTTTACTTAGACGATGAACAGTAGGGGTTGGTTGTCACACATACGTGTGTTGGCCTACTCGTAAGAGATGCGGGTGCCGGTAAGCCCCGTAATCCAATCAACTACTGTTCAACGGAACAGCGAGTATCCTCTAGAAGTCCGGGTGCGACAAATGGTATCAGAGCCTGTCTGCCTGTAGGATCCCTTTTTACTGGTCGCAGTTGAGTCTAGAAACTATTTTGTAGCTATATAGGAAAAATGAAACGTGAGAGTAGGAATTCTGCCATTTTATTTTTTTCCCCACCCACCCTCCCTTTTCTGGTAAGGAAGTGCAACGTTGTTTTCTCTTCTTACCTAAACTTTCAAGTTAGGTTTTCACGAATCCTGGTTTCTCTAGGATAGTTATATCTACTAGACCATAGGAATGGAGGTGGTTGTGACATGATTTATCATGTTGCCTACTCACGATTGAGAACGGAGGCGTGTAAGCCCCGGAAGCAGATCCTCTATTCCTTAAGCAGTAGATATTGATCCTTTAGAAGCCCGGATGGGTTTTCCGTAGTACCTCAGGAGTGTTTGGTCTCGTGTTTCCCCAATGTTGCTTCGATATCCTATTCTTCTCAACATCCTTTTCGTCCGTTGAAACCTTGTTGTTGCTTTCCACTTCAGTTCTTCTACCGACGTCTAATCAAAACTTCCCCGATCATCTGCAGATGGATCTCAGGTTCTACCCGCAGGTGGTTCGTATGACTCGTTGCGAGAGCACTGCCGGTTATCCGGAGATGCTGAGAGACATGGTCACTTTTCTGGGGTTCCGTTGGGCACCAGAGTACCAGGTCTACGAGTAGCAGCGAGAGTTTGACCAGACCTACTACCAGGCTATCGTCTACATTCTGTCAGATGATGGCATGAGCGTAGTCCACCGCTACGAGGCAGTAGGTTCCACAGTGGATATGGCTGTGCAGCAGGCAGCTTATGTGAGTCTCACCGTCCTTCGTGCTGACTACTGGGGATTTGACGATTCTATCTATCGCCACATCCCCCGTGGTTACATCACCTCGGAGGGAGCTCACTTCACTCTCTACGACAACTTGGATGTTTACGAGCATGATAACTCCAGGCTGCACACCACCGCTCAGTTTGTGAGGCACAGTGATGCAGTTGCCAGCACACTATCTCAGGAGTTGGCTTCAGTCAGAGAGCAGCTCTACCTTGCTTTGACTCGTTTGGCGACTTACAACACAGACTTTGTTGGAGATGAGCGCTTTGCACGTTTCGATCAGCCAGTTGGTCGTCGTCTACCAGATGCTGGAGGTTACGAGCCGATCAGAGGTCCACTCCTTAACCTCGGTGCTGGTTACACTGGGATTCCACGCTTTGGAGCACAGGGAGTCGACGCTATGTACTTCACCACACCTAGAGTCGCTCTCAGACCACGTCAGATCTATGTGGATCATCGTTCTACCTACTTTCGTGGGCGTGCTCCTCACCGTACCTCTTGTTGTACTACTCACCGCCGTCCTGCGTGATGAGCATGGGAGTACCGATGTATCCATTCTTAGCTATGTTTAGTTATCCTTTGGCATTCGAACCATTTGTGGTGTGTTGGATATTCTGATGTATTTGAACATGTGATGATGTACCTGTTGGTTATCTATTCATGCGTCGGAATAATCTCTCTTTTGGTTGCCAAGTCTATCCTTTTCTGTTGTTGTGCTAAAATGCATTTCCATTCAGGATGCCGCCAACAAGGAACAACCCGCCTGAGCCACCGCCAATCACGGAGCTGTTGACTCAGATGACCCAAGTCATGGCACAGATGGCCCAGTTCCAGACTAATCAGCACAACAACCAGAATGCTCCACGAGTCAGTATCAAGGAGTTTCTGAGTCTGGGCCCGAGAGCTTTCGTGGCAACACGCGAGCCTCTGGATGCTGATGAATGGATCCGTGAGATAGCTAGGGCTCTGGAGATTGCTCACGTTGCTGAGGAAGACAAGGTCAAGTATGCATCCTATCTGCTGAAGGGTCAGGCAGCTACTTGGTGGGAAAACTACCAGACCATGAGAGCTGGCTATCCAATCACCTGGGGTTGTTTCAAGGAAGCTTTCCTGAAGCACCACATTCCAGATGGTCTCATGGAAAGGATGTGTGAAGAGTTTTGCTCACTCAAGCAGGGCAAGCTGGACGTCATTGTCTATCAGAGTGAGTTCAATCGCCTCGCTCGTTACGCTGGTGATGAGGTGTCCACTGAGGCTAAGAAGATGGCAAGGTTCCGCAGAGGTTTTAACCCGGAACTCAAGTACGCCCTCACCAACATCAAGGCCAACAACTTCGAGGAGCTCGTGAACACCGCGCTCAATGAGGAAAATGGGCGCAAGGCGTTTGAGGAGTCTCGGAAGCACTCGCGTGAGGGTGGTTCCTCCTCCAACATGACCACCCCTCCGCAGAAGCGCCGCATCTGGGTGCCAAATGGTGCTGTCACTCGGGCTCCATACGCCCAAGCTTCTCCAGGCTTCGCTCCCCGCCCACCCAACCCTGCTCACATGCATGATTAGAGGGCTTCGATGGGGCAGCCAAGGCCAGGGCCTCCTCGTGTCGTCACTTGCTACAAGTGCAAGCAGACGGGGCACTACGCTGACAAGTGCACGCAGAGGCAGCTACCTCCACCACCACCTCGTCCCAACACAAACCAGGCAATGGTGCGCGCTCCCCCGCCTAAGGCCTTCAACTCCAACAACAGGCCTGTTGGGAGGACCGCAAGGGTGAATCATGTCAAGATCGACAAAGCTGAGGAAGCTCCTGACGTTGTTCTCGGTACATTTCCCGTAAACTCTAACCCAGCTAAAGTGTTGTTTGATACCGGGGCATCGCATTCTTTCGTGTCAAAGATCTTTGCGACAGCAATTAAGCTCCCCTTTGTTGGTTTGGGTTCCCCGCTAGTAGTAAACTCCCCTGGAGCAACTATGCAAACTTCCAAGATCAGTCTGAACCATCGTGAATAGAACTAGCGCTTAAGGACATGGAAATCAGATCCTAATTGGAGGTCACATATTCCTTACTTCTCTCATACTGCTTGGCAATTCTGACATTGATGTCATTCTTGGCATGGATTGGTTGAAGGCCAATAAAGCTACGATTGACTGTGCCCAGAAGTCAATAACTCTGTTCCACCCTTCTGGCCAGATAGTCTATTCTCCAAATGAATCAAGTTCTGTTCAGCTTTACATCCTCGATGCTAAACCTCTGCCTCTACTTGAAAATGTTCCGGTGGTTTGTGAATTCCCTGACGTCTTTCCAGAAGAGTTGCCAGGGATGCCTCCGGACAGAGCAGTTGAGTTCGTGATCGAGCTTGAACCAGGTACTGCTCCAATCTCTAAGCATCCATACAAGATAGCTCCTCCTGAACTGAAACTGTTAAATGAGCAAATCGATATGTACATGGAAAAAGGTTACATTCAACCTAGTTCCTCGGCTTGGGGTTGCCCAACTCTGTTCGTTGCGAAGAAGGATCAAACAAAGAGACTCGTTGTTGACTATCGTCCTCTTAACGAGAAAACCATCAAAAACAAGTATCCAATTCCTCGTATCGATGATCTTTTTGATCAACTTGCTGGAGCCTCAATATTCTCCAAGTTGGACTTGAGAATGGGTTACCATCAAATAAAGATCAGAAAGGAAGATATTCCAAAAACAGCTTTCACCACTCGGTACGGTCTATATGAATACACCGTCATGTCCTTTGGTCTCACCAATGCACCGGCGACATTCTCTCGACTCATGAATTCTGTCTTCCACGAATACCTCGACAAGTTCGTTGTGGTATATCTTGATGACATTCTTGTATACTCCAAATCTGAGGAAGAGCATGGAGAACATCTTCGTCTCACTCTCATGAAACTTCGCGAGCATCGTCTATATGCCAAGTTCTCCAAATGTGAGTTCTGGATTCCAGAAGTTGCTTACCTTGGTCATGTCATCTCTGCCAAGGGAATAGCCATTGATCCAGAAAAGGTTAAAGCAATTGTTGATTGGAAACCTCCTAAGACGGTGAAGCAAGTACGAAGTTTTCTTGGCTTGGCTAGCTATTGCCGTCGTTTCGTCCAAAACTTCTCCAAGATTGCCAAACCTCTCACTGATCTCACAAAGAAGGACAATTCGTTTGGTCTCCACAATGTGATGAAAGTTTCAATCTCCTGAAGACTAAACTCACTTCTACCCCAGTTCTGGTTGGCCCAGATACTACCAAACCTTTCCAAATATTCTGCGATGCATCTCTCTAAGGTCTAGGTGCAGTTCTTATGCAAGAACGTCAAGTTGTGGCTTATGCTTCACGTCAGTTGAACGCACATGAGAAAAATTATCCCACACATGATCTTGAACTTGCAGCAGTTGTGTTTGCCCTCAAGAAATGGAGGCAATACTTGTTGGGTAATCGCACTGAAATCTTTTCCGATCATAAGAGACTGAAATACATCTTCACTCAACCAGATCTAAACCTCAGGCAAAGGAGATGGATTGAAAAGATTAAAGACTTTGATCTCACCATTTCTTACACTCCAGCCAAGGCTAATGTTATGGCCGATGCTCTCAGTCGCAAGTCGTATTGCAATAATCTCATGATCATGGAAAGCCAACCTCCACTTCATGAAGAATTCCAGAAGCTGAACCTTGGTCTTGTTCCTCAAGGTTATCTTGCAAACTTGACAGCCAGTCCAACTCTCGAGGATAAGATTCGTTCTGAACAACTTCGTGATGCTGAAATCAAGAAGATGGTAGAACACATCAAAGAAGGCAAGGAGAAATTTAAGTCCTTCTCAATCGATGACAAGGGAACTGTGTTCTTCGAAGGACGCATTGCAGTTCCTCAAGTTCAAAGTCTCAAAGATGTCATTCTCAAGGAGGCTCATGAAACTCCTCTCTCCATACACCCTGGAAGTACAAAGATGTACCAGGATCTTAAGACACTGTATTGGTGGCCTGGCATGAAACGTGAAATTGCTCAGTACGTTTCTGAATGCGACATTTGTCAACGTGTTAAGGCAGCCCATCAGAAAACAGCCGGTCTTCTCCAACCTCTGAAAATCCCTGAGTGGAAGTGGGACATGATTGAAATGGACTTCGTCACTGGTTTTCCAAAGTCCAAGAAGGGCAACGATGCAATCTTCGTTGTCATTGATCGTCTCACTAAAGTAGCTCACTTCTTTGCTGTCAAAGAAACAATCTCAGCTAGCCAGTTAGCAGAGCTCTACACCGCAAAGATTGTTCCTCTTCATGGTGTTCCATTGGAAATAAGCTCAGACCGTGGAAGCATATTCACTTCTCATTTCTGGAAAAGCTTTCAAGAAGCATTGGGCACCAAACTTCTGTTCAGCACAGCTTACCATCCTCAGTCTCAAGGGCAAGTCGAAAGAGTCAATCAGATTCTCGAGGATATGCTCAGAGCATGTGGTCTCTCCTTTGGCATGAAATGGGAGGATTGCCTTCCATATGCTGAATTCTCCTACAACAACAGCTTCCAGGCAAGCCTAGGCATGGCACCATTTGAATCTCTCTATGGCCGCAGATGCAGGAGTCCAATCAATTGGTCTGGAGCTGGTGAACGTTCACTCTTAGGCCCTGACATTGTTAAGGAAGCCGAGGAGAAAGTTCGCATCATTCGTGACAATCTCAAGATTGTTCAGTCTCGTCAGAAAAGCTACTATGACAGCAAGCACAGGGATATGATCTATGCACCTGGTGACAAAGCATATCTCCGTGTAACTCCCCTCAGAGGCACTCATCGTTTTGGTGTGAAAGGAAAGCTTGCACCAAGATACATTGGTCCTTTCAACATTCTCTCAAGGCGTGCGGAAAATGCATATCGTATTAAACTTCTAGAAAAACTATCCAAGGTGCACGATGTGTTTCACGTGTCACAGCTAAGAGGTGTTTCAAAGATCCAGATCGTGCAGTTGATCGTGATTCCATTGAACTGCAAGATGATTAAAAAACAGTAAAACTCACCCACCTACGGCTTACCACAGCGAATTCACCCTCTAAACCGTCCGATTAGTCGATTGAACGCTCTAGATCATCTATTCTTTCCCGCAGCGTCGCTGACCTCGTTAGTTTTGTTTTTGTCCAATCGCTCCAAATAAAGGCAGTGCAACGTTACCGGGCCGCTGCTCCGTAGACCGAGCTAGGTGAATCCTGGTTAATCGGGCCAAAAAACACTCACATGGGCCGTAGCAGTTGAGCCTTAAATGATTTTCTTCCTCCGAGTAATATCAGCAGAAGGTAACCAGTCGCTCAAAAAATAAAAACAAAAAAAAAGCTTACCAGAGGGCTTGCGGAGAAAGGAGATGCGGGCGACACCAACTGTCTCCCATGCCGATTTGGCCTCGGCAACTGATGCGGGGAGATGTGATGTGGCTGTTCAGTGGTGCGTGCGCGATTAAAGCCGATCCGTCGATGGTGGAACAAGCTGTAAAGAATCTGTTTCTGAAAGCCATTAATGGTGGCTGAAGTGCGCCACTCGCCGGCGACGAATATTGGATGTACGTTACCCTTCCACTGCCTATTGCTTCTTTAGTTCAAGCAACTATAAATGGTGGCCTCTCTCTTCCCATTCCCCTCCGGCAGCAGATCCTCGAACGGGCTCTCCTCTAGGTTGCCTCTCTTAGCTTTTACCTTTCCCCTATCTACAGAATTTTCTGCACAATTCCCTCTTTCGCCCAATGATTATATTGTGTTCGGATTGTAATTTATTATGTCACTCCGGTCTCCATTTTGTGCAGGTAGTGTTCATCCTGGTCTGCTCAATTTATTCAGGCAAATCTAGAGATGGGCAGATATACTGGATTGGGGATTTCTTGACCTGACAATTCCTTATCCTCTGTAGATGCCAGCCAGGTTAGTCTGCTTGCAGTGCTATACCTTATCTTTTCACGCTTTATACATGTACATGTATGTCGATCATGCATGCCATGGTACTGTCATTTTTCACGCTTTATCCACGCACATGTATGTTGATCATGCATGCCATGATCTTGGAACCAGAACTGCTAAAATACAAATTTTCCGAGTTGCAAAAGAAGGCCCACCATTGACATTCTGTAATCTATTCTGCTTTGCAGGATCTATAAAAAACGAGAGTTGCTTAAACCTGTTTTATTAAGGGTTAACTTGATCTATTAAACTGGATTCCTAAGCAAATCAATACCTATCAATGTCGTTTTACAGAAGGGTACATTCAGTTAGTGTTGTTGTATGCGGAAGGTAAATTAAAAATATTATAGTCAAATGGGCAAACGAGTAATTAGACTGCAGAGGGGTAAAGCCTCGAAATCGTGTTCGGTTCTGTCCATAAGCGGGGAAAGATCAACAATTATCTGATTTATTATATTATAAGAAGCTACACGTACCTCAGCTACACGTACATATGTAACATGTGTTGTATTTTTTTGCGTCAGAGATTGATTTACGAGCAGTTATTTCCACGTTGTTAGATGTTCCTGCCTTTGATTAGCTTTGCTGTGGTTGTTTATTCATGTGTTGTCGAAATCTCCTTGTCCAATCTATGCTGCAGGATGTTCGCGACGACAGATACAACCTTCAAGCTTATTAGGCCCGAGCTCCATCTACATCCTATGCAGATTGTTTGCTATAGACTTGGGTAAGGTCTTGGTACCACAATACCACTTACGAGTTAAGAACTCTTGGTTTTGCTTTTTGTTCTATCCAGTGTTATAAATTCTTCAAAAACTTGTGAACCAAAGCCAAATCTGCTAGCCTGAAGGAGCTGAAATGGATGGACTATACGTGCTTCATGTATCATGATAAGATGCATCTTATAATGAATAAACAGAGTGGCATGGCCAAACGACATTGTCGTTCTCAAGAAATTTTATTCTAAACTATGATGAACTGTTCATGTTAAATATCACATGGTCATTGCAATCCTTGAGTTGATGTGCATAATTTGAACCTAGGTTCGTAAAATTAAAAGGACATTGTCGTTCTCAAGAGATTTTATTCTAAACTATGGTGAGTATCACGTGGTCATTGCAATCCTTGAGCTATTGTGCATAATTTGAACCTAGGTTCGTAAAGTTAAAGGACAACATTTGATGTTCAGTTTTGCATTTCCTTTGTTATAACGAGGTAATAATATATTTTAAAAAAATGTAAAAACCACTATCACGTTTTCTATTTTCTTCCTCAATAGATGAAATTTTTATTATTCCATCAAAAATGTCACGGGCGCGGCAACGTGCGCCATCAAGGTCTAGTCTATCTTATGAGGAGCACCCTGTTCGAATTCTCGATGAGACCGAACGTAAGACTCGCAACAAGAGCACCAAGTTCTTGAAAGTGCAGTGGTCCCATCATTCCGATAAAGAGGCAACGTGGGAGACCGAAGAGGATCTTCGCAAGAAGTATCCGGACCTTTTCTCTTCTCAGTAGGAATCTCGGGGCGCGATACCTTCAAGGGGGGGGGGGCGTTTTGTAACATCCCAAGTATGAAAACCACCCTAGAATGTTTGTTTCTTGCTTTATTATTGTTTTGCATCATGGCATCTTAATCATTGCATTTTTTTTCATTTTGTTCCCATCTGTTTTCCTTTGTTTTCACAATTGAAATTCAAACAATATTCAAACCTTTGTTTCATACTTGTTATGTTACAATTTTTCCAACTAAAAAGTTCAATCAAAACATTCATTGTTTCCATTAAACCATAAGGTTCAAACTATTTAAAATTATGGCTTTGAATAATTCACTTAATTCAAATGTTAATCAAATTCAATTACAAACAGCAACCATGTTTGAAATCATGAAATTTATAAAACCAATCAATCACTTGTTTCATATAACCTTGAATTTAAAACTATTAAGTTGCTTAATTCAAATTAGTCAATTAATATTAAAATCTCATCAAATTTCAAACAATTTCCAAACAGCAATTTAATTTGAAATTTTTGGAAAACTAAGCTTGGCAAGTTGTTGCTGTTACCATAATTAAGCAATACCATTTTTTCCTAAAATTTTCTAAACATCAAAACCTATCCTTTTCTTCCTAGTTCTATTTCTGCAAAAAAAAAAGAAACAGAATAAATTTTTTAAAAAGAAAACGGCTGGGGGAAAGGCAGACTGGGCCAATGCCCAGCCCACCACCCCAGCACACCCACGCGCGCAGCGGCCCGCTGGCCCTCCTTCTACCTCCGTACTGCTGGCGTCACCCGACGCCAGCACACACGCAGCTCCACCTGCTCCCTACCTTTCCCTCGCCTATATCTACCCATCCCGGCCACCAAACCCTAGCCCTAGGTCTCTGCTCCTCCCTGCCGCCGCCAGCCATCATCTCCCTCCCTTCCTCCTCTCCAATTTCTGCCGGCGTTTCGGGGGGTGGAAGAACTGCAGGGGAAGCTCGCCGTCGACAGGCCGCCATGGAGCACCTTCGTCCACGCTAGGGACGCGTACGCCACCGCCAGAACGCCTACTTCCTCTACAGCAGCAGCAGCAGGACCCAGGAGCCTTTGATCGACGCCGACGAGCTCGACGCCGCCGCAGCGTTTCTGAAGAACTCCACCGCACCGTCGACCACGTCCACCTCGCGTCGCTCTCTCGCCCCCGACAGCCTCCCGGTGAGCCACCGCAGCGCCCCAGGCCTCTGTATCGCTTGATCGTTTCCTGTACGCGCGCGCCCGTGTCTCAATTTCCGGCAGCATCCGCCACCGTGCCGCCATGGTTGCAGTTGGTCACGCTTCCATGCGATCACGAGCCCTCCAAGCACGCTAACACGATCACCTAGCTGCTGCACGCACACGCACCTGTCCAGCGCCGCCAGATCCTGGTCACCGCGCCGGCAGCACCACCGTATCCCTCCGCCGCTGTCAGGTTCAGTCGAAAGACTGAACTTTTTCGTCAGTTTCGTCAGTTAAGGGCAGCAACACCTTATCCTTCCGCGTTCGCTTCCCTGTCAACGAACGCATCCGCACCGTAGTGGTGGGATCCAACGGTGCGCATCAGCGCGTCGCGGGTTCGATCCCCCCGCGCGCAGATTAAACCACACATTTTTGCTCCACTGCCACGCGGGCCTGCTGGCCCCACCTGCCATAGGCAGTGGTGGCCATGTAGGTCCACACCCACGCGCCACGCAAGCACAGCTGGGCACTGGCCCACTGCCAGTGACCCAGGGTGGCTCTGTGCGTGTAGAAAATGTTCCCAGGGGCTGTTCTGTGATTCCTTTTTCGCAGATAAGCCCCTGGATCAAATCTGTATAGTTTTAAAATCACATTTTAGCCCCCAGATTTGAAATATGAATAACTTTTGAATTACAACTTCAAATAATACAAATAAAATATGTATTCTGCCCCAAACTTAATACTCTATCTGAATACATCATTTGTTTTCTGTTTTGCACATTTCAAATTGTTTCAAAATTTCAAATTCAAACAATTCATTTCAAATTTGATTAAATGCATAACTAATTCATACTTAATTCAAATAACACAAATAAAATATGTTTTCCATGCCATTTTGAACCATCTTTTCAAATATAAAATTTGTTTCATGATTTGAATAATTAAAATTGGTTGAATAATTTAAACCTTGTTTAAATCATTTAAATTTGCTAAATTCATAACTTGCTCAAATTAAATTATTTTTTGAACATGTAGAATATGTTTCAAACTAGAAAAGTATAAACTTTTCAAATATGAATTCGAATTAATGTTTTGAACAAATAAAAATTCAAATAAATTCATACTTGTTTTAAATTTATTTAAATCTTGTTTAAACTTGTTTAATTCATAATTAAATCATTGTAATTCCTTTTTCAATAATTGAAACATGTAATCCACTTAAAATTTTGTGTTCTTTTCAAATATGAACTTTGTTATCTGCTTTGAACAATTAAACTTGATGAAAACAACAAATGCTTGTGTGACACCTTTAAGTAACCAAAATTCCCTAACTTAATAAATAAAATTCCAAACTTGGTAAACCTTATTTCAAAATTGTTCTATTGTTGTTATTTTTCTGTTTTCCTCATCCATGCATCATACTAATCCACTTTCACCTGTTGATTAGTTGTAAATTAATTATCCCAGCCATAATTCATGGGCTTTCCATATGCATTCCAATTGCATATGGGTCCATTTAAACATGTTATCTTGTCAACTAGTCTATTTTGATGCATCAATTAAATGGTCATGCATCATCCCATGATTGTGCACTATGCCATGTTATTGATTGTTTGTCTCTCTGCGTTGTTTGTTTGCTTCTTCTCGGATAGACGACGACGTTGAGACAGACGATACTTACGACACCCCTTCTGAGGATCTAGCTCAGTACCAGGCTGCTGAGTTTGCAGGCAAGTATTCACTCACATGAACCATTGTGTTCCTTTCAACATTGGTTACCGATACTTTCCGTTGTCTATTCTGCTAGCCCTATGAATCGTTGCTTCTGTTATGAACCTATCACCTGTTATCCTTTAACCCTGATATAGCCTCACCTCCACACCTATAATCCCATTGCTTGTTGCCCGTGTCTTACTAGCATGCTTATGGTTGTTTCTGCTCGAGTCTGTTACCCGTTACTTTCTGTTACTATATTTCTATTATGTTCTGGGGCTCGATGTTAAACAACAACCTGTTAATTTTGAGGTAATGCTAAATTGATGATAAGGCACCGGCAGGAGGCCCGGCGTGGTTTTGAGGCCTGCTAGTGTCGACCCTAATTAGGAAAAGTGTCTTGTCTACTGATCCATGATGAGCGCACTAACCGCATGTGGGAAGTGTGTATGGACGCCCCCCTCAATTTGATTCGATTCGCATCTCGTCCAAATCGCCACACTTAGTTCGAGCTTTCCATTTGATGCACGCATATGCAGGTACGAACCCGAGGCCATGGTGGAACTTTTGTAGTCGGCATTTAGGGCGGCATGGTCTTAGAGTGCTATGAGGGTCCCCTTTTCTTCGTGGGGCTCGATTAGCCGCGCACGCACAGCACGTGGTTCTTTGGGCTTGATGCGAAGAAGAGTTGAGTTGTGTTGAGTGCCTCGCTTGGTGGGTTTGATTCCCGTCTGGCGGGATATTCTTACGTGTACGGCCAAATTGGTGCACCCCTGCAGGGATAAATCTTCTCGAGAAGCCGTGTTTTCCGCGGTTATGGTTAACTTGGTGAAAGTACTGGCTAACAAGTACTCAGAACAACTTACACCTAACTAATGATAACTTGACTAGTAATAGCCTTATTGCCACAATAACTTGATCCATCATTAATCCAACTGTGTGAGTTATCCTCGGGTTGCCTCTTTGGATAAGGGGCGAGATCCAGGATGGGTTTGTTTGGTGGTTAGTTATAGTTGGTTACGATACGCTATCTTATCTCCTTTCTGTTGGCCGGAAGTTGTAGTATGTATCTGTAGTTGGTTAGTGCAGCCAGCTGCCGCATCTTTTGTATCCCCTTCTCTTCCGTTGAACCCAAAGCATCTGTGCTTGGTGTTGACGGGTTACACTTTGGTGAACTATGAGTCTTGCTTGCCAGTACGTTGTTGTACTGACCCCTTTGGGGCTGTGGTTTTCGCAGACTACGCTTACGAGGATCCCCGTGATGGCTACTACGTGGAGTTTGACGAGGCTGCTGACGAGTAGATAGCGGACCCGGGCAGGATCCGAGACTACGTGGATGGGCTCCGTTTTCCTTTCATTCCCGGCTTCTTAAGCCTATTTGGATTTGTCTGTACTCAGACCTTTTGAATGCTTCCGCTGAGATGTAATGATGATATGTTGGGACATGTGTCCTCTGGATGATTGTATTTGCTATCTCTGCTCTAGTGAGAGCTATTTGCAACTTATTTCTATTTATTTGTGTCTTAGAGATCTGTTGTGCTATCATTTTGTTAAAAGTCGTTGACGTACCATGTGTGTATGGTATGAAGTACGTCAATGGTAGTATCCTGATTTCTATGGGATGGTTTACGTAGACGATGAACAGTAGGGGTTGGTTGTCACACATACGTGTGTTGGCCTACTCGTAAGAGATGCGGGTGCCAGTAAGCCCCGTAATCCAATCAACTACTGTTCAACGGAACTGCGAGTATCCTCTAGAAGTCCGGGTGCGACAGATAATCCTCCTGTTGTTCTATTCCACTCCACAAAACATGAGCCCCAATGTTGTTGTTTTTTGTTTTTCTTTGTGCTCGCTTTTGCTTTTTCTCGCAGATGGTTCAAGCTCTAGGCCCAAGGTCACCAGCAGTCGCAGCCGGTACGGCCGCTTCCACCAGAATGATGAAGGAGTGTTTGTTGATGAAACTGTCATTCGTCAGCGTGAGCATGAAGAACAACGCGACGCCGATAGGGCTGCTCGTCTTGCCAATAAACTACAAGGCAAGACCTCTCTGAACCTGGCAACGATGTCTGTGGCTGAATTCAAGACCTAGCGCACCAAGGCAGGAGACTCTGTATAAGCAGGTGTATTCGGTTATGAGCAAGCTTGTCTTCCCTATGAAGCACATCAACTTTAAACACATGGCAGCATCCTCTGCTTATTTCAACAACTATGTTCATCTTTCTGAGCTCCTTGGTTTGCGTCGTCTGATGGAGACCCAATGCTCCTACAATAGCACTTTCATTCAATAGTTCCTTGCTACCCTGGTTTTCGATGATGCTGAGGACATAGGGATGACATGGATGTCTGGACCTCACAAGATCACAACCACCTTCCATGATTTCACTTCTGAGTTAGGGTATCCATTTGCTGGCCGCTCAGCTCCTCAGGGTGCTCGGATGCATGTCCACGATGTGGAATATGACAAGAACAAACTGGTTGAGCTGTATGGGCCTCGAGGTGTTGTGGGTTCCGCCAAGGTCCTCTTTTCTATCTATGATATTCTTCTGTGCATGTTCCGGGAGACCATTACCCCTAGTGCTGGAAACAATGATGAGATCCGTGGTGGTTTGGTGAACCTCATGCATCATGCCTACCTGACCTTCACAAAAGGTGACCTTGAGGATACTAAGAGCCACAAGATTGATGTGATGGACTTTATATTTCATGAGATCCACTTTGCTCTCTTCCACCACAAGGTGCCTCTCTATGCTCCCTACATCATGAAGCTCATCAAGTCCAGATATCCTACTGACGAGCATGCGGATCCTGAGTTGGACTGTGAGGCTCACAAGGATGTGAAACTGTACAAGAAGAGCGCTCATACTCAGCAATCTGCACATGATGTTGGTGCTACCGGTCAGGGACACCGTGACCCTCGCATGAGACAGGCTGGTGCTAGGTCAGGTACCAAGAAGCGCTCTTGGGTTGTTCGTGCCATTGAGAAAGTGATGTGCATGAATGTCTGCATCCACAAGGAGATCTACAATGCCTATGTCGAGCGTCGCACCATTCTCGAGAATCATCTCTCTATCATGACTGCCCTCAACATGCCTAATGTTCCTGCTCCTCTCCGTGCTCAGATTCCTTACCGTAACTGGAACAATCGTGATGTGGACTGGGATCTTGATGTTCCTGATGATTATGATGTGGAGGATGCTATTGAGGAGGACGGCTCCGAGGAAGACCCCGAGGATGATGGTGCTATGGACTAGAGATTGTTCCGTGGGACGTAGTTTATCCTTCTCTCTTTTTGGTATCCTGATGCGAAAGGGGGAGAAGATCTAGAGATCAGGGATTTGCTAGGGTGGGCTGTTTTTTTTATCTCTCGTGTGTTTTTTGACTTCATTTTATTCGTGATCGTTTATTCGTGGATTCCTATTTGTGAACTTATATTATTGGGAGGCATATCTCCTAGTTATGCTCATCTGTGTTGTTTAGTTCCTATCCCATTGTTTATCACTATGCAAATACCCGTATTGTCATCACTCACCAAAAAGGGGGAGACTGAAAGCTCATGTCTCCTCTAATGATTTTGGTGATAATAACAACACGGGTATATCTACTAACATGATGGTTTAAGTGTTCACAGCTGGCCTTATAATCTCTACCATGAACAACAGCGATCTCTTCGAAAAGATTCGCAAAGGAAGTTCTAAAACAAGCCATTATCTGAAGTCGGATATTTGAGTATACTAGCCCGGAGTTTCCGGTGGCTAACGGGCGGAATTTCCGGCCCCAGCCCTGGAATATTCCGGCCTACGCGAAGATCGTGTGATGAAGATTTGGACATCCAACTGCCTGCTCTCTATTACACGGGCGGAAAATTTGCCCGGAATATTCCGGGGGAAATTTCCGGCCTCTGTTTCCTTAGAAGAAATTATGCTTCGCTGCTGCCCGCTCTCGGATATGGGGGCGGAAATTTGGCAAAAAAATTCCGGCCACCGGATTATTGAATAATCCGCCCGCCGGACTTTTGAAATATTCGGACCTTCTACCCCGGAAATTTCCGAAACTAATACCGGAATACTCTGGCCCTTGAAGACAGCAACGGCTAGATTTCAGGGGAGGCTACAAATAGATGTCTTCTTCCTCTAGACAGCTAGTTCGTCCATTCCTCTCTCTACTCCATTGTTTGAGAGCTCAAAATGCCCAGATCTCCCTCCTCCTTCAACCAAAATCGATTCCCTTCAAGGATCTGATGGAGGAGGCCTAGATCTACATCTCTACCAAGCCATAATTCGTTTTGCCTTACTCTACCCCTTGGGATCTTGTAAACCTCTTGGTTGCCTTGTCATCCTAGAGAAACCCTAGTGCTTGTAGCTTCCACCTTGTTGCAAGAAGCTTAAGATTGTTGAGAGCCTCCATCTCACTTGTGGAGTAGCCTCAACCACGTGTAAAGGTTTGGCCAACGCCTTCAAGTCGACCTCATAGTGGAAACGAGAATCTACCTCACCGGAGAAACTCAAGGAGAACAAGGTGTGCACATCCGTGCTATTGAGGAGCGCCTAGGTGGCTCCTCACCTCTCCAACGTAGACATACTTCTCTTGAGAAGAAACTACGGGAAACATATCCTTGTCTCCTTGTTTGCACTTGTGGTTATCTTGTCCTTTGCATATTACTTCTGTTGCATACTTGTTTCTTGTCACATAGGTTGTCCATCTAGTTGCACATCTAGACAACCTCGTTGTTTACTTGCTAAAGCATATCTAAAAGCAAAAAAGGATTAAAATTTGCAGGTCACCTATTCACCCCCCTCTAGTTGACCATAGTGTACTTTCACCCGCATCTGTCGAGGAGGTGCGACCCTGCAGACAGAAGAGCGGTGAATCAACTCGCGAATATATCCAGAGATGGACCACGCTCAGAAACACGGCTGGAAACATATCGGAGGAAATAGCAGTCGAAGCTTTCACCAAGGGCGTGCAACGCGCAATCTTCCGAGAAGAACTGGGACGATGCGCGCCCAAGAATATTGGAGAACTGATGGTGATAGCCGACAATTGGGCGAACGGTGAAGAATCCCTGCGCAAGGAAAAACCCTCCTCACATGTGCACGACGATGATCGCAATGGTGACTGCAAAAGAAGAAAGAGACGACACTACGATCAGGACGATCAGTCGGAGTTTGTGGCGGCTGAATTCACACGAAATCGCAACGACGGATCACACGGAAATCGCAAGTGGAAACCAAAACAAGATGATAAAACACCTGAGGAAGACCTTGATGGATATTGCTCCCTGTATTTGTTCACAGATAAGCACACATGCAAACTCAAGGCCACCCATCTCCTTAAGGACTGTCGAAAGTTCCAGAACATTCACAAGGCATACTCGAAGAAGCCAAGGATACCCACAACTACTTGGAGGGAACGCAATTGCGCCTAACGCACCACCACCGCCCCCACCTCCACAGGCAGGCAACACAACATGCTTGTAGTCGCTAACCCAGCAGAGGCCAACCAAGGGGGAAACGGGTACCCAAACCCTCAAAGAATCATAGGCATGATACATAAGGTATGCTCGTCCCGAAGAGTTCAAATGACCAATACTCGCCCCGTCAACATGGAAGCACAGGCACCACCATCCAAAACAGAGTACCTCAAGATGTCCGAGCACCCAATAACTTTTTCGAGGGAGGATCACCCACCACGAGTATATCGACCAGGACACACAACGCTCGTCATCCAGGCACAAATAGGAAACTATGACCTAGCCAGGGTATTCATGGATGGAGGGAGTGTGATAAACATCATATACGCGGACACACTCCGCAAGATGAACAGAAACCTCGACGGACTGGCAGAATCAGAAACATCGTTTCATGGAATAGTACCAGGCAAAGCAGTTCGCCCACTCGGGACAATTAACCTAGAGGTAGTCCTTGGAGACCCGAGCAATTATAGACGAGAGTTTCTCGACTTTGAGGTAGTCGACTGGTCATCCCAGTACCACGCCATTCTCGGACGAACTGCGTTCGCGAGAATCATGGCAGTACCCCACTACGCCTACCTCAAGGTTAAGCTACCAGAAGAATACGACACAATCATTGTAAACGAAGACTTCCAGAAATCAGACAAGTGCGACACGGACTTCCACGATATCGCAAAATCCTTCGGGATGCAAGAGGAGCTCGAAGAATTGGCAAAACCATGGTTATCTCTGTGATGCCACACACCAAAAGAAACGCTCTAGACCTCGAGTTCGGCCCAAGCAACGACACTCGAAAGCATCAAGTCCATCCGACGGATCCCGCGAAAATGGCGATGGTGTCGACAAGCCTCTCCTCCACATAGGAAAGCGCGCTCGTCGAACTCCTCCGTGAGTATTGGGAAATCTTCGCCTGGCCGCCATCAGATATGCCAGGTATTCCCAGGGAGTTTGTTGAGCACTCGCTAGAAGTGTTCAAAGACGCCAAGCCAGTGAAGCAGACCACTCAACGATTCTACGAACCAACGTAGCATGCACTCGGAGAAGAAGTAAACATGCTATTAGCCGCAAAATTCATCAGGGAGATCAAGATTTCCACCTGGTTAGCAAACCCGGTGCTGGTCCCGAAGAAAAACACAGACATCCTTCGCGTGTGCATCGACTACACGTCATTGAACAAACACTGCCCCAAGGATTAATTCCTGCTCCCGCTGATCGACCAGATCATCGACTCCATAGCAGGCTGCCAACGCCTCTCCTTCCTAGACGCCTTCTCAGGCTATAATCAGATCAGGATGAAACGGGAAGACGAGGAGAAAACATCATTCATCACACCACATGATGTATACTGCTACACCACCATGCCCATTGGGCTAAAAACGCAAGCGCTGCATGCAAAAGTGCCTCGCCAAACTCATTGGCAAGAATGTGCAAGTCTATGTCGACGACATAGTAATCAAGATTCGAGTGGAGGACACACTCCTCGAGGACATAAGAGAAACATTCGAAGCCCTAAATGCGTACAAGATCAAGCTCAAACCGACCAAATGTGTCTTTGATGTACCATCAGGACAATTGCTTGACTACCTGGTCTCAGCCAGAGGAATAGAAGCTAACCCAGAGAAAATTCAGGCCATCTTGACGATGAAAGAGCCGACAAACCTCCATGGGGTGCAGCAGCTAGCAGGACGATTTGCAGCCCTCAGCAGGATCATCGCAAGATTGGGCGAACAAGCCCTTCCTTTCTACAAACTGCTAAAGAAGACAGACAAGTTCGAGCAGAAAGATATTGGCCACACCTCATGAGATAGAGCCCTTATACTTTTACCTAGCTGCAACTAATCAAGTGGTCAGCACGGTAATTGTGGTGGAGCGACCTGAAGAGGGAAAGACACACGGAGTTCAACGGACAATCTACTACCTTAGCGAGGCACTCTCACCGTGCAAACATCGATACCCGCACTACCAGAAACTTGCGTACGGAGTGGTCTTCACGGCTCGCAAGCTTAAGCATCACTTCCAGGAGCATACCGTCACGGTGCTAAACGACGCATCACTCGGTACAAACATGAACAATCCAATGGCATACGGAATAATAGAAAAATGGAGCATCAAACTAGGCGCATGGGACATAGTGTATAAGGGGCTAGATGCCCTCAAGTCACAGGTAGTCGTAGAATTCCTCTCGGAGTGGACGGAATTACAAACTCCGGGGAAGCCAGAATACCCAAGCTCATGGATAATGTACTTTGACGGATCCAAGAGGAATGAAGGAGCGGGAGACCGCGTAATCCTAATATCCCCAAGAGGGGACAAGCTCCAGTACGTCCTACGACTCGACTTCCCGCTGGATGACCCAACATGCAACAACGACGCCGAGTACGAAGCACTCCTGCACGACATGAAGATGGCATTGGCCTTCGGCGCCACTCGTCTAATGATATATGGAGACTCCAACCTCATTCTGCAGCAAACAATGAAGGAATGTGATGCAGTCGCAGATAATATGATCGATTGTCGCGACATGTATAAACTTCTCGAAGGAAGTTTCCAAGGTTGCGAGCTAAAGCATGTAGCACGCTCGAGTAATGAGGAAGCTGACAGATTGGCGAACATCGGGTCAACCAATGCACCGATACCACCAGGAATTTATTTTGAGAAAGTCAATACAAGGTCTGTAAAACTGAAGAAGCCAACAGAAGTACCCGTAGAAACAGAGTCACAAACGCTTAAACAAAGCGTGTTGATCGCTCTAATTCATCACATCTAGCGTCAAGTCTTCCTGGTCGAGCCAATTTGGACGCACAAGTACCTGGACTACATGCTTCGATAGCAGATGCCAGGAGATGTCTCCGAAGCAAGACAGATAGTACGGCCCAACAAATCCTTTCGGGTGCTAAACGGAGAACTATAGAAGCAAAGCATCTCGGGAATCCATCAGCGATGCATCGCACCCAAAGATGGAAAAGAATTTCTCCGAGACATACATCAAGTAGATTGCGAGCACCACGCCAGTTGCAGAGCTATCCTGGGCAAAGCCTTTCGAGTAGGGTTCTACTAGCTTACAACAGCCAAAGATGCCAAGGACCTAGTCGGAAGATGCGACACCTGCCAGCGATTCACGCCCAATCCACACATGCCAGCAACGGAGCTCCGCATGATCCCGCTGTCCTGGCCCTTCGCTCAATGGGGACTCGACATGGTGGGGCCACTTCGCAAAGCAACACCCGGAGGATACACACATCTGTTTGTAGTAGTCGACAAGTTTACAAAGTGGATATAAGTTGTTCTGGTCACGTCCCAACACGCGAAGTGCGCCGTCAAATTTCTCGACTCCATCGTCTACAGGTTTGGTGATCCCCATAACATCATCATAGACAACGGGACCAATTTCTAAAACTAAAGAAACTTAAGCCTTCTGCAAAGAAAAGGGGATAACTCTCAGTTTTGCCTCTGTCGCACACCCCCAAACCAACGGCCAAGTCGAACAATCTAACGGCTTAGTTTCTACTAGCTTGTAGAAAAGACTATTTGCAAGATTGGACGCAACCGCCGGGCATTGGGCTGAGGAGCTACCATCCGTCCTATGTAGTTTGAGGATAACCCCAAACATGTCAACACAATACACGCCATTTTTCCTGGTTTACGAGGCTGAAGTGGTCTTACCCGAGGATGTTCGATTCAACACACCTCGTGTCGTCGCCTACAGTGAAGAAGACTCCAACTCAGCACTCACCGATGATGTGGACGCACTCGACGAAACTCGAGACATAGTACTCGCCAGATCTTTCGTCTACTAGCAAGCACCGCGTAACCACCACAGTCACTGCATCCACAACTTGTGTTGTGTCTCAAGCAGGACAGCTGCCACAAGTTCGAGCCACCTTGGGAAGGACCCTTCATCATACACGAAGTTATTCCAGGGGGTGCATATCGCCTGAAAAATCCAAAAACAGGTGGCATCTACTCCAACCCATGGAACATGGCGCACCTGCGCGAATTCTATCCTTAGAGAGTACATTACTCACAAATAAGAATGTCCGAGCCACGATGTAACCCGAGAAAATACATGGCTTCTCAGCCATAGCAATAAAGAATATTCGAGTGCATATTTTCATTCTCGATTGATCACATACATGCTAAAACATGGTCACACCCCAACGCACGGGGGCTACACCAAACTAGCATAAAAATCACAATGTCTCTACAAACACTTCACTATTTACAAGGTTACAAGGTACACTCATTAATACACCTGTAACATCCCTAATTTTTGGAAAGTGCAAAAATCACAAAAATTTGAATTTTTTTTGTTTTCTATTAAACCAAGCCACCAAAAACAAATAAAACTCAAAACACAAAGGTTATATTATTTGTTTTCCAATGCTACTGGAATTTATAATCCAAATTGCCAGTGTTTTACAAAATCCTAAGATTTGTTTTCACCATCATTATATATTTTATTTGAACTTGAAAATAGTTATGTGACCACATAATGTCTTATCAAACCTTAATAATGTAAAAAAAATTACTAGCTATATGTTTTCCAAATGATTCTTCAACTCCTAATTATTAATAATATTTATTTCTCCAACCATTTGGTTATTGAAAATATAAAAATCAACTATATCACTTTTCAACTAATGATCCAATAATAAAATGGTTTTCACTAATTTCCTTTTGAGAAAAGGACTTGGAAGAAACATGTTTCCAAATGATTATGTATCTATTATTAATTTTAATTATCTTCTATTTTTTCTTAAAAAAATGCCATAAGTTGCTATTTGGGTTTACCCCCTATTTTAAAATAAAAAATTTAAAATTTAGCTGTAATGACTTTCCAAAATAATATTTCAACTTATAGAATGTCATTGAAATTTCATTTGACTAATTTTTATTTTTGTTATTTTCTATTTTGGAAATAACATTAAATCACTATTAAGGAATTATTAAAAATTCAAAAATAAAAATATGTTGAAAAGCTTACAAAAATGATTATGTTCGAAACATATTAGTATTTCAAGAATTTAGCAAGTTATTTAAGCTTAATTTGATTTATAAACGGAATTTATTATCATTTTGTTTAAACAAAAAATAGAAAAAATAGAAAAAAAATTGATGACGTCACCATCTTGTTCCTCTGAATGGAAAATGCGTGAGTTTCGGCCAAATCCAATCCCGTCGATTTCTCGCCATTAAGTCCATGATTTTCTCCCCTCTCTGCCCCTATAAAATGCCCACGGGCTCCTCCGCATTTCCCCTTTCCTCCTCTCTCCAATATAGCCCCAGGGCTGAAACAATCTCTCGTCGGAGTTCGTAGTTTTCGCCGACCATTTTCGCAGTTTCCGGTGAGTTAGCCCGTACCCTCTGTTTTCCTTGGTCCCTCGGGTTTCCTTTGCCCGTGTGCACGTACCCGACTAATTGGTTTGAATTTTTGAGCAATAGAACGACTCCCATGTTCTCGCTGGAGCAAACCGAGGTCGCTGCCTCGAGGTCCGCACACTGTCATCGCCTCAGGCCACACCAGGGGCTCCCGTGGTGACCATAGAACTCTTCGTGACGCGCCGTGTCTTCTGGACCCCTCCCCGATCCCGGGGGTGCCTCCTAGCCTCGCCGCCGTCCGTGCCCATGAGAAAAGCGCCGCCATCCATGCCATTACCGGCAATATTCCGGTGAGGTGAGCTCCCCCTGGTCCTCTGCCAGCCTATCCATTCTGAATGGCCACGATTAGATCCTAAAACCGAATAGGTATCGTCCAATCACGGCTTGCCAAGTCAGCAGCGCGTTAAGACTTTATCTGCCGCTCGGTGCAACGCATAGCTGGCCCAAGCCCATTTTTTATCTGCCGCCCAGTGCAGTACGTAGCAGCCCAGCCCGTTTTCTGGATTTTATTCCGAAATTAGAACTAAATGGCAGCTTTGCAGAAAAGTCCCTGCGTCTTAGATTCATCATAACTTTTTATCCATAAATCCAAATTGAACAAACTTGAAATTTTTGAAATCACCTGGATCTGTAGAATCTTTTAGCACTATTCAAATTCAAAATTGACAAACTTAAATTGGTTAAAATTAAAATATGCTTGTTTGTTGAATTTTGGCATAATTCAAATTCTACATATCCATAATTGCAAACAAAATATATTTGGAAACCTTAGGATGTGTAATTTCATATTCTCTGTCCCAAAATAATTTTTGAACAAATTAAAACTGAATTTAGAATTAAGTTGTCTATTTAAGTATTTTTACATAGATTTAATTCTATAAATAATTGCAATATAGTTATTTTTGCAAAATTACTCCTTTCGGTAGCCTTGAAACAGAGACATCAGCGCCTAACCATTTTGGACACCTTGAACCATGACCTTATGTTTTGAATCTAAAACCCAACATAGTGATCCACTCATATTATCATGTCTTAGAATTTGTTTCCATCCTTTATCTTTGATGTTGTGGATATATTGGACAAGGGATAATCCTTAGTGAGGTACAAACCTATACATTGCCAACCAGTGAATCCAAAAACCATAGTACCATTATTTTCTGTCCACTCCTCCACTCCCCCATTCTTGCTTCAAGAATTCATAAAGTTAGCAAAATAGAAATCAAGACTCAAGCACAAGAAGGCACTCCATTTTCAACCTGGTGGAAACATGAAGAGCTACAAGGAAGATCATTGAAGAAATTGAAGGAATGACTTAGCCTGCACAACAACTAGAAGCAACTCAAGGAAGTACAAGTGTATGAAGAAATCAAGAAGAAAACATATTCCTCTCTCTTTCTATGTTTCTTTTTCTTTTCTTTCCTAACTGACTTAGTGATATTTAGTGACCATCCCACCTTGGACCAACTAGTGAGAAAGCCATGAAGAATCTATCAAGACTAAGAGAAGAATCCACCCAAGGAACAAGACTACAATGGAAATCATGAAGATGAACTTCAAGAAAGCAAGTATGTGAAGACTTGGAGAAAATCAACACAAGTTGAAGAATAACAAGTTGGTTTTGTCCAACCATTGACCCAAATAAAAAATCCTGAGACTTTATCTTCTTTTCCTCTATTGTTATGAAGTTAGTTGAACCTAGACCTACATTAACCCAAAATGGAAAGACTAACTTAGATCACTCAAATGTCTTGATGAAAATACTTGATTGAACAAGTGATATGATCACCCTTGGTGAACTCTTGGAACTTCCTCGACAAGTATGGTTATAATAAAGTTAGATCACATCAAACTCAACCTAGTCCATCCCAACTAAAACACTTGGAACTACCTTAACAAGTATTGAACCAAGAGAGAATGAATATTTCAAAATGAAACCTTGACCTTGTCTTAGCCAACCAGGTTAAACCCATTTTGTTATGATTGTTGCTTTGTATGTTTTCTTCACTTGTATGTTTGATTGCTAGGATGATTGTGTATTTTTTTGTTTGTGTTTTCAATGTATAGATTGTACGGAGAGCAACGATATTTTGTGAAGAGGGTGTGATTTCTTCACCAACTTCAACAAGGCAAGTAACACACAATCCATACACCCATTCTTTTCTATATGCATTAGTTGAATTTTGAGTAGTATGCATGATAGGAAATTTTACCAAGTTATTATTATTATGTTATGCAAAATACTAGTAGTGTGTAGTCATCCTTTTACCTTGTTATTTTAAAGCTTAGTACTTAGTAGACGCTTAGCCTTGCCACAATTTTTTTACTCAAGGTTGTTGAAAAATTCTAAGTAACAACTTCAATAAACCACCTGGGTGGATTTGGTAGTGCATGGCTGTTGATAGTTGAGTGTCCCTCAGGGCCTTTAATCTCCTGAGGTGTTCACATGAGGAATGCCATCCAGGAACAAAGTGATTATGATGTCCCCCAAGTTTATATTGCTTCCACTGCAGCCTTTAGTCATATGGGCTGTGTCTTGATCAACTAAGCTGTGAGGGTTCATCCTGGGATTGACAAGCAGTTGTAGCATAATTATAGGTGGAACGGGTCTTGCCATTGGGTTGAATTCTTGCTTCTCAAAGATCTCGTCTCGACTCTTCTCCTTTCCTTAATGCACTCAGGGTGTATAGGATGTTTGGGTTCATTTGAGTCTGAAGGTGAAAGTGCACGAACTCTGTAGAGTCAACAAACTAAGATCTTAGCCGTGTCCCCGGTTATGGACAACATCGAGCAAATGGACAAGGATGAACGGAAGAATCACATCACCATTTTCAGTAAGTAAAATTTGATTTGTGGTGCTTGGATTTCAGTCCAATGATGCCACCCCCTTTAAAAGAAAAGTTTGTTTTACAACAGAGATAGGAGAAAACTGGCTTTATACAAACTTAGCCAAAACTCCACTCAACCAAATAAGCATGTAGATATAGTTTTGCCATTTATATCCACCATAGTGTTACTTTCCAATACATTAAATTGTATTGACCCCCTTGTGGCTGCATATTCCATCATGCTGATGTTCTGAAGACGACTGAGGATTTCGTTAGGATCTCGAGTCTATTGCTAACATGTTTTGCCTGTGGCACATGAAGAAGATGAGGCCCAATGTTGTTCTATGTTTTCCTGTTTTAATACTTTGTATCCTTCTAGTCTTCTAAGACTATTTAAGTTGTAATGTTATATTTGTAAAGACTGGATCATGCAATGTAATAGAATTTGACGCATTTGCATGATATTTCATTTTGTACCGTGGTGCTAGCAATTGATCCAGGCACTAGCACAAAAACACAGGTGTTCTTGCATTATTTACACGAGGGAATGCTACAACACCTTAACAAATAAACAAAGGGTACATAAATCCCAAGCAATAAATCACACTATTCGCGACTGCCACCCTCCCGGAGCAGTTGCTCTGTCTCGACAACAGTTAGCCAAACAATGAGCTCAGCAGCTGGGCGCACTACCTCGTAATGAGGGCCAAAATCTGCAGGAACCCCTCGGGTAAGAGGCAGCTTCGCTACAGAATTGAAGTTCACCTTTGAGTGCCACAGCCGCACAAACGCAACACCAACCTGAGCTCCACAGATAAGCTGATGACGACACACTCGCGAACATCTTCGACTCGGCGGAAGGTCCTCAGTAGCGCGATCAACCGATCAGGTACATTCCCAAAAGGATATATAGAAGGTCCGATGAACTGAAGTAAGAGCCTCTCGGCATGACTCGACGAAATTATGCACCTGATGCACCTGATACTGCAAAGTCGCCAAGATAAAATCTTTGATTCGATCGGACCAGAATTTGCACGCCTGAGGATTTGAACTGTTGGGCTCACAAGCTATCTTGTTGTTCACCCACTGGCCTTCAGACACCGCATCAGGCTCGATAACTGCAAGTGCAAAGAAAAAGTAAGGACATAAGCATATTACACCGAACCGACTCGAGGGCTGGTCAAAATTTACATAGCAAACTTTTGGCGACACTGGCCAATTCCTCAATGACAAACTTCTCACGCTCAGCAGCAAGCTTTTGCTTGGACTTAGCAACATCAGCCACTCCTTGCAAAGCCTTCAGTTTACGCTCGCCTTCTGCAACACGGTCAAGGAGGGAAGCAAGCATACTTATATCCGTTAACAAAGGCGCAGTTTAGCGTGTAGAAACACTCGATGGTCCTCCGCCAGAATCAACAGCCCGCAAAGAGCGTAGAGCATACTGAAGTTTGAGTCACACAGCTGAAGGCTACTCGGAGTTTGCATCAAGAAAACCCTATCGAGTGCTATATGGCTACTCCCATCGCGAGAACATAGAGTAAAGCAAAGAACAACTGGTCACACTTTAAACCCCTTCACTTAGAAAGCAAAGCACAAGGTATTCCAAGGTTCATTACATGGCCAAACAAACAAAAGCAGCAATATTGTCTATCCTACGAAGCAACAGATTTCCCGGAAGCAGCCCCTCTTGCAGAAGGTTTAGCGCCACAGCCGCGAGAAACTAGCTGACAACATCTTCACTAGCCTCTCAGCATGATCGCCAAAAGGTCGAAGCACTACCTTTTTGCTTGAATCGTCCCGAGGAAGCTCCGAGTACACCTTCTCCATGTCACCTTGGACACTGTGCGCCAGGGAAAACTGGATGGCTATCTTCGCTATGCACTCTGTCTGGGCAAGGGTATGCTCCTGAAGGAGATCACCCGCGCCAAGAAAAGCCTGCAGAAGGCCCTCCATGGTCGAAGGAACCGGCTTCCCCGCGAACACCTGTTGATGCAGCTGTGACAACACCCGAGAAGCATCGCGGATACCAAAGGATGCCTTCTTCCCATGCTCTTGCAACTGAGTACAGACGTTCCCTAAAGCATCAACCCGAACTTAGCTAGGGATCGCCAAGGCAACCCCAAGAGCATCTACAGAAAAGTAGGAAGAGTCATGAAAGAAAGGAAAAAACCAGAGATAAAGCACAAGTGAACCAACGGCATACCATATAAAGCCTGAGCTATAGGGCGGAGGGTGTCAGAGAGCTAGGTGTCACGGGCCACACCCGCGTCCTCCAACTTCTTCAGATCGACCGCATTCTTTCGAGTGGACTCCGGCTCCTTGCGGGTGGACTCTAGCTCCTTCTCGAGGTCTTTGATCCAAGCGCAAGCCTCGGTCTTCTCGACGTTTTCTTGGGTGGCCTCGTTTGCAGTATGAAGAAAGCACGTTAACGGTGAATGAAGCAGAACAACAAAGCTAGTCGCAAAACATACGATAACACGCCTCTCAAAGAACGAACATCCTGAAGGCATTGATCACGCTCTATGCGAAAAGAAACGCATTCTGCCTCAGCCACCGCAAGACTATGCCCGAAAACGGCTAAGGAATCAAGGATAGCCTACGAGAGAAGAGACAAATCATTACAGATCCACTTGAGTCTATACCCGACTGTATACGATTGACTATAGACACGGGGGCTACTCCCATCAGGAGCACTCACGTGCACCCGATAAACATGCAAAATTAATCAAGGGAAAAGAAACAAGCTACTTGAGTCAGTAACCGACCACAAATAGTCACCTACTGACTCGGGGGATACTTGAGCACTGGCGTGCACCCGATAAAAAGAAGATAGAATACGCGAAAACAGAAATTCACCTTGCCATTTGGAGTCGACAGAGGATCAGGTGAGCTACCCGAAACCTCCTTGCTCGTGAACACTCCAGCATCCTTCGACTGGTCCAGCGCGAAGGTAGGCATCCCGTATTGAGAAGCTTCGACTGCCTTCGTAGAACTCGAAGGATTGGGAAGAGGACTCGACACTTTGGCCGGCTCAACCCCAGCTCCTTTTTGCTTGGCAGACTAAGCTGAGGATGTGAACTGATGCCTGCTAAGAACTAGAACACTAAGAAAAAGTTAAAGGCAAGAACAAAGAAGCAGATCCAAATTCTTGAAGCGTATAACTTACTCATCATCATCATCGTCGTCAAAGTTGGCCAAGTCCCAGGCAGTGGAAATTTTTGACTGCTGGATCGCAGGCGAAAGTACGTTCAGAGGCGTCGCCCGGATAATGGAGGATTCGATCTTCTCGATAGTCTCCTGGCTCAAGGACTTGTCTTTAGAGGTCACTTCATCTTCCTCGAGCCTGCGACGCTTACGGTGGAGAAGCTGAGGGTCATCGTGTTCTTCCTCCTCTTCTACCTCTTCTCACTCTTTACACAACTCCGCGTTTGCAACGCTCGTGTGGAGGGGAGCATCAAGGTTACTCGCGAGAAGATCGGAATTCCCATCATTCATCGCAGCAAGTGACGGGTAACACACCGCTACGTCTTTGTTCTAACAAAGGAAAAGCGTAAATCAATCGAAATAGGACTCAGAAGAAATTAATCAGTACAAAAAAACAAATAAAATTACCTCGGTTGGGGGGGTGCTCTGAGTCAAAAGGCTTGAAGGGAGAAGTTGAATAAGTTTCACCTTTCTTCAGACTGGTGATGGCCGTGAGCTTTGTCTCAAACTCATTGTTCGAGAGCAGGTCGCTGCAAGTTCGACTCGGGTCATTGACACCCGAATACTCCCACAAGGTGTTCGGCCTATTCTGCAGAGGTTGCACCCTTCGACGCAGGAATACAGTCGCCAGGTGGATCCCGTTCAGGATAAGACCTATGTCTTATCGCGGAGCCGCGCAAATTGCTCAAGCAGCGGTGTAGTGGCCTTGATTTCTTTGGGTGACAACTTGTGCGCCCAAGACCTCTCCGCTTCAGAGTCCCGAATGGCTTGAATTCGGGAATGCCACCCGCGTCATCGTCTTGAAGATAGAACCACTTCCTGCACCATCCTTGGTAGACTCGACAAAATTCATCTCGAAGGAGGGGAACTCGGTACTCGCCTGGATTCCGAAGCTTCTAGTCACCATTGGTTCCCCTATTTTTTACCTCCTCCGGGCGCCTTCTCTCGATGTATATTCACCGAGAAAATGGTCTTCCATAACCCCCTGTGTGGGCGAATGCCCAAGAAACACTCGCACAACGATGAAGCACGAGATGTGATGCACCCCATTGGGGGAAGATCATGAAGCTGTAGGCCATAGACATACAACAGCCCGAGGAGGAAGGGATGGAGAGGGAAGGACAGACCTCGGGCGATGTGCTCCGAGAACGCGACGCGTTCGTTGGCGCCGGGTGCGGAACTTCTTCTCCCTTCATGGGCTGTCGCATGCGCCGTGAATCTTCGGAAGGAATCGGACCCTCTTTTTGCATTGTGGTGATGCTCTTCCGCGTCACGATCGACGAGTGCCATTCCCCCGTCTTCTTCTGCGGAGGTGTGGATGAACCTGTGGCTACGTCCTTGCCGGACGCCGCAGCCATGGAGCGCTTGCTCTTTCCTCCAGCCATGGAGCTTGCCTTCGCAGAGAATGGTGGAGGCGTTGGAGGAAGAAGATGAGAAGAGAGCCGGGGGGAAGTAATTTTCCCCTAAGGCCCGCATTTTATACTGTTACTGGGCTATTATGAGCCGTGGATCTCCACAGAAGGAGCGTACGTGGCACGCATCCAAGCCACCGCACACCAAATGGAAACGAAACACCGGGACAGTTACCCCGCACGATCTTTAAAGCAAGATCGTGTGTAATTAACTGCACGTCCAGCGGGAAAACCGGCGCATGGCGGCCCGTCTCCGATCGAAAAGCTGACTAGGTAGGGCCTACACGCCCTGTCCCACTGCGTCATGTCCCATCGGGAGCAGACGAGTGCGCAGTGACATCATCGCACACCTCAGAACATGAAATTTCTTTCGTATGGACTCAGAAGAAAAATTCACCCCGCTCGAGGATTATAAAATGGAAACGATGGCACTCGCCGGTAATCAAAGAGAAAAGGTAGGACTCGCCGCGCTCAAAGGAGGAAATTGCGGGTGCGCGATCCCCGGAAACACCATAACTCACGGTTACTATGTATAAACACATCACTCGATAAACCCTGGGTCGTTCGGCCATCGCGGCACATCCGGATGCCGTACTCTTCGAGTGCGAAGGTAAGACCCAAGGATCTGTCCTGTGGGCCTAGAATCGCACTCGAGTTGCGTCCTCCAGTAAATTTTCTGTGTCAACAACACAAGGAAAAATTCTAGAGGATGCGCCGGGTACCTGTTTAAGGTTAAGTTCGACTCGATAAGTTCTCCACGGCCCAATTACAATGATCAGCTATCCGGATTCGAGTCGGAGGTCTCGAGTTTGCATAGGCCGGATTACTTTTCGCCTGAGAGCAATTAATTGGCCCTAATCCGTCAGGTGAGCCAAACAACTGAGCCACACCCTTCTGTGGAAAAAGCCGACATGCGTCACATTTACCGCTCGATACTCGAGTATCACTCGTACAGGGTTCACATCCTTCGATTCAGATCAGTTTGCTCAGTCGCAAGATCCAGAAACAAGTCTTGAGTGCTCACTCGACTCTTTACAGTCGAATAAACACTCGGGGGCTACTAACGTAAGGATGACTCCCGAGTCCCTGAGCTGAGCCTATTTGGTTTGAGGCCCAGCGCTGAACCCCATTACGGTGGACCACCCGATTGTTCTAGAAGGCCCAGTTACGGTCCACCCGCAAGGCTTGCAATTCAAGATGGTAGATACTTGCCGACTAAGGCTAGGGTTCTGTAATCCACCCGGGTACAGGTTTGAGACCCAGCCTCCTATATAAAGGCTGGGAGAACCACCCGGGGGGACACCCAATCTAGATTACACACACGATAGGAGCGGCCTCTCGAGGTCCAATCTCTCGATCTATGCACCCACCATTGTAACCATACCTCATAATATAGAGACAACAAGCATAAGTAAGGGTATTACCTCTACGAGGGCCCCGAACATGGGTAAATCGTGCCCCCTTTTAGCCGTCGAAATCACCATCGCCTAATTCGTTCCTCTACTCGAAACCCTACCAGATCACCCAAGAGATTTGTTGATATGAGTCATCAACACACATAGCCCCACCTCATAATATCGTAGGTATCATGAATTAAGAAAATAAGTGCAATGAGTAACTTGAAGGTTTCTTCGTTCTTCATGGACGTTAGGATCCATCATGGGCGTCCACGGCTCCGCTGTTTCTTATTGTTCGGTAAGTTCCCGAACATGTCTCTGTGTTATCAAGCCTTTAAGAGTCAAACACTTAACCTGTTCCAACTTTTAATTGACACAATAAAGTTGTCTCTAATGGTTTTATGAATGTTAGACATCGATACGATGTCACAAAAACAAGTCCAGTGTCAATCAGAGGGTTTTCAGAGAAGTTGCTATAAGAGAGAAATAATGTCAGTGAAAGGAAGAATTTTATATGAGAGAAAATAGAGGACATGAGATGTACCATAATGTTAGAAATATATTTCTAACATCAATAGATAAGGTCGATGATTTTATCTATTGGGGTCACAGGGTTCTGGAAGAGTTTCGGGCAAAAACCGAGAACGGGGGAGTGTCGAAGGAGGGATGATTTGCCCCATGGATGCACCCAATTTTGGGGGGCTGCAAGGTGGGCCCCAGGGCACCACGCTAGGTGCACCGTCCTCCCTTTTTCCCTTCCTTATTTGGTTTGGTAGAGAAAAAGAAAAGTCCAAAAATAAAAAGGAGAAAAAGGGGAAAGTAAAGAAGAGGGGATTGGACTCCAATATGGAGTCCAATCGCAATTGCCCTAAGACGGGGTGCGGTCACCTACTCTTTGGTGCGGATTGTGGGAGGTAATTCTTTTCTACATTGAAGAAATTTATAAATTTGTGTCGTACGTAGTCCTTCAAGCTCATTATGCCGATAACAAGGCATGCCCATAGATCAAGATCACGACTCACCGGGCAGCGAAATCGATGTACTCGAAGAAGGGATCTGAACAATCGTAGATCCTCACAACTAATCCTATTTGTAAGGATGTAACTAAGATTCCCTCGTCAAGAATCACACGTGTAATCCCGCTTATGGTGTGCATGTATAGGCTTGTGTCATCCCGGCAGTCCTCCGCCGTCTAGGACTCGCCACCGATGAAAAGATACAACCTTCCGGTGTTGGTAATTGGTAGCTCTAATCAACTATGATTAGAGATATATGAATCTGACAGTTCTCAACACATGAGAGAGAATAGCTAATTAGAGCTATATCTAATCGGGAGAGTAGAACTCTAAGCCAAATTAGAAGAGGCTCTAATTCAATTAGTGGGGCTAATTAGAACTCTAATTCTATTAGAGAGAGAGACTTGAGAGCCGATTCTATATTTTACCTTGAGCCTCGGGGTCATTTATATAGTTGGAGGGAGGGGGAGACTTGCCAAAGGGGAGGGAGGAGTCCTAGTTGTTATAGGAGGGGGATGGCCGCGCCCCTCCTATCCCAACTCGGATTGGACATGTGGATTCAAATCCCACCTCCCCCCCTTCCCTTTTTCCTTGTTGTTCTTTTCATTTTCTCCTTTTTCTCTCCAATAAATTCAGGAAAAATACCGAAATGATCAATACCAATATGTGATGCCAGTGGGGCCCACCTGGCAGCCCCTAAATTAGGGTGTGGCCATGAGAGGCATTGCTTCCCCCTCCTGTACGCCCCCTCCCCCTTCTCGCTTTTTGCCTGAAACTCTAGCGGAACCTTATGAAACCAAAATATAAAATCATCGATATTATCTTCTAATTTAGAAACATATTTGTAACAACCTGGTACATCTCATCTCCTCCATTGTCTCTCATATAAATTCTGCCATACACCACAAAATTTCTTCCTTATAGTAATGTAACACCCGGGGGATTTTCCCCCAAAGTAGAATTGTTTGCTCTCCTTTTTGCATGGCATTGCATCATGACATTGCACTTGGTTTCAAAACCAATTAAAATTTTCGAAAACACTTTCAAAAAATTCAAACAATGCACATCTGTTTTCAAATCAAATTGTTTTCAATACACTTGAAGTGTAAACATAATATTTGTTGGGTTAAATAACACACCTCTTACTAAAACCCCAATTTGAATTTCAACTTCAAATTTAAACAGTGATAAAAAAGTTTTGAATTTTGGAAATCCATTTGTCATGCAATTGGGCATTACCATTCCTAAATACAAATAAAATTATTTCATAAATTTTGACAAATAAAACTCTCCCAAAATTCCATTCTTCTTCTCACCTTTCTCTTACAAAAAAAAGGGAAAAGAAAGAAAAACGAGCAGCAGCCCATCTCACCTCTTGGTTCAGCCCAGCCCATCTCCCCCCTCGAGCCCACCTTCTGTCTTTCTCCTTCCTTCCGTACGGTGGCTGACGCCAGCCATGGGGAAAAAAAGGACCCCTCCTCACCTGCTCCCCCCACCTTAAAGCAGCCCCTCCCCTCCTCCAAACCCTATCCCCAACCACTCCCTCTCCTACCTCCTGCGCCGCCGCTCCCTCACCTCTCTTCTTCCTCTGTCCCATCCTTCCCCGATGCCTTTCTCTGAACCAAGAAAAAACAGCCACCATGGCCGCACCTTGCGTTGCTTGGCGCCACCACCACGAGCATCATCGAGTCTCCTCATCACCGGGAATGGAACCACGGCGCATCCCTCTTAATCCTCGCAGGAGATCCCGGGTTGGAGTTGCCCAGGTCGTCCTCGCCATGGTCGACAAGTTCGCCGTCCCCGTCGCCCTCTGCGTCTGCTCGAGGCGCACGTCTACATCCCTCGCCAAGCCCGCGTCGCCCCAAGCCCCCCTCGGTGAGGCCTCCGCCCTCGGGCCCCTCTTCCCCGTCCTTCCCCCTTGCTCTGTGGGCTGCCGTCGAGCAGCGCTGCCTGGTTTGGCCGCCGTCGTTTGCTGTCCGTCGTCGCTGTAACGTGCAGATGCGTTCGTGCAGTTTCGTCAGATTACACGTCGCAATTGTTATCACTTAAGCCCCCAGCTCTGTCCCTGTACAACCAACGCAGCAGCAGCCCAGTGGCTTGGTACCCTGTCCGCACTCCCTGGAGCCCCGGGTTCGAATCTCCCCTTCCGCAGCAAAAGCCACCCCTTTTTCCTCTATTTTTCTTTTATTTCCCGAAATCCAGAAAAACAGAACTGAGGCTTTAATTGTAAAATCCATAACAAATTGAAAAATGATCCTATTTCAATGATTCAAGTTTCTATGGATTCAGAATCTTGTGCTCTTTCTGTTAATGTCAAAGTTGCAATATGTTTCTGTTAACAATTTTGCACTAAATAATTAAATACATAAATGGCTATTAAAATTTGAAACTTTGGGAATTCATAACTTGAGTTCTGTTCACCCAAATTGAGCAAACTTGGGCTCTAAAAATTTTTCTTAACAAACTCTACACATTGGTATTTTATTTGGTCACAATTGAATTAATTTTGAACATGTTTCCCTCTGTTACTAAAAAGGGCAGAATAAAAATGGTTATGGAAAAATGCATAATATATTCAATAATGATCCAAAAATTGTGTGTAATAGCTCAAAATGTTCAGTGGAACATTTGCTACATGTTTTCAACCTTTTCAATACAATTTGTTTACTGTTTTTCCTAATAAAAATTGGAGTAATAATTCAATACTTTAATTACACCTTTTAAATTGCAAAATTCATAACTTGGGCAATTCAAATCCAATTCCAACATGTAAAATATGTTTTCCATCACACTTTTCATGAACTTTGCAAATATCAACTTTGTTTTCTATTTTGAATAAATTAAATTGCTGAAAACAACTATTTCTTAATTAATGCATTTAAAATTGTCAATTTAATAACTTGCTCATCTAAAATCCAAATTCAACAAATGAAATATGTATTCCATCTAAAATTTTGTGTTCTTTCCAAATATAAATTTTGTTATCTGTTTTGAACATTTAAAATTGGTGAAAACAACAAATGTTTGTTTAAATCATTTAAAATGCCAAAGTTCATAACTTAACAAATAAAATTCCAAACTTGGTAAACAACATATCAAACTGAAGCTATTGTTGTTTTCCTATTGTTTTCAATATCCATGCATCATTCTAATCAACTTTCACATGATGGTTATTTGTAGATCATTTAATTCAACATTAATTCATGGGCTTTTCCATATGCAATCCAAATTGCATATGGGCCCATTTAAACATGTTTACCATGTCAACTAGTTTATCTGGTGTTGCATCTTGCCATGTCATGCATCCATATCTTGGTCATGCTGGATCTTTTGCCGCAGGAGTAATTGTTGCATCCGGTGTTTGTTCTAGTTCGTTGCTTCTTCACGGATAGGACGTTGAGATGATGTGAGCAACGACAAGTTCTGCAGATGTACCTCTACTTGCTGGATCTCAGGCAAGTATACTCACTTGATACCTATGGCTGCCTTTCATCACTTGCTACCGATTCTTCCCGTTGCCTTTATTCTAGCCTTATGATTCGATGCTTGTGTCTCGATCCTATAATATGTTTACCTTGCAGCCATGATATAGCCTTCCTTCCACTTCCTATCAACTGTTGTTTGTTTACCTTGTTGGCCCTCGTGTCGTAGTTGCATGCTTAGTGTTGTTTGTGCTCGAGTCTTGTTATCCTTTGTCGTATCACCTGTTTAGTTTGATAGTTGGGTTTCAATTCAATCAACTTCATGTTAATGTTTTGGGTAATAATAATTTGATGATAAGGCACCGGCAGGAGGCCCGGCGTGGTTTTGAAGCCTGCTAGTGTCGAACTTAATTAGGAAAAGGGTCTTGTCCTCCGATCCATGATGAGCGCGCTAACCGCATGTGGGAAGCGAGTATGTGCGCCCCCCCGCAACTTTGATTCGATTCGCATCTCGTCCAAATCGCCTCATTTAGTTCGGGTTTTCCATTTGCCGCATGCATATGCAGGTGCGAACCCTTGGCGCCAGGGTGGAACTTTTGTAGTCGGCATTTAGGGAGACACGTTCTTAGAGTGCTATGAGGGTCCCCTTTTCTTCGTGGGGCTTGATTAGCCGTGCGCTCAATTGCACGGGGTTCTTTGGGCTTGATGCGAAGAAGAGTTGGGTTGTGTTGAGTGCCTCGCTTGGTGGAAGTGCATTTTCATCTGGCGGGTCATTCTTACGTGTACGGCCAAATTGGTGCATCCCTGCAGGGTTAAATCTTCTCGAGAAGCCGTGTTGTCCGCGGTTATGGATGACTTGGTGAAAGTGCTGGCTAACAAGTACTCAGACAACTTACACTTAACGATGATAACTTGACTAGTAATATAGATTACCTCCACCATAAAAATGAATGTCACCTTAATCAACAGTGTGAGTTTCCTTGGGTTTCTTCCTTAGTAGGGGGTAACATTGGATGGGTATTGTTTGGTGAGTAGTTATAGTTGGTTCTGTCGCGCTATCTTATCCCTTTCTTTTAGCCGGATGTTGTAGCGAGTCTCTGTAGTTAGTTAGTGCAGCCCGCTGCCGCTTCTTTGCAATAATCCCTTCCTTCCGTTCTACCCAAAGTATTTGTATCTTGTGATGATTGGTTACGCTGGTATCTTGTGAGTATGGTTTATCCACTTGCCAGTACTTAATAGTACTGACCCACGAATCCTTTTCGTGGCTGCATATTCCACATTGCAGTCAACAGGTTTGAAGTCTGACGACGTTAGCTTGGGAATCCCTCCGGCTTGGCCTGGGCAGGGATTGGACGCCATCGGTTATCTTCAGGACTCTTAGTCCAATTTGTATCTTGTCCGTAGTCGGGCACTATGTTGTTTCTTCCGCTGTCATTTGGATCTTTGTATTGTATCAGTTGTATCCTTGACTCATTTGAGTCGTCTTGTATATACCTCTTCTGTTGTTGTTGTGGATTATTCGTGAACTGTTGTAATGTTATCACAAGTGGCAACCTGGAATCGGTTATTATGTGCATTTTGGCGGGAATGCTGAAATCTGCATAGTGCCCGATCTCGGGGCGTCACAAATGGTATCAGAGCATGGTTTCCGATTCCCAAAGTTATTTCGATACGAATGGTTATCGAAGCAACGGGTCCGCAAAGCCTGTAGGATAACCTCGCTAACGGCCGTTGTTTCTAGAGTGTCAAAAACTATTTGTGCAAAACCTGTTTTGGAAACATCTCAATAGGATTCTTGTTTTCTCCTTATCTCTATTCTATTTCTCCTTCTACCTCATTTGTTTTGGAGTCTCTTCCCTTATCTATCTTTCAAAGTTTTAGGATCCTACGTGGGTGGACGTTTTCTGAGCCTTTAACCTAATAGGTTCGATCATCGGAAGATTCCTGGTGGAAGAACATCGTCATCACTCCGAGCAAGAATCTCTTGTTAGTGGTGTCGAGAAGTTTCTTAGTGGTGTCGAGGAGATCAACTGGACGCATGAAGAATCGATAGTCGAACTTCTTTCCCCTCCCGGGTTAGTGGGTGGATTGCGAGGGTGCAATCCCTTGTTAGTGGTGTCGTCTGTAACACCCGGGGGATTTTCCCCCAAAGTAGAATTGTTTGCTCTCCTTTTTGCATGGCATTGCATCATGACATTGCACTTGGTTTCAAAACCAATTAAAATTTTCGAAAACACTTTCAAAAAATTCAAACAATGCACATCTGTTTTCAAATCAAATTGTTTTCAATACACTTGAAGTGTAAACATAATATTTGTTGGGTTAAATAACACACCTCTTACTAAAACCCCAATTTGAATTTCAACTTCAAATTTAAACAGTGATAAAAAACTTTTGAATTTTGGAAATCCATTTGTCATGCAATTGGGCATTACCATTCCTAAATACAAATAAAATTATTTCATAAATTTTGGACAAATAAAACTCTCCCAAAATTCCATTCTTCTTCTCACCTTTCTCTTACAAAAAAAAGGGAAAAGAAAGAAAAACGAGCAGCAGCCCATCTCACCTCTTGGTTCAGCCCAGCCCATCTCCCCCCTAGAGCCCACCTTCTGTCTTTCTCCTTCCTTCCGTACGGTGGCTGACGCCAGCCATGGGGGAAAAAAGGACCCCTCCTCACCTGCTCCCCCCACCTTAAAGCAGCCCCTCCCCTCCTCCAAACCCTAGCCCCAACCACTCCCTCTCCTTCCTCCTGCGCCGCCGCTCCCTCACCTCTCTTCTTCCTCTGTCCCATCCTTCCCCGTTGCCTTTCTCTGAACCAAGAAAAAACAGCCACCATGGCCGCACCTTGCGTTGCTTGGCGCCACCACCACGAGCATCATCGAGTCTCCTCATCACCGGGAATGGAACCACGGCGCATCCCTCTTCATCCTCGCAGGAGATCCCGTGTTGGAGTTGCCCAGGTCGTCCTTGCCATGGGCGACAAGTTCGCCGTCCCCGTCGCCCTCTGCGTCTGCTCGAGGCGCACGTCTACATCCCTCGCCAAGCCCGCGTCGCCCCAAGCCCCCCTCGGTGAGGCCTCCGCCCTCGGGCCCCTCTTCCCCGTCCTTCCCCCTTGCTCTGTGGGCTGCCGTCGAGCAGCGCTGCCTGGTTTGGCCGCCGTCGTTTGCTGTCTGTCGTCGCTGTAACGTGCAGATGCGTTCGTGCAGTTTCGTCAGATTACACGTCGCAATTGTTATCACTTAAGCCCCCAGCTCTGTCCCTGTACAACCAACGCAGCAGCAGCCCAGTGGCTTGGTACCCTGTCCGCACTCCCTGGAGCCCCGGGTTCGAATCTCCTCTTCCGCAGCAAAAGCCACCCCTTTTTCCTCTATTTTTCTTTTATTTCCCGAAATCCAGAAAAACAGAACTGAGGCTTTAATTGTAAAATCCATAACAAATTGAAAATTGATCCAATTTCAATGATTCAAGTTTCTATGGATTCAGAATCTTGTGCTCTTTCTGTTAATGTCAAAGTTGCAATATGTTTCTGTTAACAATTTTGCACTAAATAATTAAATACATAAATGGCTATTAAAATTTGAAACTTTGGGAATTCATAACTTGAGTTCTGTTCACCCAAATTGAGCAAACTTGGGCTCTAAAAATTTGTCTTAACAAACTCTACACATTGGTATTTTATTTGGTCACAATTAAATTAATTTTGAACATGTTTCACTCTGTTTACTAAAAAGGGCAGAATAAAAATGGTTATGGAAAAATGCATAATAAATTCAATAATGATCCAAAAATTGTGTGTAATAGCTCAAAATGTTCAGTGGAACATTTGCTACTTGTTTTCAACCTTTTCAATACAATTTGTTTACTGTTTTTCCTAATAAAAATTGGAGTAATAATTCAATATTTTAATTACACCTTTTAAATTGCAAAATTCATAACTTGGGCAATTCAAATCCAATTCCAACATGTAAAATATGTTTTCCATCCCACTTTTCATGAAATTTGCAAATATCAACTTTGTTTTCTATTTTGAATAAATTAAATTGCTGAAAACAACTATTTCTTAATTAATGCATTTAAAATTGTCAATTTAATAACTTGCTCATCTAAAATCCAAATTCAACAAATGAAATATGTATTCCATCTAAAATTTTGTGTTCTTTCCAAATATAAATTTTGTTATCTGTTTTGAACATTTAAAATTGGTGAAAACAACAAATGTTTGTTTAAATCATTTAAAATGCCAAAGTTCATAACTTAACAAATAAAATTCCAAACTTGGTAAACAACATATCAAACTGAAGCTATTGTTGTTTTCCTATTGTTTTCATCATCCATGCATCATTCTAATCAACTTTCACATGATGGTTATTTGTAGATCATTTAATTCAACATTAATTCATGGGCTTTTCCATATGCAATCCAAATTGCATATGGGCCCATTTAAACATGTTTACCATGTCAACTAGTTTATCTGGTGTTGCATCTTGCCATGTCATGCATCCATATCTTGATCAAGCTGGATCTTTTGCCGTAGGAGTAATTGTTGCATCCGGTGTTTGTTCTAGTTCGTTGCTTCTTCACGGATAGGACGTTGAGATGATGTGAGCAACGACAAGTTCTGCGGATGTACCTCTACTTGCTGGATCTCAGGCAAGTATACTCACTTGATACCTATGGCTGCCTTTCATCACTTGCTACCGATTCTTCCCGTTGCCTTTATTCTAGCCTTATGATTCGAGGCTTGTGTCTCGATCCTATAATATGTTTACCTTGCAGCCATGATATAGCCTTCCTTCCACTTCCTATCAACTGTTGTTTGTTTACCTTGTTGGCCCTCGTGTCGTAGTTGCATGCTTAGTGTTGTTTGTGCTCGAGTCTTGTTATCCTTTGTCGTATCACCTGTTTAGTTTGATAGTTGGGTTTCAATTCAATCAACTTCATGTTAATGTTTTGGGTAATAATAATTTGATGATAAGGCACCGGCAGGAGGCCCGGCGTGGTTTTGAAGCCTGCTAGTGTCGAACTTAATTAGGAAAAGGGTCTTGTCCTCCGATCCATGATGAGCGCGCTAACCGCATGTGGGAAGCGAGTATGGGCGCCCCCCGCAACTTTGATTCGATTCGCATCTCGTCCAAATCGCCTCATTTAGTTCGGGTTTTCCATTTGCCGCATGCATATGCAGGTGCGAACCCTTGGCGCCAGGGTGGAACTTTTGTAGTCGGCATTTAGGGAGACACGTTCTTAGAGTGCTATGAGGGTCCCCTTTTCTTCGTGGGGCTTGATTAGCCGTGCGCTCAATTGCACGGGGTTATTTGGGCTTGATGCGAAGAAGAGTTGGGTTGTGTTGAGTGTCTCGCTTGGTGGAAGTGCATTTCCATCTGGCGGGTCATTCTTACGTGTACGGCCAAATTGGTGCATCCCTGCAGGGTTAAATCTTCTCGAGAAGCCGTGTTGTCCGCGGTTATGGATGACTTGGTGAAAGTGCTGGCTAACAAGTACTCAGACAACTTACACTTAACGATGATAACTTGACTAGTAATATAGATTACCTCCACCATAAAAACGAATGTCACCTTAATCAACAGTGTGAGTTTCCTTGGGTTGCTTCCTTAGTAGGGGGTAACATTGGATGGGTATTGTTTGGTGAGTAGTTATAGTTGGTTCTGTCGCGCTATCTTATCCCTTTCTTTTAGCCGGATGTTGTAGCGAGTCTCTGTAGTTAGTTAGTGCAGCCCGCTGCCGCTTCTTTGCAATAATCCCTTCCTTCCGTTCTACCCAAAGTATTTGTATCTTGTGATGATTGGTTACGCTGGTATCTTGTGAGTATGGTTTATCCACTTGCCAGTACTTAATAGTACTGACCCACGAATCCTTTTCGTGGCTGCATATTCCACATTGCAGTCAACAGGTTTGAAGTCTGACGACGTTAGCTTGGGAATCCCTCCGGCTTGGCCTGGGCAGGGATTGGACGCCATCGGTTATCTTCAGGACTCTTAGTCCAATTTGTATCTTGTCCGTAGTCGGGCACTATGTTGTTTCTTCCGCTGTCATTTGGATCTTTGTATTGTATCAGTTGTATCCTTGACTCGTTTGAGTAGTCTTGTATATACCTCTTCTGTTGTTGTGGATTATTCGTGAACTGTTGTAATGTTATCACAAGTGGCAACCTGGAATCGGTTATTATGTGGATTTTGGCGGGAATGCTGAAATCTGCATAGTGCCCGATCTCGGGGCGTCACAAGTAACTTCCCCGAAACCACTCTGGTTGACACCGGACTTGTTTTTGTGCCTGCGTAATGACATCGAACATTCATAAAACTAATAGAAACATACTAATTATCTCAACTAAAGTTTTGCACGGCTTAAGCATGTGACCCGTAAAGGCTTGATAACACACATACATGTTCTAAAATTTACCAAACAATAACCAACAGCGGGACAGTGGACGTCCATGATGCCTCCTGTGTGTTCAAGAAGAACGAGGGATCCTTATCGGTTAATAATTGCACTTATTTTCTTAACTTCACGATATCAACAATATCGTGAGTTGATACTATGTGATTTGGTCTGATCAAAACATTTGATCATAACACATATAGAACTTGTTACCGATATCGCCCTTTTTTCTCATCCATATCCCCAATGTAATTGTGATATATCATATTGTGTCTGGCCAGATGATTGGTTGACATCGGTGATACTGAGAGGGCCCAGAGTGTGTTTCTCTCTATCGTCTAGAGTAGTTAAGTACTAGTCTTGAACGATCTCGGTTCGATTATGCTTTCTAGATTATACCCAGATCCCCAGTTACGGTAAGACAGTTGTTGACATCCAAAGTATAACTTTCAATCGTGTGGTCACTAGATATTCTCATAGTATAGGAATTATAGCCAATGCCAACTTCATATGTATTTTGCTAAAATACATTACAATTGTTTAGTCTCTTTTAACAACAACATATACTTTGGTCGGTTAAATACTATTGTTATCGTAACAATAAAATGTTGTGTTTTGCTAGTCTTTTAATCAATTCCATGATCAGGAAAATGGGATTATCTCGCAAACGGCCATAAGATAATCTTAGAGACAAGATTAGGAACTCTTGTTTGTTTATGTCTTCACACCCGCACAAAGATTTTCTTTGAAAACTCACTTCTCAGTTGCTATAGCGGTTGTAGCATGATGACATAAACTTAATTCTAGACTTGGAGATAGAATAATAACAGAATATTATTATCTCTAGGGCATATCTCCAATAGTCTCCCACTTGCACTAGAGTCAATAATACTCTAGTCAATATAATAGCATAACACCTATGTAATTCCAGTGTTACTCACCTTTTGATCTTATCAACTTGTGATAAACTTATGTTTTGATTTATTCGGAATATGATTTGTGTGAACCTGGTTCCGTGTCAGCATTAATAATTCAAGCGTCTCCAAATGAATTATCATGTTGTCGTTTGAAACCTCACTAAGTCGAATGACTTTTATCTAATAACTTGCAATCTACAATGTCTCACATTATGTTGCAACTATCCACAATATACGTTAGAATCCCCTCATAATACTCTAATGTTGATATTCATACAACATACGGTATTATCAATTGAAAAATCATAATTTGAATTAAAATCAATAAAGATTTTATGTCGTAATTCCACCACAAATGCATATGTGAATACTTCTCACAATATTATTTGTAGCTATACAAAATACATTGAGTCTTTTTATACTTTTATACTTAGTAATACCACCATTGAATATTTCTATGAGAAACATCTCACCGTAATATTTCTAAATTTTATTACAAACAATTAACTGCATGAGAAAAACTTTTAATGACAATCGGAGGGGGTCCATCTTTTTTCTTAAAAAAAATCCAAGTAGCCGATAAATTGTCAATGTAATCTTTTTTCAGCAGAATTGTAGTATAGGGTGTGTTTAGTTGCAAACCCCGAATTTGGCCCAATTACATCCGTGGCCATGGTGGGCCTGGCCCTAAAAAAACGGGGCTAGATCCACGTTCTACAACCCGTTTGGTTGGCTGAATCTATTTTTCTTATTTTGCAGAATTATTTAGCACTTCCGTGTTTGGTTGCTACCAAAGTTTGGTTTGAACTGATAACCTATACTTTCGGGGGTGATAGGACTGAGTTCAGGTCACCACTTTCGAAATTGGTGATTTTACCACCACGATATCTACAGAAACACAACATTAACCACTAAGCACACATCATTAGGCAAACCGATTGGGTCCATTAGGCCCTAACAAAAGCTACCATGGACAATGCAACTAGCTGCATACTAGAGCAGCCAGTGCAATTAGTAAGTACGGGCATCAATAATCCCATGATTACATTTAGCAGGGGCAACACATGCCCCTGATCAAAATGCATCATCATAAACAAGCATGTTCACGCTGGTGTTATCCGTGGACATGATATATCTGCGTCATCGCCACCGAGGAGCTGTTCTTGTAGATCCTCAGCTTAAAGCCATGCGCCACGATCTTGAAGTCGTTCTCCTTCAGGTTGAACTTTTCGACAACCTCTGTCCAGTTTAGACCCAACACCACATCCTCTACGAACTTCCTGACCTGCATCCAATCGTCACAGAACTCGCAGACGCCCAACGGATGGTCCAGGGCAGGGGGTCTTCAACCAGTTTATCAGGGCGACATAGAAGGCCTTGGGGACGACCATCATGTGCAGATCATCCTGGTCGAGCTGCACATAGAAGCGGTGAGGCAGGAGTCTGGCCTTGTGGCGGACCTTGGGCTTCTTGCCCCGTGCACGCGGCCTCTCCTTAGCGGACTCATCCCTCCTCCTCGGGACGACAGTTTTCAGTGCAAACTTGTTCGTGGGAATGATCCCCTCCAATTCCGGAGGTGTTTGGAGGGCATCAAGGTCGGCCTTCACGACCTTGTCAGTATGGTGACAGTAGTTAGTGCAATGGAAGAAATGGAAAATGCATGATCAAAGTGGCATGGAGATGGACAAGCAGCGATGAGCATTCACAGTGCCATGGAGATGCACAATCAAAGTGGCATGGAGATGGACAAGCAACAATGGGCATTCACAGTGGCATGGAGATGCACAATTCACGGTAGCATGGATATGCAACAAATGGACAACGCTTGTAGAAAATTGACATAAAAATTTACATGGAGATAGACATTCACAGTGGCATGTTGAAAAACCTCCAGAATTGGTATCTCTCACAATGGGATATGTCAGAGACAAGCAAAATCAACGAGCACCTACAGATCTAGAAGATACACTTGTGTACTACTAGAATCAGGAAGTGTGCAACCATCGATCGGTACTGACAACATCCGGGAAAACCGCGCTCTAATTCAGACCAAACCCTAGGTGCACGTGGGGGAAATCCACAATTACACAAATCTGCACACGGGGATAGTAGTACTTACCGCGGAAGGTGCACGTCGGGCAAATGGCGCCGGAGTGGATGAAGACGGGCCGGGGATGGAAATCCCCACTAGTGTCGGCGCTGGTAGGGGGTCCATTAACCCAAGAGATGATGGTGGAGGTGCCTCCCAAGAAGGACCCGTCGCCAGTGAAGGAGCCGCCTAGGAAGGTTCAGTGGCCAATGCGGCAGCCGATGCGCCCGGCAATGACGCTGTCGGAGAGTGGTTTGTCTTAGGACAGGGGCTCTCAAGAGGTTCGGACATAGGGGGCTTACCACACTCCCTACACCTCTCGCGAGGCCTGGTGGGGAAAGCTCGAGGCAAACAACAATGGCAACACGAGGAGTTTACCCAGGTTCGGGCCACCTTGCGGTGTAAAACCCTACTCCTGCTTGTCTGATGGATTGCGATGTGATGGACTATAGTACAAGTTGTGACCTTGTGCTCGGATTCAGACTAGGGATGCTCGGAGTGAATGAGTTGTCGGGCTCCTTATATACTGGCTCCGTCCCTCTTTCCCGAGCAGGAAAGGGTAACCACAAAGTGCCAAGGATGGGGCAGAACGTGCCCTGCAGCTTCTGGGGGTCTTGGCCTCCGGGGGACTGAATGGATAGCATGGGAACCTAGAGGGGGATGAATAGGTGCTAATCCCAAATTTTAGTTCTTTTTCAATTAAGGCTTGACACAAAGATAAATTCTCTAGATATGTAACTATGTGGAATTTACCTATATGACAAGAGCAACATTAAGCAAGATACAAACACAATGTAAAGGTAAAGGATAGAGGTAACCGATAACGAAAGAATGCAGAGATAATGATGTATTCCCGAGTTCCTCCTATTGAGGGGAGTATGTCTCGTTGGAGGGGTGTGAGTTTCACCATGAAGGCCTACTCAACGCCACAAAGGCCTCACCTGATTCTCCGATGAACTTGACCACAAAGGCCTAGTTCACCTTCCAGTATTGATTCCCTCCGAGGCAGAAATCGATGCCTTTACAATGAGATTGAGGCACACACCCACAACCGAATTGGGGGCTCCCAAGAAACAGCAACAATCTTGCTACAATCAACAAGTAAGCAACAATGGAGTCTAGGTTTTCCACAAGGAAACCCTACACTTGAATCCCGCAAGTGAATGAGGGGGAAATGAAGAACAGCTTGGTGAAGTTGTAGATCGAGGCTTCTTCTGAAATCCTCCAAAGTTCAATGAGTTTGGGTTGAGGGAATGGGATAAATCTAAGATTTGGTGAGCTCAATAAATGGATATTCAATGCTTGGACAAACTTAAGCTCTTGGAAAAGAAGAAGGGGTATTTATATACCCCCCCCCCCTCAATAAATGTGGCCGTTGGGAGTGCAGGAATGAACCGAAATTTCCAGTTCAAACTTGAATCGGATATTCTGGTTACTTGAAAATCCACAGATCTGAATCTTTCGAAGGCGTTGACCAAACCAGAAATTTCTGGCTCACCAGAATTTCCGGTAGAAAATATCCGGCTACCTTCTGTGCCGAAATGGATCTCGTACTTGGCCGTTTTCGAGACCACCTTCTTCAATCGGATAATCCGGTTGGAAATTTCAGGCTCGCTTCTATCCCGGATTCCTCCAGTCCTTAGCCATTTTTCTGCGAGACCTGGACAAAACGGATATTCCGGATGGCCAGATATTTCCGGTTGGAAATTTCTGGCTCGCTTCTGTCCCGGGAGCCTCTGGTCCTTAGCTGAATTCGCAATGCCTCTTCTAGAACCGGTTGGCCAGAAATTTCCGGTTGGCATCTGCGACTGTGAAAACTGATCTAACTTCACTCTTTTTTATTTTTGATGCATAGATTAACTTTAATGGACTGCATCACTTAACACCTGATTAATAGTATCAATAGTATTGTTAACTAATACAAAAAACAATAGGTATCAAGAAATGCTCTTTCAATCTCCCCCTTTTTGGTGTTAGATGATAATACTATGATTTGTAAATAAAACCATACCAATATCATGTTCGTAAACTAAATAGAAATTTCTCCCCCTAGAAATGTGCATAATTTTAGTTTGCCTTTGGAATTCAAATACAAACTTATGAGGAGAGCAAGTTCCACAAGATACCAACTGAAGGGAATATGTGCGAGAGGCAATAATAAAGTGGTTATTATCTTATTCCTTATTTATGATAAATGTTTATTTCTCATGCTAGAATTGTATTAACCGGAAATGTTGATACATGTGTGTTTAATAAACAAACAATAGTTCCTAGTAACGCCTCTCATTTAACTAGCTCATTGATTAACTGATGATCAAGGTTTCCTGATCATGAACATTGGATGTTGTTAATAATGGGGTCATTTCATTGGAAGAATGCTGTGATGAACATAGACCCAAATTAAGTATAACAATACGATCAAGTCATTTAGTTTATATTGTTATATCTTACATACGAAGTGACCTTATACCTTAGACCATGAGATCATGTCGATCACTAATACCGGAAGGGTGCTTTGATGACATCAAACATCACACCGTAATAGGGTGACTATAAAGGTGCTGTTAGGTATCTGGAAAGTGTTTGTTGAGCTCATAGATCAAGAGTGGGATTTTTCCATCCAAAATGATGGAGAGATATATTGTGGGCCCTCACGGTGATATCACATCGACACCACGTGCAAGCACTTGACTAGATCACAAGGATATCATATCACGGAACGAGTAAAGGAGAACTTGTCGGTAACAAGATCAAACAAGGTATGGTTGATACCAATGATCGGATCTCGGACAAGTAAAATATCGTGAGACAAAGGGAATTAGTTAGGACGTTGATAGTTCACACAATCACAAGATTCGTCGTTGAATATATAGGAGTCATCACGGATCTCCAGATCCCGTTGTTGATTATTGATCGAAGAGGTGTCTCAGTCATGTCTGTATTATTCGCGAACCGTAGGCGACACACTTAAGGTTTGACGACCGATGAACCACAAGTATAGGGGTGTATCGTAGTACTTTCGATAAATAAGAGTGTCAAACCTAACGAGGAGCAAAAGGTGTTCACAAGCAGGCTGGATAGATGATTCACTTTAAACACTAGCAAACAGGTTTTGGTATTGCAGATAAATAAAGTGAGAGTAAATAAAATACAGTAATAATAATTGCAACGAGTGGCCCAATCCTTTTTAGAGCAAAGGACAAACCGATTGGTTTACTTACGATGACCAAAGGTTCTCAAGGACACATGGGAACTTCGTCAAACTCTTTTATTTCATATAGTTGATTAATATTTATTGTTTTGATACACTACTAGGGAAACCCCTACCGCCGGCGCTCTACTTCGGCTTACCGCCGACGCCTTGGGGCGCGCCGGCGATGGTCACGCCGGTGGTAAATATTTACCGCCGGCGCCCCGACCCAACGCGCCGGGGGTATTTCAATTAGCGCTGGCGCTTCGCGACAGCGCGCCGGCGGTATTGCTGGCATAGCCCTGGCGCACGCGCCGCGCCGGTGATAGGCCCACCCAGAGCACCGGCGCTAAGTATTGCTATTTCAAAAAAATAAACAGAATACAGTATATACCGGTTTTACACTGTTGCAGGTATATACATAAAAATAAACAGAATATATATCTCACAAAACAGAATTTATACGGCACAAATCAAGCAGCTAATACTCAGATGTATCACACACGAATATAACAAGTGTCAAACCCGAATACAAAGTATCGAAGTGAAGCATATACAAAACAAGTAGCTAAGACATCCATCATGGAATACAAAGTTATGGATACAAAGTGTCGGAAGATACAAAGGGGACATCGATCTAAACTAGACGGTAGAATAGAAAGGCGGAAACGATGAGCATCATCGTGACGAAGATGGTCTTCATCCGCTTCCTTCTCTTCTCGCCTGCTAGATATGTCTCTCCCGCTAGATAGCTCGCATATCAAGCTTGTGCCTCCGCCATAGTGGTGTACCCCCTGTAGTTATTGCCGCTGAACCGATGCACCTGTCTCCGGCAAGTCTCCCAGTCGTTGTATACTCCGAGGACATGACATGTCCCCGGTACACGACATAGAACGTCATCTATTATTTGGACAAGACAAAATAGACATCAGTAGCCAAATCATATATGCAACAAGTATATGCAACAACGTAGCAAATTCAAATATGAAACAAGTATATGCAACAAGGATTCGGCTGCCACAACAAGTATATGGGCTGAGAAATAAGTTTTCTTACTCTAAGTATTCGGCTTTGGCGGGAAGGGGCGGATGCCGTCTAGCGAGTTGAATGGCTGCTTGTCACCGTATGCCTCTAGGCGGGCTTCTATCTCGTCATTCATCGGTGGTATGTGACCTGCGAAGAAGAGGCCACCCTTAGTGACGACATCGTGATGGATTATTGTGGCAATCTGTCGTTGGGTGTGACGAAACTCATTTCTCACCGTATCGCTAGGGGCGTTCGCCATGTCGATGCCCCGTCTTTGGAGACTAGATGGCAACAAGAGGTCGTTTGCATCCTTCACGAACTCCCTCATATGAACGATGGTGTACCAGGCGTCCATCCCACTCTCTGGGTGCAACTGCTTCATGCAGGCAAACGTGGTTGTGTGGACGCTGCGTCGAGAACAGACTTGAGGTTGGTGTAGTTCTTTGACTTGGCACTCCCCGAGTGCATGACCAAGAGGACGCAGTACATGTCTCTGCACAAAACAATCCATGCGCCATCCTCAGATTAATCTTCTCACACACGCAAAAGAGTGATGGAAATATACTAAAGAACGTAACGATGGCTAGCGGCCGATCGTAAACTTACTCGGGGAAATATGGCATGAAGGTTTCCTTAGTATGATTTGCCACCAAGAAATCCTCCATATGCTTCGTTGCAATCACTCGCTCCCGTGGGTTGGCCAAGATGCTTTGACGCATGTAGTAAGGGTCCATTATCGCTACGTCCGGTGTTCTCTCTTGCATGATATCGTGCGCCATTTTGAGAGCTACGAGACGCACGAAGGGTGGGAAGAGCTGTTTCAGATGGAAGACGTTGAACAGGTCATCAAACCTGAGAAAGAACTGCTCTGCGGAGTATTTCTCCACAAAGCCCACGCCGAGGGGCACCTTGACCACGTGGAGCGGGTACGAGGGGGAACTCGACTGCATAAGTTCCCTCTCCTTCTGCAGAACACCATCATGACAGGTCCTCACGTCCCCGGTCAAGAGTTTGACAAGTTCTGGCGGTAGCACCGGCTGGCCCAGAACATGGTGTTGGCGCCACTTGTCATCGGGTAACTTGTCCAGAACCCGAGGTGGCTGGCTGGCGGAGGTGGCGGCCGCTTTTTTCTTCTGATTCCTTTTCCTGATGGTCTTCTGCCTCTTTAAGCACGGGGGAGCGCCATCGCTTGCTCTTATCGCGTCGAGTGTCGCACCACGACAAGTATTTGGGCTTAGCAAAGCTTTTGCCGGCAGATCACGGTGGTCACCGAGCGCTAAAGCCGACATCTTCCTCGGGGGTTTCTTGAGAACCAAACAACTTCTTCTTCAAGCATTCCGCTTTCCCCGCTGGGAGATCACGGTGGCGGGGTGAATCACGAGGCGGATGGTCCATATCAGAGAGCTGATCCAGATCGAGGTCAGCAACAGGCTCGAGATCATCATAATGCTGGTCCATATCGAGATCAGCGATGAATTCACCAATGGGATCCTCGCTTCGGTGTTGTGTCGCGGGCTCAGAAGGATCAACTACAGGTGGAGGAGTTAGAGCCGCCGGCGCAGCCGATGGAGTGGCCTTGTCTTGGCTTGCCGCCGTCCCTGATTTGGCGTTCAATCGAATCAGCCGCTTCGGCCATACCAGAATTTCATTCTTCAGTCCTGATATCGTCAGCTCGCTGTCGGCTTCCGGGGGCTGATAAGGAGGATACATCTCTCCGCATCCCGCTAAAGCCCGATCCACGCGAACCCGATGGACGTCCTCAGACATTTGTTGGCAATGGAACCTGCGGTTTTGTGGCCAAAGGATTATTCCCTTCGCCACATCCTTCAACTCATTGTCCACGTGCAATAGCAAGGTGCAAGGAACTTCGGGGTCCTATAAGAAAATATGTAGGTTAGAGGGGGCGGTGACTAAGTAGTTACGTAACGAGTTCACACTTTAAGATTAATTACCGTGAGGGCGTCAAGATCGGCGCGTGTCGACGGACCGAGGGCGGGCTTGGGAGTGACAGCAGAGGGGATCTCGGCGCGTGTCGTCGGACCGTTGGGGGCATTGGAGTGACAGCGGGGAGCTCAGCGCGTGTCGAAGGACCGGGGGCGGGATCGGCCGTGCAGGTGACAGAGGAACTGCTAGCCGGCATTGACGGCGACTCCCGCCTATTATCACCTTCGTTTGCCGCGCCAAGAGTCACAAATATAACAGGTCGAGCTGCATCCTGTGGCGCCCTGTTGTGAGAGATGCTTCCACTTAAGCTTATCAACGGGAGCGGCCCTTGCCCGTCGGCTTTGAAATAGTGTTCGTCCACGACTGAAACATGGAAGGCATGATTTCATTTAACGTGTTAGCCACCCTGTCATTAACCTTCTCTTCCATCGTGGATTCCAATTCAGTCAACTTGTGCCTTAGCACCCCCGTCTCTTCCCTTAGCTCCGCCGTCTCCTCCAGTTGGCTAGTCTGGCTAGTCTCATGCTTCCTCTTCTGCGCTCGCGCCGCCATTCGCTCCTCTTTGGTAGTTGCCACGGCGAAGCCATGGTTAACATGCTTGCGACCTCCTTCGTGTGCGATCGTACGGCCCTGATGCGGCCTTGTCAACGGTGGCAGTTCCTTCACCTTGTTCAACGCCCTGACAAGGGGTATGTCCCACAGAAGCTTATCCGTCGACGCCTGAGACGAGGAGGCAGCTTCTGTCGTTTGTTCTGCTATCTGTAGAAGTAACGTGAAGCATTAAGAAATGCCAATACTAGAATTTAATCGAGAGTAGGATCTAACTAAGCTGAAACCGGTAAATTTGCTTACCAGTTCTTTCTCAAGTGCAAGCACCTTCTCGTCCGTGGCCAACTTGAGACCGACCACCTTCCCGGGGTCCGTGACGGCATCCCCAGTATCGGTTTCTTTATGGTACCGGGACCTCAGAAATCTCCGCGTCTCTGGGTGGGGGTACTTGTGCCACGGGTTCTCGATGCTGGCTTCTATATAGGCCTGGTCCTCCTTCGCCCATATCTCCTCCTTGCCGGCGTAACCGTTGCTACCCAGGCGGTGGACTCTGATGTTCTTGTTCTCATGTCCACTCCCCACTTGGTGTTAGCCTTGGTTTGCTCTAGATCTTCGCTGGCCACGAAAGCATCGAAGTCTTCTCGCGTAATCTTCGGAAAGTGGTTGTGGATCTTCTCGAAATTGTCACCCGCGGCACGCATATCCCTCACCATATATTTATAACCGCTCAGTGCTTTGGTGAACTTGGTCATGGCATGGGTGTTCACCACATTACCTTCGAGATTCTGGTTGTTGTACTCGCCAGGAAACTCATATCGGGCGTACAGCCTCGAAATAAGTTGAGCGCGCAAATGCTTCTTGTCCTTGTGTTGGAGGTTAGTTTCGTTGAGGTTGACGACGTCCCGAAGGATTGCTGCCAATTGGATGCCGTAACCCCTCGCGCAAGTTTTAGGCTCCCGAGGCACACCATCGATGTCAACCACCGTGAATGGTTCTCGGGTGGCACCGACCTGGTTTGGGCGCCACTCCCGACGCCGTTTCCTAGCTTGGTTACTGGTCTCGGAGCCACCACCCGCGCCACTATCGGTGGTTTCTTCTCCTCTACCACCTTGCTCCTCGGCATCCTCCCTTTCCTCGTCCGCGGTAGGGTTATAATCAGCATCATCGCTGCCCCTTTGTTCATTCTGCTGCTCTAAGAACATCAGATGATAGTGCGCCCCCAACTCTTGTTTAGAAGTCTCGGCGCCGGTGTCGTTGTTCTCGTCTCCGCGAGACGACATTGCAACCGTGTTTCAAGGGGGTCACGCTGTCATTTCAGAGAAATAAAACAACAAAACATTAATTTTGTTATCTTAGACATATCTAACAAAGGGGCCACACATGCCACACTACCATAGAAAGGTAATTTACTATGACTAAACTATTTCCCATGCACTCCTAAACTATTTCCTTAATTACACAGATGATAAATGATCCTATATTTGTGGACTTGGATCAAGATAGCATCACCGAAAAGTACTTTGAGCAAGATTTCAGCGTATTTTAAGATTTTTCCTTTGTGGTTTCACTTGCAGACGACAGAGGAGAGAAGAGGAGGGCACAGAGCTATGGGCAACTCCGGAAGTAGAGGTATGTTTTTCAATCCGAAGCGCTAATCATGTCTCCTATAAAGAAAATTCAGATGCAATTTGCAAAAATTCCTTCTCAAGCGAACTCAGGTTACAATTATGAGATTGCAACTCTGAATTATGACCTGACTAACTACTGTAATAGATTAATGGCCACTTCTCACAAATAACTAGTGTGAGCAGCTCAACTCACTGTGACAGGCAAGAGGAGTGAATGAGATTTTATAAGATTTTGGAGTAAACTAAAATGAATATAAAGTCAACAGCAAATAGTATGCGTATATTAGTTATCAGTAATACATTCGATGACACATATTGTGAAAAAGAGCAACATTAGTTTGCTTAATTTTTTACTCCGACTGGTTTAAGAAGCACATGAATCACCTCCCTGTATATATACAGCTAAAAAGAAAATCCAGAGAAGATAGAGTCATGATTTTCCCCACCAGCTATAAAGAAAATCCAGAGAAGATAGATCAGATGAATTCATGCTTGTAAATCGTTGTGTAGAATGTACTTACTATATATACCAAGTGACCGATTCATATTCCTAATCACTCAGATACCATGGGTGACAGAGCATACAGTACAGGGAAATTACTCTTATTGTACTGACAGCAGAGCGTGCCTATGGCATGTATATTATTCATTCTTAAATCATGCTAGCTTGGCTATCGTTTTCAACAGCTCTAGGTAGGGAACAATAAGCTATCATGCTTTCCCCGGTCAACGTGGCTATGGACAGCTAAAGAAGAAGCATCTCATAAGAGCAGCCTAGTTTGCCATGTCACATGCCTTACACGGAAAAGGGTCCAGCGTGCGTGAGGGAACTTATTCCTCCTCAGATCTTTTGTGTTATAAAAACCTTGTCCAAAAATATAATGAAGCGGAGAGTTTAGTGACGGAAAGGACGAGGCGTAGTACAAACCCTGTCGATGGTTCATGCAGGGCCAAAGAAGGTGTGCAGTGTTTAGATTCCATTGGGCGAGTTCTAACTGCATTTTGCGTAGATACATACAATCAAATGAGATGACCTTTCCTTCTAGAGAAACTACAGGTTTTGCATCATCCACAAAGATGGTGTACGTCTTCTAATATAAACCGGAGCAACCGAGCAACAGAGCCAGGAGATTCGAGAGCTTCACTCAACCATCAGCTCTCCATGTGGAATCTCCATTTAAACTGTGAGTTATAATACCTGCCAGTAGTCCCGTTTCAAACAAAGAAAAGACTCCGTTTCAGAAAATACCTGCCAGTGATCAGGAAGAGGCAACAAACGATGCCATTACCCCGTGGAAAACCCAAAAATAATTGTAACTATAAGAAGCGCACAGCGGACGTGCACTACAAGCAAAAGAACGAGTGTCTCATACAGGAAAACACTAGTTTTGGAAACTATATTCAGAAACAACACTGCAGCATGATGTTCCAGATATGTAGTAACATCTATTACTCTCATGTACTTCCTGAGTAGGAACACTATTGCCGACACTAACCGATATTAAGAAACAGGAATCATATAAGCTTTACTCGCAGATATGCGATTGAGATGTCGCAGTTTTAAACCATGTCCTGGGCTTTTACAACCGTAGCACTCTTTGAACAGCTAAATAGAAACTATATGGTTTGAATTGTAGTGGCATGGAGCACAACCATAGTCCCTTTGCTTCCCCCACCAGTGCTGCTGCTGGGCAGCAGACAGCTCACACTAGTAGCCTCAGCAGCAGTAGTACTCTCCCCCACCCGGTGGCCTCGTCTCTGCTCCCCTGCTAAACCTCTCTACAGCTCTTGCTTCTCCCAAGTGCCCAGGTGATTAAATCAAACAAACCATCAAGGCCTCACTTCAGTTTATTCCGTCCCATGTTAACAAAACTTTACTGGCTGCATTAGCAAGTGTTGTTGCTGTATATTTTAAGAAAATTGTGATAAAGTAAATCGTCTTGTTTGGTTAACTTGTTGTAGTGCCTTTTTATTCAGGTTCTCTTCTGGGCATGGAGCTATTGGGCTGTGAATAGCGCAAAGTGAAGGGGTCATCAGTCAGCACCTAAAGCTAGGAGTAAGTGTCAACAACAACCCTGCAGCAGTCAATCACTCAGTCAATCATGACAGATTGTTATAATAGGAAAATCATCCTATCTGATTCAGTTTATTTTATTGCAGGGCCTCATGTGGTGACCCTATCAAGTGGAAGTAGGAAAAAGAAAAGAAAAGCTTTAACAAAGTCTAGGTGTATCTTCAGTCGAGGGAGGGACAGCAGCAAATCAACAACAACAACAACAGATTAAGAAAGGAAGCAACAGATTAAAAATACCCAGGATCTACCCAGCAATGCTTGTGTGTAATTCAATGAAAGTAATGTTTGAAACCGCTCTGGTTACAGTTTATAACTCTCAGGTTTGGTGCTTGTGCCGAGCTGCTTGCAGTACCGAAACTTGGGAGTTTATATAAAATATGTTTGGTGCTTGCAGTACCAAACTTGCAGTACCGAAACTCCCAAGTGTTAGGAGTTTAGTGGTTCCTAGGCAGGCATGGGCTGTGCTAAAAAAGCAATTTTGGGTAGAAAATTCTTCTGATTTTATACAACCCTATGCTTACAATATTCTGTTACAATATTTGGTTCTAAAAATTGACGCAAAAATCCGGCATGACCTTTGCTAAAAAAAGGTCATGCCGGAGTGCTAGAAATTTGCCGGAACGGAAACGAATCGACGTTAAGGCAAAACGTTAGCAACTCAATTTATGTACCTGCACGAGTAGATGACACTTTCTAGATTTCTCAAGTTGAAACTGACAAAAGCATGCAACCACCAGCCACGACCAAGGAATCAAAAATACACATGGATATACTCTGTATAACCACCAGCCCAACTGATTCCAGTTCTCAAAATAACACATGTATAACCACCAGGGACTCAACAACTCATCTCAGAAGAAAAAAAAAAGCTCCTCGCAAGGGCTCCAGCGCAACAACAAGTCTTGATCAATTAATTATCCCATCCTGAGTAGTACGCACTTGACATGAACGAACGAAAAACGAGATCTTGGAGTTTGAATTTTATGGAAAAAGTGCAAGGGCTCTAGCGCGCGCTACCAAGAATGGAGGTTTAGCTCCATCGTGTGCATCAATTCAAAGCGACGGAGGAAAAACACCATCTCTTTCTTTCACCCGGCCCTCCCAAATTTCCGCTGCTCCCTAAAGTGAATTTATAGCCAACAGAATAAAACTCCTCTCCCGAGTTATTATGTTTGGTTTCCTGAAATTCCTACTACTTGTGATCCCGTAACAGCGAGTTTCTAGCAAAGATAATAGTGGCTGCAAGGATCTAGGAGGGGCGGAGACAAGCTAGCAAGGAGAAGAAGGCCAGAGAGAGAGCAAGGAAAAATACCTGCTAGCTAGGGTTCGTTGCTGGCCGGAGTGGGTGCGCGCGATCCGGTGCAGGGGCGCGGGCGCGTGCGGCTCCTCGACGGCTGCGCTGCTAGGGTACGTTGCTGCAGGGGCGCGGGCGGCTCCTCGACGGGTGGATCCTCCTCGACGTCCTCCTCAACGACGGTGGCTTGGGCGCGGCGGCGGCGTAGGACGCGACGATGGCGGGGGCGCGGGTTCGAGTGGGGAAATTTTGGGGGAGATCGAGCGCGGATTCGAGTGGGGAAAAACGGCTAAGTCTTCACTAGTACTCCTCCGAGTGATACGTTTAGTGCCGGCGCGTCCGTCACCCTGACGCGCCGGGATACTTTAGCGCCGGCGCTAAGTGGGATAGGCCCATCCTTTTAGGACGGATGCAGCCGTAGCGTCGGCGCGTCAGTATGCTTGCGCGCCGGGGCTAACTTAGCGCCGGCGCAAGTGCGTGTCAGCGCGCCGGGGATAACTTTTTTTTTTTTTTTCCCTTTTTCCTTTTGTCTTTTCTTTTCCTTATTCTTAACTAGTACGCAGCCACGTGCAATGCATCAAAAAAAAGTGTGAGCCTGGTGTAAAAATCAAATAAAGATCCAGAACATTGAAACCAACAATAGGGGTGAAAATATATTCTTTGAGGATTCATTATCAAAAAAATCAGTTTGTTAATTCCTGAGACATAGTCCTTATTTTTAGAAATCGTGCCTTAGCCATGCTTTATAGAAAGTCAACTTCTATAAAATGCAACGGGAACAAAAGAAAATCTTTCTCAGAGAGATATAGGATGATGTTTTTTGCAATACCACAATGAACATCTACTCTTGCATAACACACCATATTTAGGGTATTATATAGAAAAACAAAAGTTGTGTCATTATCATTTTTTACATGAATTAGGCATGTTGCCTGCCCAAGGGCTGCGGCCTCGCTCGCATGCTTCTTGCTTGGAAAATTTCCAAGCCTTGTCTCTTCCGTTCGCGTGGCCGATAACTGAAACCGTGGGTTTTAATCGAGATTGGTGTTTTGCTTGTGTCTTGGCAAGAGCCAACCCATGTAGAACAGATGTTGTTGGCGATACCGCTCCAGAGCGATGTCACTTTCTGATATTCTGATATTCTCAACGAACATTATGTCCAAGCTAGGAGACACAGCGAACGAAGATACAAGTTCTATTGCTCTATGCATGAAGACTGCGTCTTTTCTGTCTTGTGTTTATTCCATCGCTTAGCTAAAAGAAGAGAAAGTTTGTCTCTGATCAATCATTTGTGAGTGTCATCTCATAAGCTTAGAGTGCCGATGCACGTGCGTACTCTGATATTCATGGATGCGCGACCTGACGTCCCTGCACATGGCGTCGTGGTGGTTGCGCTGCTCCATGGCCTCGAGATACAGGTTGATATCGCTCCCTGGTTGTGTCGGCCCTTGAATTAGCATACTCATGTGTATGTACTTCCTCTTCATGCAGAGCCAGGGGGAGGTTGTATATCCAAACAAACACAGGCCACGTGCTATGTTTGCTGCTCTGGTTGCCAAACGGATTGAGTCCGTCCGTGCTCGCACCCAACCTGATGTTCCTTGCCTCTTTCCCAAAATCTTCGTACTCGTTGTCTAGTGCCTTCCACTGGCTTGCATCCGAAGGGTGTGTCAGCACTGGGTTTTCAGCCCGCTCTGGATCATTCATCACTGCCTCTTTTCTGTTCGCGTGCCAGGGCATCATCTTTGCTTCCTTAGGATCCACGAAGTACCGCTGCAGACAAGGCGTGAGCGGAAAGTACCACACCACTCTCCGAGGAGCGGCTTTCTTCCCTCTCTTGTACCGGTTAGCGCCACACACTGGGCATTGGGTCTTGTCCGCGTGTTCGTTCCGATAAATGACACAGTCATGGATGCATGCATGATACTTTGTGTGCGGTAAATCGAGAGGGCACACGACTTTCTTCGCCTCGTCTAGACTAGTAGGACACGTGTTGTCTTTAGGAAGACGCTTTTTCATGTATTGCAGTAGGTCGTCAACGCTTGCGTCGGTCCATCCGTGTTTTGCCTTCATCTGCATAATATCGAGTGCTACTCTTAAGCGGGACTCCTCCAGATCGCGGTCTGCTGCATCGTACAACGGAGTATTCGAGTCTATCTCCAGTTGCGCCAGCTTAGATTTCCGTCTACCGGCGGCTCTCGCGTCAGTCGCCGACCTATCGCTGAGAAGTAACTCTTGAACATGAGGGTCCCGCACGACTGACGTTAGCGGAGTATTGTTGTCCGCTGTTTTTTCCTCTCCAATACCGCCGTGTGCGGTAGCCTGTTCGTCATCGTCGTTCTCCTCCTGCCCTTCTTCCCCATTTTCAGCGGCTGTCGTCGCGCCCCCTCCTCATGATCATCCTCATGATCATCCCCATGATCATCTTTCTCATCACTCATGGTCCACTGAGTGTAACCGTCCATGAAACCACGTCTAAGAAGGTGGTCCTTCACTACGCCCGAAGATGGGTTGAACAGGGATCCAAGTTTGCATCTTCGACACGGACAAAGTATGTCTATGCGGTCCCTTCGATGCATGTCGGTCGTTGCATGTTCCACATATCTATCCACGACACTTTCCCTCATCGAGATGACTATTGCTCCTGCACGGTCGACAAGAGTAGATTTTGATTAGATCCACACCCGGCAGGTTTCACGGAAAATTTCGGCATGACCTTTGCTAAAAAAAGGTCAAAACGGAGTGGCAAAAATTTGCCGAAACAGAAATGAATCGACATTTCGGCAAATCATTGCCAACTCATTTACATGTCATCACATCTTACACGGTCGCAACAAACATAATACAATTCCCATGAATAATATGGGTCATCATCACATATTTTGGTTGCAAACACAATGATTATATATATATATCAATATAAGTATATATATTCCGCCGGCACGAGATATGGAAGATCGTAACGTACACACGACACGTGTCGACCGGAGAGAGCGGTGTGTGTAGACTCTAGCTATCTAGATCTAGCTAGATCTAGATATATGAATATGGTGCATGTGGGAGAGAGAGATTCTTCATAGTATATCTAGATCTAACTAGGTAGAAGGGAGGGGCATGATTGGGAGAGAAAGTTTTGACAAAGCATATTATATTTGGTTGGCTAAATATGCTTAAATTGGAAGAAAGGAGTGAGAAAATGGGCTGGAAAGAGAGTAGTTTCGAGTTGGAGATGAGGAGTGAGTGGAGTGAGTGGTGTGTGTGGTGTGGTTGGTGGCTGGATAAGGTGTACCATACCACCGGCGCGCCATCAAACCACTGCGCCGGGGGTAAATAGTAGCGTCGGCGCTCACGTGAAATCACGCGCCGGGGGTAAATGGGGGCCTGGGCTGTCCTTTAGCGCCGGCGCTCTGGGATTCCAACGCGCCGGGGGTAAGTATCTACCACCGGCGCACGTGTGGTGGGCCGCGCCGGGGCTAAGTTTGGCCCGAGGGGGGCTGGCCTGCCTTTAGCGTCGGCGCGCTGGATACAGCGAGCGCTGGGGGTAATATTGTAGCACCGGCGGTGCTCATTCCAGAGCGCCGGGGGTAGTTACCGCCGGCGGATTCAGTAGTGGTTGCGCCGGTGCTACCTGATGCTGCTATAGGCTATTCCCTAGTAGTGATAGGTGTTGTGTGGGTTAAACTATGATAATGCACCTCCCAAATATGACTAGTACATACTTGTGATTATACCCCTTGCAAGCATCCGCAACTACAAGAAGTAATTAAGATAAATATAACCACAACCTTAAACTCTGGGATCCTACTCTCGTGCATCGGTTTCCTAACTAGGGGTTTAGGATTTTGTCACTCAGGCAACCCCACAGTTATTAGCCAAATACACAGTGCATCCCTCTAGTCCCATAAAGGTGAAGTGTCATGTAGTCGATGTTCACATGACACCATGAGAAGAATAGCACCACAACTTAAATATCAAACCATTAGATATTACTTCAACATAATTCCACTACTAACATCTTGACTTCTCCCATGTCCTCAAGAACTAAGCGACCTACTCACAAGACATCATATGTATCATAATCATAGGTCATATAATGATGAATAACAATCTTGTCATAAAGTGCAAACACCGATAAATCTTGTAAGCATCATTTACTAACAGGTAGTCCACACCGAGAGAGAGATCTAGTGGAAAACAACAATATAGAACCCTAAATGTTACAGCCGGACGAAGGTGGATGGGGTGGATGGTGAGGATGATGGTGCTGGTGATGATGATGATGATGATCTTGATGATGCCCGGTGCGATGACGGTGACGATGGCAATGATTTTCCCTCTCCTGGGAGGAATTTCCCCGGCAGATTTCTCCCTATCGGAGAGCTTCTCTCTCTCTCTGTTGTTTTTTGCCCCGAGGAGGCATAGGAATATTTCCTTGATGGTTCTCCAGGTCTTAGGGTTCCCTGGGGATGAAGTACGCGAGAGGGGGCTGCCAGTGGTGGGCCAGGGTGGCCGCACCACGTGGCGGCGCGGCCAAGGGGGGCGCCACCAGGTGGTGTGGGCCCCTGGTGGCCCCCTCTGGCTCCAATCCTGGCTGGCTACCTGATGGAAGCTGATGATCTCGTTGGGAAACCCCAAGAGGAAGGTATGATGAGCACAACAGCAAGTTTTCCCTCAGAAAGAAACCAAGGTTGAATTGACCGGTAGGAGAAAGAAATCTCTTCCGAAGGTTGATGCAGCTGATGTTGGAAGAGTGCACTACCGGTTCAGCAGCAACGTGGAATCTACACAACACAATCAAATTAATTTTCCCCAACGAAGCAGTGAGGTTTTCAATCTCACCGGTTTTGCTGAAACAAAGGAATTAGACGTATAGTGTGAAAAGTAGTACTTGTTTGCAGTAGATGAAAGAGAACAATAATTGCAGAAGGAAAATAGTGGTTGCAGTGGTTGTATATCAGTGTAAAGAAATAGGCCGGGGTCTAGAATTCACTATAGGTGTCTCTCCAAAACAGATAGATAACATCCTGGGTAATCAAATTACAGCTGGGCAATTGACAGATATAAAAGGCTGCACCGTAGTGCATATGCATGCCATGATGATTACTTATACTTGCGATGGCGTGTTGGGAACCCCAACAGGAATTTCCCTCAGTTAAGAACCAAGGTTATGAATCCAGTAGGTGGAAGAGGATCTTTGGAAGGTTGATGCCACTGACGGTGGTGATAGCGCTTCACCGGTGTCAGCAACAACGCGGAACCTGCACACAACACAACCAGAATACTTTGTCCCAGCGGTACAATGAGGTTGTCAATCTCACCGGTCTTGCTGAAAATAAAGATTAGACGTATAGTGTGGAAAATAGTGTACGCTTGCAGTAAGTAAAGAAAGCAGAATATTGTAGTGGTTTGTTTAAAAGTGTAAGAAAATGGACCGGGATTCATAGGTTCACTAGTGGTGTCTCTCCATAAAAGATAGCATGCTGGGTGAACAAATTACAGCTAGGCAATTGACAAATAAAGGTTGCACCGTAGTGCACATTCATGACATGAAGACTACTATGACATTTAGTGAGGTCATTACAACAATATACATAGACCGTAATCCAACTGCATCTATGACTATCAATCCACCCTCAGGTTATCATCCGACCCCCCTTAGGTATTAAGTTGCAAGCAACAGATAATTGCATTAAACAAAGTGTGTAAAGTAAGCAACGATTGTACACGCGGGCACTCACACCGCTGTTTTCTCCCTAGTGGCAACAGCACATCCTCCCCCGTCACGTTTCTGTCACTCGAGCACAGGCGAAAAGGAGGCATGAACCCACTATCGAGCATAAATACTCCCTCTTGGAGTCACTAGCAACTACTTGGCCAGAGCAACCACTAGAAACGGAAATCATGCAAGATCACAAATAGCATATGCAATAAAGACTATAATCAACTTGGCATAAGTTCAATATTCATCGGATCCCGGCAAACACAGGACAGAGTTACATAAGAACAATCTCGATCATGTTAGGCAGCTCACGAGATCTAAACATGGATGCATATGAGCAGAAGACAACCATCTAGCTACTACTATGGACCCGTAGTCCAAGGATGAACTACTCACACATCACTCCGGAGGCAGGCATGGTGATGGAGAAGCCGCCGGTGATGATCTCCTGTCCGGCAGGGTACCAGGAGACAGCTTCAGAACCCCCTGATCTAGGGTTGACGATGACGGCGGCTGCCAAACTTTTCAGGGATATTTCATCAGGTGCCTAGGGTTTTCCATCCGGGGGAATAAATAGGCGAAAGGGCAGAGGTGGTGGAGCCCTAGGGGCCCCACACCACCATCTGGTGCGGCCAAGGGGGCGCCACACCATGGTGTGCCCCCTGGTACCCTTCTTCGACTCCTCTTCGGTCTTCTGGATGCTTCCGGGGAAAATAGGCACTTCAAGCTTTGTGGGGGTCAAATTATGAGAATATTTCCAGAACAACTTTTCTAAAATAAAAAACAGTAGAAAACAGGGAACTGGCACTTGGCATCTTGTTAATAGGTTAGTCCTGAAAAACATGTAAAAATGCTATAAAGAAGGGAGAAAACATGTAGCAATTGGCATAATATTATCATGGAGCATCAGAAATTATAGATACGTTGGAGACGTATCAAGCATCGCCAAGCTTAGTTCCTACTCGTCCTCGAGTAGGTAAACGATAAAACACATTAATTTCTGAGGTGACATGCTACTAACATAAACTTGATCATTATAATGTAAAAGCATATGTACGCTGGGATCATAGAACTTCAAACACAAACATGATAAATAGAACTTTAATAATAAAGCATAGCAATCAATTTGCATCATGAAGAGTATCTCAAATAAAGGATCATGAATAATAATGCAAAGAAAGATAAACGTTTGTTTCAAGTATAGAGAAAGCATGGCAAAGTGGTATTTCGCTAGTCCTTAAGAGTGGGACAAAACATAAATGCCAGGAAACCTTCAAAGTTCATGAGGAAGACTAGAGAAAATAATTTAAGAACAAACAATATCACATCATGAATAAATTATTGATGTTTATGGGACAAATGCACATAGAACTCAAAATGGAAAAAATGCTCTCTCAACTGTGCATAAAGTTAGAAGATGGAGACTCAACATAAAAGTAAAAGAAAGCCCCTTCGCGGAGGGAAGCAGGGATCACTCATGTGCTAGAGATCTTTATTTTATTAAACATAGGTATTAAAAGTTTGACACTGAGTGTCTATATTTTGGGAGATGTATACTAATGTCAACGAATGGTAAACAGAAAATACAGTACGTCACAGGCCAACTGGATTCACAAGAGCGTCTCACATCTGGGTAGAAGGTCATCCCTCTTTCTCTTTTATTTACACAATTATGCTTTGACTGATAAATTAGGGGCAAAAAAATAGTGAAGAGAATTTGTTTGCATTAATTTGGGGCTGGGCACCCCGCTGCCAGCTCTTCTATCATTTGGATAAGCGGATGAAGCCACTAGTCCAGGGTGTGAAATCCAATCAACAAGTGAGATAAAGATTCTCCATTGACGTCCTCATGAGCAAAATCGGGAACATAAAGCAGGAGTAGTTTTGAAAGTTTTAAAGGTAACACATGAGCAATTTACTTTAGAGTGGCAGTTAAATACCACATGTAGGTAGGTATGGTGTACACAATGGGAAAAACTTTGGTTTAAGGGATTTGGATGCACGAGTAGAGCTCATACTCAGTACATGTGGAGGCTAGCAAAAGACTGGGAGCGACAAATCAAGAGAGCATTAGAGCCATAATCATGCATAGCGACATAAACATCATTAATTAAAGAATAAGCGGTATCACAAGTTCAAAAACTAAGTGGTCATGGAGGCTATTCGTGACCAGTTCATAGTCATAAACATGGTGTGAGCATGCGCCAAGTCAACCAAATAAAACATTCGAAAGAGAATACCATAAATTTATGCTTTACTATGATAAGAACAACTCATGAATCTTTCAGTGGCATATTAAACACTCTCAGCTATTTGAGGCTATTCATGATGCTCAATAATCACAAGGCTTTAAAACTAAAATAACATTTAGCATGATACAAAAAATTTCTAGCCACAGTCTATACAAGCTTCTACTTGCACCATTAAAAATTCTACTTTAAACAACAGTTTCTTCTCCCAACAAGCACCATACAAGATATGTTTTAACAAAAACTCTCCAAATGCTACAGAAAGCAAACATGAGAGTACTCACATAACACTACTAAAACTAGCAACTCTTAATAAGAGATGCATGCAAAACAGGAGCTAAATAAATACAGCAGCCAGACAAAGATTAAGAATACATAGTATTCCCATGAAAAAGCGGAGCGTGTCACTCTCCAATAAAAGAATGATGGGGTCCAACCAAGCTTATTTAAAAAATAAAAATAAACTGAAAGCAAAAATAAAAGACGCTCCAAGTAAAGCACATAAGATGTGACCGGATAAAAATATAGTTTTACTTGAAGTGACCTGATAATTTGTCGATGAAGAAGGGGTTGCCTTGGGCATCCCCAAGCTTAGACGCTTGAGTCTTCTTGGAATTTGCTGGGATGTAACACCGGGGTATACTTAAGCTTAGGCTTTTCACTCTTCTTGATCACGTCATATCATCCTCTTCTCTTGACCCTTGAAACTTCCTTCACACCAAACTTCTCACAATCTTCATTAGCAACGTTAGTGCAATCGAAACAATAAATTCTCATGGTTCAGTTTAAACACATGCCTAACACTCAAAACCACATTAGCTACTGTCACAACTTCTTTTAAAACTCTTTTTCTCAAAATAACACCAAAACAAAGCGATTAAGATGCAAATGCAATTATTGGCAGAAATCTGTCAAAACAGGATAGCAGGTAAAAGATGTTTTTTTTAGAAAATCTTCTGTTGCTCAAATCAAAAAGTGGTCAACCAAGAAAAGTTGTGTATACAGCCCAGGATTGCGCACAAAGAAACTCAGGTCATTTTGAATTTTCTGTGATTTTATACGGAATAAACAGTGGACAGCAGAAATCTGTTTCCTGCGCAGAAATTCGAAATATAGCCTCAACTTTCCACTAGAGGCTTTACTTGGCTCAACAAAAACACAAAAGAAAAGATACATCGGGGTTGCTAAGGAAATAGAAAACACCCAAGTGCAAAGTACACAAAAGAAAACAAAGGAAAACAGGTTGAAAACAGAGAAATAAAATGGGTTGTCTCCCGGTAGCGCTTTTCTTTAACGCCTTTCAGCTAGGCAAAGAAAGCAACTCAAGTATTTTCAAGTGAAGAAGCATAAACATCAAGAACTCTCCTTTTACTCCTCTTACCCTTCTTCTTTGGTTTGGGGAATATGTGGCCACAACCTGGTGCAAAGGCAAAATTTAAAGTACCTTTCCCCACATCTATTACTGCCCCCAGGAGTTTTAGCAAGGACCTTCCAAGTGTAATTCGTCATTCTACTACACATTCAATAACAAGATAATCAGTGGATATTGTCCTTCCCATGATTTTTGTAAACACTCCCTCAGCTATCCCAATGGGCAAAACAACGGTATTATTGATAAGAGGTATTTCATCTCCCCCTTCAGAAAGTTTCCAAAGATTCAAAGACTCATAAATATTTTTAGGCATAAGACAAAATTCAGTGATAATGTCGCAATGAGCATGAAAAGTTTCGTCATTTATAACAACTTTTACTTTAGGGATCCACATTGAAGATTCAAAGTTTATTGGCACATAATTATAATAAGCACGAATCTGGTTATAGGCTTCTTTTAAACAGGATATATTTGTCTCAAGAGTATTTAATATAGCCTGAAAGCTCACAGGGGATGAATCAAATTTACTAGTTGAGCTAGAAGTTGCAATCAACTTTTTAATGGCATTAAGATCTAGATCCCCATCACAACATAGAAAGTCTCCTCCTACTGCAGAGTCTAAAGCATATCTATAGCAAAGAACAAGACCAAAGTAAAAACTACTAAGAAATAAATTCAGGGTCATCATGGGTTTATTTTTACTATAATAATCAAATATCCTAGACCAAGCTTCCTTGAAACTATCCTCACTCCCTTGCTTGAAAGTGAAGATTGTTTCTTACGGTGACACAGTGACAGGAACAAAACTAGACATAAAAGCAAGCAAATAAATAAAAGTTATAAAGTAAACTAATTTTTTTTGTGTTTTTGATAAAGAGAAGCATCAAAGAAAAAAAAACAAGACAATAAACAAAATAAAGAGGTTGAGAGTAAGAGACTCCCCTTGCCAGAAGACTTCTTCCTCCTCGGCAACCGCGCCAGAAATTCTTTGCCACGCCATGATGGTGCCTTGACGGGGAGAATTCTTGATGATTATTAAGTCCTTGGCAACGACGCCAAAAATTTCCTTGAGGCTTGCGATGGCGTGTTGCGAACCCCAAGAGGAGGGTGTAATGAGCAAGCGGTAAGAATTTCCCTCAGTTAAGAACCAAGGTTATCAATCCAGTAGGAGGAAGAGGATCTTTGGAAGGTTGATGCCACTAACGATGGTGATGGCGCTTCACCAGTGTCAGCAACAACGTGGAACCTGCACACAACACAACCAAAATACTTTGTCTTGCTGAAAACAAAGATTAGACGTATAGTGTGGAAAATAGTGTATGCTTGCAGTAAGTAAAGAAAGCAGAAAATTGTAGTGGTTTGTTTAACAGTGTAAGAAAATGGACCGGGGGTCATAGGTTCACTAGTGGTGTCTCTCCATAAAAGATAGCATGCTGGGTGAACAAATTATAGTCGGTCAATTGACAAATAAAGGTTGCACCGTAGTGCACATTCATGACATTAAGACTACTATGATATTTAGTGCGGGCATTACAACAATATACATAGACCGTAATCCAACTGCATCTATGACTAATAATCCACCCTCGGGTTATCATCTGAACCCCCTTAGGTATTAAGTTGCAAGCAACAGATAATTGCATTAAACAAAGTGTGTAAAGTAAGCAATGATTGTACACGCGGGCACTCACACCGCTGTTTTCTCCCTAGTGGCAATAGCACATCCTCCCACGTCACGTTTCTGTCACTCGAGCATAGGCGAAAAGGAGGCATGCACCCACTATCGAGCATAAATACTCCCTCTTGGAGTCACTAGCAACTATTTGGCCAGAGCAACCACTAGCAACGGAAAGCATGCAAGATCACAAATACCATATGCAATAAAGACTATACTCAACTTGGCATAAGTTCAATATTCATCGGATCCCAGCAAACACAGCACATAGAGTTACATAAGAACAATCTCGATCATATTAGGCAGCTTACGAGATCTAAAGATGGAGGCATATGAGGAGAAGACAACCATCTAGCTACTTCTATGGATCCGTAGTCCAAGGATGAACTACTCACGCATCACTCCGGAGGCAGGCATGGTGATGGAGAAGCCTCCGGTGATGATCTCCTCTCCGGCAGGGTGCTGGGAGACAGCTTCAGAACCCCCCTGATCTAGGGTTGACGATGATGGCGGCTGCGGAACTTTTCGGGGATATTTGATCAGGTGCCTAGGGTTTTCCATCTGGGGGGAATAAATAGGCGAAAGGGTAGAGGCGGTGGAGCCCTAGGGGGGCCCACACCACCAGTTGGCGCGGCCAAGGGGGAGGGCACCACCCCATGGTGTGGCCCACTGGTGCCCATCTTCGATTCCTCTTCGGTCTTCTGGATGCTTTCGGGGAAAATTGGCACTTCGGGCTTTGTGGGGTCCAATTCCGAGAATATTTCCAGGACAACTTTTCTAAAATAAAAAACAACAGAAAACAGGGAACTGGCACTTGGCATATTGTTAATAGGTTAGTCCCGGAAAACGTGTAAAAATGCTATAAAGAAGGGAGAAAACATGTAGCAATTGGCATAATATTATCATGGAGCATCAGAAATTATAGATATGTTGGAGACGTATCAATTACTATGTGATTCATGCGGGCATTACAACAAGATACATAGATCGTTATCCAACTACATATATGACTAACAATCCACCCTTAGAGTGTCATCCGAGCAAACTTTGGGTATTCAGTTGCAAGCAACAGATAATGGCATTAAGCAAAGTGTCTAATGTAAACAATAAAATCATCCTTAGACAAAGCGTTGTTGTTTTCTCCCTAATGGAAACAGCATATCCCCCACCCGTTATGTTTCTGTCACTCGAGCGTGAGTGAAAGGGAGGCATGAACCCACTATCGAGCATAAATACTCCCACTTGAAGTTACAAGCATAAACTTGGCCAGAGCATCTACTAGTAACGGAGAGCATGCAAGATCATAAATAACATACACATGGAAGAACATTATAGATTGATAATCACTGGACATAGCATTTAATATTCATCAGATCCTAGCAAACACAACATGTAGCATTACAATAAGATGATCTTGATCATGTTAGGAAGCTCACAAGATCTAAACATGAGGCATAAAGAGGAGAGAACAACCATCTAGCTACTGTTATGGACCCGTAGTCGAGGGATGAACTACTCACGCATCGCTCTATAGGAAGGCATGGTGATGAAGAGCCATCTGGTGATGATTCCCTCTCCCGGCAGGGTGCCGGGGAGAGCTCCAGAACCCTCCTGAACTAGGGTTGACGATGAAGGCGGCTGTGGATCTTTTTGGTGGAAAAGGCTTGAGTGTTTAGGGTTAACCCATGGAGGAGCTTAAATAGGAAAGAGGGCAACGTCGGTGGGTGGCCAGGGGGCCCACACCACCTCCAAGCTGGGATGGGGGGCACCGCCCTATGGTGTGGTGCCCCTGAGGCCCACTCCGGGTCTCCTCCGGACTCTGTGTACGTGACGAATTTCTAAGACTCTGGGATTTTGTTTCGTCCAATTACGAGAATATTTACAGAACAACTTTTTTGAAACAAAAAACAGCAGAAAACGGGAACTAGCTCTGTGGCATCTTGTTAATAGGTTAGTCCTAGAAAATCCATAAAAATGGAATAAAGTGTATAAGAAACATGTAGCATAAGGCATGAAAATAACATGGAACATCAGAAATTATAGATACGTTTGAGATGTATCAAGCATCCCCAAGCTTAGTTCCTACTCGTCCTCTAGTAGGTAAACGATAAAAACAAATAATTTCGGAGGTGACATGCTACCAACATAAACTTGATCATCATAATGTAAAGCATCTAAACTAAGATCAAATGAATACAAGATGTGGTTTATAGTTGATATCAAATATAGTATTGTATAAACCATTAGGAAGAACAAAGTAAAACTTTTCAATGAATCAATACTAAAAGACAATCCACTGTGCAAAGTATATTACAGATGATTTAAGCTTCAAGAACAGCAATATAATCATCCAAAGAATCAAACTCTCACAACAACTCCTATTAGGATCAACTCAAGTGACAACAATATGCACGCAGGAAAATCATCAAACTATTTCTGCACTCAAAACAAGCAAGCGTTATGTATTGGTTCCTGGCACCAGGATGTTATGGCTAAAAGAACATTATGGGGGGTTTGGAAGGTCAAGGGAAGAAAGTCTCACATAGCTGCAAGTGATCATTAGACAAGAGTAAGTCTTATAATCGAAGCTATCCAATGAGTAGTGATTTCCACACAACTGATGCACATAGAGCTATAAGTATATGAAATCTCTACAATGGAACTAGTGGGGGTGCATCCAACTTGCTTGCTCACAAAGACCTAAAGCACTTTTGAGGAGTCTCATCATTGTAATATACAAGACAAGTCCTATAATGTAAAGTTCCAAACATAATTATGCAAGTCATAAAATGAAAAATCTCTCCAAATTGATGTATTGGTGAAAAATAAGCACAAGTGTGGAATAAATGATAGTAGTGCTGCCCCCCTCTCTCTCTCTCTCTCTCTTTATTACCTCTTTCTTTCTTTTTCTTTTTTGGGCTTTTTCTTTTTTTTATATAACCTCACTGGTAGGGGCAACACTCTATTTTCCAATGAATCATCACACTTTTAGTACTCGTAACTGAAACTGAAATATCTCCGATGTACAGAACTAAATGCTCCTGCCAATTTAGCAGTATGCAAAATAACAATGAAACATGTAACAAGTAACATTATGAACATGGATGTTGTGTGGCAATATATCTCGGAATGGCTATGGAAATGCCATGATAGGTAGGTATGGTGGCTGTTTTGAGGAAGATATTTGGGCTTATGTGTAGGAGAACAAAGTCCTCACACGAGATTTGGATGCACTAGCGAAGTTTGCACGAACTCTTAGTGTGAGAATGGGCAATACACAGTACCGAAGAGTCTAGCAAATATGGATGGTGGAAGTGCCAGAAAACCGCAACTTAGAACTCACAAGTTAAAAGATTAAAACTAGAAATATGATCATACAAGCAATAATGAAAATCACTCCAAGAGGGTCTATGGCAGTGACAAGTCACTGTTGGCTACCCCGACCGTAGCGCGTAACAAAAAGCCATTATGATTGTTATCAGCACAGGAAGTCATATACCATTATACTATCAACTGGTTTTTCGAGTGTGGCATAGTTTCAAGCATTTAGACCAACCATTAATTATTTTTACCTTACTATACCAGCAGGTTTACCACTAAGCATATTAATATCTCAAAACAACAGAAAATAATCAAGTGAAACAGTTTAATGATCTACAAGAGTATGCAAGTCATTTTCAACATACCATCTACCACACGTAGCATTTTTGATTTCCATCAAACACCAAACAATATATACATCAACACAAACTCTCCAAATATAGCAATGAAACAGTAGAGTAGTAACATAACTCTACAAGAACTAACAACTCTGAATAAGATATACATGAAAAACAGGAGCTAAAAGGATTTGCCGCAGCTAGAAAAAACTAAAATGCGAGCATGGAAGAAAAACGAGTATTCATATGAAAAAGTGGAGCGTGTCTCTATCCCACACAAGAAATGCTGGGTTCCAAACATATTTATTGCAGGAAGGAAAACAAAAGAAAACAGAAAACAGATGCTCCAAGTAAAGTGCATATGTTGTGACTAAATAAATATATAGTTTCACTAGAAGTGACCTGATAAGTTGCTGATGAAGAAGGGGATGCCTTGGGCATCCCCAAGATTACACGCTTGAGTCTTCTTAGAATTTTCTGGGATGAACCACTGGGGAATCCCCAAGCTTTGTCTTTTCACTCTCCTCGATCACATTATATCACCCTCTTCTTTTGACCCTTGAAAACTTCCTTCACACCAAACTCAATGTAATTCTCATTAGAGGATTAGTGCATAATAAAAAAAATTACATGTTCTCCTTGGACACAAGAATTATTAATAATTTTTAAACATTAGCTACAGACACTGATGTTTTGTGGAGCAAACAAATCCACTCAACATAGTAAAAGAGAGAATGCAAGTAAAAAGGCAGAATCTGTCCAAACCAGAACATTCTGTAAAGACGAATTTTTTGGGGCACTTACGTTGCTCCAATCAAAAAACGCAAAGCTATAAAAAGTTTCAGAATTAGATGAGGAATAAGCATAAAAAATTTCAGGTCATTTTGATCCTTGTGTGATTTTACACAAATTTAATGGTGGACAACACAAATCTGTTTCCTGCGCGGAAATCCAAATCTAACCTCAACTTTCACTAGAGACTTTACTTGGCACAAAAAATGCGATAAAATAAAGATATGAAGGAGTTGCTAAATAAGTAAACAACACCTTGACTCAAATAAAACAGATAAAAACAAAGCAAAAATAAAACCATGGGTTATCTCCCAAGAAGTGCTTTTCTTTAACGCCTTTTAGCAAGGCCCGGAAAACTAGAATCAAGTATTTTCAAGTGAAGAAGCATCCAAATTGAGACAATAAAACTCCTTAACAATGTATTGTACTTTATCTATATAAGTTTTAGATGTTCCTCTCTCAATAGTTTTAGGTTTACTACTTTCATCAAATAGATTTTCAAGAACAATCGAGTCAAAATGCTTTTCCAAGGCACCATGCAGTGTTACCGGTTTAAAGGGTATTGGTATTTTACCTTCCTTTTCATCTTTAGGTTCGGTTTTATCTAGGTTTTCAAGAGCACCAACAACATCTACACTTGATCCTAGCATATTAAAACGATGAAAAACCTTCCTAGCTTCTGTAGCAACATCTCCAAATTATTTAAACATGGTTTCCAAGATAAAATTTATGTTTCTGATATCTTCAATATTATTCATGTTAAGAAATAATTGCCGCATTATGTGGTGAAGCTTAAAAAACCTAGCATCTAACATGTGAACTAAGGAAGTTGCAACAGTTTCATAATTTGGAGCAAGTTCTACTATGGATTTTTTCTCAAAATTCTCATGCTTACTAACATGATTAAAGAATTCTTCAATGGTATCCTTTCCCATTATAGAACCACTACCAACTGATAGGTCTTTCAGAGTGAACTTAGGGAGCAACATACTGAAAAATAACAACAGGGTAAGAAAAATAACAACTAGAATAAGAACTAATTTTTTGTGTGTTTTTGATAAAGAGAAGCAAAGAAGACAAAATAAAATAAACTAAGCAAAACAAAAACAACGTAAAGATATTAGAGGTAAGAGACTCCCCTTGCAGAAATCCTCTTCCTCTTCGGCAACGGCGCCATAATTTACTTGATGGAAGTTGACGCTCTCGTTGGGAAAACCCAAGAGGAAGGTATGATGAGCACAGCGGAAAGTTTTCCCTCATAAAGAAACCAAGGTTGAATCGACTAGTAGGAGAAATAAATCACTTCCGAAGGTTGATCCGGCTAATGTTGGCAGGGCGTACTACCGGTTCAGCAGCAACGTGGAATCTACACAACACAATCAAATTACTTTGCCCCAACGAAGAACTGAGGTTGTCAATCTTACCGGTTTTGCTGAAGCAAAGGATTAGACGTATAGTTTGGAAAGTAGTACTTGTTTGCAGTAGATGAAAGAGAAAAATAATTGCATTAGGAAAACAATGGTTGTAGTGGTTGTTTATCAGTGTAAAGAAATGGACCGGGGTCTACAGTTCACTAGAGGTGTCTCTCCAAAATAGATAGATAACATGCTGGGTAAACAAATTACAGCTGGGCAATTGACAGATATAAAGGTTGCACCATAGTGCATATGCATGACATGATTATTACTATGTGATTCATGCGGGCATTACAACAAGATACGTAGACTGTTAACCAACTGCATCTATGACTAATAATCCACCCTCAGAGTGTCATCCGAGCAAACTTTGGGTATTAAGTTGCAAGCGACAGATAATTGCATTAAGAAAAGTGTGTAATGTAAACAAAAAAATCATTCTTAGACAAAGCATTGTTGTTTTCTCCCTAATGGAAATAGCACATCCCCCAATCATTACATTTCTGTCACTTGGGCGTGCGTGAAAGGGAGGCATGAACCCACTATTGACCATAAATGCTCCCTCTTAGAGTTACAAGCATCAACTTGGCCAGAGCATCTACTAGTAACGGAGAGCATGCAAGATCATAAATAACATACACATGAAAGATTGATAACCACTGGACATAGCATTCAATATTCATCAGATCCCAACAAACACAACATGTAGCATTACAATAAGATGATCTTGATCATGTTAGGCAGCTCACAAGATCTAAACATGAGGCATAAAGAGAAGAGAACAACCATCTAGCTACTGATATGGAATTGTAATCCAGGGATGAACTACTCACGCATCACTCCAGAGGCAGGCATGGTGATGACTACCCCTCCCGGCAGGGTGCCGGCGAGGCAGGCATGGTGATGAAGAGCCCTCCGGTGATGATTCCCCTTCCCGGCACGGTGCCGGGGGAACTAGGGTTGACGATGACGGTGGCTATGGATCTTTTTGGTGGAAAATACTCGGGTGTTTAGGGTTAAGCCGTGAAGGAGCTTAAATAGGCGAGAGGGAAATGTCGGTGGGTAGCCAGGGGGCCCACACCACCTCTAGGCTCGGCCGGGGGGGGGGCCTATGGTGTGGGGCTCCTCCGGACTCGGTGTACGTGACGAATTTCTAAGACTCTTGGATTTTGTTTCGTCCAATTCTGGTAATATTTCCAGAACAAATTTTCTGAAACCAAAAACAGCAAAAAACAAGAACTGGCTCTGTGGCATCTTGTCAATAGGTTAGTCCCAGAAAATCCTTAAAAATGACATAAAGTGTATAAGAAACATGTAGCATAAATTATAGATACGTTTGAGACGTATCACTCCCTCATCTGGTTATCTAAGAATTCTCCGATGTCCCCTTCTACTTCTGGCCTTCAGAAATAGGGTATCTTGATGGTGCTTTTTCCAGCAAATTTCTAGTCCCGGTGAATTATTCTCCAGTAATTATAAAACATGAAAAATAGATGAAATAACATAAGTATCATCTCTAAATATGAAATATATCGATGAATAACAGTAAATTACGATATAAAATTGTGATGCAAAATGGACGTATCAACTCCCCCAAGCTTAGACCTCGCTTGTCCCCAAGCAAAACTGAACTCAGTTGACCACAGGTTTATGGAGTGAAGTGTCGATAAATAAAATATGGACAAGAAGCATCACATTTATCAATACACAAGTTAGTCTAGACAGCAACTTCCTCTCATATAACTTAACTTGAAACTAGTAGAGTTAGTCGCAATAAAGGTGCAAAAAGGAAATCTTAATTGGTGATGGCAAACTTTGCTCTTGGTTAGAGAACAATTAACAGATTGTACTTATCTTTCGATTAGATTCTTTATATTAGATCTTATATAGTAGAGTTTAACATGCTCAATCATAGCAATCTCTTTTCAGTCATTGATAACTTTCAAAGTGATGTTCATTCAGATAAAAACATTGTACTAAACAAGGAAGGACAAGAGACATGATTGAATAAATCAACATATAAATGGTTGGATCACAATAACTCAAATGCTTGCTTAAGATAGAAAGGAATAGGTTTACTGACTCAACATAAAAGTAAAAGATAGACCGTTCGCATAGAGAAGCAGGGATTAACTCATGTGTTAGAGCTTTTCATTTGATAAATACATGTGATGAAAACAAATTTGAGAGAGGTGTATGTCTATGTCAATGAATCAGCAAGCAGACAATGCATTAAGTCACAAGCCAACTAGACCTTACAAGAGCGGTTCCCATTGAAGGACGCTACTGGGGTAGTAGATCATCCCTCTTTTCTTTTGTTTACACAGTTACGCTTTAATTGATAAATCAGAGGCAAAAAGAGTGAAGAGTATTTATAGTAATTAAGTTTGGGGCTGGGCACCCCGTTGCCATCTCTTCTTGTAGTTGGATAAGTAGATGTGCCACTAGTGCAGGTGTGTAAAGTCCAATCAACGACTGAAATAAAGACCGTCTACCTACGTACTCTTGAGCTAAAACAGAAGGTTTTAAAGGTAGCACATGATAAATTTACTTGGAGTGGCGGTTAAATACCACATATATGTAGGTATGGTGGACACAGTTGGGATGGTTTTTGGCTCAAGGTTTGGATGCACGAGAAGCATTCCCTCTTAGTACAGGTTTTTGGCTAGCAAGGCTGGGTAGCAAGCATAACAGTTGAGGGAAAACAAGCAAATATACATGTGATAGAAACAATCATGCAATCTTCCTTGGAAGTACAAACAATCTTAACTTGAGAATACTAAGCTTATGAGCCAACAAGAAATAAAGATAATGGAATAATATATCTACATGCATCTCCCTCTTTTCTACTTAAGCCTCAAAGTATTGTTTCTACTGACCAATGCTAAGTTTGCCAAATCCAAACAGATTAACTTGATGCTCCCATATTGATACCAATAATAACAACAAGATCAACCATATAACAGAAATTGTAAACTAAAATAAGGTGTGCAGAAAGTAAATGATAAAACTTCTCATTAATATTTCATAATGGCAACTCACACCAAGGGATACATCGATAACCAACTCAAGGAGAGATACTTCCATATTTCAAACCATCCTATATGATAACTTCTCTACTCATGATATGACTCTACTAAAAAGTAAAAAAAGGTGAAAGGTAAAGGTGTGATACCGCGGAACTCCCCCAAGCTTGGAACACGCCAAGGGGATGACAATACCAATGATGAATTACTCCTTCAGTGGTGGTGGATCTTTGATTAAAGTACGAAAATGCTCCATCATCTCACGAAGTCTATCGTTCTCCTATTGAAGTATCTCTACCTCCCTCCTTAGACTCGAAGAGCTTCCTCTACTTTGGGGAAGGGGCTGAGGCCTGGAACTAATGGTATTGGGTTCTGCATATTATGAGAAAAAGCACGCCCAGAGTTACTTGATGATATCCTCTTTACTTCCCTCTTGACGCTCTGATCCATGTTCTTGAGCTTGGGTCCTTGGAGATAATCTTCCATAGGATCCTTCCCCTTGATGTTGTTGGTGGAGACCATGGTGCTTCTAAAACTGGAAACAAATCCTGACAGAAATAGATTGAAACGAAAAACACGATGAGAAAACAATATACGTACCCTCAGGGATCTAGGGGATTATGTAAGAAAAGGTTACGTAGCAAAAGTATGGTGCAGGGCGGAAACGGGTTAGAGACGAGCTCCGAGGCGCCCACACCATGTGGTGGTGCGGCCAGGGGTGGGCCCACGCCACCAGGTGGTGTGGTGCTCTCGGGCACCGCCTACTACCCCTTTTTGCCTCATTATTTTTCATATTTTCCATAAACAACAAAAATAAAAGTTGGAAGATCAAACGCGAACTTTTTCTTACCAAAATTGTTACCTATTCAAAAACAGACTCTCCAGTTTCTGGAATCTTCTCTTTAGTGAATTCCTCCGGAGTCACCACTTGAATAGTATCAACGTCTTAATCATAAGAATCGCCGGAAATATAATGTTTGAGTCTTTTCCCATTCACCACATGTGTAGTATTATCTTTAAGGGAAACAATTTTGATTGCACCCGAATGATACACTTCTTCAATAACAAAAGGTCCTTCCCATCTCGAGAGTTATTTTCCTGCAAAAATCTGAGACCAGACCTATACAATAGAACTTCCTCACCAACATGAAACTCTCTCTTAAGAATTCTCCTATCATGACATTTTTTAACTTTCCTTTAAAGAGTCTAGCATTTTCATAAGCTTCACTTCTCCATTCATCTAAAGAACTTCAGTCAAGCATCCTTTTCTTACCGGCAAGTTTAAAATCTCTGTTTGTGTTCTAATTCTAAAGAAAAGTCACAAGCTTTTCCATAAACCATTTTATAAGGAGACATACCCATAGGATTTTTATAAGCAGTTCTATAAGCCCATAAAGCATCATTTAACTTATCATCCCAAATTTTCCTAGATCTATTAACAGTCTTTTTGTCGTGGAGTGGTGAAGACAGATGCCATGGGATGGCTAATTGTTGGGGCCGATGGACGCTGTAGGTATTCGGGGAGGGATTGCACGTCACGTAGACGCGCTCAGAAACACGGCAAACACCAAGATCTACCCAGGTTCAGGGCCCTCGTGTGGAGGTAACACCCCTACTCCTGCCTATCTCTCTGTATATGGTTCTACCGAATAGCCACAGTACAAGTTAGGCTCTCAGCCGAGTAGCCAGCCTCTCGTTCTCTCTCTCTGTGTAGCACTAAGGAGCACAATAAATGCTCCCAGGGCAACATCCCTCGCGCAGGAGGGGGCTGGGCACCTTATATACTGGTACCCAGCGAGGAAACAACGATTAAAGGTACACGATAAGACAATGCCACTGTGACAGCAGTAGCACGCTTCCGTGTTCCCGCTGACGCCGTTGCGAGAAGTCGCCGCGCCGTCCGGCTGACAGGACTTGTCCACCCTGTTAGTCTCACAGAGTAGGCTCCTGACATGTCATGTCCCCCTGTCAGTGACAAGACACGACATGCTCCCATCCTCACTGCACCCACGCCATAGCGCAGATAATCATGTTTCTTGTAAGCTGAACCGCACGCCTGTACGGCTGCGGGATACACGGGATCTCGTCAGAACGGCTCCATTTACTTTGTGCCCGAGTAGGATTGATGCCCATCTACTCGGACCACCCGATCTCTACTCGGATGATTCCAATCTTTCTCCTTATCTTCTCTTGGCCTTCAATACTTATCACCGAGTAGCATCTGTCAGATACCAGATACCCGGGTAGCCGCCTACCCGGTAAACAATACTGTGATCTCTGTTTTATCACCTGTCTTACCCCTACTCGGGGGTAGCCCCCCGATATTAGTCCCCAAAGCTGGTAGAGTCCAGTGAACTTGTTCATTGGGCCCTGCCAGCTTAAACCAATTTGCCTCCAAGAAGGAATGTGACCGAGTTGCTCTTCAAACCGGACACCCATAAACCTTGCTCGAACTTCTCTGATTGTGCTCCCTAGAGAATTGTTACCGATGCCGAGTAGAGCGCGTACTGCAGAACTTTGCCGAGTACTCAACACTTAGCGAAATTTTCCACGCGCTCCCGCTCAATCCAGAGCAAATCCATCTTCTCGTGTCCAGGGAGGGCACGTGTCACGTACCCGTGCCTCCGACGCCTCGGTTCTGGCGCTACAGCGTGCCACGCGCTAGTCACTGCACCTGGGACCCATGGCCCGTTAGGTCACTTCGATCGTGTACTCGAGAGCCCACGATCCACGTCATGGGATTAACTGCGCCCGTTACGCGCGCATTTTGCGTTGTGTGCGTTTCTAACGGGCAGTTAAGCTCCCACGCCGCACGATCCCAGCCACAATTAATCTAGCTAGTAACTGCAATCCGCAGATGAAATAAATACCCCCGCGTCGCCCCAGTCTCCTCTTTCCTTCGCACTTTCCCCATCACGCACCTCTTCTCCTCGTCTTCGCCTTCGCTGCAGAGCGCAACACCGCCGCGAACTCGCCACGTGCCGCCGCACTGAGAGTAGAGAGAAAAGGTTCCGCACGCCTCCATCTTTGCCGTCGTACACAACCTCAACGCAGTCGCTCCCCGGTCGACCGCACCGTCATGGAGCTCGACAACCTCGCCGAGGACCACGAGAAGGAGATGGCGCCCGCGCGCGCCGGCTGGGAGGGATCGGACGTCACTATCGCCGACTGCCAGTGGCTGGTGAATACCCGGCGCGTACCTCCCGGCGTGATTTGCCGCTCTCCCGGCAAGGAGATCGTCCCGACTCCAGAAGCCGGTGAGTATGTGGTTTTCCTTTCTCACTTCAAGCGGATCCTAGGCTTGCCAATCTCCAAATTCTTCTCCGATTTTCTCCGCCATTTCGGCCTTCAGCTGCACCATCTTCCCCCAAACGCCATCGTGATGCTGTCCACCCACGCCACCGTCTGCGAGGCATTCCTAGGAGTGTACCCCACCGTCCAAACCTGGGCTTGCTACTTCTTTATCCGCCAACAAAGTGTTCCCAATCCAAACAACCCCTTAGTTCCTAGAGCCATGACCCAGACGGGTAGCGCTCTGATGCTGCAGCGTAGCACCGGCCATCACCCACGGGTACTCGGATTGGAGACCGTCCGCAAGTGGCAGAGAGGTTTCCTTTATGTCAAGAATGCTCCTCTGCCAAAGGCGAGAAGGCCGTGGACAGGATTGGGCTCCCCGAGTTCCAGAACGCCCTGCCCAATGGACAGAATTGGGGGTACAATCCCAAGAAGACGGTGCCTGATGTCGTCAAGGTAGACAAGCGCCTGGAGCAGCTGGTGAAGGAAGGGCTCCATCAAGACGATCCTATAGCCTGCTGGGTAGAGCGCCGCATGCTCCCGCTGCAGAGCCGAGTACACAAGATGTGCTACATGGGAGGCCCTAGAGATTGCACCCGGATGACCACCTTCGAGCTTAGCAAAGCAGAGGTGGCCATTTGGGCCAAGTCCATCATGCAGACCACCCTCACCGAGAACTGGGCTTATGGCTTCGTGTCGTATAGCCGCACCAAGCCCATCTCCCAGGTTGGTTTTCTTCTCTGTATGCTCAGTATTTGTATTCGATGCCGAATAGACTTCCTCTTAGCTTTATATGCTTTATGTTTGCATGCTGCGCCGAATAGATTTTCTCTTTAGCCTCGTATGATTTATGTTTGCATGTTGTGCCGGATAGGTCCTTCTCTGTTAATAATTAGCCTAATATGCTTTATGTTTGCATTCTTTTCCGAGTAGAACTCCTAGCATTTTGTGCTTTGTGCCTGCACGCTAGACCGAGTGGAACTTTTACTTGTTTACCTCTTCTGGTCCTTAGCATTTAGTGCTTTCTGTTTGCACGCTAGACCGAGTAGGATACCTACTCTGCTGAAATTCAACTTACTATGCTTTATGTTTGCATCAACAGTACATCCATCGCCAGAAGACCGAGGACCAACCTATCTTCGAGGCTAACTGGGAGGCAGGCGTATGACATCCAGGACACCCTGTGGATCCCTCGTGCTGGTCAGGATGGTAAGTCCCGAGTCGCAGGTTCTATCCGAGAGTGGTCAGAGGATGAAGAAGGTGACCGGGTTCACCTCTTTACTTGCCTGCAGTGTACCTGAATCCATCTTTCTTATTCTGAATTCTTCCTTCTTTCCATTGCAGAGGAACCTGAACTGGACGAGATAGAGGAACCCGTGGATGCGATTCCGGTGTCTGTGGCCGCTCCTCCCACCACCAGGAAGAGGACGGGTAGCGGGGCACTGGAACCCCCTGCGAAGAAGATCAAGAATAAGCTGGGAATAAAAACGGGAACCAAGCCGAGCCTGCACAGGAAGCGCCCTACTGTTGACGGGTAAGTCCTTCCGGGTTGCTCTTAGTCCTTTGCTGTCTATCCTGCTTTCTCCCTGGCCCTCTTCCTTGCACGTTTTCTGATTCTCTTCCTCTCCTGTTCATCTCCTTTCAGTGAGGCCCTTGACACTGATGCCACCAATGTACCAGCTCCCCGGAGGAAGAGAGATCCACCACGAGAACTCGTGGAGCTCTCCGACGATGAAGGGGATCAAGTACCAAAGGACCAGACGTCGGCGTCCTCTCCTCCCCGAGAAGAGCAAGATCTTGGGGCCCAGAACGATGGCGTCGAGATGGATACAGAGCGCACCCTAGAACAATCGCAACCCACCGTGCAGCCCGCTGCTCAGGATGCCACCAACACCGAGAACCCACCAACTCCGTCAGCTTCATCAGCCGAGGAGACCACTGATCACACTGCCGGGTAGCGGCAAGAGGACACCGCTGCGGAGCAGCCGGATCCTATTGCCGAGCAGCAGCCTGAAGACACTGCTGCAGAGCAGCCGGACCCTGCTGCCGAGCAGCGGGTAGAAGACCCTGGGGAGGAGCCACCACGCCAAGACATTGTGCAGCCGGATGCTACGCCGGCCAGCCAGCCACAAGCGCCGCCAACTCGCCAAGTGCCTCCGCCAACTCTCCAAGTGTCTCTGTCATCCTCCAAGAAGCAGGCAGCGCCTCCCACAGCCAAGAAAGCTCCAGAACCAACCAGAGAGCTACCTCCACAAGGCGCATCGCAGGCTGGGCAGCAGCAACTGTCCCTCCAGCCATCAGGGGCCCAGCAGTCAGGCGGCCAGCCAGGTGGGCAACTCGCACACCAGCAGCCACCACCCGAGAACTCCAAATGGCCCCTTAACAAGCCCCGGAAAGCCCCCAACGCGAACACCAGGTTGGTGCAGAGTAACATCCCTTTTGGTCCTGCAGAGAAGCAAGCTCCCGGCGCAGGCACCAGCGAAGCCGAGGAAACTCCTACCTTCCCCGAGTACTGGACTCAGCTGCAGGAACGCCACCAGATCAAGATGTCCCAGGAAGCTGAACGAATAGACGCTCTGAAAGAGAGAAGAGCCGTGTCCCGCTCCAAATCCAAGGGGAAGAAAGATTCCCTGATCATCAAGGAAATTAGTTCCCGCGACGAGGATGAAGAGGAGCTCCCTGAGGAAGGCGTAGCAGCTATTCTTGACCGAGTAGGCTTCATTGAGAAGTTCTGGGATAGCAAGAGACTTGGCCACGCCCCATGGGACGGTACCGAGTTGCGAAACCTCGACAACTACCGGACAGAGTGGAACAAGGCCGACATCGGCCCTGTTGGCATGGTTGTAGCTGGACCTTGCAGTACTCTGGCCAGCAAGCTGTTTGTTCTTTGCAAAAACATCAAAGACATCGAGCAGAGCTATGTGGTAAGTACCTTTATAATTTTGACCTTTCCGAGTTGCCAGATTTCTTCTTCACCTCTGTTCTCTTATCCACTACCCAGTCCCCGAGATTCGGTCCGAGTAGGTAAAGCTCCACCGAGTTGCCATCTACTTGGGCCAAATCTTCCAAACCCATCAAATTTCTTTCCTCTCTGCAGAATAGCGTCCAGGAGAGGACCAAGGTCTTTCGCCAGCTCTTGTGGTCTCATCGCCAAGTGCGAGACAGGAACCGGGAGCTGGAGTTCCAGAAAAGCGAGATGGACGCTATGGAGAAGAATTCCATGGACAACGCTATCAAACTGTCCGCTATTGAAAGTAAGCTTTTAGCATCCCGGTTTGTGTGTTTTTTGCTTAAGCCCGTTTTTTGCTCTTTTGCTCAGTCATTGTCATCTCTGTAGGTGAGCTCAAGGCGCTCGTTGATAGGCACCAAGACTGTGAGGTCATGGCTGCCTGCGCGCAGAGTACGATCTCTAGACTGGAAGGTGAGCTACTCCTTCTCTGTTCCCTTCACCTAGTTTGCTACTGCTTGCTCACTTTGCTAACTTGCTGCTCTAACCGCAGAAGAATATAAGAAATTCCGAGAGGAACACCTGGAGTGCCTCACCCCAGCTGAAGCACATCACCAAGTGCAGGTCCGTGAGGCCGAATTGCAGAAGGAGCGGGAGGCCGGGAAGGCGGAATTCGAGAAACTCCAGGTTGATCTTACCGAAGCACTCCAAACTGCAATCGATGTCGTTACTGAAAAGAAAGACATGGAGAAACGGGCCGCTGCCGAGAAGCAGGAACTCGAGAGAGAGATCAGAACTCTAAAAGAAAGGAACCAAGCTCTCGAGGTCATAGTCAATGACTCGCGCCGCATCCAGGATAAGCAGATCCGGGCAGCAGACGACTGGAGGTCCAAGCTGGGAGCCCTTGTGCTGGAAATGGCTTGTGAGTTGCCGCTACCCTTCACCTTGTTTAGTTTTTTACCCTTCTATCTTTTTCTACTCAGTCTCTCTTCTTCTCGGTTACCCTTTCTGACCCAAACCAGCATTTCCCGATCCAGATATCTTCCCGGACCTTAGTGTCGCCGTTGAAACCGCTGTGGAGAAAGCGAGAAGGGCCAGGGCAGCAGCTGGTCTGAGTGTTGATGTCACCTCCAGCATCGATGATCATCTCGTCAGCCTCAAGACCCGGGTACACTCCCTCAAAGGCTTGGGTACCTCCATGGTGTCAACTACAATGAAGCTGCACAAGCTGTTCTGACCAGAACGAGATTTCCCGGTTACCATCAGCGACATGGCAGCCAACCTGGGCCATGTCAAGGAGGAGCTGAAGAAATGGCGCGCTTCCGCAGCCCGGGCTGGAGCTGACGAAACCCTCCACTTCATCCTACCCTGGTATGAAAATCTAGACCTTGACAGGATTGGCACCTGCAGAAATGGCTCCAAGTGGACTAAGCGTCCCGAGTGCGTCCTACGCTGAAAGTAAGTGGCGTATGAGATTGCCTCCTATGCTGAGATCATCCAATACATCGACGGCCCTACCGAGACGGATACCGATGTTGACAAAGAGGAGGATGAGGGGGAAGCCGAATTCAACGAAGATGTCGGCGAAGACCACAGTCGAGATGACGAGGAAGCAGAGCAGGAGGAGTCCGAGCATGAAGAGGCCGAGAAAGAGGAGACCGAGCAGCGTGGCCACGCGGAGGACTCCGGGATGGAAGCCAATCTGGAGACCGAGCAGCCACAACCCGCCGCGCAGGAGGCAGTTGTCACCATCGAGATGGTGATTGATGACCCCGCTCCTGAGCTGGGTGCGACCAGGGCTGCGACCGGGACCGCCACCTCCGATCTCTACCCTCTTCCCAACGCTTCCTTCACGCAGGCCTCCAACTCTCCATCGGAGCCAATCTCCGCTACTCCAACTTCTTCTGCAGCCGAGCCTGTGTCTACAACTGCCGCCTCCGAGCCAGTGGCGCCTACCAGCACCAACTCGGACACCACCACCTCCACCGTCGTCTAAATTCTTGTAGTTTTTATCCTAGAACACTTATCAGATCCCCGGGATGCCGGGTGCAGATGTAATCAGTACACTTATGTTTTCTCTCGAGACTCAGTTTTATTTGATTCACTTTTAGCAAGACTGGCTTAATGCCGGATTGCGTTATAATGCAAGTCCCCGAGTTGCATTTCTCTTCCACTTGTCTTTTTGTCTTTGCTCTTACCTGCCACTTGTGGCTTTTCGGTAGTCGAGTCACAAGATTTCAAAGACCAAGTTTCAGATACTCAACCACCTTGAGATTTGAATTCTAACGCTGCCCACCATTTAGCCGAAAAGAAAACAGAGAAGAAAAAACACCCTACTCGGTTGCTACACTTCTCTTTTCCTTAGCCATTTTTCATGTGTTTATTGACCTTTGGCTTGTTCTCTTGCTTGCCATGAAGCCGGGTTGCGAACAGCAGCAGAGTCAAAGAGTTGGCCCTTGGGTTTAAACACACTACTAGATATGCGCATGAAATTCTAAGTAGACCAACCGAGTAGACAAAGGAAATAAAGTAAACAACACAAGGCAAGTTTTAGCACAGGCAGTCCCCGAGTTTGAATTCGGAGTGCCAACTTGAATTTTAACTCGGTTAAGGAGATACATACAATGTTTGCTCATGAATGAAAACGGCGGAGTAGAGCTACATTCCAGGGACGTTTGGGTTCCTCTCCGGCCTATTCTTCTGCGGTGCTTGTGCGTCAACTAGATAGTAGGCATCATTGTGCAGAGCCTTGCTCACAATGGAAGGCCCTTCCCACGGAGGGGATAGCTTGTGCATCCCGGCCGTGCGCTGCACGAGCCTAAGGACCATGTCTCCTTCTCGGAAAACCATTGGGTTTACTTTCCGGCTATGATAACGCCTCAGACTTTGCTGATATATGGCTGAACGTGACAAAGTTAACTCTCTTGCTTCTTCTAGCAGGTCAACGTCATTTTCTCGAGCTTATCTCGCCTCTTTTTCAGTGTAGAGTGTTACTCTGGGCGAGTCATGCTCTAGGTCAGTGGGCAACACGGCCTCAGCTCCGTATACCAGGAAGAATGGTGTGTATCCGGTTGATCGGTTAGGGGTAGTCCTTAGACTCCACAACACCACCGGCAACTCGTCCAGCCAACAACCAGGGGTTCGCTGTAATGGCTCAATTAGCCTTGGCTTTATCCCGGATAGGACCATGCCATTTTCTCTCTCAACTTGCCCATTTGAGGTCGGATGCCCAACTGATGCAACATCTAGCCGGATCCGCTTCTCCTTGCAGAATCTTGCAAACACACCCTCAGCAAAGTTTGTGCCATTATCAGTGATGATGTTGTGTGGGTAGTCGTATCTCAGAATGATATCCTTCAGGAAACTCACAGCTGTGACTCCATCACATTTCCGAATAGGCTTGACCTCAATCCACTTGGTGAATTTGTCAACCATGACCAAGATGTGGGTCATGTTGCCTCTAGCTGGTTTGAAAGGGCCCACCATATCCTAACACCATACGGAAAATGGCCAAGTAATAGGAATGGTCTTTAACTCGGATGCTGGCATATGAATCTTGCTCGCAAACATCTAGCACCCATTGCACTTTCTCACTATATCTTCAGCTTGCCGCAAGGCAGTGAGCCAAAAGAATCCATGCCGAAAAGCCTTGTTGACCAGATCCCGAGAAGAGGCATGATGCCCGCATTCTCCATGGTGTATTTCTAAGAATCTCTTCTCCTTCCTCTGGCTCAACGCAGCGTTGCAGCACACCAGTAGGACTCCTTCTGTGCAGCCCCTTGTTGACGATGGTGTAGCCCTTGGATCTTCTCTGTATTTTCCTGGCCGTGACCTCATCACTCGGTAATGAGCCATCCGTTAGAAAGGATAATATGGGCAGAGCCCAACTCGGTGTCTCCCGGATGGGAAACACTGGTTCGTCCACTTCCATTGGATCAGCTACCATGACCTCTTCCGAGTTGGAGACGAGTCCCCGAGTACTGAGAAATGATCTCCTCGATGAACGCAACATTCCCCGAGTTGAGTGAAGCAGTCCCCGGGTTGCAAGTGCCAGTCCCCGGGTTGGAGACGACAGTCCCCGGGTTTTCCTTTGCAGCTTCCCAATCAATCTCCATGGGAACAGCTTCCGATCCTGGCAGAGATGGAATGAATATGGATTCCGAGTTGGGGGATGGCTTGATGGACGACTTTCTCAAATGCTCCAAGGCAATCCCAGCCGGGATAAACTGCCGATAAGATCCCAACTTGGACAGTGCATCAGCTGCATCATTCTCAGCTTGGTGTACGTGATGAAACTCACACCCCTCAAAGAACCGGGTCATTGTTTGCACCAGAAACCGGTAGGACGCCATGTTGGCATCCAAGGCGTCCCAATTGTCGGAAACTTGCTGAATCACCAAATCCGAGACGCCATAACAGACAATGCGCTGAACTCCGATCTCCTTGGATACCCTCAAGCCATGTACCAATGCCTCATACTCGGCCACATTATTGGATGCCTTGAAATGGATTTGCAGCACATACTTGAGTTGATCTCGCTTGGCTGACGTGAGCACCACGCCGGCACCGAGCACTTCTTTTACTTTGGAGCCATCAAAATGCATCTTCCAAAAGTTGGTTTCCGGCAAGGGAGGATCGTAATGCATCTCGGCCCAATCCACCAAGAAATCTGCCAGAGTTTGTGACTTGATTGCTTCTCTTCTCGCGTACAAAGGGGTGTACGCGGCTAGCTCAATTTCCCACTTGGCTACCCGGCCGCTTGCATCCTTGTTGCCCATGATCTCCGAGATGGGAGCAGTGCTCACCACTGTGATGGGATGCTCTTGGAAATAATGCTTGAGCTTCTTGGCACCTAGGTACATGCCATATGTCATCTTCTGATAGTGCGGGTAGTTTTGCTTGGAGCTGGACAGCACCTCGCTGAGATAGTATACTGGCCGCTGCACAGTCTTGCCTTCCTCTTCTCTTTCCACCACTATCACCACGCTGACTACCCGGTTGGTAGCTGCGATGTACAGCAACATTGGCTCCTTGGGCAGGGGCTTGCCAGGATGGGAGCGCTACTCAGCATGGTCTTGAGTTCTTTGAAGGCCACATCAGCTTGTGGTGTCCAGACGAACTTGTCACTCTTCTTCATGAGCTGATAGAGAGGCAAGTCCTTCTCACCCATTCTTCCCAGGAAGCGGCTAAGGGAAGCCAAACATCTGGTAAATTTTTGCACATCCTTCAGTGATCTTGGCAAAGACATGCTCTCTATAGCTTTTATCTTTGAAGGATTGGCCTCAATGCCCCGACTGGATACCAAGAAGCCGAGCAGCTTGGCAGCTGGGACGCCAAAAGTGCACTTAGTCGGATTCAATTTCATCCTGTACTTGCGCAATCTAGCAAATGTTTCCTCAATATCACTAAGCAGAGTATGTGTTTCTTTCATTTTGATGACAATGTCATCTACGTACACCTGGACATTTTTGCCGATTTGGTCATGCAAACATTTCTGCATGCACCTCTGATAAGTAGCCCCAGCATTCCTCAACCCAAAGCACATAACACGATAGAAATAAGCCCCGTACGGGGTAATAAAAGCAGTCTTTATTTGATCAGCCGGGTTAAGAAGTATCTGATGAAAACCAGAGTAGGCGTCAATGAAAGACAAAAGCTTGCACCCGGCAGTGGAATCAATCACCTGATCTATGCGGCGTAGCGGAAAAGGGTCCTTGGGGTAGGCTTTGTTCAAGTCGGTGTAGTCCACGCACATGCGCCATGCCACCTCGGCCTTGGGTTCCTCCTTCTTCTTATCAACCATGACCGGATTGGCCAGCCAATCCGGATGCAGTACCTCCATGATGAATCCACTTATCAGCAGCTTGGTGATCTGATCACCGATAGCTTTCCTTCTCTCTGCCGCAAAGCGGCGCATTGCCTGCTTAATCGGCTTGGCATCTGGTCGCACATGTAGCGAGTGCTCAACCAACTCCCTCGAGACGCCTGTCAAGTCCTCATTGGACCATGCAAAGGCATCTCGATTCTCACGGAGGAAGTGGATGAGCTCGCTTTCCTATTTCTCGCCCAACCCGGCGCCAATGATGGCAACGCGGTCTGGGAACTCAGGGTCCACCTGCACCTTCTTGGTTTCCTGGCAGGCCTGGAAAGTTGCTCCATACTGAGAACTCGGCATGCCAGGCATACCGACTTAAGCTGCTTGAGCCATAGCCACCACCTCGTGTATCTTCTTCTTCTCAGCAGCGATGACCAAAGACTCTGCCAGCAGAGATCCATCAGATGCGCAATCTAGGGAGCGCTTGTAGTCACCCGAGATGGTGATGACACCATTGGTACCAGGTAGCTTCATCTTCAGGTAGGCTGCATGGGTTGAGGCCACGAACTTGGTGAGCGCAGGCCTACCGAGTAGAGCATGATATGGGCTCTGAAGATCAACCACTTCGAACTGCAGGCACTCGGTGCGGCAGTTCTCCCTGGTGCCGAATAGCACATCTATCCAGATGCGGCCGATTGGAGCGCAAGACACTCCCGTCACAATGCCATGAAAATTGGTCCTGCTGGGAAGCAGCATGTTCTCGGCAAGGCCGAGCTTCTCCAGGGTATCTCGGTACATGATGTTGATGCTGCTGCCGTTGTTGATCAGCACCTTGCTGAACCTGACATTCTTCTTGGTTCCCAGGAAGGTGGGATCCACCACTAGTGCATATGTACCCGGATTGGGCATCACCTTGGGATGATCATCTTTGGACCAGGTAATTTCTTGGTCGCACCAGTGCAAGTAATGCGGCATAGCCGGTATCACTGCATTCACCTCCATCGCACGCCTACGCTGCGACTGCTTGTCATCCGGCTCGGTGGTGAACACCATGTAGCTCTCATGGTGCTCCTGATACTGGTTCCGGTCTCCACCACCATCATTGCCGTTGTTGTTGTTGTTGTTGTTGTTGTTGTTCCGGTTGTTGTTGCGGGTGTAGTAGTTGCGGTTGCGGTCGTTGCGGTTGTTGTAGTTGCGGTTGACTCCCTAAGCCACTTGATTCACATTCTCCCTTCTCGGATTCACAGCCGGCCTTGGAGCAGCTGCCCGGATAGGCTGCACATTGGCGTCCGCAGGCGGCAAAGGAGGAGGAGGGGGCAGTTGACCGAAACCTTCACTCTTGATGCGGTCCCACCAGCTGCATTGCCGGGTAGTGTGGTTGGCTGGTCTACTCAGATGTCGAGTATGGAATCTGCATGGCCCGTCCTTCATGTTCTCAAAGATGAATCTCTGAGCATCTCCGGCTTCCGGGTTGGCGTTTCCTTGCTGGGGAGCATTGTAAGGCTTCTTGAAGCCTTGGCCATTATTCTGGTTCTACCCGTATTGGGCTCCAGCAGTTTTTTGCCTTTGGCTACTCCCAGCAGCCGCAGTGTCTTGGCTCACAGCATTCACTTGCTCAGAACCGTACCGAGTGTCGGGATGGTCATCTCTGCGCTTGTTGCGGAAGTCTTGGCGTCTGTTGCCATCTTGATTTGTTCTTCTTGGCTCGAAAGCATCGAGAGAGGCTGAGTAGGGTCACTGAGTGCATACATATCAGCTATCTCGATCGTCTCGGCGAGCGTACTCGGCATCTCTCTCTGCAATTTCTGCCACAGCATGCTGCCATGCCTGCAGCCTTGAGCAAACTAGGCGATTGCCTGTGACTCATTCACACCCTCATAGGTGTTCCTCAATGTGCTCCACCGAGTAAGGTATTCTCGGCCAGTCTCCTCCTCTCGCTGCTTGCAAGCCGAGAGCTACTGCGGCCTATTCGGCCTCTTGTATGTGCTGGTGAAGGCTTCCGAGAAGTCGAGCCAGCAGTTGATACTGTCCTTCGGCAAGTTATTGAGCCAGATCCGGGCAGGGCCTTCCAGCATCTACGGGACGTATCTCACAGTCCATCTCCGGTTGCCGCCTGCAGTATGCACGGTGGTGACATAGTCATTCAACCAGTCATCCGGCTTGGTGCTCCCATCATACGACTTGGTCCCTCTGGCCAGCTGGAACTTGGTCACAGCAGGCTCTCCCATAATTCTATGACCAAAACAGCTTGGGCCGGGTGGCCCCCTCTCTTCTATCTGCTCGGACCAGTGAATCCGGTCCAACTTGTACCTTGCATCGCTGGGCTCTAGCATCCTTCCACCCAGACGATCAGTGACATCTCTCGGATCAGTGTACCCGGCTAGCTCCATTGCCGAGTACCCATCATCATAGCGGTCTAGCTGCACAGGACCGGGTTGAGCAACCGGGTTGGCTGCTGCCACAACTGCTCGTGGCTGCGCAGCTGCATGCGGCTGTACCCTCTGCTGAACCGGGTTGACAGCCTGATGCCGAGATGGTCCATCTCGGTTTCCTCCTTGTCCCTTGCTGCGAGCTTTGGTGGCTTGATAGCCAGCTCCTGCAGATTTGTGTTTCTGGCCGGGCTGCCGCTCTACAACGTGCTGTTTTCCGGCGACAGCCGGGTCGTACACCTGCATTTGTTTGTTTTTTCCAGAGTTCACACTCTGATCCCTCTCAGTGCCGGGAAGCGGCGATGAGGCCTGATCCACCGATCTTACCCCGTGCGAGTGAACAATATGGGAAGCAGCGGCTCCCGGATTGGCTTTTTGGAAAACCTCATTCTGCCTGCCAGCTTCTAGTACTAACTCATTAAGCCTATCCTGCTGCCTAGCGCGAGCATCGCCAGTGAGATGCGGCAACTTGGCAGCGACTGCCTCTGCAGCCCTAAGAGTTTTGGCAGGGGAACTATATTTTGGCCTACTAGCAGTGTTCAAACTAGAAGATAGACTAACATCCCTACCATCTCTAGCTAGCTCAGCGCCCAAGTGGCGACAAATAACGCCTATCTTGCTAGGCAGCCTAGAAACAGGAGCAAAGCCATGCGCCTTATTGTACTCATTTTGATCCAGGTTAAGCTCAAGCCTAACCTTCTCCAGCTCCTGGGCCTCCACGAGTAGCGCTTGGCGTTGCTGCTCGAGTTGCGCCCTCAACATCATGAGGTCCGCGTCGATGGGAGGCGTCATGTCCAGCTGCTCGGTGGCGTCGACGCGAGCAGCTGGTATAGCCGTTGACGTGGAAGGATCCACGTAGCCCGGAATGTTCTGGGGCATCTCGTAGGGCTTGTGACCCCTGACAGCAGCCGGCTCCTCGATGACCTCAGCCGTAGTGGCCACGCCTTTCCCGGCGTCGATAGCCGGACCCGTCATCATCACCTCCACGCTGTCCGCAGAGCAGCCAGCTGGCTTCCCGCGGGCAGCGAGTACAGCAGGAGGATCATCCACGACGAGCACCTCCTCCGGGAACTCGCGGATGACGGTGGTGGCGACGTACACCAGATGCGCGCTGAAGGAGATGACAGAGCCGCCTGCAGGCACGGGCCTGCCGCCGAAATCGCCGGCGTTGTCAGTGACGAAGTCGAAGGAGCCGAATCTGTGGACAAGGCCACAGACCACGCGCTCCCCCGATGCAGAAATCGGTCCCGTCCGAATATGAACCCCAGCCAGCGCCGCTGCTGGCCCCACGGTGGGCGTCAACTGTCGTGGAGTGGTGAAGACATATGCCATGGGATGGCTAATTGTTGGGGCCGATGGACGCTGTAGGTATTCGGGGAGGGATCGCACGTCACGTAGATGCGCTCAGAAACACGGCAAACACCAAGATCTACGCTCGTTCAGGGCCTCGTGTGGAGGTAACACCGCTACTTCTGCCTATCTCTCTGTATATGATTCTACCGAATAGCCACAGTACAAGTCAGGCTCTCAGCCGAGTAGCCAGCCTCTCGTTCTCTCTCTCTCTCTATAGCACTAAGGAGCGCAATAAATGCTCTCAAGGAAACGTCCCTCGCGCAGGAGGGGGTTGGGCATCTTATATACTGGTACCCAGCGAGTAAACAACGATTAAAGGTACACGACAAGACAACGCCACTGTGACAGCAGCAGCACGCTTCCGTGTTCCCGCTGACGCCGTTGCAAGAAGTCGCCGCGCCGTCCGGCTGACAGGACTTGTCCACCCTGTCAGTCTCACAGAGTAGGCTCCTGACATGTCCTGTCCCCCTGTCAGTGACAAGACACGACAGGCGCCCATCCTCACTGCACACACGCCGTAGCGCAGATAATCATGTTTCTTGTAAGTTGAAGCGCACGCCTGTACGGCTGCGGGATACGCGGGATCTCGTCAGAACGGCTCCATTGACTTTGTGCCCGATTAGGATTGATGCCCATCTACTCAGACCACCTGATCTCTACTCGGATGATTCCAATCTTTCTCCTTATCTTCTCTTGGCCTTCAATACTTATCACCGACTAGCATCTGTCGGATACCAGATACCCGGGTAGCCGCCTACCCGGTAAACAGTACTCTGATCTTTGTTTTATCACATGTCTTACCCCTACTCGGGGGTAGCCCCCCGACACTTTTGCAAGATAGATTTAATTTCTCTATTTGATTATTCTACTTTCCCACGTGTTTGACTATGATAAGCTGAGGCAATTCTATGATTAACATCATATTTAGCAATGGTTTTTCTAAAACCACCATGAATAAAGTGTCCACCAATCATAAGATATATAGGCACACTAAACCTAGGGAAAATAACATATTTAAGCATTTTTAATGAGGTTTCACCATCAGCACTCTTTCTAGGTATAGCTTCTACCCATTTAGTAATATAATCAACAACAGCAAGTATATAAGTATAACCATTCAAAGGAGATAACGGACCCATAAAGTCAAAACCCAAACAATCAAAAGGGTCAACAACAAGAGAATAATTCATATGCATTTCATTACGTCTAGAAATATTACCAACTCTTTGACATTCATCAAAAGATAAAATAAACTTTCGTGCATATTTAAAGAGAGTGGGTCAATAGAAACCTGATTGTAGAACCTTCTGTGCGGTTCTATCTCCATCGTGATGTCCTTCATAAGCACTACCATGGCACTTTCTCAATATCTCTCGTTGTTTATGTTCTGGAACACATCTTCGCATAATACCATCTACTCCTTCTTTATATAAGTGCTGGTCATCCCAAAAATAATGCCTCAAATCATAAAATAATTTTCTTCTTTGTTGAGCTGTAAAAATTGGAGGCAAATACTTGGAAACAATAAAGTTAGCATAATCTGCATACCAAGGACTATCTCGCGAGTTTACTTTTATTGCAGCCAGCTATTAATTTGGAAAACTATCATTAACAGGAATAGGGTCATAAGCAATGTTTTCCAATCTAGACAAATTATCAGCAACAGGATTTCCAGACCCCTTCCTATCGATAATATGCAAATAAAACTCTTGTAAACGCAACACCCATCTACTAAGCCTAGACTTAGCATCTTTCTTTTCCATAAGGTATTTAATAGCAGCATGATTAGTGTGAATAGTAACTTTTGAATCAACTATATATGGTCTAAACTTATCACAGGTAAAACTACAGCTAGGAACTCTTTCTCAGTGGTAGAATAATTCTTTTGAGCAGCATCAAGAGTCTTACTAGCATAATGAATAACATTCAATTTCTTATCTATTCGCTGTCCAAGAACATCACCTACAACAAAATCACTAGCATCACACATAATTTCAAAGGGCAAATTCCAATCAAGTGGTTGAACAATAGGAGCAGTAGTTAAAGCCTTCTTTAGAGTTTTAGAGCTTATTTGCAATCATCGTCAAAACCAAAAGGTACATCTTTTTGGAGAAGATTAGTAAAAGGCTTTGATATTTTAGAGAAATCTTTAATAAACCTCCTATAGAAACCAGCATGACCAAGAACACTATGAATACCTTTAACATCCCTGGGATAGGGCATTTTCTCAATTGCTTCCACTTTAGCTCTGTGAACTTCAATATCTCTTTCAGAAATTTGATGTCCAAGAACAATTCCTTCATTGACCATAAAGTGGCATTTATCCCAATTAATAACAAGATTAGTTTCCTCACATCTCTGCAAAACTTTATCAAGATTGTGCAAGCAGTTACCAAAAGAAGTCCCATAGACAGACAAATCGTCCATGAATACTTCCACAATTTCTTCACAAAAATCATGAAAAATAGCAGACATGCATCTTTGAAACGTAGAAGGAGAATTACACAAACCAAAAGGCATACGTCTATAATATAAGTTCCATAAGGATAAGTAAAAGTTGTTTTCTCTTGATCTTGTTTCCTAACAGCAATTTGAGAAACCCCAAAATAACCATCAAGAAAGCAAAAATGAGTTTTCTTAGACAACCTTCCTAACATTTGATCAATAAGGGGTAAAGGATAATGATCTTTCTTAGTAACTTTGTTAACTTTCCTAAAATCAATGCACATCCTATAAACAACTACTACTCTTTGAGGAATAAGCTCATCATTTTCATTTGGCACAACAGTCATTCCTCCTTTCTTAGGGACACAATGCACAAGACTTACCCATCTACTATTAGCAATAGGATAAATAATACCAGCATCAAGGAGTTTTAATACCTCGTTTCTTACCACTTACTTCATCTTAGGAATTAAACGACGTTGATATTTAACATCTGGCTTTGCATCAGGTTCCATATTAATAGCATGCTGACATATAGCATGGGAAATCCCTAAATCATCAAGAGTATATCCAAAAGCTCCTCGGTGTTTCTTCAATATTTCCAATAACATTTCCTCTTCCTTACCTGAAAGTTTAGAATAATAATAACAGGATATGTCTTCTTATCATCCATATAAGCATATTTAAGATAATCAGGTAAAGATTTTACATCAAAACAAGGATCCTCCTTGGGTGGTAATGTGGTACCCAAGTCTTCCACAGGTAAATTGTGTTTCAGCATCACTGGTTGACGAAGAAGAATATCGTCAATCTCATTTCTTTCTTCCATAAAAACCTCACTTTGGTGGTCCTCCATGTATTTCTACAAACCATTGTTAGGGGCAAGAGGGAAGAGGCAATTTGTTCAACTCTAAAATATTCATTAGGCAATTCAGATTCATAAGGAGCTCTAGCAAATTTAGAAAAATTAAACTCATAAGATTTTCCATAAAATTTAATCAATATTTTCTCCTTCTTACAATCTATAACAGCACCACAAGTGTTCAAGAAAGGTCTACCAAAAATGATAGGACAAGTTTTACTAGCAGCTGAACCAAGTACTAGAAAATCAGCGGGGTATTTAGTATTACCACATAAAACTTCTACGTCTCTAACAATACCAATTGGAGAGGTAGATTGTCTATTAGCAAGCTGAATAACCACATCAACATCTTCAAGTTCACAAGAACCAATTTCATGCATTATTTCTTTATAAATATCATAAGGAATATCACTTGAACTTGCACCAATATCACATAAACCATAATAGCAATAATCACCTATCTAACAGAAAGCACGGGAACACTAGTTTTCCTAGATTTACTAGAATGTGAAACAATATTAGAAGCATCCTCACAGAAGATAATGTGTCCATCTTCTACATTTTCAGAGACAAGGTCTTTAACTATTGCTGCTGTAGGTTCAACAGTTATTTGTTCATTAGGTTCTATAGATTTCTTTATACTTTTGTTAACCAGACTAGCTATAATATAATGTTCCTTTACCTTGGCAGGGAAAGGCATTTTTTCAACATAAGGTTCAGGCACAACAGGATTAACAGTATGAACTTCTATGTTTCTAGTAGGAACACAATCAATAGTATCTTTATAAGGTGCATGCATGGTACTTGTTCCACTCCTTTTTGGGAATATCAAGATAGGAGGCAAAGGCCTTAAAACAGTTTGCAAACATTTGAGAGTCAAGAACACAAACAACACCAACATTATAAAAATCATCGGTTCCCATAAAAGATTTAATGCATTCATAATCATAATGTATACCTGACTTTTTACCTTTATCATTCTCCTATCCTTTAGTATTTTCTTGAATACGGTCAAGAAGATCCCATTTAGATTCTCCTTTCATACGTGTCAATGATCCATAACAAGAAGCATCCAATAAATCCTTATCATGAAGAGAAAGCCTTGCATAGAAATTATTAATAACAATATTACTAGGGAGCTCATGAATGGGACACTTGAGCATTAATAACTTCAATATCCCTCAAACTTGGGTAATACTCTCTCCATCATGAGGCCAGAAATTATATATTTGATTCCGATCTTTACAAATCTCACTGGGAGGATAGAATTTAGAATAAAAGAGAGGTAATATTTCCTCCCATCCAATAGATTGGCCATTCTTCAGCATTTTAAACCATTCAGCAGCTCTACCCTTCAGTGATAAAAAGAATAATTTCCTCTTAACTTGGTCCATTGTAATACCTGCACACTGATGCGCATGGAACACACGTTCGTTGGGAGACCCCAAGAGGAAGGTTTGATGAGCACAGCATCAATTTTCCCTCGGAAAGAAACCAAGGTTGAATCGACCAGTAGGAGGAAGGAGTAACTTCAGAAGGTTGATGCAGTTGAGATGGTAGGGAACACTACCGGTTCAGCTGTAACGTGGAACCTAGACAACACAATCAAATTACTTTTCCCAAACGAAGAAGTGAGGTTTTCAATCTCACCCGTTCTGCTGAACACAAAGAGGTTAAACATATGGTGTGGAAAACAGTACGAGAACAAAAATAGTAGCAGCAGTGTGAAAGCAGTAATTGAAGTTGTTGTATTATCAGTATGAGAAAATAGACCGGAGTCCACAGTTCACTAGAGGTGTCTCTCCATAATAGAAAGCTAACATGTGTGGTGAAAAAATTACATCTGGGCAATTGACAGATAATGAAACATGCATGACATAAAGATTACTATGAAATTAATGCGGGCATTACAACAAAATACATAGATCATCATCCAACTGCATCTATGACTAATAATCCACCCTTCGAATATCATCCGAACAAACGTTGGGTATTAAGTTGCAAGCAATGGATAATCGCAATAAGAAAAGTGTGTAATGTAAACAATGTAAACGAAGTAAACATCGTTGTTTTCTCCCTAATGGCAACAACACATCGCCCATCCGTCATGTTTTTGTCACTCGAGCACAGATGCAAAGGAGGCATGAACCCACCATCGAGCATAAATACTCCCTCTTGGAGTCACTAGCATCTACTTGGCGAGAGCATCTACTAACAACGAAGAGCATGCAAGATCATAAATAACATTCACATGAAGATAACATGATAGATTGATAATCAAAAGACATAGCATTCAAAAATCATCGGATCCCAGCAAACACAACATGTAGCATTACAAATAGATGATCTCGATCATGTGAGGCAGCTCATGAAAGTGGAAAGGACAACCATCGGGTTGACGTATCGGGGGGAATAAATAGGCAAAAGTGCGATGGCGGTGGATGCTCGAGGGGCCCACACCACCTCCGTCCTATGGTGTGGCCCCCCAGTAGCCCCCTCCGGGCCTCTTTGGGACTCCGTGGAACCTTCGGGAATTCTAAGACTTCCGGGATTCAAATTTTCAAATTCCGGGGATTTTTACAGAACAACTTTTCTGAAACTAAAAATAGCAGAAAACAGAGAACTGGCTCTGTGGCATCTTGTCAATAGGTTATTCTTGGGAAATCGATAAAAATGACATAAAGTGTAAGGAAAACATGTAGCATAAGGCATGAAAACAACATGGAACATCAGAAATTATAGATACGTTTATGACGTATCACACACCTAAATAACTCGCATGATTCATGTATAAAGAGTAAATGATAACCGAGATGGACAGTTTCGTCCCCAAAACAGCAGTTATCCATAACACGTTCAACAATTTTCATAGGTGTTTTACAAGGATCCAATAAGAGTGAAAACTAGAGTGCTCTAGGCAATGAAAATGAAGTCCGTCTCTCTAAAAATAAAAGTGCCAGGATCCAAACAAAAGCTACAACAAAGAAAAAAAACTGAAAGAAAAATAAAAAGATGCTCCAAGAATAACACATATCATGTGAAGCAATAAAAATATAGTGCTTTGAAAGAAACCTGATTTTTTTTGGTGAAGAAGGGGATGCCTTGGGAATCCCCAAGATTTGACACTTGTACTTCTTGGACATTTCTTGGGGTGACATGGGCATCCCCAAGCTTGTGCTTTATTCCATCCTTCATCTCGTCACATCATACTTCTCTCCCTACACTTGAAATCTTCCTCCACCGAAAACTTCTCACAATCTTCAGCAACGTTAGTGTAATCAAAATAACAAATCCAGTTTCAACATAAGTCTCACACTTCAATTAACACATTATATACGTTCACAACTTGTTTTAAAGACCTCCTTCTCAAAAGAACACCAAAAGAAAGAGATTAAGATGCAAATGCAAATATTGGCAGAAATTTGTGAAAACAGAATAGTCAGCAAAGATGAATTTTTTCGAAAATCTTCTACTGATCAAATCAAAAAGTGGGAAACTAAAAAAAAAATTAGATAACAACCTGGGGCATGTTTCCATTGTTTTTCAAAGCAATCCGACATTCTGACTGAGAGATATCCATTTTTTGGTAACAACACAGAAATTTGTTTCAGAACAACAACTTCCCCAAATCGCATTACCTATCAATTAGAGGTTACTCTTGGCACAAAAACAAAATAAAAATGATAAGGAGTGGTTGCTACTGGGGGAAGAACTTCCAAGACACAAAAAGAACAAATGAAAGCATAAGAAAACAAAGGGAAAACGAAGGAAAACAAAGTGGGTTGCCTCCCACGAGCGCTTTTCTTTAACGCCTTTTAGCTAGGCAAAGTGTTTTTAAAAGATGCTCACATAAGAAGAAGAACTGAATCATAAGAGTATAGAGAATCAATAAGAAAATATAAAGCACATTGAAATCTAAGCCACTTCCTATGCAAAATAATATTGTAAAGAAATAACTCATTGAAGAACAAAGGAACTTGATTCTTATTACTTTCCAACATAGTGGGATCATCATTAGATAAATCAACGGTCTCTCCAAACTCACTTTTGAAAATATTATCATAAGATTGAACACTCTCCAAACTTGTGGGATTAATACTACCTAAAGTTATGGAATCTCCAAACCAACTTTCATCATTGTAATCATCATAAATAGGTGGCATATTATTATCATACTCAAGTTTCTCCTCCAAGCCAGGTGAGCTAAGAAGTTCATTTTCAGTTATTATATCATCATCATAATCTCTAGGATAATTATAATTGCTAGCAAAATAATTTGCAAACATAACATTATAAATAGAAAATGTAATTTTAAACCCACCAACCCCAAGCTTAAAGCTTTCCATATCATCATTAGAAGGAACATGGGTAGAACTAATTGCATAGTAATTATTAATATCATCATTTCAGGATTGGTGCCAAAAATAGTTTCAAGATTATAAGTAGTATCATCATTCTCCCGATCAAGATCATCAAATTCAGTAGTAGGCATAAAATAATCATCTTCAATAGTGAATAGAGACTTAACATCACAATAATAACCAATATAACAATCATGTATATCATCTTCAATATTAATTTTCAAATCATACTCAGTAGGAATGACCATGAGATGAGCAACATGCTTAGGGGAAGGTACCATACCCTCTCTCTTTTTCCTTCTCCTCCTCCTCCTCTTCTTCTTCTTCTTCTTCTTCTTCTTACTATTATTATTATTATTATTATTATTATTATTATTATTATTCACCTTAGCCGCCTTAACAATAGGAGAAACAATGGTGGGAAAGGAAGGTTCTCCATGTACTCTGATTTATCATTAGAAACAATAGGAGAAACTTGATAGATTTTCTCCCTTTCATTAGTGGCAATAAAAGAAACATTCTTCTTTTCATAATAAAGTTCCATTCTTTATAATATTTTCTATGTAAGGATTTTAATGGCAATTCTCAACACAATAAGAGTAGCATCCCTGCAAAATGTTCTTTATCCCCAAAGTATTCATGTCTAACCTAGAGGTTTTTCCTAATAACTCTTCACACCCCAAAAATAAAGTAAATTCATCATAAATATCATAGGCTATCCTGTCATCACAAAGGGGATTAATGATTCTATCACAAAAGTCTAATCATTGGAAATTGAAGTTCCCCACTTAATTGCAATGTTTACAATTAGAAGGATAGTGGTCTTGCACTTTTTCGGCAAATTTATTTAGATCTTTACTCCATATGCTAGTTTTCTCATGCTTATGTTGCTTACAATAATTATCTTCTTCAACCCGAGTACTTTTACAAGGTCTATGCACTCCACAAAAATTAGCATGCTTATATAAAACATTATTTTCAGAAACTGGATCATGTCTATTGCAATCATTATCAACTATTTCATGTTCTTTGCAAAGTTCTTTAAAAGGTTCATGATACTTGGCCCAATTATCTTTCGGAACATTGATATGAGAAGCAAAAGATTTGCAAAAATAAACACCTATTTGAGAATCAAGTCCAAACTTAGCACTAAGTTTATTAAAATTATCGCTTTCAACCAAGGACTTAATGCAATCGTACTCATAATCTATACCTAATTGTTTACCTTTTTTGATATCCCAATATTCAACATTGCATTGAATCCTTTCAATAAGGTCCCATTTAACATCAACTTTCTAGTTCCTAAAAGAACCCATAGAAGAAGCATTAATCATATCTTTGCCCTGACAAGAAAGCCTTGCATACAAATTGTTAACACTAATTTCATTTGAAAAGTTATGATTAGGGAATTTAAGCATTAGTGATTTCAGTCTACTCAAAGCTTGTGCAATTCCCTCTCCGTCATGAGGCCAAAAGTTATATATATAATTCCTTCCTTGATACATTTCATGATGAGGATAAAATTCAGAGCAAAAGAGAGTTATAAGATCCTTATAATCCAATAAGTGAGAATCCTCTAGTAGCATATACCAATCTTGTGCCTTATCTTTCAGTGATAAGGGAAATATTTTCCTCATGATTACTTCACCCGATACACCTGCAATTTTAAATAACTCGCATAATTATTTAATATTAAGCAGATGCACACTTGGATGAACAGATCCATCTCCTGCATAACGATTATTCATAATACGGTCGACTATCCCCATACGTATTGTCAAAGGAACAATTTTAGTAGGCGGAGGACCTTTCTCTACCACATGAGTGGTTGAGGGGTCATTCCTAAACATCCAACTAATAGTAGACGTTTCCATAATAAATTAAAGTAACAAACAAACAAACAAAAATAGCACGCAAGATGAAACAAGAAACAAGTAAAACTAAGCCTAATTACTGAAAATAAAAACAAGAAACAAAATGAAAAAGTTGCAAGATCTAAAGAGATACCTTCAAGCGCTAACCTCCCCGGCAACGGCGCTAGAAAAGATCTTGATGTCTACTACATGTTACTACTCTTGTAGACTATGTTGGGCCTCCAAGCGCAGAGGTTTGTAGGACAGCAGCACATTTCCCTCAAGTGAGTAACCCAAGGTTTATCGAACTCATAGAGTCATAGGATGAATTTATCCCTCTCAAACAACTCGTCAATTAAGATACAAGGAGTCTCTTGTGTCCCCAATACACCTAATACAATTGTCAGTTGTATAGGTGCACTAGTTTAGTGAAGAGATGGTAAAATATGGGTAATATGGATAGGAAAACAAGGTGTATTAAATCTGTAATAAAAATGGCAGCAAGCAAAAAAGTAGTAGAACTGAAAGAAAACGATATAGAAATGATGGAAAACAAGTCCTAGGGATCATGCTTTCACTAGTGGAAACTCTCAAAAACATTAACATAATTTAACACATGGTAATTCCTTTAACATTATGCAAGATAGATCAAATAGGTTGAGAACCACGTAGGGCTACACAAGCACACTTTAAAGGTCATGTTCCCGTCAATGAACCCCCCAACTCTATATTTAAGCATCCAAAGATAGTACTAATAAACACCACAACCTATCTCTTGAATAGTCTCTTTCTAATACAAACATAGCACCCACACTATCACCTTGGCACTGGTCATACTCAACACAAACATCAGGAAACCTCATGCTTCCATAATTTAGTCCAACAAAGAACATCGTATCCATTACATAATGAAGGGGAAACATAATGAATTCAACTATATCAACATGGTTCATGATCACAATCAAGATCACATCATGCGAGAGAGAGAGATAACCACATAGCTACTAGCACGAGTCCTCAGCCCCGAGGAGGGACTACTCCCGCATCATCGTGGGAGAGAGCAACATCGATGGAGATGGCATCGGGGGCACTTCCCCATCCCGACAGGGTGCCAGAATAGGAACTTTTGTCCCCCGAAGTAGCGTTTTTTATGGCGGTGGAGCTCAGATGCGTTTTTGGAAAAATCAACGATTGTTCCTCTGTTTTTTAGGTCAAGGGTGAAATTATGAGCGAAGGGGGGACGTGAGGCAGTGGCCGAGGCTCCCAGGGGCCTCCTAGGCGTGGCCTAGGGGGTGGCCGGGGCCACCACCCTCCTCGAGTCCGTGGCCCCCCTCTTGGGCTGCCCTTCTAGCTCCTGGAGTTTTTCGGGAGTAAAAAATCCACAAAAAAATTCAGCTCAATCCGAGCACTTTGATTTTTTACCAGGTTAGTACAATAAATGATAGAAAACAAAGAAAACAAAGGGAAAACGAAAGAAAACATGTGGAAAACAAAAGTTATTGGGTAGAAAACAAGCATGGAGCATCAAAATTATAGATACGTTTGCAACGTATCACTCCGCCGACACCCGAAACCCTAGTTTGTGAGACAGAAGTTTCTATTTTGGCACCCTGCCAGGACGGGGATCGGAGGGAGATCGTCGCCATCATCATCGCCATCACCTCTCAATCAACCCTCCATGATTCCCCCTTCGATGTGTGAGTAATTCTCTACTATAGGAATATGGGATGGTAGGGATTGGATGAGATTCATCATGTAATAGATCACGAGATTGTTAGGGCTTGATGCCTAGTATCCACTATTGTAGTTTATTGCCATTGTTCCAACTTGGAGTGCTTAATGCTTCTCACTTAGGGTCGGAGTGCCATGATTTCAGATCTGAACATGTTATGTTTTTACGAGTATAATTGATGTTTTGGATCATATCTACTGGTTCTATACACTTATTATTGTCCGGAACCCGAGACCCCAAGGTGACATGGTTGGGATATCGGAGGGGATGGACTCTAGTTCGAGGATTACATGTTTCCACCGTATGTTAACGCTTTGCTCTAGTGTTTGGTAGAAAAAGTATCTTAATTACCATTAGTTCTTTTTTGGCCCCACAGCAACAGGATGGTAGGACAAAAATCTCGTGTAAGTCCTTATTGCATGCATGTACAACAATTCTCGGGAAACATCCATATGATAGTTTGTGATTTGGATATTGTATTATATATTTGTGATGCCCTCTTTTACCTCTATTACATGGTTAATCTCATTCATGGAACACCTGTACATCCATCCCTATGCTTATGGTGTTTTTATCACTGCTACTTATTCCGTTTACATTCGATGTTACTATTGCTTCTACTGTTTTCCTGCCACTTCTACTATTAAACTACTGCTGATGTTATATCACTGTTACTACTAATAAATTGTGTGAAGCAAGAATCTTATATTTACTAATTGGAGGCACCGTAAAAGCTCTCACGTTAATTCTCAGCCGAAAGAAAATTATTGCCATCCGATATATCTCACAGCCATTAGTAACCGCTGGATGAAATCAAGAGTCCATGACCGTCACGAGCAGGGGGCAGAGTCCTGACCGTATTTGCCAAGAAAAAAAAAACTGCACGCAGATGTTCCTAGCCGCCAAACAACAATCTTACATGTTAAGCTGATTAATTAAGCCGGCCGGCCGGTCGGTTGTTGTCATGCATAAGCTTGCACCAGAGATCAATTGGTTCATCTGCTAGCTTTCACTACAGGAACGCGACGGTACGCCGACGGCCGGCCACCCTCGGCGTCTCCCCGTTCCCCCTCGGCGTAACCATACGCCGACGGCCACCCTCGGCGTAGCCCCCTCGGCGTACAAGTCCGTCGGCGAAGCCCTTCTGGCCGTCGGCGTATAGTTTCCCGTCGGCGTCCAGTTTGGTGGGCCCCACAGACGTGCTAGGACGGATCCGTTACGTCCCCGGTACGCCGACGGCCACGCCCCTCGGCGTCTGGGGCACGTGGCGGCAGCTGACGCTGCGCAGCTGCGTACGCCGACGGCCACCCCCTCGGCGTCTGGGGCACGTGGCGGCAGCTGACGCAGCACAGCTGCGTACGCCGACGGCCACCCCCTCGGCGTCTGGGACGAGCTGGGCTGGGCAAAGGCCTACCCCGACGGCCTCCCCCTCGGCGTAGCCCCCTCCCTGGGCTGGGGCAAATGCCTTCGCCGACGGGGTTCCCCTCGGCGTAGCCCCTGGCAGTTTTGCTGCTTTTTTCGAATTGTTGCTGTTTTTTCCTGTACAATATCAATTCACATCATATAACATCACACAAACATCATAGACTTCACACAAATAGTACATATCAATCCAAACATCATATAACATCACAAAAGCATGATCCAACCGTGCATACATAACCATCCAAGCATCGTGCATACATGATCCAACGACACTATTCAACCGTGCTTACAAGCACAACCATCTCCTAGCTACACGGCCTCGTCACTCGAGGTACCCATCTCCGACCTCGTGAAAATTGGCGACGCCTGGCGCTGGGTAGCCGCCGTCGAACCAACCCCGGAACTCGGCGAGGCACGACCACCGGCACCGGTATGAACCGGTGTGGTCTGACGAGACGAACTCGGCGAGGCTGTGATCTCTCGGGAACCCGTGGGCGAGGCATCAGGACGACCAAAGGGTCGATGCGTGGAGCATCCCGAGCCCTACATGCATCCAAGAGCAAAAGTTAGCAAGTTAGAATGCACATGATATCGATCACAACTAGTTTGCCAAATTACTTACCGGAGTCGATGAGTAGTATCCAAGAGCGAACATATCCTTCGACGGGGCCCGTGGCGCCGGCCCCGGGTTCGCTGGTGCCTCTGGTAGCGACGTCAGCCTCTCACCAGTGATAAGAAACATGCGGGTCGCCTGCAAGATAGGGTAGATGTTAGGCGTTGTAGAAATGAAGGTTCAAACCACGAGAAATGAGACTTGTAATATTTTGTAGAAACAACAGGTTGTAACTTACAGTATCGAGCATCTCTCTATACTCGGCGTATGCCTGTGAGACCTGCAGCCACTCGTTATACGCCGTCTCATACTCCGCAAAAGCGGCTGCGTAGGACGCCTCGAAAGCAGGCTACAATCCCAAGAAAATTGAATCTCGTGAACAGTCACCTCAGGAACGAATGTCGAAAATAGGATGAAATTGAGACAACTTACATCGTGGTCAGCTCGGGAAGGCCGGCGATGACGCGTGACCTTTGGGTCATCGGCGGTGAGGGTAGACTTGACACGCGTCAAGCTCAACTCAGGCATGTGCGGGGTCACCGTATCAGCTAGGAAGTAACGCCCATGCTCCCTGCCACCTCCCGCCACGACCAACGCTCTCATATCGGTCTCGTGCTCCAAAGGGTTTTTCACATGCGGATGGAAAGTCTGGAAAGTCGAGCAGTACAAATCCAACTTGTCCTTTGCGTTGCCGTAGTACTCGGGAACCTCGGGAGGAGGCTTGGATGGATCGGGCTTCTTAAGCTTTATTGTTTCCCATGCTTTCACGTCCGAAACAAACCCTCCAGTAGATTGCGCCTGCGTATCAAGTAGGAACACAAGAGGAAATGTTATGTTCATCAAGTAGGAAAACAACACGAAATAGATGCAGGTTGTTCCATGTATACCATCTTTTCCTTGAAGTTGGCAAGGCCGCAGGCACCCGCACGGTGTGTCCCGACGTGGCCACGGTTTGCCTTGTTTCGGTCGCTCACGGCTTTGAACTCGGCGTCTTGCCCGAGCCACTTTGCCGCCACCGCTTCCCATGCGTCTTCCCTACCTAAGGTCCACGAGGGTCGAACCTGAAAAATCGATACTCATTTGAAGCACAGAAATTGCAAATGCACCTTAGCAGCAACATATGAACTTTTTGACAATTTACTTACCAACATGTAATCATCCAGGGTCATGTCAGGTGGATTCTCCACATTCTCGTGCTTCGGCGCCCTCTTGCCCAACTTCTCAGAACTGAATAAGTTCATGGACGTATTCTTTTGATTATAGAACTGTTGCGGCACCAATTTCTTACAAGCCCCCTGCAAAGTCTTGTCCGCCGTGTCCTGATCCTCCGGAAGCACCCGAAAGAATCTATGTAAATTAGGCATAAAAATAATTGTGAGAGTCATGAGGTAGCATGGTGGAGTCATCAACTATCAACTATGAAAGAAATTTGAAGAGTTTGTCTTACCCAAAACCTGGTGATAACAGCGTCAGCAGCTGACTCGTAGCCAACCCAAGGGGCGGCCTGATAGTCGTGCCAACTGCTGGCTAGAATCCTCTCGCCACCGGGAACGGGAGAGTAATAGCCCGGCCAATACTTCCTAAGCAGAGATCCAACCAGGCTGTTAGGAGTACGCTTGATCCCCGGTGCAAAAATCCAAGTGCTGCACAATAATGAAACATTAATACACGTCAACATGAAATTACCGTGTTCAAAATGGGTAGTCATTTACCTTTTGCCGTTGCCCTTAATGAGGGTTCTCGCCTCCGGTGCAGGTTCCTGTGACTCATCAGGTACCCCGGATTCCCCACGTAACTTTAGCTTCTTCGGAGCCTCGGGGTTCTCCTCTCCAGAATCCTCGTCCTCCACCTCGGCCTCCACCTCGGCCTCCACCTCCTCGTCTCGAGACTGCTCCTCCGCCTCGGCCTCAGGAGACTCCTCCACTCGTGCCCGTCCACCTAGTCGTCCTCCAGCTCGTCCTCCACCTCGGCCTCCACCTCGGCGCCCCCTCTGGGGAAGTGCATCAGAAGCTACCCCTCCACCTCGTCGTGCACCTCCTCTCTCACCCCCCTCCTGAGTGTAACGCGGGTTCGCAAACCGCCGGCGCTGCGACTTGCTCAAGGTGGCCGAGGATTCCTTGCCGCTCATATTGCTCAATCACCTGCATTGACAAAGGGTAAACAATTAATAATCATGTTCAAAAATATATAGTAAGCATAATAAAGAATGCAAGGAAAATAAGTATTAAGCTAACTACATGAGAGAAATTAAATACTAAGCATAAACATAAAAGACCCTCACCATCACTCTCATAGTTAAATCTTGTGTTCTCATTGTCACTATCAGAATCACTATCACGTGAGTAGTACGGTGGATGCTCATCGCACGGTGGAGGCTCATCATTGGCAATGTCCGAATGAAACTTGTTGAGCATATCTATGTCCTTTAGATCCATCACTGCCTCACCGCCTGTTTGTGATTCGTTCTCGAGGTCCACAAGATCTTGTATGCCAAAGTCCCCAAAGCTCTCTTGCTCTTGGTAGAAAATCCCCTCATATGTTTTAGGGTCGATGTTGTTGTAATCATCGTCCGAGGGCATGGGTAGCTTACCATGTGGTGATACATGGAACACGACTTCCCATCCATTGAGTCCATCTTTCTTGCATGGGTAGGGCAAATAATAAACCTGCTTCGCTTGGTGAGCCACAACAAAGACATCGGATCGACTATAGGTGGTTCAAGGCTTAACTTCAACTAACCCAATGGAAGGGGTTTTTCTCAGTCCATGCTCCGTTGGGTCAAACCAGTGGCATCTGAACACGACGAGCTTGAGTTCTATGTTCGTATTATTGTACGTCACCTCGTATACGTTTTGTAACCTCCCATAGTAATCAAACTCTCCGGCTCCTTTGGTGAAGACCCCGGTATTTATAGTTTTTGCATTGGGCCGACTGTTCTGGTGAGACTCCGTATGGAAGCGAAACCCATTCACGTCATACTTCTCATACATCTCAACTTTACGATTACAACCTTGGGAGACACATCTCAACTCATCCGACATCACAATAGTGGGATCACCTCCCTACAAGTTTGGTACAAATTGTTCTGTGCATTAGTTACGTGTAATAAGATGGACAAGACACGGATTGCAAGGTAGGAGGGACAGGTTAGAGTTTACCTTTTCCCTAAACCAAGCCGTGAAATTTTTCTTTCCGGGGGCACCCTCTTTCATAAGAGTGTCCAGCTCGGCTTCATCGGGGTCCACAGTTCCCGGCCACATTTCATCGGTGAATTGCCTAAAAGGACAATATACGTATTAGACCAAAACCAAGATACTAGTTGAAAAGATACTTTGTTCACCATTTTACCTAAGGAAACTGCCCGCCTCATTTTGCTCGTCGCGGGTCACTTCTTTCATGTTTTGAAGCACATAGAGCATTATGCACTCCTGCTCTTCGAAGGTCAAGTTATACTTCTTTGCGTCACCGGCCTTGCCACCGGGAAACTGGAAGAGGAGGAGCTTGGGGTCTTGCTTGGGCTCATCAACATTGTACCGAGAGGCCTGGTTATGCATAGTGGGAACATCATCGGGAAAGTAGGTTAGCCTGGCGTCTGCCATCTCCTGGAGGACAGTTGCCTCAGCTATGCATGCTTCAATCTTATTTTTGTTTCCACACTTGGTTCGAATATACTTAAACTCTCTCTCAATACAAAACTGCCAACGAAATTGCACCGGTCCACCCAATAGTGCCTCGTTCGCGAGATGCACAACAAGATGTGCCATCGGAGTAAAGAAGCCAGGCGGAAATATCATCTCTAAGTTGCATAGCAACTCCGGCACTAGCTCATGCAGCTTCTTAATCATCAGGGGACATATCTGCTTAGCACAAAGCGTGCGGAAGAAATGGCTCAACTCCGCGAGCACACGCCAGACACGTTCGGGGAGATACCCTCGAACCATCACCGGCATCAGCCGCTCAATCCATATATGATAGTCGTGACTCTTGAGCCCGTTGACTTTTCCCGTTGAAAGATTGACTCCCCTACTTATATTCGAACAATATCCATCAGGGAACATCACGACGTATTTGAGCCACATGAACGCCTCTTTCTTTTGGATACTATTAAGGCAGTAGAAGGCATGCGGCTTGAACCAGTTTTTTCGACGGCCCTCAGGTTCCTGCATGTGTAATCTCTCCCTATCACAGAGCTTCTGAACATCGACTCTAGCCTTCACATTGTCCTTTGACTTCTCAGGAATGTTCAGGACAGTGTGAAACAGAGACTCTCCGACATTCTTCTCGGTGTGCATCACATCGATGTTATGGGGAAGTTCGAGGTCCTTGTAATATGGGAGTTGCGTAATGCTTGCCACGTGAGTCCCGTTGTGGTCCACACCATATCCCGAATATCGTGGGCCATTTCCCTGAGCAAGCACGAGAGCACTTAGCTCGGCATCAACAACTGCACCATCAAAAGTTGGTATCTCTGCCTCTACACGCTCAACTCTGCCCTTCTTAAAGTTCTTTTCGTCATCTCTAAACCGATGTCTTCTTTTGAGAAACTTTCGATGCGTGTCAAACGCGGAATACTTCTTACCCGTGCTTAGCCAAAGAAACTCAAGCCGGTTCCTGCACACTGGGCATGGGAACTTACCAGCTGTACACCATCCGCAGAATAGGGCGTACCCCGGCATGTCGTGCATGGAATACTGGAACCAAACTTTCATCAAAAAGTTCCTCTTCGATGCACGGTCGTATGTGAAGGTACCGTGGTGCCAAGAGTGGTTTAGATCATCCACAAGCGGCTGCAAATAGACACTCAAATTCTTCCCAGGGTATTCAGGCCCTGGAATGATCAATGACAGGAATATGTTCTTCCTTTGCATTAGGACTCCGGGAGGGAGGTTGAGCGGAATAACAAACACGGGCCAGCAGCTGTACGAGGCAGTCGACATACCATACGGATTGAAACCATCGGTTGCTATCGCAATTCTGACGTTCCGAGCCTCGGCTGCCTCCTCAGGGTATTTTGCATCGAAATTCTTCCATGCCATACCATCAGATGGATGTCCCATCTTTATCCGTCCGTGCTCGTCCTCGTATCTCTTCCCATTCTTGTGCCAGGTCATCTGGGTGGCAGACTCCTTATTCATGTAAAGTCGCTGGATTCTTTTTATGAACGGGAGGTACCGAAGAATCTTCATGGGGACTTTTGTCTGTCTCTTCTGACCATCACGTCCATTTACCTCATGATACCTAGAGGCCCCACACTTGATACAGTACTTGTCTTCCGCAAACTGTTGCCGAAACAAAACGCAGCCTTTAGGACAGCAATCTATCTTCTCATAATCCATGTTCAGCTCTCGCAGGATTTTCTTTGTTTCGTACATGCTTTTAGGCAAACAATGTCCTTCAGGCAGCATGTTACCATATGTTTGCAGATGAGATTCAAAGCATGAACGGGTATTGCCGTGCTTGAGCTTTTCGGCTAGGGCTTGGGAGATGGCATCGAGCTGACAAATTTTTGCACCATCGTACAGAGGCCTCTGACCCGAGGACATCATACGAAAATAGGACTGTGCGGTTGGCTCTGGTTCCTCTGGTTCACTCGGTTCGGATGGTTCCTCCCGTGAAGGTGGCGAATCTGGTATGTCGGCATCACGGAGATCTTCTAGGAAGTTTCTTATCCCATCATCCTCAATGCCATTGATCCGCTGCCGCATCACCCTACCATTTTCACGTTCGTACTCAGCAAAGTCGATCGTCGTGGTGTACTCCGCCCAATACCCATAAGACCATAGGTGTTTAGTCATATCTTGCTTTCCCTTACGAAGACGCAGCTTGCATCGAGCGCAAGGGCAACCTGGACGGATGCCCGACTTTGAACCACGCCCTAACTCCCTCACTAAGAAATTAGTCTTCCATACCCACTCATCTGTTCTTTCCATCGCATCTTTTCGGCCAGTGAACATCCAACCATTATCAGCCATAATCTGTTGTATTGCGAGGCAAACAACACATATTGTATTTCATCTCAAATAATAGCATGAAATTAAATGCATGATATTTTTATTTCCTAGCGGCAAAACCTACATATCTAATAGGTCAAGGGTCCTAGCAGCCGCCGGATCCGTAGATTGAGTACGTTTTCCATGCTCTACCCCGATCCAAGACAGAATTTCGGCAGCACCTCCCCGCTGCTCTCCCGATACACGTCTCGGCAAAAAGCCGAGAGAATGTGCATAAGGAGAACAACGGGGAAGCGCTACCGAAATTCTGTCTCGGATCGGGGTAGAGCATGGAAAACGTACTCAATCTACGGATCCGCCGACTGTCCCGTAAATGCCGCAAGCGTTACGGTTCAAAATATGCCTACCACTATTGCATATTTATCTTCGTAACGTTTGCGGACGGGAAATGACACCTAGGTGACGCGACCAAAAAAAATGCGAGGGAGAAGACAGAGTTCTAGCTCACCCGCGGCGGTAGAGGACGTAGTCGAACAACAGCGTGACGGGGTCGGGGATCGACAGCGTGGCTCTAGACAGCGGCGGCGGGGTCGAAGATCGATGGCGTGTCGTGGCGGCTCCTACCCGATATCCTGTAGCACATAATATGCGAATTAGCAAAAAAAAACAGAAGTATGAAATCATCATGCAAAAAAATCCCCCATCAAAGTACATGGAGAAAATACTATTCTTCTACATATCACACATATTTCAGAACCAATTATTTTCTCGGATGCACAACCAAATTAATCTTAGAGTAAGAAACTATAAGTGCAAATTGGAGCATCCTCAAGTAATTCAAAGTAAATAAACGAAGGAACAAGTAAAAAAATAAGGAGGGAGGGTAAACAAGTGGCTGTTATATCATATATATGCCCTCCAAGTGTAAACCATATATTATATAAATTCTAAACTTGGGTTGTGTTTTATTTAGCAAAAGGAGAAATAGTTCCATCGGCTCTATAAGCATGCCGGGCTAAATAAGCTAATACATTTTTTGCAGTATCGCCGTGAAAAAATTAAGTGCAAGATCATTCGTGTTGCTCAATGATTGCAGTCGCAAATTTTTTGTCAATGAAGTACAGTTTTTGTTTACTCTATCGACCAGGCCTTGTGTGCTCCAAGCCTCCAACCATCCATATATATATAGGAGTAATATTTTAAAAGATTATGGTACATGTATAGAATCTTGGACCATTAGACAACTCATTTGGCCATTAGACCCTAGGCCTGAGCAGCTCGAAGCAAACTGGACAAGTTCAAATGGAGCAAACCCGCAAGAGCATGGAGCATAGGATTTGAATTAGCCCAGGAGGCGCGGGCGAGCAACTAAAGCCGACTTCCTTCCTCTGATTGGAATTGGTTGAAAGGAAACCGGAACTGGAAGATTGAATCGGGGAAACAGGAAATATCTCCTGCCTGGCGACGACCTCCCTTCACAAATTCATTCATCCAATCTTAAGGACACATAGAAGAATCATGTAACAAGAATTAAGCAAAAGAACTTGTATTTAAAAAAAATTCGTATGCCTATCTTTTACTGGCCAAACCAGAGTTAATTGCAAATAACCATTACATTGAGGGCTAGGGCTTCAAAAAACCACATGTTTTCAATTTTTTTGCAAAAAACGACTAGCATTCAGTAACATCGTCACAAAGAGCACTTGTTCCCTAGTTGACACGCTCTAAGCGAGAAAAAGCCAGCGGGGCCTAGTTCTCTAGTTCCCTAGTTCTCACACAAAATTATATAGTAGAGATTCTAACTAATTTATTAACAGAAGAAAAAAATCAAAAAAAAAATTACCATTATGGGTGGCCGGGAGCTCGCTGTGAGGGGATGGGGTGGCCGGGAGCTCCTGGGCGGCGACGGCGGCTGGGGGAGGCGTCGAGGCGGGTCCTGGAGGCGGGCGGCGGCCGGTGAGGCGACGGGGAAGGGCGGCGGCCGGTGAGGCGACGGGGACGGGCGGCGGGGACGGGCGGGCGCGGGAGGGGCTGGGTGGAGGCGGCGGCCGGGGAGAGGAAGGGACGGGGCGGGCGCGGAAGGGGCTGGGGGAGGCGGCGCCGGACGGGAGGGACGCCGGCGGCGGCGGCGGCGCGGCTGGGGGAGGAAGAGAGCAGCGCGGGTTAGGTCTGGGTTTTTTTTTTTCTCTCAGCTCGGGTTAGGTTCTGTGTATACACGCGTGTGTTTGTAAAAAAAACAAAAAAATGTAGCTACGCCGACGGCAAGCCGTCGGCTTAGGTCCTGTTTTTTTTTTCTCCGCGCGTGCGTTGTGTACACGAGTGTGTTTAAAAAATATATGTAGGTACGCCGACGGCATGCCGTCGGCTTAGGTGCTGTGTGTTTCCCCCCCCCCCGGTAGGTGTAGGATCACTCGTAGCGACATGGGGTCCGCATTCGTCGCCAGCACGACTATTGGCTGACAACCCATTCGTCGCCAGCACGACTATTGGCTGTTGCGGGCCGTGGCGGGACGTTCCCAGCCGCACCCGCTTGTTCCTCACCTCATGGTATATATCAACCTTTATAAATACTTTCTTCCATTACAAAAAATGTATTTCATACCCACCTTCTTCCATAACATCTCCACACACATAGATAATCCAACTTTTCCTCATGAATTTTAAAATATGGTATACCAGTCTATTTGGGAGCTTGTTCACGCAATTACTAAGTATTCTAGTCTCGTTTTGAAGGAGACAGTTAATCTGGTATGCATGCCATTCAATCTTGCAGGTTCCTTACGATCATAGTGGTGATAGTGTTAGTGGTGGGCACTATAACAGGAATGGGCGACTACATGAGGAATTTCGAGAATGGAAGTTGTATTGTACCAGGCGTCGGGATTTTCGTGGTGGCGATAATCTTGTTTCTTATCATTGTTGGTCTTGATATCGCATTGTACATCCTGGTTCAGAAGGACTATGCAACGTCGGTCAGGTTGGAGAAGCTGTCATTAGAGATCGCAATGGGTGCAGATGTAGAGAAATGCTAACCAAATTCCAATCATGATCCTTGGGTGCCAATTTCAAAATCCTACACCCCGACCTTCTCCTCCTCTACAAACAAGTCAAGTTTGTTGCATGGTTGTCTTAGTTACTGTATATTAAGGCATCCTAGGTTGTGTGTTATATGGGGTGGCGCGGTGGGGTTACCATGTTGATGACAGTAGGGGTTATTATGTGGCAGAGTTTACAGTGATAACATGCAGTTTATTAGATAGTAGTGTCAGTTTGAAACCTCCGGCTTGCATGCTTGGTACCACGAGCCTTTAGGGTGACAATGTGGCAGACATAAAAAAAGGTGGAATCCCGAGAATGACAAGTCTCATAAACCCCAACTCTTCGGAAGATTCCCGACGTTTCGTCCGATAAGGGAGTTTCACCCTATAAGCGCATGTAAACTCACGAGGGAGAAACGGACGTCGGTGAAGCGGGTCACACCCCGGAGTGCAATCTTTGCCATCCAAAGACCACAACACACATATAATAACATGGTATGGCACCCTCTAGCTTGTGAAAGGTTCCGGACGCTCCGTAGCCCCCCTCCGGTGAAAACCTAGACCCGCAGGAGAAATACCGGACTTATACGGATACACGCGGTAACGGCGTCGAAAGGGGGTAGCATTGTGGAACCAGATGCTTGTTTGTGTTAGGGTAGCCCATAGGAACATAAAACAAGTTGGTAGAACCCAACTCTTCGGAAGATTCCCGACGTTTCGTCCGATAAGGGAGTTTCACCCTATAAGCGCATGTAAACTCACGAGGGAGAAACGGACGTCGGTGAAGCGGGTCACACCCCGGAGTGCAATCTTTGCCATCCAAAGACCACAACACACATATAATAACATGGTATGGCACCCTCTAGCTTGTGAAAGGTTCCGGACGCTCCGTAGCCCCCCTCCGGTGAAAACCTAGACCCGCAGGAGAAATACCGGACTTATACGGATACACGCGGTAACGGCGTCGAAAGGGGGTAGCATTGTGGAACCAGATGCTTGTTTGTGTTAGGGTAGCCCATAGGAACATAAAACAAGTTGGTAGAACCCAACTCTTCGGAAGATTCCCGGCGTTTCGTCCGATAAGGGAGTTTCACCCTATAAGCGCATGTAAACTCACGAGGGAGAAACGGACGTCGGTGAAGCGGGTCACACCCCGGAGTGCAATCTTTGGCATACAAAGACCACAACACACATATAATAACATGGTATGGCACCCTCTAGCTTGTGAAAGGTTCCGGACGCTCCGTAGCCCCCCTCCGGTGAAAACCTAGACCCGCAGGAGAAATACCGGACTTATACGGATACACGCGGTAACGGCGTCGAAAGGGGGTAGCATTGTGGAACCAGATGCTTGTTTGTGTTAGGGTAGCCCATAGGAACATAAAACAAGTTGGTAGAACCCAACTCTTCGGAAGATTCCCGACGTTTCGTCCGATAAGGGAGTTTCACCCTATAAGCGCATGTAAACTCACGAGGGAGAAACGGACGTCGGTGAAACGGGTCACACCCCGGAGTGCAATCTTTGCCATCCAAATACCACAACACACATATAATAACATGGTATGGCACCCTCTATCTTGTGAAAGGTTTCGGACGCTCCGTAGCCCCCCTCCGGTGAAAACCTAGACCCGCGGGAGAAATACCGGACTTATACGGATACACGCGGTAACGGCGTCGAAAGGGGGTAGCATTGTGGAACCAGATGCTTGTTTGTGTTAGGGTAGCCCATAGGAACATAAAACAAGTTGGTAGAACCCAACTCTTCGGAAGATTCCCGACGTTTCGTCCGATAAGGGAGTTTCACCCTATAAGCGCATGTAAACTCACGAGGGAGAAACGGACGTCGGTGAAGCGGGTCACACCCCGGAGTGCAATCTTTGCCATTCAAAGACCACAACACACATATAATAACATGGTATGGCACCCTCTAGCTTGTGAAAGGTTCCGGACGCTCCGTAGCCCCCCTCCGGTGAAAACCTAGACCCGCAGGAGAAATACCGGACTTATACGGATACACGCGGTAACGGCGTCGAAAGGGGGTAGCATTGTGGAACCAGATGCTTGTTTGTGTTAGGGTAGCCCATAGGAACATAAAACAAGTTGGTAGAACCCAACTCTTCGGAAGATTCCCGACGTTTCGTCCGATAAGGGAGTTTCACCCTATAAGCGCATGTAAACTCACGAGGGAGAAACGGACGTCGGTGAAGCGGGTCACACCCCGGAGTGAAATCTTTGCCATCCAAAGACCACAACACACATATAATAACATGGTATGGCACCCTCTAGCTTGTGAAAGGTTCCGGACGCTCCGTAGCCCCCCTCCGGTGAAAACCTAGACCCGCAGGAGAAATACCGGACTTATACGGATACACGCGGTAACGGCGTCGAAAGGGGGTAGCATTGTGGAACCATATGCTTGTTTGTGTTAGGGTAGCCCATAGGAACATAAAACAAGTTGGTAGAACCCAACTCTTCGGAAGATTCCCGGCGTTTCGTCCGATAAGGGAGTTTCACCCTATAAGCGCATGTAAACTCACGAGGGAGAAACGGACGTCGGTGAAGCGGGTCACACCCCGGAGTGCAATCTTTGCCATACAAAGACCACAACACACATATAATAACATGGTATGGCACCCTCTAGCTTGTGAAAGGTTCCGGACGCTCCGTAGCCCCCCTCCGGTGAAAACCTAGACCCGCAGGAGAAATACCGGACTTATACGGATACACGCGGTAACGGCGTCGAAAGGGGGTAGCATTGTGGAACCAGATGCTTGTTTGTGTTAGGGTAGCCCATAGGAACATAAAACAAGTTGGTAGAACCCAACTCTTCGGAAGATTCCCGACGTTTCGTCCGATAAGGGAGTTTCACCCTATAAGCGCATGTAAACTCACGAGGGAGAAACGGACGTCGGTGAAACGGGTCACGCCCCGGAGTGCAATCTTTGCCATCCAAATACCACAACACACATATAATAACATGTTATGGCACCCTCTAGCTTGTGAAAGGTTCCGGACGCTCCGTAGCCCCCCTCCGGTGAAAACCTAGACCCGCGGGAGAAATACCGGACTTATACGGATACACGCGGTAACGGCGTCGAAAGGGGGTAGCATTGTGGAACCAGATGCTTGTTTGTGTTAGGGTAGCCCATAGGAACATAAAACAAGTTGGTAGAACCCAAATCTTCGGAAGATTCCCGACGTTTCGTCCGATAAGGGAGTTTCACCCTATAAGCGCATGTAAACTCACGAGGGAGAAACGGACGTCGGTGAAGCGGGTCACACCCCGGAGTGCAATCTTTGCCATCCAAAGACCACAACACACATATAATAACATGGTATGGCACCCTCTAGCTTGTGAAAGGTTCCGGACGCTCCGTAGCCCCCCTCCGGTGAAAACCTAGACCCGCAGGAGAAATACCGGACTTATACGGATACACGCGGTAACGGCGTCGAAAGGGGGTAGCATTGTGGAACCAGATGCTTGTTTGTGTTAGGGTAGCCCATAGGAACATAAAACAAGTTGGTAGAACCCAACTCTTCGGAAGATTCCCGACGTTTCGTCCGATAAGGGAGTTTCACCCTATAAGCGCATGTAAACTCACGAGGGAGAAACGGACGTCGGTGAAGCGGGTCACACCCCGGAGTGCAATCTTTGCCATCCAAAGACCACAACACACATATAATAACATGGTATGGCACCCTCTAGCTTGTGAAAGGTTCCGGACGCTCCGTAGCCCCCCTCCGGTGAAAACCTAGACCCGCAGGAGAAATACCGGACTTATACGGATACACGCGGTAACGGCGTCGAAAGGGGGTAGCATTGTGGAACCAGATGCTTGTTTGTGTTAGGGTAGCCCATAGGAACATAAAACAAGTTGGTAGAACCCAACTCTTCGGAAGATTCCCGACGTTTCGTCCGATAAGGGAGTTTCACCCTATAAGCGCATGTAAACTCACGAGGGAGAAACGGACGTCGGTGAAGCGGGTCACACCCCGGAGTGCAATCTTTGCCATCCAAAGACCACAACACACATATAATAACATGGTATGGCACCCTCTAGCTTGTGAAAGGTTCCGTACGCTCCGTAGTCCCCCTCCGGTGAAAACCTAGACCCGCAGGAGAAATACCGGACTTATACGGATACACGCGGTAACGGCGTCGAAAGGGGGTAGCATTGTGGAACCAGATGCTTGTTTGTGTTAGGGTAGCCCATAGGAACATAAAACAAGTTGGTAGAACCCAACTCTTCGGAAGATTCCCGACGTTTCGTCCGATAAGGGAGTTTCACCCTATAAGCGCATGTAAACTCACGAGGGAGAAACGGACGTCGGTGAAACGGGTCACACCCCGGAGTGCAATCTTTGCCATCCAAATACCACAACACACATATAATAACATGGTATGGCACCCTCTATCTTGTGAAAGGTTCCGGACGCTCCGTAGCCCCACTCCGGTGAAAACCTAGACCCGCGGGAGAAATACCGGACTTATACGGATACACGCGGTAACGGCGTCGAAAGGGGGTAGCATTGTGGAACCAGATGCTTGTTTGTGTTAGGGTAGCCCATAGGAACATAAAACAAGTTGGTAGAACCCAACTCTTCGGAAGATTCCCGACGTTTCGTCCGATAAGGGAGTTTCACCCTATAAGCGCATGTAAACTCACGAGGGAGAAACGGACGTCGGTGAAGCGGGTCACACCCCGGAGTGCAATCTTTGCCATTCAAAGACCACAACACACATATAATAACATGGTATGGCACCCTCTAGCTTGTGAAAGGTTCCGGACGCTCCGTAGCCCCCCTCCGGTGAAAACCTAGACCCGCAGGAGAAATACCGGACTTATACGGATACACGCGGTAACGGCGTCGAAAGGGGGTAGCATCGTGGAACCAGATGCTTGTTTGTGTTAGGGTAGCCCATAGGAACATAAAACAAGTTGGTAGAACCCAACTCTTCGGAAGATTCCCGACGTTTCGTCCGATAAGGGAGTTTCACCCTATAAGCGCATGTAAACTCACGAGGGAGAAACGGACGTCGGTGAAGCGGGTCACACCCCGGAGTGCAATCTTTGCCATCCAAAGACCACAACACACATATAATAACATGGTATGGCACCCTCTAGCTTGTGAAAGGTTCCGGACGCTCCGTAGCCCCCCTCCGGTGAAAACCTAGACCCGCAGGAGAAATACCGGACTTATACGGATACACGCGGTAACGGCGTCGAAAGGGGGTAGCATTGTGGAACCAGATGCTTGTTTGTGTTAGGGTAGCCCATAGGAACATAAAACAAGTTGGTAGAACCCAACTCTTCGGAAGATTCCCGGCGTTTCGTCCGATAAGGGAGTTTCACCCTATAAGCGCATGTAAACTCACGAGGGAGAAACGGACGTCGGTGAAGCGGGTCACACCCCGGAGTGCAATCTTTGCCATACAAAGACCACAACACACATATAATAACATGGTATGGCACCCTCTAGCTTGTGAAAGGTTCCGGACGCTCCGTAGCCCCCCTCCGGTGAAAACCTAGACCCGCAGGAGAAATACCGGACTTATACGGATACACGCGGTAACGGCGTCGAAAGGGGGTAGTATTGTGGAACCAGATGCTTGTTTGTGTTAGGGTAGCCCATAGGAACATAAAACAAGTTGGTAGAACCCAACTCTTCGGAAGATTCCCGACGTTTCGTCCGATAAGGGAGTTTCACCCTATAAGCGCATGTAAACTCACGAGGGAGAAACGGACGTCGGTGAAACGGGTCACGCCCCGGAGTGCAATCTTTGCCATCCAAATACCACAACACACATATAATAACATGGTATGGCACCCTCTAGCTTGTGAAAGGTTCCGGACGCTCCGTAGCCCCCCTCCGGTGAAAACCTAGACCCGCGGGAGAAATACCGGACTTATACGGATACACGCGGTAACGGCGTCGAAAGGGGGTAGCATTGTGGAACCAGATGCTTGTTTGTGTTAGGGTAGCCCATAGGAACATAAAACAAGTTGGTAGAACCCAACTCTTCGGAAGATTCCCGACGTTTCGTCCGATAAGGGAGTTTCACCCTATAAGCGCATGTAAACTCACGAGGGAGAAACGGACGTCGGTGAAGCGGGTCACACCCCGGAGTGCAATCTTTGCCATCCAAAGACCACAACACACATATAATAACATGGTATGGCACCCTCTAGCTTGTGAAAGGTTCCGGACGCTCCGTAGCCCCCCTCCGGTGAAAACCTAGACCCGCAGGAGAAATACCGGACTTATACGGATACACGCGGTAACGGCGTCGAAAGGGGGTAGCATTGTGGAACCAGATGCTTGTTTGTGTTAGGGTAGCCCATAGGAACATAAAACAAGTTGGTAGAACCCAACTCTTCGGAAGATTCCCGACGTTTCGTCCGATAAGGGAGTTTCACCCTATAAGCGCATGTAAACTCACGAGGGAGAAACGGACGTCGGTGAAGCGGGTCACACCCCGGAGTGCAATCTTTGCCATCCAAAGACCACAACACACATATAATAACATGGTATGGCACCCTCTAGCTTGTGAAAGGTTCCGGACGCTCCGTAGCCCCCCTCCGGTGAAAACCTAGACCCGCAGGAGAAATACCGGACTTATACGGATACACGCGGTAACGGCGTCGAAAGGGGGTAGCATTGTGGAACCAGATGCTTGTTTGTGTTAGGGTAGCCCATAGGAACATAAAACAAGTTGGTAGAACCCAACTCTTCGGAAGATTCCCGACGTTTCGTCCGATAAGGGAGTTTCACCCTATAAGCGCATGTAAACTCACGAGGGAGAAACGGACGTCGGTGAAGCGGGTCACACCCCGGAGTGCAATCTTTGCCATCCAAAGACCACAACACACATATAATAACATGGTATGGCACCCTCTAGCTTGTGAAAGGTTCCGGACGCTCCGTAGTCCCCCTCCGGTGAAAACCTAGACCCGCAGGAGAAATACCGGACTTATACGGATACACGCGGTAACGGCGTCGAAAGGGGGTAGCATTGTGGAACCAGATGCTTGTTTGTGTTAGGGTAGCCCATAGGAACATAAAACAAGTTGGTAGAACCCAACTCTTCGGAAGATTCCCGACGTTTCGTCCGATAAGGGAGTTTCACCCTATAAGCGCATGTAAACTCACGAGGGAGAAACGGACGTCGGTGAAGCGGGTCACACCCCGGAGTGCAATCTTTGCCATCCAAAGACCACAACACACATATAATAACATGGTATGGCACCCTCTAGCTTGTGAAAGGTTCCGGACGCTCCGTAGCCCCCCTCCGGTGAAAACCTAGACCCGCAGGAGAAATACCGGACTTATACGGATACACGCGGTAACGGCGTCGAAAGGGGGTAGCATTGTGGAACCAGATGCTTGTTTGTGTTAGGGTATCCCATAGGAACATAAAACAAGTTGGTAGAACCCAACTCTTCGGAATATTCCCGACGTTTCGTCCGATAAGGGAGTTTCACCCTATAAGCGCATGTAAACTCACGAGGGAGAAACGGACGTCGGTGAAGCAGGTCACACCCCGGAGTGCAATCTTTGCCATCCAAAGACCACAACACACATATAATAACATGGTATGGCACCCTCTAGCTTGTGAAAGGTTCCGGACGCTCCGTAGCCGCCCTCCGGTGAAAACCTAGACCCGCAGGAGAAATACCGGACTTATACGGATACACGCGGTAACGGCGTCGAAAGGGGGTAGCATTGTGGAACCAGATGCTTGTTTGTGTTAGGGTAGCCCATAGGAACATAAAACAAGTTGGTAGAACCCAACTCTTCGGAAGATTCCCGACGTTTCGTCCGATAAGGGAGTTTCACCCTATAAGCGCATGTAAACTCACGAGGGAGAAACGGACGTCGGTGAAGCGGGTCACACCCCGGAGTGCAATCTTTGCCATCCAAAGACCACAACACACATATAATAACATGGTATGGCACCCTCTAGCTTGTGAAAGGTTCCGGACGCTCCGTAGCCCCCCTCCGGTGAAAACCTAGACCCGCAGGAGAAATACCGGACTTATACGGATACACGCGGTAACGGCGTCGAAAGGGGGTAGCATTGTGGAACCAGATGCTTGTTTGTGTTAGGGTAGCCCATAGGAACATAAAACAAGTTGGTAGAACCCAACTCTTCGGAAGATTCCCGACGTTTCGTCCGATAAGGGAGTTTCACCCTATAAGCGCATGTAAACTCACGAGGGATGTCGGATATATACTGAATAGGGGTATAGAAGATGGTAGACAAAAGAGCCGGACTACCAGGGTGGCCTACATGGTAATGGGCTTAGGTCCATTGGGCGGCCCAGTAGTCCGACGCGCAGAAGCCGGATTCTAGAAGGACCCGGATCACGGCCCACGTGATCTGGCTTGGAGGAGAAGACGGATTCCTTACTTTCCAAGTTACAAGTTAAACGTAGTCTTCTAGGTTTCTTGATCTGTAAGCCCTAATCCGGCTATTATATAAAGCCGGACGGGAGATAGATTACACAAGGTTCTAGGTTCAAGTTTCACAAGCTAAAGCTCTACGCAACTCGCCGAGAAGCTCATCCTCGTCGAGTAGCTAGATCTATTCCCTCACACTGTAACCCTGTTATACGGGCTTTGGTCCCAATTAGTGAGAAGTGCAGGAGTAGGTACGCCGTACTGTCGCGACGTACCGAACCTGGGTAAAATCCCGTGTTCTGTGTTACTACGCTATCCCGTTACCCCACGTCTCTACCGTAGTCTCATGGCACCCCAGTCTATGAAAACTACTACGATGTCTCGACAGTTGGCGCCCACCGTGGGGAAAACGACGTCAGGCGTGAAATTCCGATCTGGGATACTCGGCGGAATTGGAAGATCGATCACTGTCGGAAGCTTGGAATTCGACGACGACGTCGGGCCCTTCCTCGACAACGGATCCTACATACCGGCGCAAAACCACCTGGTAAGTGCCTGCGTGTTACCGATTGGATCTGCTAACATCTTTATCGGACTAACTGCAGAGGCAATGGGGTTTTGCGGTGGAAGCAAATTTATCCCACCCGCCCTATACCCAGTCGAAGACGACTATGATGCCGGATTTTGCTCAGATCGCCGACAAAACAGTAGTACGCACTTTATCGGCATGGTGCAATCCGAAATCGCTGAAAACACGGATGACGGAAATCCCGTGCAAGAGGCAGATAACAACCTACCCGTCATAGAGACGGAAGAACCAATACCCGTCACAGAGACGGAAGATCCGACATCCGTCAACCAGACGATGAACTCGGAAACAGAGTCCGTGCTTGCCGCCATAGAGGCGAGATTGGAGTCGGAAACCGGATCGGATAACTTCGACTCCGAAGACGAAGACGATGATGCCTTCGTAAGAAAAGTTAAGTCCTTTCAAGAGGGATTCCATGAAGTGCTAATGGCAAAACCAGCTGATACAACGGGTGCTGATAGCCAGGAAAGCCCTAAAACTCCTCCGCCAGTGGAAGAGAGAGAAGACGGAGAAACTTCTCCGATATTCCCTAATGTCAAGGAGATGACAGAAGATGAACCTGTCAAAAAACCTCCTTCTTCCAAGAAAAAGCACCGTGCTTCTAAAAAACTCCAGTACAAACTCCGGAAGAAAAAGTCAGCTGATCTCGCTGATGAAAACCTGGAAGTTGGAGATATTAGTGGCACAAAGCCCGCGGAAAAGAAATCTAAGGAAATCACTGCTCCGCCAATGACAGAACTGGAAGAGCAAGAACTGTTACAAACACCAGTGGGACCAGATGAACCCCCTGAGATGCTGGAAGCCAGGAGACAAGCTTTCCAACGGCAACAGCAACATCTGCTTAGATCTCGGCAACATCTCCAACAAACTCATAACGACATCAAAGTCATGAAGGAAGAAATAGAGGAGTATGAGAGAAAGCATAGATCTGCCTTAAAACCTACTAGGTTACCCGGAATTGCAAAACCGGAAGAACTGCCGCCGAAAGAAAGGTTCTATAACCCATCTTGGCAAAAGCAGTTAAACGGCAAAGATGCCAAGGGCGAACCAATATACAAAACCGCAGCTGAAAACGTGGAAGCAGCGTTCGCCATCCTGAACAATGATCTGTACTCCAACGGGGAAAAACTCCAAGGGGTGTATGCTTTCTTAGGAAAAGCATTACAGCAGCAACAGCGAGGCCAAGAACGATCAGGGAGGCTGCACGATAATTCCGCCCTCTGTAAAACAGTTACTTGCGCTGCTGGAGCACCTGGACCGGAAGAACCCGGAGATTCGGATAAAAAAGAGGATCCGAGAAAAGATAAGAAAAACCCCGACAACCGGGACGCAGCGTCTAGAACCGGACCTCATCTCCCGAAAGATGGATATAAACCACACGATCGGGAAGATAAACACCGGAATGACGGTAAAATAATGCCACCTCCAAGAAACCCAGCTGAAAAAGCTGGAAGGTACGATACACCTCACAGACGTGAAAGATCTCGGACACCCCCCAAAGACAAGGAAAGGTACAGGAGCAGGACTCCACCTAATCCCAGGGGGCGTGACAACGGAAGAGATAGAGATAACCTCGGAAAAACGCGTCCGCGCAACAATGGAAAAGAAAGGAGCAGATCCCCTTCTGTCCATTCAGCCGGGAGATATTCTGCACATATTGATAGAGCAGAAAAGGATGATCTTTACTTTGGTCCTAAGTGTTTTACTGACAGGATCCGAAGGATAACCCTGCATTCTGGCTTTGCCAAAGTTGGTCCAACCTACCAAAAATATACCGGCAGTACAAACCCGGATACCTGGCTTTCAGATTATTACACAGCCGTCCAAATCAACAACGGGACAGACCTGGAAGCTGTCAAGTTTCTTCCCCTAATGTTGTTAGACGGAGCCAGAGATTGGATCAATGGATTACCATCAAGAACTGTCGACAGTTGGGATGATATGGCTAGAGTATTCACTCAGCATTTTCGGGGAACGTACAAACGCCCGAACAGCATCAACCAACTGAACCGTTGCACTCAATTTGAGGATGAACCATACGTGGATTTCATCTCCAGATGGACTGCAATGAAGAATAGTTGCTCTGGAGTAACTGACGTACAAGCAATGCATGCTTTCGTCAATGGCCTAAAACCCGGACTAGTACCGTTCATGGTTGGTTCTAAAAAGCACAAAGATCTCGGATCTATGCTTACAACCGCTAATGAGCATGCTGCAGCCGAAGATGATATCAGAGCAAGAGGAGGCAATATTGAGTCACTGATACTGGCCAAGAAAACACCTCGTTCTGATAAAAAAGGAACTCCGGAGTCAACAACAAAGCCCAAGGAGGTCAACATAGCCTTTGGAGGAGAAAAGGTGAACAAGTGGAAAGGCCGCAGTCCGGATCCAATCAATTACACTCCCGAAGAATGGGAGAGAATTAAGTCGGAACCCTGCGTCCACCACTCTCAGTTTGGGAAACCAACCCACACAAACGCGCAATGCCGGCTAAACAAGCATATGAAAGGCAATGCAGGATCCGGAAATAAAGGGAAGGGTTCCAAGAGGAAACCTGCCAAACAAAAGCCAGAAGCTGAAAAAGAAGACAGTGAATCGGACACTGATGACAAAATCCAGGAACAACAGCGAAAAGGCGAACCCAAATTTCCGAGAGTTGACGGAGAAGCAATGTTAACTTTCCTAGCAACCCCGTCAGCAAAGGTGGCCAAAAGAACACTTCGAGAAATAAACGCGGTTGTTCCTGCGACCCCGAAATTCTTGAAGTACTCCAACACACCGATAATCTGGGATCAGTCAGATCATCCCGGAAATATCCCTAAACCCGGCACACAAGCTCTTGTTGTAAGCCCTATTGTTCAAAACACTAGGCTAAGAAGAGTGCTGATGGACGGAGGATCCAACATCAACATAATGTACCTGGATACACTGAAGCACTTGAAGATCTCCGAGTCCCAGCTCAACTACAGCAATATACGCTTCCACGGCATTGTTCCTGGCAGGCAAGCACGATCCCTAGGAGAAATTTCCCTAGATGTCACCTTCGGAGATAAAGATCACTTCCGGCAGGAAAAAGTATCCTTCGAAGTAGTGCCGTTCGAAAGCGTGTATCACGCAATACTCGGACGTCCGGCTTTCGCCAAGTTTATGGCAAGATCTTGCTATATCTACAACAAGCTGAAGATGCCAGGACCCAAAGGAGGAGTAATCACCATTGCCGGTGATTTCAAGCTGGCAAACGAGTTGGAAAAAGAAAACGCCCTTTGCGCTCAGAGAGTTATAGCGAAGGAGGAACTGAAGGAATTAGCCAAGGAGGTATCGCCGAAAGAAATGCCGGCAGGAAAAGAAACTCGGAAGCCAACAGATAGCTTCAAGGCGTCCGAGAATACAAGACAGGTAATCCTAGATCCCAAAGATCCGACAAAATTTGTCGTCGTAGGGACTGGGATGACCGACAAATAGGAAGGCGAGCTCATCAAGTTCCTCCGTGAGAACTGGGATATTTTTGCCTGGTGTCCAGCGGACATGCCAGGCGTACCCAGGGAACTTGCTGAGCACCAACTCAAGGTTATTCCCGGATCAAAACCCGTCAAACAAGGTCTCCGTCGATTTGACGGAAGAAGACGGAAGGCTATTGGCAAGGAAATTATCCGGCTTTTAGCAGCGGATTTTATCAAGGAAGTAATCCATACTGATTGGTCCGCAAATCCGGTATTAGTGCCGAAGAAAGACACCACTGCTCTTAGAATGTGTATAGATTACACAGGATTGAACAAGTTGTGTCCGAAAGATAGGTTTGCGTTACCGCGAATCGATCAAATAATAGACGCCACTGCAGGCTCTGAGCTTTTATGCTTTTTGGATGCATACTCCGGGTACCACCAAATACGCATGAAAAAGGAAGATCAAATCAAGACTTCTTTTATAACCCCGTATGGGACGTACTATTACGTAACCATGCCTTTTGGCCTGAAGAACGCAGGTGCAACCTACCAGCGTTGCATGCAACGCTGTTTGCATAGTCAAATTGGCAGAAACGTCCATGTTTACGTGGACGATATCGCTGTCGTAACCAAGGAAAAAGATACACTCCTTGAGGATTTGCGAGAAACCTTCGAAAACATGCGCACTTACAAGATGAAGTTGAATCCATCTAAGTGCGTATTCGGGGTTCCCTCAGGAAAACTTCTGGGTTTCATCGTTTCTCACAGAGGAATAGAAGTTAACCCGGAAAAGATCAAGGCAATCTTGAATATCTCAAAGCCTACATGTGTAAAAGATGTCCAAAGATTGACGGGTTCCGCTGCAGCCGTCAGCAGATTTATTAGTTGGCTGGGGGCTAAAACCTCACCACTCCACAAGCTGCTGAAAAAATTCGACAAAGTCAAGTGGATTGCGGAAGCCTGGGAACGTCTAGAAAGTTATGTACCTTTCCGTACTTAGTTCAATTCTATGTAAACATCTTTTGAGATCATGAAATAAAGTTGTCGGAATGCTGTCATCCATATTCTTTATAAGTGCAAAGCGTTTCCGCCTGATCTATTTCCCAATGATCTTACAAATTTCTCAACGTTAACCCGAATTGTGCTTACGTACTCGGCGTTACAAAACTGAATGATTTTTCAGTCTGTTAACGGCTAAGGGAAACTTGAATTGCCTGTGGGCGCCAAGTTTCACTTAAAAAACTTTCCTTAAATTCTCTAAGTCTTATCTGATTGTGTGTATGTTGGGTTATTGGAACTAGTTAGTAAAAATGCCTTTAGCATGATCCATGTTTCCGAGTTTTAAAAACTGCTTGGTTCGTCCCCAGTTACTCGGCATGAAGATTCATATTGCTATTTGAGCCATTTCAAACACTAAGGACAATTAAAGCATACACACCAGAGAACCTAGAAGATAAAGGAATGATAAAACCCAAAAAACTTGCAAAGATTTTCATAATTTAAACTGCAAAAGATGGAAGTTTCATTCATATAAAAAGAAGCATTACATTTTGGATTACATTGAGAGAATAGTAATGCTCCTATTGTCTACTTTTTCTATCCAGGTTCCAGGTGACCCTTCAAGCATCTGACTCCTCCTCGCTGCTTTCGTCTTGAGGGATTGGAGGAATCTCTGCTTCTGGATAGTTGATGGAAATGTTTACCATGGAGGCAATCTGGGTAGCGTGGCCCTTGACTTCACCAAAGATGGTGTTTCGCTGCATATCCGTGTATCCTTGAGGGACACCGGACGCCACGCGCCAGGATTTAGCACTAGGGTAGTGCATGCGCATGAGGCCAAGAGCCATGCGCGCACCACCCCGTGCAGCGGAGCGAAGGAAAGATTCCTTCGACTCCGCGACCTCCATGATGGCACCCGGAAGCTTCTCAACCTCCGAGCACTCCCCAGATTTCTCGGGAAGAAACTTGTCTACTAGCTGCGTTGCAGCAGCCTTCATCAAATTCCATGTCTCCCCGAAAGCTCGGATGCCTGCAGCCCGAGTGCCATCTGGGGTATCTCCTGGTTTTTTCCAATAAAACACCCAAAAGGGTTAGACAGAAAACCAGAGAAAGTAAAACATGGAAAAATGATACATAAGTAAGAAATTTACCAATGAGTTTGTCGATCTCGGAAACTTCCTCCAGGCGAAGGTTCAGAGCATCGGTCAAATCCCGGATGGTGGATTTGTCCTTCTCCGCCTGCTCGGAAGCCTTGGAATTGGAAACTCCAAGGGCCAGGTTGCTGGCTTCCAAGTCTTGTTGAGCTTTCACAAGGTTCTTGTGAAGCTCAACATTCTCCTTGCGGAGAATTTCGGCATTGCCAGAATCTTCTGCTGATTGTTTAGCTTCAGCTAATGCAGCTGAAAAGCAAGGGAAAAATCCGAGTTAGTTAGCTTCTCGGAAAAAACTTAAGCAAATGATTGAATCGGAAATTTCAAAAGGAAAATGTTCACCTTGTGTTTCCGACAATGCGAGTTTAGCTGATTCCAGCTCTGCTTCCCTTTCTTCAAGAATAGAGAGAAGACTTCTAACTTCTTTATTCTTGATGGTAAGCTTCCGGAAAACTTCCCTGTTGATGGCTTTCGAGGTTTGCTGAAACATGGCAAGGAGAAGAATGAGTACAAAAAGCATCAAAGCAAAAAGCACGCATTTTAATTAATGCTTGGGGGCTAGAGTTATATACCTGGCTCATGCGCTGCAAACCTGCCAAGTTTTCTTTGAATTCTTTCGCGTATTCCGCGAAGAGATTTCCGGCTGCGTCCAAGCCGTCATTGATAGCTTTGAAATCCTTGTCAAAGGTGGGAATTTCCTCGTCGAAAGTCCGAGTTAATTTTTCCACCTCTGGGGCCGCCCTTTCCCTCGTGTCCGGGTCGGACACAATGGGCTGGCTGGGCTCCGGGGGCTTGGTGGTGGGGGCTGCAGTAGGCTCTTTCGCCCTCGTGCTTGGCGTATCCGGGGCGACGGCAGGAGAAGGTTGGCTGCCTCGGCTGGAAGAAACCTTGAGTTTCTTCAGCTTCTTCGGCTTCAGGCTGGAGGGGGGCAGGCTAAAAACCAAAACCCGGAAAAGGTTAAAACACCAAAGATGGACGAAAAAGATCCCATAAAAGAAAAACCCAGAAGAAAATAACCTGGAAGTGGCGACGGGGATTCCGTCAAGATCGATAATCTCATCCGAGGAAATTATCTTCTTGCGCTTGCGTCCACCTGTAGCGGCGGTGCGCAGCGCGTCCAGCTCAGCCTCAGACACCAAGTCCGAGTCTGAAAGATCCTCGAACTGTCGAACAAGCAAAAACCAAAATCAGAAGCTAGGAAATCCGAGATAAAATAGAACTGTACCCAAATGACTGAAAAATTACCTTGGGAACCGGATTTTCGGCCGTGTACATTGGCCGACTCTCTGTGTATTGGTCGCGCGATGCGACCAACTGGTTGATGCGCCGCCTAAGTTCCTTTGCGGGCCAATCCTTGGCGGATGTCCGCATCGGATCGTTGACTCCCGTGTATTCACACAGGAAACGGCCGCTATGGTTGGCTAGTGGCTGGATCCGCCTAATCAGCCAGCATAGAACTGTGTCCATGCCGGTTAGAGGCGGATCCATGGAGGTGAGCTTGGCGATGCGCCGCTTGATCTTTAGCAGATCTGGCGGCAGAACTTGGACGGCTTCTGTTACCCAGTTATCCTGGGGAACGGCGGCGGAGTTCACAAAAGGTGGAACCCCGACGGCCTTTTTAGGAAAAGGCACGTCGGGATGATAGAAAAAAGAACCCGTCCAAAATTTGACGGATTCTGAGGTTTTGATTTTGGGGAACCAATCCTCTCGGAATCTCCGAAGAGTAAAGGAAATGGTCCCGCAATTTGGGAGTGCGCCCTCCGAAGAGTTACGCTTGACCCCAAAGCAATACAGCCAAAAATCTAACCTAGGCTCTATTCCTAGGTAACCTTCGAACAAGGCCTGGAAACCGGCCATGTACAGAATGGAATTGGGAGGAAGGTTGTGAGGTTGGATGCTGTAATGTGACAGAACCTGGAGGAAGAAAGAGGAAGGTGGGAGCCCCATACCTCGTAGAAGGTGGGAGGTAAGAAGCACCCTTTCGCCCTCTTGTGGCATGGGTTCGGTCTCCTCTTCTAGGAGCCGCCACTTCTTTTTAAGAACCAAGCCCTCCTTCTCCAAGTTTGGAAGGAGGGCCGGGGGAATACTGCAGGCACTCCAGTTGCCTGCAGTTTCCTCTTCCTCATCCGCTCCGGCGGCGGCGGCGGCGGCCTTCGCGGCGGCGAGTTTTTCGCCAAGGAGCTCGATTTTTTCCTCCGCCGTTTTAGGTGCAAACGGCGGGGTTGTCGTGGCGCTCGATGCTGTGACGTCCGCGGCGACGGAAGTGCTTCCTCCGTCCGCAGTGGATGCCGTGATCTTTTCCGGCTCGCCGCCGGCATGCTTGGGCGACCCTAGCTGTGGATCTAGGTCGCCCAAAAGTTCGTCGATGGAGGCGCGAGCCGGTGAGGACGACGGAGAGGCCATCTTCTTCGGTGGCGAGTGAGCGCTCCGGCGTGCGAAGAGTTCGTCGGGGCAAGGTCTTGCTCTCGAGCTCGCGTTTGCGTCAATGGCGTGGGCAGTGTGGGAGTGAGGAAAGTTTCGGAGGAGGACGACGATGGCTATTTATAGCCAGATATCCGTCTAAATACGTGCCAACGGCTCTTTTGACCGTTGGATGTTCGACGCGTGTCGCTCGCCGGAAAATCCGGGAAACGAAACGACAGGGGAATGATGGCTATCTCCTCGTTTCTCGTGAGAATCTGTCAGAGATACGTTGCAGGGTTTCCCGCGTGAAACCAAGCGGCGCTTGCGCCAGCATGATTAAAGCGCTGATGTCATAAGTTCCTTTTCCGCGAAGGATCACGAGAAGGAAGGCCGGATTTTCATAGTTCCGAGTTTTATGTTACCATCTCCTTCAAAAGAAAAGAAGAAAGAATCAAGACTGCTGAATCAAGTTTTCCCGGACAAAATGTATTTGACGAAAGGCGGAGTATCAGAGTTTTGATTCTTCCTGGGGGCTACTGTTGGATATATACTGAATAGGGGTATAGAAGATGGTAGACAAAAGAGCCGGACTACCAGGGTGGCCTACATGGTAATGGGCTTAGGTCCATTGGGCGGCCCAGTAGTCCGACGCGCAGAAGCCGGATTCTAGAAGGACCCGGATCACGGCCCACGTGATCTGGCTTGGAGGAGAAGACGGATTCCTTACTTTCCAAGTTACAAGTTAAACGTAGTCTTCTAGGTTTCTTGATCTGTAAGCCCTAATCCGGCTATTATATAAAGCCGGACGGGAGATAGATTACACAAGGTTCTAGGTTCAAGTTTCACAAGCTAAAGCTCTACGCAACTCGCCGAGAAGCTCATCCTCGTCGAGTAGCTAGATCTATTCCCTCACACTGTAACCCTGTTATACGGGCTTTGGTCCCAATTAGTGAGAAGTGCAGGAGTAGGTACGCCGTACTGTCGCGACGTACCGAACCTGGGTAAAATCCCGTGTTCTGTGTTACTACGCTATCCCGTTACCCCACGTCTCTACCGTAGTCTCATGGCACCCCAGTCTATGAAAACTACTACGATGTCTCGACAAGGGAGAAACGGACGTCGGTGAAGCGGGTCACACCTTGGAGTGCAATATTTGCCATCCAAATACCACAACACACATATAATAACATGGTATGGCACCCTCTAGCTTGTGAAAGGTTCCGGACGCTCCGTAGCCCCCCTCCGGTGAAAACCTAGACCCGCAGGAGAAATACCGGACTTATACGGATACACGCGGTAACGGCGTCGAAAGGGGGTAGCATTGTGGAACCAGATGCTTGTTTGTGTTAGGGTAGCCCATAGGAACATAAAACAAGTTGGTAGAACCCAACTCTTCGGAAGATTCCCGACGTTTCGTCCGATAAGGGAGTTTCACCCTATAAGCGCATGTAAACTCACGAGGGAGAAACGGACGTCGGTGAAGCGGGTCACACCCCGGAGTGCAATCTTTGCCATCCAAAGACCACAACACACATATAATAACATGGTATGGCACCCTCTAGCTTGTGAAAGGTTCCGGACGCTCCGTAGCCCCCCTCCGGTGAAAACCTAGACCCGCAGGAGAAATACCGGACTTATACGGATACACGCGGTAACGGCGTCGAAAGGGGGTAGCATTGTGGAACCAGATGCTTGTTTGTGTTAGGGTAGCCCATAGGAACATAAAACAAGTTGGTAGAACCCAACTCTTCGGAAGATTCCCGACGTTTCGTCCGATAAGGGAGTTTCACCCTATAAGCGCATGTAAACTCACGAGGGAGAAACGGACGTCGGTGAAGCGGGTCACACCCCGGAGTGCAATCTTTGCCATCCAAAGACCACAACACACATATAATAACATGGTATGGCACCCTCTAGCTTGTGAAAGGTTCCGGACGCTCCGTAGCCCCCCTCCGGTGTATACGCAGCACGTAACGCGTGGGGAGGGGAAAAAAAAAATAGGAAATCAACGCCGACGGCACCCCCTCGGCGTAGGCCAGCACGTAACGGGCCGCGCTCGGACGCCGTAACGGAGCGTCACCTACGCCGAGGGGGGCAGCTACGCCGACGGTGGCCCTCGGGGAAGATGGCATACGCCGAGGGGCGTACAGACGCCGAGGGGCACGTCGCGTGCCAACCCTGTCGACCCCCCTACGCCGAGGGGGACGACATTTGGCCGTCGGCGCCTCTGGCGGCCGTCGGCGTCTGTGCTGTTTCCCGTAGTGTTTGTACACGAGCATAAGATCGATCAATCAAGCATGCCATTGTGCTTTGCTACTACGTATACTACTTATTTGTCTAGATCAAAAAAACATTAGCCGGCCGGCGACGAATCGTACATACGGTGCACGTGGAGTACATACCCTTTGCACATCGGCGGGGAGTACACGCCAACAAAACAAATAGATATTTTGTTCTTGGTATACTTTGCATCCTGCTTTAGTCTTTTGTTTTGCATATAGCCATTTAATATGGACCAGTCCGACTTGCAGTTCTTTGATCGGATTTTTGTTTTGTTTTGGCTGCAAGTTGAAGAGCTGGAAAAAAAATATGCAGTGGCCGTTACCACAATTGGGAGACTACATAAGGGAAGGTACACCACGATGCTTCATCAATTGCAAATGTTTGTTATGTGATATGTGTGCATGAGATAGAAACTAGAGAAACTACAAGCTGTTAATCCTAGAGAGTGAACAAATATGGCAATTAAGTTTGATGAACCGATGTATCAAATTTAAATCCACTTGCCTTCCCATGCCGATTACCATTTCATGGGTAATAAACATGGTTTCTTAGTATAAGAAATATGAATCCGATCCGCAGGAATCAGGCGCCCCATTTTCTTCGTCCTCTCTACTAGAGAAAGGGGGCCAAGGGCGTCAAAGCATTTATCCTATGCGGATGTATATATGGTCTTCTTGAGATATTTGTCAACTACTTGGTCTCTTCCAATAATTGTCTTCTCAGTAATTTAGAAAAATACCAGGTTTCTTAGTTGTGACATATATGAGCTATAACGCCATTGACGATATGAGTTTACCATATGGATTCTGCCATCCAAATTCGTTTCTTTAATTAACGATATTGGAGGAGAAATTTATGCTCTACTATAATGTTGCACTAACATATATTCGGAATCCGATGTAGATGGGTGGCAGCGACTTAGTAGTTCAGTTGTGGATTAACGGCAAGCATCTCATTCACGAGTCTTGAAAAGAAGATGAGTTCTTGAAGATATTCATTCTACTAGGATTACGATCTTTATGTCAGGCACAGTGGCACAGATGTCGGAACAGGAGAAGTTCCGGCCATTGATGAACCAACTGACCCTGAACTACCAAACTTTTTCTCATTCATAATACGAGTACTCAACAGAGCCGTGCATACGTTTTCTAAGCCGATTTCAGAGAATATCAACCAATGATCCACCCGCTCCACTTAGAGGATTTCTCAAGTGCGTAATATCAGAACTTTATTGACTTAATATCAGAACTTTATTTTTTAAAGGAACGCGGTAATCCATGGTTATCAACAACATAATATGATTTTTTTATAAACGTAGAAAGAAAGTGGGACAAGGTGCTTCTCACCAATATTATTCTTACATGTCTGTTTGATGCTACCAACGAACGGCTAGAGCTTGTGGTAGCTAAGAGTCTGAACATGACATCAATATTTCTCCCAAGTTATGTATGGGTTAATCTTATCAAGGAATAATGGGCGTGCGTAAAAACAAAGGGAAATTGTAGTGTGTTTTCTGTATTTATTTTCGGATGATGTGTCCAAGGCTAATCGCCCTACAAAAATTGATATATGTATATTTTGAGAATCATTTCATGTGCAGATATAAAAGTTTAATAGGATAAATATTACCTAATGCCATTGAGCTTTCATATCATAAAGGATTATGAGTGCATTTGAAGCTTCTTACAGATGATTATTTCAATGCAATTAGTGATTAGAATTCACAAAAATTCCGCCATGTTTATATTTTCATTGTATTTTTAAGAATAATTTAATGAGGCCAATATGAGTAGAAGAGGTTGATACGTAAGTTTATAGGATGAATTGCCAATTTAATTGTTATGATAATACTACCTCCAATAAAACAACAAGTCATGTAAAGTCAATGTCACTTATTTGTCAAACTTGCTAAACTTGCAATTTTTACTAAATTCTTATACATTATTTCTAATTTGGTTGGTATGATTTTGAATATAAATTACTAGCCCGTGCAAGTGCACGGGTTGCCGACTAGTTTTTATAGGTGCGGCTAAATTGACAACTCAGTTGTTAAGGCTTATAAATATGCTTTGGCTCCCCTTGTGTCCAATCAATAAATTGGGATGTATTTACCCTCGAAGTTTGTTGCGATCCCCTACACTTGTGGGTCATCAGTGGCACTGGTGAAAGGCCTCGTAGGGGTCAAGCGCTCGTACGGCACCTGCAGCCTCTCGAACGGCTGCACCAGGATCACGTTGAGGCCTACACCCCCATCGAGAAGCATCTTGGTGATGACAATGTTGCTGATGGTGGGGGTGCAGACCAGGGGGATGGTACCCACAGTTCTGGTGGACTTGGGACGGTCGCGGATGTTGAAGGAGATCTTGTGCTCAGACCACTTGAGGGGTTTGGTGACTTCTACTCCTGGGAGGACGGTGTAGATCTCTCGAGATATTTTCTTGAAGTGGTGGTTGGGGAGGAGAGTTTGTGCTCCATCGAGGATGCAGGCGATGTAGCCAGTGGGCTCCAGATAGCTCCCGCTGTTTTCCTCACTGAGACCCTGGTTCCCCTCGGCGTGATGCTGCATGGCAGCCTTCACCTGAGGAGGAGGTGGGTTGTGGCGCTGCTGCGGACACTGCTGCTGCTACTGGAAGTTCTTGTTGTATCCATTGCCATTGTTGGTGTTGTGGTAGTTGTTGTACCCGTTGTGGTTGTTCTGGCCGCGTTCTTCCCAACAACCACCATCGCGGCCGTTGCCACGCCCAGAGTTGCACCAACCATTGCCTCAAGAGGAGCCCTCCTGGCCGTTCCTCATGAGGCGGTCGCCACGAAACTTCTCCAGCTGTAAACAGTCCTCCATGGAGTGAGAGTACATCTTGTGGAATGCGCGGAAGGGGCGGTTGTCCACCACAAGAGTGCCGTTGCTGCAGCCGTGCTTGCGCTCAGGTTTTGCCACCATGATGAGCGGAGCTTTGCGCTTGGCATCTGCATTGTCACTCTTGCTCTTGCTCTTTTCCTTGGGGGCCACTTCTTTGGACGCATCGACGGGGATGTTGTGCCTAAATAGAAGACCCTCCTCAGCCTTGGAGCACCTTCCAGCCATATCTATGAGATCGACTACGGAGGATAGGTCGTCCCTGATGCCGAGCTCCTCAAGCATGCACTTGTTGGTGACTCCCTCGTGGAAGGCATATATAACATCTGCGTCGGCGATGCGGGTGATCTTGTTGCGCGTATGGCTGAAATGCTGGAGGTAACGGTGGAGCGTTTTGCCTCGGCGCTGGCGCATGGCATGGAGGTCGTTGTGGGTGAGGGGCGCTCGTATGAGCCCTTGAAGTTGGCAACGAAAAGCAGGCACAAATCCTCGTACGAACCGATGGACCCCTCCGGGAGGTTCATGAGCCACACATGGGCAGCCCCCTTTTTTAGAGGGTATTCAATTGCATACCTGATTTTTATAGAAGGAGAGAGTTAACGTTACAAGAAGCCGACAACAAAAGTTACACGCAACTCAGCTGTCGATACACACACTCACACAAATCTAGGCAACTACTCACGAAAGATGACTCCCACTCCGGCTCCCGCAGTCCCCCCAAAGCTGTTATTCCTCAAAGATTCTAGCAGCAAGGTCAGCTTCGTTCCTGAGTTGAGTAGTGTTCCCAAACACCTTGGCCTTGCGCTGCTTCCAGATGTTCAAGCAAAACAATGTCACCTGCGAGTCAAAAGCCTTTCTCTGCTTGTCTCTGAATTTATCTCTAACTGACAGCTACCAATTCTCCAAAGTGTCTAGGCAGGTGGGGATAGGAATTGGGGTCCGCAGTTTTTGGGCGCAAAGCCACCAAACCTGTCTCACCTAAATGCACCGAGCCAGGATGTGGTCAGCGGTCTCAATCTCCTGCAGACATAGCTAACACACGTCCGGCTGATCCTGGAGGCCATGCCTCGCACGCCTATCTGATGTACAAATCATGTGTTGAAGGGCAAGCCACATGAATATCTTGCACTTCGCTGGGCCCCAGCATTTCCAGATCCCATTGGCCAGTGGGAATCTGATGAGACCTTGCATGAGCATTTTGTACTTGGAGCTGGCTGAGTAGACCCCTGAAGACGAGGCCGGCCAGCTGAACTCGTCCTCCCTCGTCTCTACCCTAACTGTCCTCTAGATGAACACCCAAAGATTAATGCATTGGGTTGCCATTCTCAAGTAAAGCGGGGGCTTAATTTCATACAACCATCTGTTCTCTCTCAAGGCCTCAAAGACGGTCCTTTTATTAGTTGTTCTAGTGTTTACAACCTTCCTCAAAAGTGGGGCGATGTCTCTAGCCGTGAGCCCATCCAACCACCTCTCTTTCCAAAACAGGGTTTTTCTCCCATTCCCCACTCTAATTTTCATAGGCTATTGAAGACTTCTGCAGCCATGGTATCACTCAAGACTAGAAGTCCTTGCCAGGGTCGAGACTCATTTGTTCTCCTCAGCCACTCCCATCTGACTCTGAGAGCTAAGCCATGCAGCCCTAGGTTCTTTACTCCTAGCCCTCCAAAAATTGTTGGCTTGCATATGTTTTCCCACGCCACCAGGCATTGCCCCCCTAGTGCGTGTTCTGAGACAGACCAGAAAAGTCCCCTCATCCATTTGTCGATTTCTTTCAACAATCAGCAAGGAGCCTCAGCCACTAACAACTGGTGGACCGGCCTCTCCGCGACCACCGCTTTGACTAAGGTTAACCTTTCCACTCTAGCAATCATCCCTCTTATCCAAGATGGCACAGACCTCAGGACCTGGTCGAGCAAAGGCTGACATTCTCCGTTAGACAGAGGACGCAACGATAACTGAAGCCCGAGGTATTTTATTGGGAATCCCACAATGTTACAGTTCACCACATGTGCTACCGTATTCTCGTCATCCTCCTTTCCACGAATGAGCGTTGTTGAGGTCTTTGCATAGTTGACTTTCAAGCCCGAAGCTTCCTCGAAGATGTGCAAAAGCTGTCTCGCTGCCTCCAAATCCCTCTCCAAGGTCTTAATGAAGAGTACCACATCATCAGCGTAAATAGACAGTCGCTGCTTCGCCGTGCAACCCGAAAGGGGGGCAAACAAACTCTCCTCAAATGCCTTAGAGATTGTGCAAGTGAAAACTTCCATTGCCAGCACGAACAACATGGGATAAATAGGCCCCCCTGTGTCATCCCTCTAGCATGAACAATCATCTTCCCTGGCACTCCATTTACCAAGATTTTTGTGCTGACCATACGGAGTAGAATGGATATCAATCTGCACCCAGCCTCACTAAACCCCATTTTTCGTAACACTACCAGCAGAAAAGACCAAGACAAGGAGTCAAAAGCTTTGGTGATGTCAAGCTTCAAAAGAACTCCATTCTCCCTCCTTGTGTTTATTTTCCAAGCCATCTGCCTAACCAGCATAAAATTGTCATGCAAGCTCCTCTCCCTAACAAAGGAAGATTGATTTGTGCTGACAAGCTCCGCCAATTTTCTCCTGAGTCTGTTTGCAAGGATTTTTTAGAACAATTTAGAGAAGCTATGGACTAGACTTATCGGCCTGAAGTCGCCCACCTCAACAGCATCGGGCTTCTTGGGTATCATCACCATCAACGCTCTATTCAGCTTCGTAAACCCTCTACCATCTCCCACAGCAAGCTTCTGCAAAGCCGCCATGATATCTTGCTGGATGATACTCCAGGCCTTATGATAGAAGGCCCCAACATACCCATCTGGCCCTGTCAGCAGGGAGTTCTTTAATAGTGCTCCAGACCTCCTCCTCCGTGAAAGGCCCATCCAACTCACCCAGCTCCCAGGGATGCAACCCAATGAAATCTAGGTCCACGGTTGTCTCCCTAGTCTGCAGCTTCCCCAGCAGTCTGCAGTAAGCCTGATAGAAAGCCTCCTCTTTCTGCGATTGTTCAGTGATTAATATGTCTCCCACACTGATTCTAGAGATGAAGCTTTTTACTCTCCTTCCATTAGCCACTTCATGAAAGAGTCTCGTGTTGGCATCGCCCTCCTTGAGCCACCTCACTCTGGAACGTTGCCTAGCCATGGTTCTTTCGAGGGAAGAGAGTCCCAAGACGGCCACTTTGAGCACGCGCCTAAGCCACACTTCGCCCATGGACAAAGGTCTCCAATCCTGTGCATCCTCCAACCTGAGAATTATTGTGTTTGCAATGGCCAACTGGATCTTAATGTTGCCCACTTTTTTCTGGCCCCACGATTGCAAGTGACTAGCGAGGTTCCTAAACAAGGCATCCAGCCTCTTGAAGGGGTCAACAATCCCTTCCTCGCACCTCCAACCTTCTTTTGCCGCATCTTCAAAGCCCTCCAACTTGAGCCAAAAAAGCTCAAACCTAAAACGCCTTGACGAATATATGGATCCTGGACCCTGCGAATAAGGACACCCCCTCTCAGGCCCAAGGTTGAAGGCCGAAGAAGAGGAGCCCTTGGAATACTCCAGAAGGCACACGTGAAGCCCACCTGCACTAACTTGCGGGTTAAGATAGGAAACATGTAACCGACCTAGTTAGAGTTCGAGTCCTCTCCGGGTAGGATTCAAGACCTGGCCACCTATATAAGGCCAGGAGAGCCCCCCGAGAGAGGACCAAGCAACACAACGCCATCAAAGCCTTGAACTCGAGATCTTACTCTCGATTCGAGCATCACCATTGTAACCGATCTTTCCGTCAATACAGATCGACAAGAGGCAGGAGTAAGGGTTTTACCTCTACGAGGGCCCCGAACCTGGGTAAATCTCGCCCCCTGTCTAGCCGACGATTCCACCAGCGCCCATGACTTCTCCTAGTCGAAACCCGATAGGGTCACCTAAGGGATTTGTAGAGTCAGAGATTCGACAATTGGCGCCGGCCGTGGGGACGACGGGCGCTGGATCACCGGCACCTTAGGCTTCATCGACAACGCACTCTCGTTGGAAACCATCGACTACGGCTCCGAACAATCCTATACGGATCGGATCTGTCGTGGTCACACCTCACTTGCCGGAATCGCGCCCGGTATTCGAGGATCTGGAGAAAAGCGTCACCTTGACGTTCGGGAGCCTAAAATTCGTGACTAACCGGGACGGAATCCTCCACTTCTCGGACTAATCGGAAACTGAATCTAGAGCTGTCAACTCACGCCGTCATCTGGAGAAAAGCGGCGAGTCCATCCGCTTCAGCGCCAACGACTACCATACCCTCTCGACAGAGGAACCATCAACAATTCAAAGAAACTTTCGACCTACGCCTAGGACGCACGAGCCTCGACTGGCTCAAGTCTGCATGGCAGGATCGGAACAAGCCTCGGAAACAGAACACAGCGCGACAGAGCGCAACATAATCGGCGTCTCACGAGAATCCTGGAACCGAGCAAAGGAAGCTATGCGAACGAGCAAGCCACCCGCATCCGGGGCCTCACACGAAGACATGGTTGCCTACCACTATCACCTAGTGAGAGCAGCCACGACTATCAAGGACGCTCGGATAGATCTGGCCCGCCGAAGAAGAGCGGCGGACGAGTCGAGCCAAAGGCGAGCCGGGCTATCCATAACACCTTCGGTTGGAACCCGACTCGTGAGAAAGGGACACGCATCCACATCCAGGAACAATGAATCCCTAGCCGGAACCAGCAGATCAGTCACCCCTTCTCTGATGCGAGTCGACGACGATGGCAATGTCTACCCGCAAACTCCTGCTGCCGCGGTTCTAGCCGCAGCAACTTACATGCAGATGAACCAACCGACGGAAAGTGATCCTCGAGCGGAACAGTATAAACAAGTACGCAAGGGATTAGGGCTGGCGGCCGCAAGGCTCGCCGCTTATGATCGAAAAAAGGCCGCAGAGCAGCTGGAGAAGGAACAGGAGAAGGAAAAAGACAAGGATAGGGAAGCATCCCGTAAACGCAAGAGTTCTTCGCCAAGAAGGGACAGGTCACCACGTCATGGTCGAGGAAAAGAAGCACGGCGACGTGATGACAGTCGAAGTAGTAGCGAAGGCAGTCCGAGAGACAAGAGCTCGCGGCATCATAGCAGCCGCTCGCGAAAGCGAAGCAAGGAGCCAAGGAAGGATACTGACCGCGACCGGCCAGAGTACGACGCGCGATCAGATCTCGCGCAAAAAAGGGTGGATAAGGCGAGGGCTTCGCGATATCGCGAGCGCTCCTCTTCTGGCTCCTCGGATGATGAAACCTGCGGCGCTCTCTGCTTTGCCCGCAGTATCCGCGAGGCGCCCCTACCCAAAAGATTCAAACTTAGCACGGAAGTAACAAAGTACGACGGCTCACTCGAGCCCTCTCAATGGCTAAGCGATTACCTCACGGCAGTAAAATGCCAACGTGGGAATAAAAACACGGCTATGCAATACCTCAATTTGCATCTCGCCGGCGCGGCTCGCAGTTGGCTGGAGAGACGACCAAAATCTTGCTACGCATCGTGGGATGATTTGCACCGCGATTTCTGCAAAAAATTTCAGTCGACTTACAAGAGGCCAGCCACCATTGAAGAACTGCGAGCATGCAAGCAGAAAAGTGGCGAGTCCACCCGCGAGTACATCCAGCGATGGACTATGCTCAGGAATACCGCAGGAACCATTTCAGAAGAGGTAGCGATTGAAGCCTTCGCAAAAGGCGCCCGAAGAACGGCTTTCAGAGAAGAACTGGGCAGAGCCGCACCCAAGACTATTGGGGAGCTGATGAACATAGCCGAAAAATGGGCTAACGGAGAAGATGCGGTGCGCAATGAGAGGGCATCATCACCTGCACATGATGAAGATCGTCATAGTCGAAGGAAGAGGAGAAAATACTACGATCACGAAGACAGAGAGGAGTTGGTCGCAGCGGAATTCACGCGAGGCCGCGACTCCGGTCGCCATGGGAATCGCGAGTGGAGACCAAAAGCTGAAGAAAAATCACCTGAAGAAGACCTCGATGGATACTGCTCGCTACATCTATTTACAGATAAACGCACGGGGAAAACTAAGGCAACGCACCTTCTTAAGGATTGCCGAAAGTTTATCGATATCACAGAAGCACTCGCAAGGAAAAGAGCTGCACACGCGTAAAATTACCCACCGCTTCCAGGAGGAGGCCACCAAGGGTTCCAGCCGCCACAACCCCCACCTCCACCAGCAAACCCAAACATGGCATTAGCCGCGCTACCTGCACCGCCAGCTCAAAACTCCGGGGCCAACGCGTACCCGAATCCAGCAGGGCAACTCGCAATGATCCAGAAGGTATGTCCATCCCGCAGAGCTCAAAAGACTAACACAAGGCAATTGTGCATGGCCGTGCAGACACCGCCAACAAAAACAGAATACTTGAAGATGGCGGACCAGCCAATAACATTCTCGATGAAGGACCACCCGCCACGAGTCTATCGACCAGGACACGCCGCCCTTGTCATCCAAGCACAAATTGGCAACTACGACTTGGCCCGCGTATTCATGGATGGTGGCAGTGGCATCAACATTATCTACGCGGATACACTCCGTCGGATGAACAGGAACTTGGACGGCCTCCAGGAGTCAGAAACATCCTTCCACGGGATAGTTCCAGGAAAAGCAATCCGTCCACTCGGAACAATTAACCTAGAAGTTGTGCTGGGCACTAAGAGCAACTACAGAAGAGAATTCCTCGACTTCGAAGTTGTCGACTGGCCTTCGCAGTACCACGCCATTCTTGGTCGAACAGCGTTCGCCAGATTCATGGCAGTACCGCATTACGCCTACCTGAAGCTCAAATTACCTGGAGAACATGGCGTAATCACCATCGACGGAGATTTTCAGAAATCCAACAAATGCGACATTGAATTTAATGAGATCGCAAAATCTTTTGGGATGCAAGAAGAACTTCAAGAGCTGGCAAAAACCACGGATCACTCCGTGATGCCCCTCACGAAGAAAAACGCGCCTGAACTGGAGTTAAACGCTAACAGCGACACTCGAAAGCATCAAGTGCACCCGACAGATTCTGCGAAGACTGCGCTGGTTTCCACCACCTTTCCGCAAGCATAGGAAAGCGCGCTCGTCGAACTCCTCCGTGAGTACTGGGAAATTTTCGCCTGGCAGCCATCAGATATGCCAGGAATACCCAGGGAGTTTGCCGAGCACTCACTCGAAGTCTTTCCAGATGCCAAACCAATCAAACAAACTACTCGACGATTTTCAGAACCCAAGCAGAAGGCGCTTGGAGAAGAAGTAAACAGATTGCTAGCAGCAAAATTCATCAGGGAGATCAAGTTATCCACTTGGTTAGCAAACCCGGTGCTGGTCCCCAAAAAGAACACGAACATCCTTCGGGTATGCATCGACTACACGTCGTTAAACAAGCACTGCCCCAAGGACAACTTTCCCCTCCCGCGAATCGACCAAATCGTGGACTCTACGGCAGGCTGCCAACGCCTCTCTTTCCTGGATGCCTATTCGGGATATAATCAGATCCGGATGAAAAGAGAAGACGAAGAAAAGACAGCATTCATCACACCTCATGGTGTCTACTGCTACACGACAATGCCTTTCGGGCTCAAGAACGCAGGCGCAACATATCAGCGCTGCATGCAAAAATGCCTCGCCAAGCTCATTGGCAAGAACGTACAAGTGTATGTTGACGACATAGTCATCAAGACTCGAGTTGAGAGCACACTCCTCGATGATATTAGAGAAACATTCGATGCCCTCAACGCATACAGGATCAAGCTCAATCCGATAAAATGCGTTTTCGGCGTTCCAGCAGGGAAACTTCTCGGGTACCTGGTATCCGCCAGAGGCATCGAAGCCAACCCAGAGAAAATACAAGCAATCTTGACAATGAAGGAGCCAACTAATCTACGCGGAGTCCAACAGCTTGCAGGGCGACTGGCCGCCCTGAGCAGGTTCATCGCACGATTGGGAGAGCAAGCGTTACCCTTCTACAAGCTGCTGAAGAAGACGGACAAATTCGAGTGGACACCGGAAGCTAAGCAAGCATTCGCGGACTATTGCAAAGTAGGCGAGTCCTTGCAACACCGCAAGAAAGGGAGCCTCTCTACTTAATACCTAGCCGCCACAAACCAGGTCATCAGCACAGCAATCGTAGTCGAACGACCTGAGGAGGGCAAAGCGTACGGAGTTCAGCGTCCAATCTATTACATCAGCGAAGTACTCTCGCCATGCAAAAAACGATATCCTCATTACCAGAAGCTCGCATACGGGGTGGTCCTTACAGCCCGAAAGCTCAAGCACTACTTCCAGGAACACGCCATCACAGTAGTTAATGATGCATCACTCAGGACAATCATGAACAACCCCATGGCATCCGGAAGAATAGCCAAATGGAGCATCGAGTTGGGCGCCTGGGACATCACTTACGCAGGGCGCAACGCAGTCAAATCTCAGGTGCTCATGGAATTCCTAAGCGAATGGACAGAACTACAAACGCCTGGGCCACCTGAGTACACGAGCAATTGGATAATGTATTTTGACGGGTCCAAAAGAAACGAAGGAGCAGGAGCTGGAATTGTCCTCATATCGCCACAGGGAGACAAACTGCAATACGTCCTGCGATTGGACTTTCCACCAGATGATCCAGCATCGAATAACGACGCAGAATATGAAGCCCTGTTGCATGGGATGAAGATGGCAGTCGCCTGCGGAGCTACTCGATTAATGATTTACGGCGACTCCAATCTCATTGTGCAGCAGATAATGAAAGAATGTGATGCAATTGCTGAAAACATGGTCGCGTATCGCGACATGTACAATCTACTCGAAGGAAGTTTCAAAGGATGCGAGTTGAAGCACATTGCAAGATCAAGCAATGAAGAAGCAGATAGGCTGGCAAACATGGGTTCCACAAATACACCCATACCACCAGGAATATATTTCGAACGGATGATCAAGCGATCGGTCAAAGTCAAGAAAGCTACAGGAACACCCGCAGCGTCAGAAACAGAGGTCAGCCCGCAAGTCGCCATTATCGAGCTTACCCATAATATATCACGACAGGTTTTTCTGGTCGAGCCAGTCTGGACGCAGAAATATCTCGACTACCTGATCAACAGACAGCTCCTGGCCGATCCACACGAGGATCGACAAATAGTGAGACGCAGCAAATCCTTTCGGGTAGTTAACGGAGAATTATACAAGCAAAGCATCTCGGGTATACTTCAGCGCTGCATCGCACCCAAAGACGGCAAAGAATTACTCCAGGACATCCACCAAGGAGACTGCGGACATCATGCTAGCTGGAAAACTATCATGGGAAAGGCTTTCCGAGCGGGATTCTACTGGCTAACAGCAGCTACCGATGCAAAGAACCTGGTCGAGCGATGCGATGCTTGCCAGCGATTCGCACCAAAACCACATACACCTGCTACGGAATTGCACATGATACCCATTGCCTGGCCCTTCGCAAAATGGGGGCTGGACATGGTTGGACCACTACGCAAGTCCACACCTGGCGGATATACGCACTTGCTGGTTGCAGTCGACAAGTTCACCAAATGGATCGAGGCCATGCCAGTAACTTCGGCTAGCGCCCAATGCGCTGTCAAATTCCTCGACTCCATTGTATGCAGATTTGGCGTGCCACACGACATCATTACAGACAATGGTACAAACTTCACATCAAAGAAAACGCAACAGTTTTGCGAGGAAAAGGGCATCAACTTCAAGTTTGCTTCAGTTGCCCACCCGCAAACGAACGGTCAAGTCGAAAGATCCAACGGCTTAGTTTCGGCTGGCATCAAGAAACGTCTACTCGATCGTCTACACCCCGCCGCAGGACATTGGGCAGAAGAGCTACCCTCCGCACTATGGAGCCTCCGCACAACTCCAAACCGATCCACAAAATACACACCATTTTTCATGGTATACGGGGCAGAAGCAGTCCTACCCGAGGATGTTAGATTCAGCGCCCCACGAGACGTGGCCTACAGCGAAGAAACCTCAAACAAGGCACTCGCGGAAGATATGGATGCACTCGACGAGATGCGGGACATCGCGCTCGCAAGATCCGCAGTATATCAGCAATCACTGCGAAATTATCACAGTCGCCGCATACGCCACAGAGCATTCGCGGTTGGAGATCTAGTGCTGCGGCTCAAGCAGAAGGAAGGACACAAGATCGAGCCACCCTGGGAAGGACCCTTCCTCATACACGAAGTCATCCCAGGCGAAGCCTACAGGCTGAAGAATCCGTCGACTGGAGGAATCTATTCCAATCCTTGGAATATCGCACACCTCCGCAAATTTTATCCCTAGAATTACTTATTATCACAACAAATAAGGCTATACTAGCCACTCTTGTAGCCCGAATACATGACTTCTCAGTCATATCAATAAAATACATGGTTTCTCAACCATATTTACTCGAAGATTATCTATTCTTACATGCTAAAATAGTTACAGGTACACACCCCATAAAGACACGGGGGCTAAGCCTACAACTAAGCATCACAAGAAAAATTCATACACACAAGGTTACACACCTTATAAACAGTTTTTACAAGCTATACAGCATACAATCAGTCATGGCGATAAGCATTCTCAGTCGTTAACACTCTCTCTACTTCTTCAGATGTCAATCGAATGATTTTCTCCCCTGCAGGACGAACAACATCGTAATGCGGAGAAATATCATTGATTGATTCATCTGGGAGGCTAGCTACGGAGTTAAAATCTACTTCAGGATATCGTATTCGGACAAAGGAGAGAGCAACCACCGCGCCGCAAATCATCTGGTTGCGCACGCACTCGCGAATTTCTCCCTCCTGCCCGAAGAGCCCAAGGAGATACCTCCAATCTTCAGGACCCCTCTCAAGTGGGTAGAATGCAGTGTTTATCGCGATCAAGACCTCGTGAAAAGAACTCACGAGAACTTTTATCTGTTAGACACGGAACTTCAAAGTAGCTAACACAAAACCTCGGCTGCGATCAGACCAAAAATTGTTCGCATGAGGCCTTGAGCTGCCAGCTTCTTGAAGAATGTGGTTTTCCACCCACTGTTTTTCCTCCCTATCATCCGGTTTAACAACTGCAAAAAAGAGTACGTAATCAGATAAGGAAGCAAGACAAAGAAGACTTGGGGGCTGTATTACTTACACAACAGTTCCCTAGCAAGGGAAGCCAGCTCGTCCATCACAAACTGTTCGCGTTCAGTCGCCAGTTTTTGCTTGGACTTCGCCACATCGGCTACCCCACGCAACACTTTCAGTTTGCGCTCGCCATCAGCTACACGATCACGAAGACCCGCCAAAGACCCAACAGCTGCAACAAGTGGATCAGCTCGGGCAGCAAGTCCACCTGAGGATTCTGCGACAAATCCAGTAGCCTGGAAGAGTACAAGGAAAGAAGTAAGACGCCCTATTCGAAGTATTTCTAGTCGCACATTTGACGAATGCTCGGGGGCTACTCCCATCGGGAGAGAATACACAAACTACCAGAAGCAATTTCCAGGCTAACATTTCGATTAAAGATAATACGGGAATACATCCCAAGGTTCATTACATTCAAAACGGAAAAGGAATACAAAACTACGAAGCTACAGTGGTACTCCCGCTAGCGGCAGTCGCCCCTCCTGTGAGCCGAGCAAATAGCTCAGACAGCTTCCGAGCAAGGATGGCGGCTTGCTCGCCAAAACGAGAGAGCCGTACCTTTTTGCCCGTGGAGGGGTCGACTGGAAGAGCCGAGTAGGCTTCCTCCAAACCGGTGAATCCATGCGCCAGCGCGAACTGGACCGCAGTCTTTGCGCTAGACTCCGACTGGGCGACCGCGTAGGCATCCAAGAGACTGCTCTTCGAAAAGATCTTCAGCAAGTCATCTAGCGCAGACGGAGGTGCAGCGTTGGCGAGGAAGCGACCGTGCAGTTGCGTCAACACATGAGTGGCATCACCAATCAAGGAGCAAACTCCTTCGGCGTGCCTCTTGAGTTGAGCAAGAGTGTCGGTTAGCACGTCTACCCGTTGGATCCCAGGGATCTCCAGAGGAACATCCAGAAGACCTGCAAAAGAAAAGAATATCAAGACCTGGCAAGTTCAGCAGGATAAAAGATGAAATCGCGAGAGCTTAAATTGCTTACCCGCGAGACGCTCAGCAAGGGGACGGAGGAACGTGACAAGGTCAGAATCGGCCTTATTGCCAGCATCCTCTTGATCCTTTAGAGCCTTCCGCGCATCCGCAAGTTGCCTTTCAAGATCCTCCGATCGCATGCGGGAGGTCTCCAATTCTTGTCGGATGGCCGCTAGATCAGCCCCCTGAGTGGTTACCCGCTCAGAGAGACTGCCCTTCTCGGATTCCGCGAATTCGAGTCGGGCTGCATAGAAACACTTGTCAGAAATCAAGAATTGAAGAAAAAATAGGAAGAAGAAAAGATGATAAGACTTACTCTTAAGGAGCTCGTTCTCAGACGAGAGTCGACTGCGGTCTGATCGAAGCGACTCACATTCTGACTCGGCAAGAATAACTCGGCGACCAATCGCCGCAAGAGAGTCAACAAGCGACTACAAAAATACAGAGATAGAAGAATTAGAAGATATAAACTGGAGCATGTACCCGATTAAATTCAATCGACTACAGCCTCGGGGCCTACTCCCATCGGGAGCACTGCCGTGCACCCGATAAAATCAAGAAGAAGAAAAAGACAAAGCTTTGAGCCTGTAGCCGACCGCACGCGATCGACTACAGCCTCGGGGGCTACTCCCATCGGGAGCACTGTCGTGCACCCGATAAAATTTTTATGACAAATGACAAAGTTTACCTGGCCCGTGGCGCGGGAGAAGGGATCCACGGAGCTGTCCGTCACTTCTTTCGAAGCTGAGGTCCTGGCGGCAAAGCTGGGCGCCTCACGTTCCACAGTCGCCGCATGGGGGGCTGCGCTGGGAGAATTCTGGACAGTGCCAGCAGTGGGAGTCTCACCCGCAGCTCCTGCTCTATTCCTCTTTTTGGGAGGAACAGAAGAAGCATACCTGCGAGGACTGATGGTTTGCAAACTGCAACAGATAAACATCAACATAGGTGAGAAGGAAAAAGTTCGACCAAAGGACAAGAAGAAGAACTTACTCATCATCTTCATCTTCATCCAGCAAATCCGCGTTCCAAGCGGGCGCGATCACTGGGAATGAAGGGGAAGGGGCGAGTGAGCGAAGTGGAGTCGCGGAAATAGGAGCCTTCCCAGGCGATTCTTCCAAGGAGTTATCCTTGGAAGTAGCCTCGTTATCATCCACTCGACAACGCTTGTGGTGATGAAGGCCGCCATTCGAGCCCTCCGCATTATCCGAAGAATCGTCCTCGGAGCTCGAAGAAGCATCGGCTACACTGGTATCGGCTAAGCCGTCCAGGTGACTCGCCAATAACTCCGAGGCGTCCTCTCCCGCAACTGGCGGGTAGAAGTTCGCCACTACTAAGCTCTACAAAGAAGGAAGAAGAAGGCAAGAAAAAATTCAGTCGACTAAAGCTCAAAGCAAAGAAGAAAATAATAGAAGACAGGAAAGGTAAACTAACCGCGGCTGGTGGAGGTTTCGAAGCGTCGAAGGCTTCGACTGTGCAGTCGGGGAACTTCTCCCCACCTTCAAGCTAGTGATAGCCGTGATTTTCTTCTCGAACTCAACGTTCGAAAGCTCCTCGCGGCTCACTCGGCTAGGATCCTCAGCGCCTTGGTATTCCCACATGGTGGAAGGCCTTTGCTGCAGCGGTTGGATCCTGCGTTTCAGAAAAATACTCGCCAGGTGCAGCCCGTTGAGTACCACTCCAGCAGTTTGATCCCGGAGAGCGGACACCCTTGCGAGTAGGGGCGTGACAACCTGGGTTTCTTCGGCTGACAGCTTGTGCGCCCAGGACTTCCGCCTCTTCAAAACAGCGAACGGGTGGAATTCTACGATCCCACCCGAGCTGTTGTCGATGACGTAAAACCATTTTTTCCGCCAGCCTTGGGCGGAGTCGACGAAGTGCATGTTGAAGTAGCTGCTCTCCAGTCGCGCCTGGATCCCGAAGCCACCTGTGCGTAGCGGCTCGCCAGGCTCGGAGTCCACCCGCGATTTCTCGCGGAAGATGCGAACTTTGAAGAGGGCCTTCCAAAGCGCCCAATGAGGGTGAATGCCAAGGAAGCATTCGCAGAACACGATGAAGCACGATATGTGCTGCACCGCGTTCGGAGGAAGATCGTGAAGCTGTATGCCATAGACATACAGCAACCCGAGGAGGAAAGGATGGAGAGGGAAGGAAAGACCCCGAGACACGTGGTCCGCGAAGACCACGCGCTCGTTCGACTGCGGGTTTGGTACCTCTTCTTTCTTCCCGAGGCGCACCCGCTTCTCGGATTCAGCCGGCAGCAGCCCTTCCCGCTGCATCTCTTTGATGCTCTTCGCGGTGGTGTTGGGCGAACGCCAGTCGCCAGCTCGAGGCGCAGGTTGCGCGGAAACTTCTCTGGTTGCAGAGGTGGCAGCGCCACGTCTTTTGCCTCCAGCCATGGTTGACAGCACGAGCTTGAGCGCGAGGAAGAAGATGGGCGCGAGGAAGGAGATGGATTGAAGACGAAGGCTGGGAAGTTTTTACCGCAGCGCTAAGTCCCGTATTTATACACGGAGCGAATCAGCCCCAGCCATTCGATGCGCTACGTGGCGCCTATCGCAGCCACCACGTGTGAAGATGAAACGAGGAGACGGTGAAACGCTGTTCCGTGCCACGATCTTAACAGAAGATCGTGCGCATTTACTGCACCGTTCACGTAAAAACCGGGAGCGGCGTCTCGTTTCCCGGTCAAAAAGCTGACTAGGTGGGCCAACCCATCTGTTACCACTCCGTCACGTCCCACCGGGAGGAGAAAAGTGCGCCATGACGTCATGGCACGCATCATCAAATTCAAGAACCTTCGAATGGAAAATTCAAACACGAAAACAGCTTCGTATGAAATTCCTTCGATTAAAGGCAATTCCTTTGCGAACAAATCATGGAGCAAGACCTCTTTAAAACAAGAGAATTACCCTATACACGAAAACTCTTTCGTACGGGCACAACAGTCCAAACATGAAAACTCTTTCATATGGACATGACTCTCTTCAGTACGAAAATTCCTTCGATTGAATCTTAAACAATCACTCGGGTAGAAAGAACCTACCTCCATTCACACATGATATTTTTACATCATAAAGACCTGGATTGTTCAGCCGACTAGGCACATCCGGATGCCATATTCTTCGAATATGAAGGTAAGACCCAAAAAGATCTTTCTTAAGGGCCTGGAATCGCACTCGAAAGTTGCGTCCTCCGGTATGATTTCGTGTCAACAACACGAAGAAAAATCCTAGCGAACGCGCCAGGTACCCCTATAGGTTAAGATCGACTCGATAAGTCCACAACGGCTCAGTCGCAACAATCACCTTATCGGGTTCGAGTCGGAGGTCTCGAATCTGTGTAGGCCAGGAATGTTTTTGCCCTAGTCGCAATTAATTGGCCCTGATCTCTCGGGAGAGCCAAGCTACTGTGCCGCATCCTTCTGCGATAAAAGCCGCAAAAACAGGCACCTATGCTGCTCGACACTCGAGCATGAAGACTCGTTGCACAGGGAATACACCCTTTAAAACAGAAAACAACCAAGCTGGTTATCCATAAGAAAGGCAGACCAAGAAAGGCTTGACCGTCTACTCGACTGGAAAAATCCCACTCGAGCAAACGCTCGGGGGCTACTGACGAATATATGGATCCTGGACCCTGCGAATAAGGACACCCCCTCTCAGGCCCAAGGTTGAAGGCCCAAGAAGAGGCGCCCTTGGAATACTCCAGAAGGCCCACGTGAAGCCCACCTGCACTAACTTGCGGGTTAAGATAGGAAACATGTAACCGGCCTAGTTAGAGTTCGAGTCCTCTCCGGGTAGGATTCAAGACCTGGCCACCTATATAAGGCCAGGAGAGCCCCCCGGGAGAGGACCAAGCAACACAACGCCATCAAAGCCTTGAACTCGAGATCTTACTCTCGATTCGAGCGTCACCATTGTAACCGATCTTTCCGTCAATACAGATCAACAAGAGGCAGGAGTAAGGGTTTTACCTCTACGAGGGCCCCGAACCTGGGTAAATCTCGCCCCCTGTCTAGCCGACGATTCCACCAGCGCCCATGACTTCTCCTAGTCGAAACCCGATAGGGTCACCTAAGGGATTTGTAGAGTCAGAGATTCGACACGCCTCATAGGCCTCACAGCAGCACACGAGGAGAGGTGTAGAGGCGTGTGGTCTGACACATTGCTGGAGAGAGCTTGCAGAATGCAGTCAGGGTAACCTATCTCCCAATCCACCGAGGCCAAAGCTTTGTCGATGTGTGTCATGGTTGGTGTTGCTCTCTCGTTACTCCAAGTGTACAGGCAACCATGCAAGTATATGTCCCTCAGCTCATGTAATCTCACAAAATTCCTGAACCGGCTCATCATGTTTTTGTTCAGGTTGGCATTATTCTTCTCAGCTACAGAAAGGATCATGTTTAAATCCCCCCACAAAGAGCCACGGCCCAGGGCATAAGGACCTCCGCTCATACAACTCTTGGAGGAACTGGATCTTCTCCACATCCGATTGTGGGCAATAAACCATAGTGATCCAACATCTTTTATTCGCACAGGTGGTGACTTCTCTAGTTAGAGCAAGCGTATCAATACTAATATGGCCCAAACTCAACACCGATGTATGCCAAGCCACTAGAATGCCTCCATGCGTTTCCACAGCGGGCAAGAACGCAAACCCGTCAAAGGACAGTCCAAGACACTGGAGAACAGAATAGCGGTCAACAGTATTCATCTTAGTTTCTTGCAGACATACAAGATTCACCTTTACAGACTCCACAAAGCTCCTCACTGAGTCCCTTTTAGCGGGATCATTCAATCCGCGAGGGTTGCAACTCAAAATCTTGATACATGTATCCATAAGATCATAGAACAATGTCTCTCCTCTTGGGTCCACCCCATCAGTGTGCGCACACCGACTAACTCCCCATTTGAAGCAAATCCTCTGGTGGAGGTAAGACCTTCCCAAAGATGGATTCCACCCCACACAGATGGTCGTCCTTCATAGGAGAATCAAACATACCTCGGAACTCCTCGAGCGCGTTCTCATCCACCACCATATTGTCCAGGACAATTCCTAAGGCCTTTAGGAGCATGGTTTCTGGAGCAGAGGCCTTCTTGATTGGCTTTCTTGCAGGCCCAGGGACTCTTGTGCGACGTCTCTGTCTCCTCGGGGTGGAAGGCACCCCCCAGCTCTGGTGGCTGCAGTGGCTTCCACTTTCCGCAAAAGAGGCGGGGCGAGCTTCTTCGGCAGACCACCGTAGAATGCACGCAGCCTGCTAACTTTTTGCACGTCAGAAGATCCGATAGGCGCCTCCGGTGTGGGAGCAACTATCCCAGCGCCACCAGTGGCCCCATCCTCAGAGCGATCCTCGGCTCCCTCCTCCACATCTTGTGTGAGTGACATCTCAAAGTACTCCTCTTGTTCCTTCCCAGATTCGTACGGGGTAGAGCATGCAGAAGCTGTCGAGGAAAGGTCCGCAGATTCCGCCAAGGCCCCTTCTCCATGAACCAAGTCCACTACGGGCCCCGCTCTTGGACCCAAGTAGATGAACAACTGCCCAAAGTTGCTACCTGTGGGGCCCACGACACTGGCCGTTGCACCCATGGAAATCTCCTTGCCTTTGTGAGTCGGGGGCTCGACCACGTTTACAGTCCCCAGCACCTCGCATGTGGGGCCCACTATGGAAGCGGCTGCACACACCACTTTTCATGGGACAACTTCTCGCACTGTGCCAATCTCCACGGAAACGTTCCCTACCCTGGGATCCCGCGAAATCACCTCATGCACACTTCCACCGCAAGGGACAACCTCCTCTCTACGATTGCCCGCTTTTTCTGTGGGGCCAACTGACATGACCTGCCTGTCGTCTCCCATGGGCCCCACAGAATCAGCGGAAGCACCCACGATTGGCTGCATCCCACGCCTCTCAGACTCTGTCCACCAAATAGGGGCACGTCTTCCGTCCGCATCTGCGCAGAAAGCAACAACAGGGCCCACACGCGCAGACCTGGCTTCGGGGCCCGCCCCATGGACGGTAGCGCCCTTTCTCTGCCACTGTGTGGGACCGCTCAAACTCCCCCCCCCCCCGCAGCGTTCTGCTCCCTTGACCGAAAAGCGATGCCTGGCCTCACCATCTGCAAAGCGCCCGTATCAACCTGGGATCCCACGGAGGGTAGATGAAATTTTGAACTGGTCGCGCCGGCTGCGCGTGTTCAGGGCAGGAACGATCCATATCCATGTGTCCCCCCAAGACTGGTGGCAGTCTCCAACTACGCGGGAGGGCCACCACTTCCACAAACGAACGAATCTGCTGGCCCCACCCCGCCACCCCGCGTTCTTCTCCCCCGTGCCGATCAAGGACGCCACACTGCCACGGAAGCTTTCGAAACGCCTTGCCCGGCTGCCCCCTCCACCATTCTCCGCTGAGCCTCCGCTACTCCCAACGCCCGGAACTATCAAGGCGCCGCTGGCAGGTAAGTCCTCCTCGACGCCAATGACGTGAATGATGACCTTGTACCTGAGCGTCTCCACCACATCCGCGCCCACCTCTGGCGTAGGGCTTCTCACGCGTCCAGGTGAGCAGAGCACGGGCGACGGTGTGCGATCGCCATGGCTGGCTAGCTCCGAAACAATCATCGTGCGAGCTCGCGGAATCAAGTTCCAATCATCTGTCCACGCTTGCAACCAGAACAGAGAGTTGTCCTCGCGGGTGTTTGTCTCCAACGCAAACTGGCCGATCACGCACGACGTCCCCGGAAGGTCCTCCACGGCCTCGATAGTCCATGCATGGGGTGGGATTCCCTCCATCGTGATTTCCACCTTGGTCCGCATGGATACCTTCGTAGCTTGTGCCTGCCGGATCCATGGTCGCGCGAAGAGAGTGAACCCGTCACAGACGAGCGAGGGAAGCGACGCTAGACGATTCTTGCACTCGGCGTTGGCGAACACGAGGAGGAAGTCCTCCGTCGCATAGCTGTGAACCGAGACAAAATCAAACAAAACATCGAGCTTAGTCCGGAGCGCCTCCTAGACTTGCTCGCACGTCACCGGTGGCCGGGGCCCACCAACGGTGGCCACCATCGCATGCCGGAGTATCTCCTCAAGATCACGCATTCTAGGAGAGCGTCGGACCATGCAGATTGGCGTGTCTACTGTCGACCAAGGCACCTCCATCGTGCGACGCGCTTCTGAGCCTGGCATGGACAAGGGTACCCCCAGCGACAGCGAGCGATGCGCAGTCTCGACTGCAGCGTGCCCCTGTAGGGACCATGGTGCCCTCCCCTTGCCAGCTCCGGCAGTGAGCCCCATCGTGCGCGCTTGGCCAATAGTTCCCGACGCATCTCCTCCTCCGACAACAGGCTGCGCGGTTGCCCGCACTCCCACGGAACATGTCCCTCAACGCTGCACCGGTTGCAAACATGCGCGTTCATGCAGTCCTTCTTCATGTGTTCCGGCTGATAGCAGTTAAAACACAGGTCAGACGGCTCCGGTGAGACCAGAGAGCACGGAGAAGGCACGGTCACCGTCGCGGCCTCCGCCGCTGGCTTGCGCTGTGCCGCCTTCCTCTTCCGCTAGAGGTATTTGCGAGACGGAGGTGAGGGAACACAAGTCAATATGTCCTTCACTTGTCGTCTCCCTTCGTAGCTCACTGATACGTCATAAACGTATCCTTAATTTATGATGTTCCATGTTGTTTTCATGCCATATGCTACATGTTTTCCTTACACTTTATGTCATTTTTATCGATTTTCCGGGACTAACCTATTGACAAGATGCCACAGAGCCAGCTCATGTTTTCTGCTGTTTTTAGTTTCAGAAAAGTTGTTCTGGAAATATTCTCGGAATTGGAAAATTCCAAGCCCGGAAGTCTTAGAATTCCTGAAGGTTCCACGGAGTCCCGAAGAGGCCCGGAGGGGGCCACACCATAGGACGACGCGCCCCCTGGCCACGCCTGGGGTGGTGTGGGCCTCTCGGGCGCCCACCGCCATCGCCCTTTCGCCCATATATCCCCCGATGCGTGAACCCTAAAAATATATCACTTTCCCACGAAAAACACCAGAGGCCTCCGTCATCGTCAACCCAAGATCGGGAGGGTTCTGGAGTTCTCCCCGACACCCTGCGTTATACCCAACGTTTGTTCGGATGATATTCGAAGGGTGGATTATTAGTCATAGATGCAGTTGGATGACGGTCTATGTATCTTGTTGTAATTCCCGCATGAATCTCATAGTAATCATTATGTCATGCATGTGTCATTACCTATCAATTTTCCAGCTGTAATTTGTTCACCACACATGTTAGCTATCTTTTATGGGGAGACACCACTAGCGAACTGTGGACCCCGGTCCATTTTCTCATTCTGATAATACAACCACTGCTTCCACTGTTTTCACACTTATGCTGCTGTTTTCATATTGTTCTCATACTATTTTCCACACCATACGTTTAACCTCTTTGTGTTCAGTAAAACCTGTAAGATTGACAACCTTATTGCTTCGTTGGGGAAAAGTGAATTGATTGTGTTGTGTAGGTTCCACGTTGCTGCTAAACCGGTAGTGCGCTCTGCCATCTCAGCTGCATCAACCTTCGGAAGTTGCTTCTTTCTCCTACTGTTCGATTCAACCTTGGTTTTTTCTAAGGGAAACTTGCTGCTGTGCTCGTCATACCTTCCTCTTGGGGTCTCCCAACGAACGTGTGTTACACGCGCATCAAGCTAATTTTTGGCGCCGTTGCCGGGGGGAAGAGAATTTCTGCAAGGGGAGTCTCTCACTTCCAATATCTTTACTTTGTTTTTGTTTTGCTTAGTTTATTTTATTTTGTCTTGGTTGCTTCTCTTTATCAAAAACACACAAAAAATTAGTTCTTATTGTAGTTGTTGCTTTTGTCTTGTTTTTAGTCTTGCTAAAATGAGTGTTCCTGAAGTTGAGGTTCGTTCTTTTAAACAACAAGGGGATAATGTTTGAAAGATGCTTGGTATAGAATAAGTGATGCTCATCATAGATGCACTAAAAAATATTCCACTTTAATCCTTCTTAGGAATTATTATGTCGGCGTTACTAGCTAGTATAGGTATGTTCTAGGCACTCTTACAGGCGGAAATTTTCTGGGAACACCTGCTTTGGAAGTCTGTAATTTAATTGAAAGTTTAGTTGGAACACCACCTACTAAGGTTGTTAAAACTGAGATCGCTTTAGATGACGTTATTAAAAAGCTAAACTTTATGGAGAAAAATTTGCCAAACTTCCCCGATAATGCTAGCAAAGTCACTAGTAGGAAACTAGCTATAGCCACCATCTTACCACTGGCGAAGGACATTTTGTGTTGGCCATCGCTGTTACCGCTGGCGAAGTAGGTTTGCGGTTGGCCAGCGCTACCACCCTTATCACTGGCGAACAAGTTGTTTCGCTCGCCAGCGGTATGTGTACGCCACCCCGTGCTGTGCGGCATAACCTATCGCTGGCGCACAGACTGGTTGCTTCGCCATCGGTAAGTTTTGTACCGCTGACGCACACGTTATTGACTTCGCCAGCACTAAGTTTATCGACCCGGGGCGACAAAATACGCCCGCTGCGGCACTAATCTTTTGACTAGCTGGTACCTACCGTGGCCGCACTTTCTCTCTCCTGCACGTAGCGATCCATCCACTCACGCACCACGCATCCCCTATCTCCTTCCCGTACTTATTCTTCTCTCTCCTTCCCTACACCACACACGCACCTGTCTCTATCATTCTCTCTTTCCCTATATTTCCCTACACGTACAGACAACCTGCTCACACATCCGGCTCCGTTCTCCTTCCTCCGCGAGCCAGCAACAGGTCGGACGCACCTCCGCGCCAGTCCTCCGCTCGAACAACCCCCGCTCATCCTCTGCACCGTCGGTTGGCCTACCCCGCAGAGTCCCCGTGCGGCCCGTCTGCGCCTATGCCCGGCCGCGCCCGACCTCCACTCCGATGCGCCATGCCTCGCGCCATCCGGCTCCGACTCCTGCGGCCCACACGTCCCGCGCTCATCCGCCGCTCGGCCTATCGTGTGCGGCCGGCTGGGTCCGGCTCCTCGTCGCGTCGGCTGCGCCCTGCGCCCACCTGCAGGCTGCGCTTGTCCGCAACCCGCCCGACGTTTCTGCTCCGTCTCCGGCCGCCTCTGCTGGCTGAACCAGCTCCAGCCCACACGCGCCCGCGTTGGCTAGCTGCCGGCTGCGCCCTTGCCATCCGGTGAACCACAACTGTATTCCGTGTTCCCCTCGCCGTCTCCCGCCTCTTCTCAGCGCCCTCGCCCAAGCGCTCCTCGACCGCGGCTGAGGGACGTGGTGGGCAGCGTCACGCCTGTGCTTCTGGTGGACATCAAGGCAAGGACGCGTCAAGGTTTCGCCGGCTGCGGAGAGGAACGCCCTCGGAATATGTTTTTTATTTTTTTAATTCTCAAAACATTACTACTGGCGAACTATTGTACTTGTCGGCCAGTGGTATTCCTATTACTACTGGCGCACAGACCTGGTTGTTCACCAGCAGTAAGTTGTTACCGCTGGCGAATGCCTCTTCGCCAGCGGTAAGTTGTTACCGCTGGCGGGTTAGCGCTGGCGAAGTGCCGTTCGCCAGCGGTAGTGCTTTTTCGTTCGTCACTAGTAAGTATTTTCCTACTAGTGAGTTAATGAGTCAATAGTAAGTATCAACAAGAGAATCACTGTTTTAGAAGCTAGCAATATCCATGATAGTCAAAACATGAGGATTTGTAAATTAGAGGAGACTATGGAAACTTTAGGCTCAACGTTTTCTTCTCTTAAGTTTAATAGAGAGAAACCTTCTATGGGAAAAGAGAAAAAACATATTTATGTCCCCAAGGTGCCTAAACCAAAATCCCCTAATGTGCTTAAAATTAATAAAACTTTTAGTGAAACTAAGAGTGGTTTGCATATTGAATTATCTTCAGGGGTACCTAAAGTACCAATTGCTACAAGTGGTGTTTTGGAGGAAATTATTGATTTGGATGCTTCTTGACTTGAAAACACTTGATTCCATTTTTCCGGGCCTAGCTAAAAGGCGTTAAAGAAAATCACTTCTTGGGATATAACCCATGGTTTTATTTTTGTTGTCTTTATCTGTTTTATTTGATTAAAGGGGTTGTATATTTATGTAGAAACTCATTTGTATCTTTATTTTCATGTTTTAGTTGTCCCAAGTAAAGTTTCTAGCGAAAGTTGAAGTTGGTTTTGGATTTCTGCGCAGGAAACAGATTTCTGCTGTCCACCGTAAACAATCGTATAAATTCCAAAAAGATCAAAATGACCTGAAACTTTTTGTGCTTATTCCTCAGCTAATTACAAAACTTTTTTGTTCTTTATGTTTTTCGATCTAAGCAATTTAAGTACCCCGAAAAAATTCTCCTTTACAGACTGTTCTAGTTTTGGCAGATTATGTCATTGTTTCTTGCATTTGCTCCTTTACTATGTCAAGTGGATTTCTTTGCTTCAGGAAACATCAGTAGTTCTAGATAATGTTTAAAATTATCAATAGAACTTGTTCCCTTGCATAACACATGTATTTTTATTGTTGCACTAACCCTCTAATGCGAACTACTTTGAGTGTGGTGTGAAGGAAGTTTTTAAGGGTCAAGAGAAGAGGGTGATATAATATGATCAAGAAGACTGAAAGGTCAAAGCTTGGGGATGACCCTGTTGTTCATCCCAGAAAATTTTAATAAGACTCAAGAATCTAATCTTGGGGATGCCCAAGGCATCCCCTTCTTCATCAATAATTTATCAGGTCACTTCTAGTGAAAATATATTTTATTCTGTCACATCATATGAAATTTACTAGGAGCGTCTGTTTGTTTTATTTTGTTTTCCATGCTGAAATAATATAGTTGGAACCTAGCATTCTTTGTGTGGGAGAGAGACACGCTCCACTTTTTCGTTTGAATACTCGTCATGCTCGTATTCTTAGTTTTTCTTCTAGTTACTGCAAAATTCCTTTTTAGCTCCTATTTTTTCTTGCATCTCTTATTCAGAGCTGTTAGTTTTAGTAGAGTTGTGTTAGTACTCTCTAGTTTCATTGTTGTAGCTCTTGGAGAGTTTTTGTTTATTATGAAATGCTTGGTGTTGGATAGCAGTAGTACATTTTTCGTGCTTATAACGGTGCAATTAGAAGCTTGTATAGACTGTGGCTAGACTTTTTCATGTCATGCTAGATGTTATTTTAATTCTAAATCCTAGTAGTTATTTTGTAGCATGATTTGTCTCAAATAGCCTAGAGTTTTTAATGTGCCTTTAAAAGAATCATGAGTTGTTCTTGCCATATTGAAGCATAAATTTGTGGTGTTCTCCTTTCAATGTTTTATTTGGTTGACTTGGCGCATACTTACACCATGTTTATGACTACAAATCTGTCACTTATAGGCTCTATGATAATTTAGTTTTTGAACTTGTAGTACCACTTATGCTTTGATTAATGATGTTTTTGTCGCTGTGCATGATTATGACAACTATTGCTCTCTTGATTTGTCGCCCCCAGTCATTTGCTAGCCTCCACCTGTACTGAGTATGAGCTCTACTCGTGAATCCAACTCCCAAAAACCAAAGTTTGCCAAATGTGTCCACCATACCTACCTACATGTGGTATTGAACCGCCACTCCAAAGTAAATTGCTCATGTGTTACCTTTAAAACCTTCAAAATTACTCTTGTTTTGTGCTCCTGTTTTAGCTCATGAGGACGTACATAGAGAATCTTTATCTCACTTGTTGATTGGAATTTCACACCCTGGACTAGTGGCTTCATCCGCTTATCCAATTGATAGAGGAGCTGACAGCGGGGTTCCCAGCCCCAAATTAATACAACAAATTTTCTTCACTATTTTTGCCTCTGATTTATCAGTCAAAGCATCATTTTGTAAACAAAAGAGAAAAAGGGATGACCTTCTATCCAGATGCGTCCTTCTATGGGAGCCGCTCTTGTGAAGTCTAGTTGTCTTGTGATGTACTGTATTTTCTGTTTACTATTCGTTGACAAAAGCATACACCTCTCTAAAAATGTTTTCAATACCTCTGTTTAACAAAATAAAAAGCTCTAGCACATGAGTGATCCCTGCTTCCCTCTCCGAAGGGCCTTTATTTTACTTTTATGTTGAGTCTCCATCTTCTAACTTTATGCATAGTTGAGAGAGCATAGTTGCCATTCTGAGTTTAATGTGCATGTATCCCAAAAACATTACTAATTGATTCATGATGTGTTATTATTTGTTCTCAAATTATTTGTTCTAGTCTTCCTCTTGAACTTTGAAGGTGTCATGGCATTTATGTTTTGCCCCACTCTTAAGGACAAGGGAAATATCACTTTGCTATGTTTTCTCTATGCTTGAAACAAACGTATAACTTTCAAGTGCTTTATTATTCATGATCTTTTATTTATTTTACTTCTCATGATGCAAAGTGATTTCTATGTTTCATTGTTATATTTATATTTATCATGCTTGTGTTAAAGTTCTATGATCTCTGCTATGCTTATGCTTTTACAATTTAGATTATTAAGTTTATGTTGGTAGCATGTCAACTTAGAAATTATGTGTTTTCATCGTTTACCTACTCGAGAACGAGTAGGAACTAAGCTTGGGGATGTTAATATGTCATAAACATATCCTTAATTTCTGATGTTCCATGTTGTTTTCATGCCATATGCGACATGTTTTCCTTACACTTTATGTCTTTCTTATCGATTTTCTGGGACTAACCTATTGACAAGATGCCACAGAGATATGCTACATGTTATCCTTACAATTTATGTCATTTTTATCAATTTTCCGGGACTAACCTATTGAAAATATGCCATAGAGCCGGTTCATGTTTTCTGTTGTTTTTAGTTTCAGAAAAGTTGTTCTGGAAATATTCTCGGAATTGGAAAATTCGAAGCCCGTAAGTCTTAGAATTCCCGAAGGTTCCACAGAGTCCCGAAGAGGCCCAGAGGGGGGCCACAGGGGGCCTCACCATAGGGTGGCGCGCCCCTGGTCTGCCTTGGGGTGGTGTGGGGCCCTCGGGCGCCCGCCGCCATTGCCCTTTCGCCCATGTATTCCCCCCTAATGCGTGAACCCTAAAAATATACCACTTTACACACAAAAAACACCTGAGGCCGCCGTCATCGTGAACCCGAGATCGGAAGGGTTCTGGAGTTCTCCCCGTCACCCTGCCGGGAGGGAAAATCATCACCGGAGGGCTCTACACCACCATGCCCGCCTCCGGAGTGATGCGTGAGTAATTCATCCTTGGACTACGGGTCCATAGGAGTAGCTATATGGTTTTCCTCTCCTCTTTATGCCTCAAGTTTAGATCTTGTGAGCTGCCTCACATGATCGAGATCATCTTATTGTAATGCTACATGTTGTGTTTGCTGGGATCCGATGATTATTGAATGCTATGTCTCTTGATTATCAATATATCATGTTGTCTTCATGTGTATGTTATTTATGATCTTGCATGCTCTTCGTTGTTAGTATATGCTCTGGCCAAGTAGATGCTAGTGACTCCAAGAGGGAGTATTTATGCTCGATAATGGGTTCATGCCTCCTTTGCATCTGTGCTCGAGTTACAAAAACGTGACGGATGGAGGATGTGTTGTTGCCATTAGGGAGAAAACAACGATGTTTACTTTGTTTACATTACACACTTTGCTTACTGCAATAATCTGTTGCTTGCAACTTAATACCCAACGTTTGTTCGGATGATATTCGAAGGGTGGATTATTAGTCATAGATGCAGCTGGCTGACAGTCTATGTATCTTGTTGTAATGCCCGCATGAATCTCATAGTAATCATTATGTCATGCATGTTTCGTTATCTATCAATTGCTCAGCTGTAATTTATTCACCACACATGCTATCTATCCTTTATGGAGAGACACCACTAGTGAAATGTGGAACCCGGTCCATTTTCTCATTCTGGTAATACAACCACTGCTTCCACTGTTTTCAAACTGCTGCTGTTGTTTTCATATTGTTCTCATACTATTTTCCACATCATACGTTTAACCTCTTTGTGTTCAGCAAAACCGGTGAGATTGACAACCTTACTGCTTCGTTGGGGCAAAGTGAATTGATTGTGTTGTGTAGCTTCCATGTTGCTGCTGAACCGGTATTGCGCCCTGCCATCTCAGCTGCATCAACCTTCGGAAGTTGCTTCTTTCTCCTACTGGTCGATTCAACCTTGGTTTCTTTCTGAGGGAAACTTGGTACTGTGCTCTTCATACCTTCCTCTTGGGGTCTCCCAACGAACGTGTGTTACACGCGCATCACGCACATGTTGAGGTTATACAACTGCAGGAGTTGAGCTGAGGAGTGGTGTCGTTGTAGCGAGAGGGCATCGTTGGGCTGAACCTGAGGGGCCACGCCACTATGCGCAGTTCCTTGGAGAATGCAAGGCAGCCCCCGACATAGATTTTGGCGCCTGGCGCATTGCCTACTGGGCGGTTGGTGCGGACGGCCTTGGCGAGGTCGTGGATGGCGAGTCGCTCGCGCTCGTGGTTGCGCTCAATCTGCACGCACGCGTCTGGCATGGTGCACAGGATCTGGCAGCTGTTGTTACTCTTGTCGGGGGCATTGGTGATGTTGCCCTTGTCAGGGACGTGGGTGTGGGGATCGCCTTGCACTGGCGAAGTGACACCATGTGAAGGGACTGGGGCGACATGGGCTCGCGCGTGATACGTCATAAACGTATCCCTAATTTCTAATGTTCCATGTTGTTTTCATGTTATTTCCCACATGTTTGATATATACTTTATGTCATTTTTATCGATTTTCCGGACTAACCTATTGACAAGATGCCACAGATCCAGCTCCCTGTTTTCTGTTGTTTTTAGTTTCAGAAAAGTTGTTCTGGAATTATTCTCGGCATTGGAAAATTCGAAGCCCGGAAGTCTTAGAAATCCCGGAGGGTCCAGGAAGCCCCGAAGAGCCCCGGAGGGGGGCCACAGTGGGGCCACACCATAGGGTGGCGCGGGTCCCCCTGGCCGCGCCACCTGGTGGTGTGGGCCCCCTGGCCACCCCCGGCATCTCCCTTTCGCCTATTTATACTCCCCCGAGGGAAAACCCTAAAAGAATCGACCTTTTCCACAAAATACATTCGTAGCTACGCCGTTGCCGCCGACAAGTTTTGGGGGACAGATCTCTGTTCTGGCACCCTGCCGGAACGGGGAAGTGCCCCCGGAAGCCATCTCCATTGACTCCACCGCCATCTCCATCGTCGTTGTTGTCTCCCATGATGAGGAGGGAGTAGTTCTCCCCCGAGGCTGAGGGATCTACCGGTAGCTATGTGGTTCATCTCTCTCTCCCATGGTGTGATCTATATGTGATCGTGAGCTTTGTAAAAGTAGATGTTACTCTTCATCTTGTGCTACTCAAGTGTTTTATTAATATGAACTTTGGAGTCACCTTGTCCCTCAGTGTGAAGGTGACAGTATGCACATCGTGTGTGTCTCCTCTATGAATTGTGGTGTTTGTCTAGTACCTTCTAGGGCGCTCATAGTGATAGCGTGGGGTTAACTAGACATGGGAATGCTTACTTTAAGGAATGCTTTTTGCATCCCTACGCAATGATTAGTGTTCGTTATCCAACCGGAGAGGGTTAAGAGTAGCATAGTGAAGAGAAGATATTTAGTTATTCAATTATGTGATCATTGTTGAGAGTGTCCACTAGTGAAAGTAGGATCCCTAGGCCTTGTTTCCAAGCATTTAAACATTGTTTTCCACCTGTTCTGCTACATGTTTGCTTGCTGCCATATTTATTTCAGATTGCTATTATTACTTATAACCATCCATATTACTCGCATTTCACTATCTCTTCGCCGAACTAGTGCACCTATATACCTGACAAGTATATTGGGTGTGTTGGGGGACACAAGAGACTTCTTGTATCTTAATTGCAGGGTTGCTTGAGAGGGATATCTTTGACCTCTACCTCTCTGAGTTCGATAAACCTTGGGTGATCCACTTAAGGGAAACTTGTGTTGTTTTACAAACCTCTTTATGTTGAAATTTTTTAAGTTGCACTTATTTTGTCTTCCTATGCTAGTCACTTTGTGCTTCGTTGACTTGTTTTTCTACAAGAATATTTTTCATAGGAAGTGGGTTAGACTTAAATTTGTTTTCCATTTGCTTCTTGATGCTCTGTTTTGCTTCAATTCATATTTCTCATGTGAGCATCTTCTCAAATTATCATGCCTAGCTAAAAGGCTTTAAAGAAAAGCACTTCTTGGGAGATAACCCATGTTTTATTTTTGCATTGTTTTTCTCTATTTTATTTGAGTCAAGGGGTTGTATACTTCTGTACCAACTCCTTTGTATCTTTATTTTCATATATTAGTTGAGCCAAATAAAGCCTCTAGTGGAAAGTTGAGACTATATTTCGGATTTCTGCGCAGGAAACAGATTTCTGCTGTCCACTGTTAAAATCGAATAAAATCACAGAAAATTCAAAATGACCTGACTTTTTTTTGCGTAATCCTGGGCTATATATGCAACTTTTCTTAGTTGAACACTTTTCGATTTGAGCAACGGAAGATTTTCTAAAAAAATCATATTTACCTACTGTCCTGTTTTGACATATTTCTGCCAATAATTGCATTTGTATCTTAATCTCTTTCTTTTGGTGTTCTTTTGAGAAAAAGATTTTTAAAAGAATTTGTGAAAGTATCTAATGTGTTTATGAGTTTTAGGCTTGTGTTGAAAATGAACCATGTGAATTTATTATTTCGATTGCACTAACGTTGCTAATGAAGATTGTGAGAAGTTTGGTGTGAAGGAAGTTTTCAAGGGTCAAGAGAAGAGGATGATATGACGTGATCAAGAAGAGTGAAGAGCCTAAGATTGTGTATTCCCCGGAGGTACATCCCAGAAAATTCTAAGAAGACTCAAGCGTCTAAGATTGGGGATGTCCAAGCCATCCCCTTCTTCATCGGCAAACTATCAGGTCACTTCTAGTGAAACTATATTTTTATTCGGTCACATCGTATGTGCTTTACTTGGAGCGTCTTTTATTTTTTCTTTCAGTTTGTTTAGTTTTCATTTCTGTAGTTTATGGTTGTATCTTATCATACTTGTGTGTGAGAGAGACACACTCCATTTTCATTGCTTAGAACACTCTAGTTTGCATTCTTATTGTTCTGTGAATGTTCACTTTTTGCTAGTACTGTGTTTAGCCTTTGTTTCATGCATCTATTATTCAGAGCTGTTAGTTTTAGTAGTGTTATGTGAGTACTCTCATGTTTGCTTTCTGTAGCATGTGGAGAATTTTTGTTAAAATATATTTTGTATGGTGCTTGTTGGGAAAAGAAATTGTTGCTTGATGTAGAATTTATAATGGTGCAAGTAGAAGCTTGTATAGACTGTGGATAGAACTTTTTCATATCATGCTAGATGTTATTTTAGTTTTAAAGCCTTGTGTTTATTGAGTAGCATGATTAGCCTCAAATAGCTGAGAGTGTTTAAGGTGCCATTGAAAGATTCATGAGTTGTTCTTGTCACGTTGAGGCATAAATTTGTGGTATTCTCTTTTGAATGTTTTACTTGGTTGACTTGGTGCATGCGCACACCATGTTTATGACTATGAACCAGACACTAATAGACTCTATGATCATTTAGTTTTTGAACATGTGATACCGCTTACGCTTTAATTAATGATGTTTATGTCGATATGCATGATTATAGCTCTTATGCTCTCTTGATTTGTCGCTCCCAGTCTTTTGCTAGCCTCCACCTGTACTGAGTATGAGCTCTACTCGTGTATCCAACTCCCTAAAACCAAGTTTTCCCATTGTGTCCACCATACATACCTACATGTGGTATTTAACTGTCACTCCAAGTAAATTGCTCATGTGTTACCTTTAAACCTTCAAAATTACTCCTGCTTTGTGTTTCTGTTTTTGCTCATGAGGACGTAAATAGAGAATCTTTATCTCACTTGTTGATTGGATTTCACACCCTGGACTCGTGGCTTCATCCTCTTATCCAATTGATAGAACAGCTGGCAGTGGGGTGCCCAGCCCCAAATTAATACACACAAAATCTCTTCACTATTTTTGCCCCTGATTTATCAGTCAAAGCATAATTATGTAAACAAAAGAGAAAGAGGGATGACCTTCTATACCAGTTGAGTCCTTCATATGGGAGCCGCTCTTGTGAAATCTAGTTGGCTTGTAACGTACTATGTTTTCTGTTTACCATTCGTTGACATTAGCATACATCTCCCAAAATATAGACACTCCTCCATGGTATGTGATTGTTGGCAGGCACCCGAGGATTCGGTTAGCCATGGTTTGTGAAAGATGGATGGGAGGAGTGTCAAACTTTAATATCTATGTTTAATAAAATAAAAATCTCTAGCACATGAGTGATCCCTGCTTCCCTCTGCGAAGGGCCTTTCGTTTACTTTTATGTTGAGTCTCCATCTTCTAACTTTATGCACAATTGAGAGAGCATTTTTGCCATTCTGAGTTTTATGTGCATTTGTCCCATAAACATTATTAATGTATTCTTGATGTGTTATTTCTTGTTATCAAAGTATTTGCTCTAGTCTTCCTCATGAACTTTGAAGGTGTCCTAGCATTTATGTTTTACCCCACTCTTAAGTACTAGCGAAATACCACTTTGCCATGCTTTCTCTATACTTGAAACAAATGTATATCTTTATTTGCATTGTTATTCATGATCTTATATTTGAGTTACTTCTCATGATACAAAGGGATTCATATGCCCTATTATTAAAGTTCTATTTATCATGTTTGTGTTTAAAGTTCTATGATCTCAGCTTACATATGCTTTTACATTATTATGATCAAGATTGTGTGGTAGCATGTCACCTTAGAAATTATTTTGTTTTATTGTTTACCTACTCGAGGACGAGTAGGAACTAAGCTTGGGGATGCTTGATACGTCATAGACGTATCCCTAATTTATGATGTTCCATGTTGTTTTCATGTTATTTCCCACATGTTTGCTATACACTTTATGTCATTTTTATCGATTTTCCGGACTAACCTATTGAAAAGATGCCACAGAGCCAGTTCCCTGTTTTCTATTGTTTTTAGTTTCGGAAAAGTTGTTCTGGAAATATTCTCGGAATTGGAAAATTCGAAGCCCGGAAGTCTTAGAAATCCCGGAGGGTCCAGGAAGTCCCGAAGAGCCCCGGAGGGGGGCCACAGGGTGGCCACACCATAGGGTGGCGCGGGTCCCCCTGTCCGCGCCACCTGGTGGTGTGGGCCCCCTGGCCACCCTCGGCATCGCCCTTTCGTCTATTTATACTCCCAATAGGGAAAACCCTAAAAGAATCGACCTTTCCCACAAAATACATCCGTAGATCCGCCGCCGCCGACAAGTTTCGGGGGACAGATCTCTGTTCTGGAACCCTGCCGGAACAGGGAAGTGCCCCCGGAAGCCATCTCCATCGACTCCACCGCCATCTCCATCGCCATTGCTTTCTCCTATGATGAGGAGCGACTAGTTCTCCCCCGAGGCTGAGGGATCTACCGGTAGCTATGTGGTTCATCTCTCTCTCCCATGGTGTGATCTATATGTGATCATGAGCTTTGTAATCTAGTTGAATAAGTAGATGTTACTCTTCATCTTGTGCTACTCAAGTGTTTTATTAATATGAACTTTGGAGTCACCTTGTCCTGCGGTGTGAAGGTGACAGTGTGCACGTCGTGTGTGTCTCCTCTATGAACTGTGGTGTTTTTCTAGTACCTTCTAGGGCTCTCGTAGTGACAGCGTGGGGTTAACTAGACATGGGAACTCTTACTTTAAGGAATGCTTTTTGCAGCCCTACGCAATGATTGGTGTTCGTTATCCAACCGGAGAGGGTTAAGAGTAACATAGTGAAGAGAAGATATTTAGTTATTCAATTATGTGATCATTGTTGAGAGTGTCCACTAGTGAAACTAGGATCCCTAGGCCTTGTTTCCAAGCATTGAAACACCATTTTCCGCATATTCTGCTACATGTTTTCTTGCTTCCATATTTATTTCAGATTGCTATTATTACTTATAACCATCCATATTACTCGCATTTCACTATCTCTTTGCCGAACTAGTGCACCTATATACCTGACAAGTATATTGGGTGTGTTGGGGACACAAGATACTTCTTGTATCTTAATTGCAGGGTTGCTTGAGAGGGATATCTTCGACCTCTACCTCCCTGAGTTCGATAAACCTTGGGTGATCCACTTAAGGGAAATTTGCTGCTGTTCTACAAACCTCTGCACTTGCAGGCTTTACTTGGCTCAACAAAAACACAAAGAAAAGATACAGCAGGGTTGCTAAGGAAATAGAAAACACCCAGGTGCAAAGCACACAAAAGAAAACAAAGGAAAACTGGTTGAAAATGGAGAAATAAAACGGGTTGTCTCCCGGTAGCGCTTTTCTTTAACACCTTTCAGCTAGGCATAGAAAGCAACTCAAATATTTTCAAGTGAAGAAGCATCAACATCAAGCTTACAAATCTCCTCAACAATGAATTTTATTTCATCTATAGAAGTTTTAGATGTCCCTTTATCAGCACTTTTAGGCACACTACCTTCATCAAAAGGGTTTGCAGGAACAATCCAATCAAAATTCTTTTCTAGAGTTTCATGCATTCCTACCAATTTAAAGGGTATTGGTATTTTAATTTCCTTATCGTTGGCTTTACCCGGTGTGCTATTAACATCTACACATGAGCCTGACATCTCAAATCGGTTAAAAACTTTTCTAGCCTCAATGGCAACATCACCAAATACTTTAAACAAAGTTTCTAGGATAAACTCTCTTTTTTCGCTATCCTTAATGTTATCAAGATTGAGGAACATTTGTTGTATTATGGGATTAAGGTTAACAAACCTAGCTTCCAGCATACGAACTAGAGATGCTGCAGCGGTTTCATAATCTAGAGCAAGTTCAGCTAAGGATCTATCCTCAAATTCTTTGCCCTTACTAACATAACTAAAGAACTCTCCAATATTATATTTCCCAATTATATCACCGCTACCTATGTGTACGTCTTTCAAGGTAAAATTGGGTACAATCATGATTAGAGATTAAACTAAGAGCAGAAAAGCAAAAATAACAGCTATAAAGTAAACTAATTTTTGTGTGTGTTCTTTATAAAGAGAAGCAAAACAAGATAAAAACAAGACAATAAACAAAATAAAGAGGTTGAGAGTGAAAGACTCCCCTTGCCAGAAGACTTCTTCCTCCCTGGCAACAGCGCCAGAAATTCTTTGATGCTTGCAGAGTTGATGGAGTTGTTGCTTCTTGATGACTTTGAATCCCCGGCAAGGTGCCAGAAATTCTTTGCTCTGGATGGTGTGTTGGGAACCCCAAGAGGAGGGTGTGATGAGAAAGCGATAAGAATTTCCCTCAGTTAAGAACCAAGGTTATCAATCCAGTAGGAGGAAGAGGATCTTTGGAAGGTTGATGCTGCTAACGGTGGTGATGGCGCCTCACTGGTGTCATCAAAAACGCGGAACCTCCACACAACACAACCAAAATACTTTGTCCCAACGGTACAGTGAGGTTGTCAATCTCACCGGTCTTGCTGAAAACAAAGATTAGACGTATAGTGTGGAAAATGGTGTATGCTTGCAGTAAGTAAAGAAAGCAGGAAATTGTAGTGGTTTGTTTAACAACGTAATAAAATTGACCAGAGTTCATAGGTTCAGTAGTGTTGTCTCTCCATAAAAGATAACATGCTGGGTGAACAAATTACAACTGGGCAATTGACAAATAAAGGTTGCACCGTAGTGCACATTCATGACATGATGACTACAATGATATTTAGTGCGGGCATTACAAGAATGTACATAGACCGTAATCCAACTGCATCTATTACTAATAATCCAACCTTAGGTTATCATTCGAACCCCCTTAAGTATTAAGTTGCAAGCAACATATAATTGCATCAAACAAAGTGTGTAAAGTAAGCAATGATTGTACACGCTCACACCGTTGTTTTCTCCCTACTGGCAACAACACATCCTCCCCCGTCACGTTTCTGTCACTCGAGCACAGGCGAAAAGGAGGCATGAACCCACTATCGAGCATAAATACTCCCTCTTGGAGTCACTAGCAACTACTTGGCCAGAGCAACCACTAGCAGCGGAAAGCATGCAAGATCACAAATAGCATATGCAATGAAGACTATAATCAACTTGGCATAAGTTCAATATTCATCGGATCCTAGCAAACACAGCACATAGAGTTACATAAGAACAATCTCGATCATGTTAGGAAGCTCACGAGATCTAAACATGGAGGCGTAGGAGGAGAAGATAACCATCTAGCTACTGCTATGGGCCCGTAGTCCAAGGATGAACTACTCACGCATCACTCCGGAGGCAGGCATGGTGATGAAGAGGCCTCCGGTGATGGTTTCCTCTCCCGCGGGGTGCCGGGAGACAGCTTCAGAACCCCCCTGATCTAGGGTTGACGACGACGGCGGCTGCGAAACTTTTTGGGGATATTTGATCAGGTGCCTAGGGTTTTCCATCTGGGGGAATAAATAGGGGAAAGGGCAGGGCGGTGGAGCCCTGGGGGCCCCACACCACCAGCTGGCGCGACCAAGGGGGGGTGCACCACCCCATGGTGTGGCCCCCCTCGTGCCCGTCTTCGACTCCTCTTCGGTCTTCTGGATGCTTCCGGGGAAAATAGGCACTTCGGGCTTTGTGGGGTCCAATTCCGAGAATATTTTGAGAAATTTTTTTTGAAATAAAAAACAGCAGAAAACAGGAACTGACACTTGGCATCTTGTTAATAGGTTAGTCCCAGAAAACGTGTAAAAATGCTATAAAGAAGGGAGAAAACATGTAGCAATTGGCATAATATTATCATGGAGCATCAGAAATTATAGATACGTTGGAGACGCATCAAGCATCCCCAAGCTTAGTTCCTACTCGTCCTCGAGTAGGTAAATGATAAAACACAATAATTTCTGAGGTGACATGCTACGAACATAAACTTGATCATTATAATGTAAAATCATGTGTAAGCTGAGATCATAGAACTTCAAACACAAACATGATAAATAGAAATTTAATAATAAAACATAGCAATCGCTTTGCATCATGAAGAGTATCTCAAATAAAGGATCATGAATAATAATCAAAGAAAGATAAACGTTTGTTTCAAGTATAGAGAAAGCATGGCAAAGTGGTATTTCGCTAGTCCCTAAGAGTGGGGCAAAACATAAATGCCAGGACACCTTCAAAGTTCATGAGGAAGACTAGAGTAAATAATTTAAGAACAAACAATATCACATCATGAATAAATTATTGATGTTTATGCGACAAATGCACATAGAACTCAGAATGGCAAAAATGCTCTCTCAACTGTGCATAAAGTTAGAAAATGGAGACTCAACATAAAACTAAAAGAAAGGCCCTTCGCGGAGGGAAGCAGGGATCACTCATGTGCTAGAGCTTTTTATTTTATTAAACAGAGGTATTAAAAGTTTGACACTCCTCCCATCCATCTTTCACAAACCATGGCTAATCGAATCCTCGAGTGCCTTGCAACAATCACATATCGTGGAGGAGTGTCTATATTTTGGGAGATGTATGCTAATGTCAACGAATGGTAAACAGAAAATACAGTACATCACAAGCCAACTAGATTCACAAGAGCGGCTCCCATGTGAAGGATGCATCTGGGTAGAAGGTCATCCCTCTTTCTCTTTTGTTTACACAATTATGCTTTGACCGATAAATCAGGGGCAAAAATAGTGAAGAGAATTTATTTGCATTAGTTTGGGGCTGGGCACCCTGCTGCCAGCTCTTCTATCATTTGGATAATCGGATGAAGCCACTAGTCCAGGGTGTGAAATCCAATCAACAAGTGAGATAAAGATTCTCCATTGACGTCCTCATGAGCAAAAACAGGAACATAAAGCAGGAGTAGTTTTGAAAGTTTTAAAGGTAACACATGAGCAATTTACTTTGGAGTGGCAGTTAAATACCAAATGTAGGTAGGTATGGTGGACACAATGGGAAAAACTTTGGTTTAAGGGAGTTGGATGCACGAGTAGAGCTCATACTCAGTACATGTGGAGGCTAGCAAAAGACTAGGAGCGACAAATCAAGAGAGCATAAAAGCCATAATCATGCATAGCGACATAAACATCATTAATTAAACCATAAGCTGTATCACAAGTTCCAAAACTAAGTGGTCATGGAGTCTATTCGTGACTGGTTCATAGTCATAAACATGGTGTGAGCATGCGCCAAGTCAACCAAATAAAACATTCGAAAGAGAATACCATAAATTTATGCTTTACTATGACAAGAACAACTCATGAATCTTTCAATGGCATATTAAACACTCTCAGCTATTTGAGGCTATTCATGCTACTCAATAACCACAAGGCTTTAAAACTAAAATAACATTTAGCATCGCATGAAAAAGTTCTAGCCACAGTCTATACAAGCTTCTACTTGCACTGTTATAAATTCTACTTCAAGCAGTAATTTCTTTTCCCAACAAACACCATACAAGATATGTTTTAACAAAAATACTCTTTATGATACAACAAGCAAACATGATATTGCTCACATAATACTACTAAAACTAACAGCTCTGATAAGAGATCCATGCAAAACAGGAGCTAAATAAATACAACAGCGAGACAAAGATTAAGAATACAAAGTATTCCCATGAAAAAAAGAGCGTATCATTATCCAATAAAAGAATGATGGGGTCCAACCAAGCTTATTGAAAAATAAAAACAAATTGAAATTAAAAAATAAAAGACGCTCCAAGTAAAGCACATAAGATGTGACCGAATAAAAATATAGTTTCACTAGAAATGACCTCATAATTTGTTGATGAAGAAGGGGATGCCTTGGGCATCCCCAAGCTTAGACGCTTGAGTCATCTTGAAATTTTATGGGATGTACCACCGGGGCATCCCCAAGCTTAGTCTCTGCACTCTTCTTGATCACGTCATATCATCCTCTTCTCTTGACCCTTGAAAACTTCCTTCACACCAAACTTCTCACAATCTTCGTTAGCAACGTTAGTGCAATCAAAATAATAAATTCAAATGGCTCAGTTTCAACACATGCCTAACACTCAAAAACACATTAGCTACTGTCACAACTTCTTTTAAAACTCTTTTTATCAAAAGAACACCAAAAGAAAGCGATTAAGATGCAAATGCAATTATTGACAGAAATCTGTCAAAACAGGACAACAGGTAAAGATGGTTTTTTTCGAAACTCTTCTGTTGCTCAAATAAAAAGGTGTTCAACTAAGAAAGGTTGCGTATACAGCCCAGGATTACGCACAAAAAAACTCATGTCATTTTGAATTTTTTTGTTATTTTGTACTTATTTAATAGTGGACAGCAGAAATCTGTTTTCTGCGCAGAAATCCGAAATATAGCCTCAACTTTCCACTAGAGGCTTTACTTGGCTCAACAAAAACACAAAGAAAAGATAGAGCATGGTTGCTAAATAAATAGACAACACCCAGGTGCAAAGCACACAAAAAAAAATAAAGTAAAACTGGTTGAAAACGGAGAAATAAAACGGGTTGTCTCCCGGTAGCGGTTTTCTTTAACGCCTTTCAGCTAGGCAAAGAAAGCAACTCAAGTATTTTCAAGTGAAGAAGCATCAACATCAAGCTTAGAAATATCCTCAACAATGAATTTTATTTCATCTACAGAAGTTTTAGATGTCCCTTTATCAGCACTTTTAGGCACACTACCTTCATCAAAAGGGTTTGCAGGAACAATCCAATCAAAGTTCTTTTCTAGTGTTTCATGCATTCTTACCAATTTAAATGGTATTGGTATTTTAATTTCCTTATAGTTGGCTTTACCCGGTGTGCTATTAACATCTACACATGATCCTGACATCTCAAATCGGTTAAAAACTTTTCTAGCCTCAATGGCAACATCACCAAATACTTTAAACAAAGTTTCTAGGATAAACTCTCTTTTTTTGCTATCCTTAATGTTATCAAGATTGAGGAATATTTGTTGTATTATGGGATTAAGGTTAACAAACCTAGCTTCCAGCGTACGAACTAGAGATGCTGAAGCGGTTTCATAATCTGGAGAAAGTTCAGCTAAGGATCTATCCTCAAATTCTTTGTGCTTACTAACATAACTAAAGAACTCTCCAATATTATCTTTCCCAATTATATCACCGCTACCTATTGGTACGTCTTTCAAGGTAAACTTGGTAGAATCATGATTAGAGATTACACTAAGAGCAGAAAAGCAAAAAATAACAGCTATAAAGTAAACTAAATTTTTTGTGTGTTTTTTATAAAGAGAAGCAAAACAAGATAAAAACAAGACAATAAACAAAATAAAGAGGTCGAGAGTGAGAGACTCCCCTTGCCAGAAGACTTCTTCCTCCCCGGCAATGGCGCTAGAAATTCTTTGATGCTTGCAGAGTTGATGGATTTGTTGCTTCTTGATGACTTTGAATCCCCGGCAAGGTGCTAGAAATTCTTTGCTCTGGATGGTGTGTTGGGAACCCCAAGAGGAGGGTGTGATGAGCAAGCGGTAAGAATTTGCCTCAGTTAAGAACCAAGGTTATCAATCCAGTAGGACGAAGAGGATATATGGAAGGTTGATGCCACTGATGGTGGTGGTGGCGCCTCATCGGTGTCAGCAACAACGTGGAACCTGCACATAACACACCAAAATACTTTGTCCCAACGGTACAGTGAGGTTGTCAATCTCACCGGTCTTGCTAAAAAAAAGATTAGACGTATAGTGTGGAAAATGTTGTATGCTTGGAATAAGTAAAGAAAGTAGGAAATTTTAGTGGTTTGTTTAATAGTGTAAGAAAATGGACCGGGGTTCATAGGTTCACTAGTGGTGTCTCTCCATACAAGATAACATGCTGGGTGAACAAATTACAGCTAGACAATTGCCAAATAAAGGTTGCACCGTAGTGCACATTCATGTCATGATGACTACTATGATATTTAGTGCGGGCATTACAACAATATACATAGACCATAATCCAACTGCGTCTATAACTAATAATCTACCCTCAGGTTATCATCCGAACCCCCTTAGGTATTAAGTTGGAAGCAACAGATAATTGCATTAAACAAAGTGTGTAAAGTAAGCAATGATTGTACAAGCGGGCACTCACACCGCTGTTTTCTCCCTAGTGGCAACATCACATCCTCCCCCGTCACGTTTCTGTCACTCGAGCACGGGCGAAAAGGAGGCATGAACCCACTATCGAGCATAAATACTCCCTCTTGGAGTCACTAGAAACTACTTGGCCAGAGAAACCACTAGCAACGGAAAGCATGCAAGATCACAAATAGCATATGCAATAAAGACTATAATCAACTTGGGATAAGTTCAATATTCATCGGATCCCAGCAAACACAGCACATGGAATTACATAACAACAATCACGATCATGTTAGGCAGCTCACAAGATCTAAACATGGAGGCATGGGGGGAGAAGACAACCATCTAGCTACTGCTATGGACCCGTAGTCCAAGGATGACCTACTCACGCATCACTCCGGAGGAAGGCATGGTGATGAAGAGGCCTCCGGTGATGATTTCAATTCCGGCAGGGTGCCGGGAGACAGCTTCAGAACCCCGTGATCTAGGGTTGACGACGACGGCGGATGCGGAACTTTTCGGGGATATTTGATAAGGTGCCTAGGGTTTTCCATTCGGGGGGAATAAATAGGCGAAAGGGCAGAGGCGGTGGAGCCAAGAGGGGCGCCACCCCATGGTGTGGCCCCCTGGTGCCCGTCTTCGACTCCTCTTCGGTCTTCTGGATGCTTCCAGGGAAAATAGGCACTTCGGGCTTTGTGGGGTCCAATTTCGAGAATATTTCCAGAACAACTTTTCTGAAATCAAAAACAGCAGAAAACAGGGAACTGGAACTTGGCATCTTGTTAATAGGTTAGTCCCGGAAAACGTGTAAAAATGCTATAAAGAAGGGAGAAAACATGTAGCAATTGGCATCAGAAATCATGGAGCATCAGAAATTATAGATACGTTGGAGACGTATCACGCGCCAAATGTCGGAGAGTAGTCTGTCCAGGGGCACGGGCTCTCAAGAGGTTCGAACACCAAGGGCTAACCACACTCCCTACAACTCTCGCGAGGCCTAGCGAGGAAAACTCCAGGCAGGCAACAATAGCGACACGAGGAGTTTACCCATGTTCGGGCCACCTTGCGGTGCAACATCCAACTCCTGCTTGTCTGGTGGATTGCGCTGCGATGGATTACTATACAAGTTGCGAGCTTTTGCTTGGATTCAGACTAGGGGTGCTTGGAGTGAATGAGTCGTCCCCTCCTACGGGAACCAGGGGCCCCTTATATACCGGCTTCGGCCCTCTTTCCCGCTCATACTTGGCTGCAAAGGGCCACCACAAAGTGCAAGGACGGGGCAGAATGTGCCCTGCAGCTTCTAGCGGTCTTGGCCTCCGAGGGACAACACCACCGCCCATCGTAGGGCAGTGGGGGCTCCTGATGATGCTCCCTTCTTCTTGTAGTGTCGTCTTGGTCTTCTTGCACCAAAGAGAAAAGCTTTGGGCGACGCTTTGGTGCGGGCAGCTGTCGCCCACACTTTATAAACGAGAACGACAAATGCAACCATTGCGGCCCTATGGAACTTCTGTGCTCTCGTCAGTGCGTAGAGGTGCGCGCATCACCCTCACGTGGGATGTTTCCTTCTGAGGTAAAAGGTCCTCTCAAAAAGAGCGGAGATCGTGAGGTAGAGCTCCTTCCCAAGGAAAGGCGAGTGTGTCCCTCTAGAGGAGCCAGCCTCCTGGTGGCTAAGTCTCAAGAGGGGCGAGAAGCTCGTGAGGGAAGATTTCTCCAAGGAGAATCCTTGTGGAGGTCTCTCTGCGCCAGCTGGACTGGGCCGTGGTAACCTAGTATCCACTGGACCGACAGACGCTGTCGTTCCTCTAGGGCGTTGGCATACGGGGGAACTGCAGGGGAACATCCGAGCCAGTTCGTCCATCGTGTACTCGCGGCCGACCCATTGGGTATGCGCGTTGCCGCCAGTGGTGGATGCGTGGGTTGGGCGGCACAGAGGTGGAGGTGCTCTGGCCATTGGTCTCGAGGAAGACGAGAAGAGCGGTGAGAGAAGTAAAGTGGACGGTGCAGGGAGTTACCCCGAAACGTCCCGTCTCCTACGCTTCCAACGCGTGCGAGACAGAGGCATGCGGGGCTCTCCTTAGCCTGACTGCAGAAAAATGGCCCATTTGGCATTCCCAGCGGGCCAACTTTATAGATGCTTTGAATTTCATGCGATGCAAGAACGCGGGCCGACCCAAAACACCAGACATGTGAAAATTGCGCCCAGTGGGCCTGGTTCGAACCTCCTTGGGCAACCAAACACGTCCATAATCGCGGGCACTACCTATCGCTTATAACGAGTGCTACAACGACTCGCCCGTGTAACATCTTGAAGATGGGTCGGCCCATTAAGTCCCATTCTCAAATAGAAAATAATACACGAAAGGGGTGGGGAAGGGGATTCGAACCCAGGACCTGTCAGCAAGGAGCCATCGCAGGAGGCAACCACTGGAATAAGCCACCGTTCATGTTGAGGTAGCCTCTTTTAACTTTTTATTGTCTCGTTGTTTCCCATTTTTTTTCTGTTTTTATTCCTGTTTTATTTCTTTCTTTTATGTTTTATTATTTGTCTTTCGTTTTATTTTCCTTTTATGCAAAAATATTCATTTTCAAATCTGTTCAAACTTTTAAAAGTTTGAATTCAAATTTTGTTCGGATAAAAAATGTTCAAGTTTTAAATTTGTTCAAATGAAAAAAAACGTTCAGTTTTGAAATTTGCTCATTTAAAAAAATTGAATTTTTTAGATTTAAAAATCGTTCATATTTGAAATTGTTCATTTTAAAAATTTGTTTATTTTTGAAAATATTTCATTCTTGAAAATTGTTCATTTTAAAATTTTGTTTATTTTTGAAAATTGTTCATATTTGAAAATCGTTCATATTTGAAAATTGTTCATTTAAAAAAAAAATCAGATTTGAAAATCGTTCTTATTTTTCATATTTTGCTAATAAAATCATTATTAAATAATTATTATATAAATATAAAAAGGAGAGAATAGAAATAGAACATACCTGGCACACATAACACCACGGACGAGCTGTTATAGGACTCGCTATAGGGACCTATAGGAGCTCCCTCCATAATCACCCCACCCGAACCGGGGATATCATCCTTCCACCACGCCACCGCCCCGATCAGTTTGATGTGGCCCACATCCCATAGTAAAGCATAGGTCCATATTCATCCCAACATCAGCCCACTAGGCACCGCTCAGGCCCATAGTAGACGAGAGGCTATTGCGCTTCCCGTATACTTCCAATCGTCGACACCCCCAGTTGCGCTGCCTCACCCCGCCGACGAGTCACCACCACCAAGTGGCAGCGCCAGGATCTGGACGTTGGGTATTCATTCTCAATTTTTTTTGCTCTCAATACAATATGTGAACAAAATAATACTCAATTTTTTTAAAAAATAATACATCAAATAGCACGGCATTATGGCCACCGCTAGGGCTGGCTCAGCCTTTGTTGTGTGCGTTTGGTCGAGAGACGGACAAGACTATAGTGTCCTTGAGAGTGTGAGCAAGGAATTGAGATGAGTAGGGAGTATAAATATTTTGAGACACAAAAGATATTTTATTCAACAAAATAAACGGTCCATAAAGATTTAATTCGTCATAATTCATGATACACACATACAAGTCTAGAAATGACCGTCAATCTAACAAATTTAATTTTGGAAAATTATGACCACTTTTATATCTTGGGCCTCTTGACGAATATGGCTTCTCATTTAATCTCTAATTGTTGGGGTATTTCTCCATCACAGTTTATAGGACACGCATGCAGTTTAAAAACACACTTTGACCATTAATTTGGTCATCAAAACTAAAATTTTATATCAAAAACTTTATATTATTAAAAACTTTATTTTAATATAAATCAAATGGTCACTAGCATTGTATAACGAGTCAGTGTACGTGGACTAGTTACAGAGAAAAGCAATAAAGAGTTACTTTGCCCACGTACTGTGTTCCTTTTCTTTCATGTTCGTGTGTTGATCTGTGCCTTCGTCTACATCGCCGCCGTCGCATACCCACGGGACCGATCAGCCGATAGGGGTTGTGCAACACTAGCAACTAGCTCCAGGATGGCTCCTCATGCGATCCACTACTATGTACACGAGAACGGAAGCCCAGGAAAGGCCCACAACAGCAAAGCCACGATGCCCTTGTCGTGCAAGGCTGCGAGCCCAGGAATAGCGCCCGACACCATGCTGCCTTTGTTGTCATCACGTTCCACTAGCGTACGTACAAGGGTATACTCCCTAAAAATTCTGGGGCCTGTGCGGGCCGCACAGTTGGCACAACTGTGGGCCCGACCCTGCACGACACGTCCTAAATAGGCTGTGGCACGACACGAGCCAGTTAGTGCCCGGGTCTCTTCTCGATTTGAAACACGCGGGCCGACACGGTACGACACGATTACCTATTTTTATTTTTATTTTAGATTTTATAGCTATTTTTGAATTTTATAGCCTATTTTACCCATTTTCAGGAAAAACGGGCCTTATTCGTGCATGTCGAGCCGTGCCGCGGGCAGTATTCATACCAGGCGGGTTGTGCCCATTTTAATTTCGCAGCCCGTAGGCCAGCCCGGCACGGCACGAATAGCATTCGTGACTGACGGGCCATGTCTTAGTTGGGCTGTGCCGGGCCACCCGTTTGACCGGCTATAGCTACAAGCGATGTATAGAGGGTCTCGTTCTGTCCGTCACTTATTTCTGCATTTCCTATTTGCCGCCTGTTGGCGGCGCGATTTGGCTGTGCCGCCTGCGGGGGGCACCTGATGGGCCGGCCTATTTTCAAGGGATCGGTCTTTTCAAAAAAAAATTGTTCAACTTTATTTTCGTTCAAATTTATTTTTGTTTTAAACCTGTTTTGTTCAAATTTTCTTTTATTCAGAACTTTTTTCGTTCAATTTTTTTTGTTCAACTTTTGTTTTGCCTAAATTTATTTCTATTTACTTTTATTTTTGTTCAATTTTTTTACTGAAAAAAGAGGGAGAGACTAAGTGGGCCGGCCCATTTGCGGCGCCCCGCAGGCGGCGGCCGCGCAGTGCTGCTGCGGGGCGGCAAATAGGAGCCCCCTTATTTCTGGGCAGCTGGTTTGTATTTGGGCTGTAATAGGAGCCCCCTTATCCATCAGGCCCATGCCCAACACAAGCACGAACTGTCTTCTTCCTTGACTCCTTGTGGTAGGTTTTGTCGCTCGCTCCTCTCTCTCTAATGGTGGTGCGCCGCCGGACCTCGCAGTAGGGGACTCCCTCCTCCCAAATCAGAGAGCCGGGGCGGACGCCTCTCCTCGACCTCTGGTAGCGCCGCCGCTGCCTCCACCGCCGCCGCCGACCTCACCGTCGAACCCACCAACTACAAACTTCACAGCGGCACGCTCGGTGATCAGCTCCTTCTCCTCCTCCTCCTCCAGCGGCGACAGCAACTGTTTGCTCCGCCGCGCAGCAGCCTCCGCGAGGCGCGGGGGAGAGATGAGGGAGGTGGTGACGGTGCAGGTCGGCGGCTTCGCCAACTACGTCGGCTCCCACTTCTGGAACTTCCAGGTCCCCGCCTCCGCAACACCCTAAACTCTACCCTCTCTTCTCGGCGACGACTCTGTACCTGTAGCACTCAACCTCCTGTTCTCTCCTTGGTCTTCAGGATGAGCTCCTCGGGCTCGCCGACGATCCCGGCGCCGACGCCGCCTTCAGGACCGCGCCGCTCGACATGGACGTCCTGTACCGCACCGGCGAGACGCTCCAGGTAGAGCCGGGCTTAATCGCTTTCCTTAAATAATCATGCATCATTTCCATCGGATCCTCTTAGCCACACTGCTGAAATTTCGTCAGGGCGTCTCCACCTACTGCCCCCGTCTGGTGTCTGTTGGTTCTCGGGGTAATTTACTTCTCTTCTTAATTTATGTATGTACTGTATGTAGTGCTGAATTCACTCCTAGTATTGCAATATGTAACAAGCTTACTACTCCTAATGCTGAATTGACTCCAAATAAATTGCATAATGATACCATTTGTAGGGTCTCTTGGTTCTTTAAGTTCCTCCGGTACCCCTGGCCTGAGTAGCACCGCCCCAGATGAGCTCAGCGTCCCTACATGGCAAGTGACATTCTTAACTTCTCTTGAATTTGTCGACATGTATGGTGCTTACTATGTCCTTCATGCATGCTTGGTTGTCGTCGTGGTCTTTTATACGAGGCAAAGGGAAGCAGGGCGTTGTTTCAGTGTGGTTTTGGATTGCTTGTGCAACTGGGACAGAAATGCAACCAGCTGCAGACTAATAGCAGTAACTTTGCATATCCATAGCTCATTGTACAAACTGAGGGAACAAATCTAAATTGCTAAAGCGAAAAAGCATATCAGAATACAGCCTTCACTGTATAGATGTGTGCTTGATAAAATCATAAATTTGATGCAACCTAGAGGAACAATAAAACTGCAACCTATAGACTTCACTGCATAAATAATGCGATTGTTTTGGAGACTGTCATACATGCACCCATACAGCTGCTCTGCATAGCATCGGCATACTCTTTCATAGCATATCATTCAGCTCCGGAAATAGCCGCTGATAACTGTCATTTTGTACAAATCATGCTAATGATGTTGATGATTAACTCCAGTTAGAGAGAGCGTCTGCTTGTGAAAATGTATGAGGCTCAGAAATTACCTTGCTTTGTAGGTCTGGAAATGTAACAAGATCGGTAGCAAAACCTCATGGGAGAAACTTGTTTCTGCAAAGCTTAGCTGAAGATCAGAACACAAGCACTAGCAATGGTGGGAACAACCCCCAGAAAAGTGTAGAAGATAAGGACCTGGTCGAATGCCTAGAGAATGACGTCAACTTTTGGACTGATTATACCAAGGTTCAGTATCACCCTCAAAGCTTGTATGAAATGAATGGGTCATGGACAGACTTTGAAAAGTTTAATAACTTTGGGACTGCAAGGGAGGTAGTTACAGAATGGTCTCAAATGGAGGAGATGAATGAGAGGCTAAGGTTCTTTGTTGAAGAATGCGACCATATTCAGGTCCTATCTTTTCCCAATAAGTGTCAGCGAATACTCTATTTGCAGTTTGTACTATGGTTTATGTTTACTACTGCAATCCGTGATTTTTGTATGACTTCTCCCATCTGCATTTTGTTGGGGTCTTGAATTAATCTGTAATTTACTACAGGGTATCCAATTTATTGTGGATGATTCAGGAGGTTTTTCCAGCATAGCTGCACAGTTTTTGGAAACCATTGCTGATGATTACACAAACATACCCGTATTGCTTGATTGTGTGAGGGGTCCAGTTACCCATGGATCACCCAGGAATCAAAGGGAGACCATTACAAGATCGTTGCATGACGCTGTTTCATTTTCAAAGCTATCTTCCTTTTGCAGTTTGATGGTTCCAATAGGACTGCCTTCTCTTAGTCAAAGTATGCTTTCATTTACCAGACTGCCGTATCTAATTTTGTGCATTTATTGAAGATTTTGATTCTAGTACGATTAGATGTCTGCAAAACTCATATATCTGCTAAACAGGCAGAAAAATATCTTATGCTATAATTCTTTTATGACTGTACCATCTTCTTTCCAGTAGCCTGGCATTTCTGTTGTTTAAATTTTTGTGCATCAATCTTATGCTGAAAATATTGCCCTTAATCGCACTGTCCGTGAAGTATCAACTCATTAGCTCAAGCTTAACCTGGATATTTTGTGTGTGAACTCAGTGCTCATCTCATCTTACTATAACGTAGCTTTAATAAGCATATGTATTTTTATTTATTTCTCACATTACCCACATTGAATTATTGCAAGAGCATAAGAGAGCTTACTCTGAATTGTTCAGGAAACAATTTAACTTTAACTTCATTTCATCAGGTTATCTGTCACCCTTCCTTTCTATACAAGACAAGAAACCATTCCACTCTAGTGCCATTTCTGCAGCAGCGATACATTCAGTAACTGTACCATTTAGACTCCAAAACGCCGGTCCTGCTTCAAACATAGCACATTCATGTGGTAACATTGATATACGTGAACTCGTGCACCTAATATCTGGTCAGGGCAGGCAGAACAAGATTACTGCTCTGGATGTCGCAATGCCTGCACCTTCTTTGAAAGGTACACAGTATAAGCCCTGTTTGATCGTACGTCAGTGATAATTTCAATATACTTTTTTGTGCTAACTGGGTATACTCTTAATGCCCAGATGGAAATGATCTGTGGAACATAAAGAGCCTGCACTCACTGACCCCTGAAATTAGTGATGAAGAAGAAGATCCTTACTCTGTTGAATCATTGGTGGTTCATGGAGTTCTGCGTGCAGGTTTGCCATCTTATTCCTTTGGATCCATTTAATTCTTACCATGTGCCATACTACATTGCTACTTGAGCTCTTTCTTTTCTACCGTCACTTATTAGCTACACTGTTGCTTGAATTTGTACATGTACATCTAGGAAGTATAGTTTACTCATAAATTCATTGATACAGGTGGTCAAAGGGCATCGATATCACAAGTGAAGGACTCGGTGTGCTCAGCTTACGAACGCAGAGCCCCGAAACCAAAGTTCTCCCATCTCTCAGTATCACCCTGCCCGCTCCCCATCCCTCTCCCGTTCCCGTCGTTCTTCAGGAGCAACATCGGCCGGCGCGGCGAGATCCTCGGTAACAATTCAGATGATGGAACCCTGCCAAAGGGCTCGCTCGACGTTGAGTCGATACCGATGGCGGCACGTCTGAGGTCGAGCAACACGGTCCTGCCCTTCATAGAAAGGCGCTCGCAGAGCCTGCAGAAGCTGGGCGTGGCCAGGGGCGCCCTGGGGACCCAGATACTCCGTGACTGGGGCTTCGGGAAGGAGGAGATGGAGGACATGGGCGAGGACCTGTCGAAGATGGTCCAGGCGTTCCACCCTGAGGACGGGCTAACGTCGGATTCTGACTATGAATGACTACCTTTAGAATGGTCTACGTTTTGCTCCGTGGGATGTACGGTGTGGCTGTTACTGGATACCTTTTTTTTGTGGGTTGGTTGGGTTGAACTGTTGTGGTATGTGTAGTAGGATGGATGTGCTATGGAACGTGCTCCTGCATGTACATCCTGATGCGAAGCTGAAGATGGGATCTGGGAGAGCCCACCCAGCCCCAGGGATGTTGGTTCTGTGCTGAGAAGTGGTGCGTATGCATGGGCTGCGTCGGCGTGCCACATGCAGATGTTGTGACGTTTTGGCCATGTTTCAGGTTGGATCTAGATCGAGCTGAACCCCATTTCTGTTATCTGAGGTGATGTTCCAATGCGATTTCTGCATCGCACTTGAAGGGAGTTAACCAGAGAAGGGTAGCTGACGATGTAACTTACCTGTGCAACCGACTCTGAGCTGTTCATCAGTTATCGGTTTCTTTCTCTGATTATCTTTTTGTTTTTATTTTCAAAAGAACTGAGATATGAGTTTTTTTTGTGCCAAAAATGGCCCATGGGCAAAACTAATGGAGTATCTGACCTCTCCACGAAACTATTTTTAAATTTGGCCCTTCGGTTTAGCGGCAATGAGAATGAAGATGACGTGTAGCTCGGTGCCAACATAATTTGGCATTTAGACGAGTCGATAGAAATAGTTTTGTGGAGGGACCAGATACAACATTAGTAAAAAAAAAACAGATATCAGTGTTGAGCACATTTGTTGACTATTCATGTGCATGGAATTCAATATGGCATCTGAGGCTGCGCAGGTACATAAAATTCCATATCGAGTGCAGACGAGTTTCACTACAGTATTGGTTCATGAAGCTTCTGTGTATCTTTGTTCTTGTTCTGATATGGTTCACACCGACAGGTCCATCCGTGTATAAGGACATGTCACTTGGCCATTGGGTCGAATGGTTGGGGGCGCCGGAGGTTTCACGTGGACGGCATGTGCAAACAACGCGTGAGACGAGAGAGGAGAGACCGACAGGCTCGAAAAGTGAAAAGAAAATCACCTCCCTGACAGTCAATTGCAAATAACCAATACACCTGCGGCTAGGGTTTCAAAAAATTATCAGTTTTCGATTTGTTTTTTTTTTTGTTTTTTTTTTGCAAAAAACAACCATCATTCAGTAACAGTGTTGCAAAGAATACTGATCGGCCAGTTGACTCTCTAGGCAAAAAACTGACAGCGGTTCCGTGAAACGGGCAGCGCATGGATAGCCGTTACGGCACGACTGTCGGCTAGGTCTGAACTGGACCCGTGCCTCCTTGTCGCTGATAGTCACTCCACTCCTCACTACACGCTCTCTCTCGTCTCCTACTGCCGCAACACCGCCACGACCTCCGTTGTGACGCCATGCCGTCCTGGAATGACGTCGAGAGCAGCAGTGAGGACCCTCTATTCGTGGGCGACGACGACTCGTCCAAGACCAACGTCGACGTGAGTTCCTCTGCCCCATTTGTACCTCGCGATTAGGGTTAGGGATTGTTCAAATCGAGCTCAAATCTGTTGAACCGAGCTAAAATTTATCAATTTTCTAGCTTGATTTGATGATATAGGTTCCTGAAACCCTATATGACCCTGATTTCTTCGGAATTGAGATGCATAGCGAATACAAGTGTGACCACTTGGAGAAATTGGGGAAATCTGCTGTATGCAAAGGACAAAACACTTGTCAGTTAGTATTTTACTAATTATCTGCATTTTTTGTAATGTTGGTCATTTGTAGTTATCTATCAGAGAAATGTTTTGTTTCAGTTAACAATTGATGCATGGATTCAGTTATATATTTGCTGCAAATTTATAGGGTGGAGGGGTTTCTTAAACTGTTAACTGGATTGATCGAGAGTGGCCACTAGCTCTGAAGAAATGCTTTGTTAGGATCTAGGAGTTGTATGATAAAGAATGCAGTCTTGGAACTAGAGGAGCAGTTGAGCAAGCAGAAGCATATTACAAGATTAATCAAGTGAAGAAGCAGCCAGAAGAAAATATGAAAGAGTTGCAAATAGACTTGGGCAAAGCACTCATGGCTAACCAAGTGCCAAACCACATGCAGATACACTTGGATTTAGATGTTCAAGTCAGGCAGAAAGCAGGGAAGCAGATAAATGATCTTATGGCAGAAAACAAGGCACTCGAGGAGATAAAAGAGGAGGCAGAGAAGCAGAGGTGAAAGATCATCATCCGTTTTGATAATTGATGACGACACAATATAAGGGCTAATCGTTGTTTAAGTATATGCAGGGTCCATTTGCATCACTCTTGAAGTGCCCTATATTCCCTAAAATATCCGTGGGGGCATCGCGGCGTTTCTCCACCGGCAAAGTGCTCAAAAAGCCAAGTCTGGGAAGTCCGGTGGAACCATCGGTAGTACCGCTCCTCGCACTTTCAAGCACAGTCCTGGAATGGGGCATCCGATGGTGGTACCGGTGGTACCTCCGCCAAATTGTCATTCTGTTGGCACATCACGGAGGCTACAGCGGAGTTCACCGGTAGTACGGGTGGGCGGTACCCCCGGTGTTACCACCGGTACCTCCGCTACCTCTTTAGGCTCTCAGGGAGTGGATCGCCACCGGTGGCGGTACCGGTGGTGGGTCCGCTAATTTGGTGCTCTGTTGGCACATCGCAGAGGTCAGGGAGGAGGCCACCGATAGTACCGGTGGGCGGTACCTCCGGTGTTTGCACCGGTACCTCCGATACTATGGAACCAGTTGCGAAGGAGAGAGCCACTCTGGCTCTGGTTAAGTGGCTCCACCAGTAGTACCGGTGGGAACACCGGTACTACCGCTGCTGCGGGAAAATGGCCAACGGCCATATTTGGAAAGGGGTATTTAATGCCCTTCCCCTTCCTCCTAAATGCTTAAGCTTTACACACACACTATCTCTCTCCTAGCCATTAATGTGAGCTTCAACTACTTAGATCTCCCTCTCGAACCACCCAAACACTCTGATACTTAGTGGAGAGCTAGAGGAGACCTAGATTCGTGATTCCACCAAAGGAATTGCAAATCCATCCGCCACATCCTAGTAGATCTAGAATCCTACTTGGGGCTTAAAAACCCTAGTAGAACTTGTGCTTGGAGCTTCCACCTTGTTGCAAGAAGGTTCAGATTGATTGAGAGCCTCCATCCATCTTGTGGAGACGCCTCAACCTTGTGTAAAGGTTTGGTCAACTCCTTCAAGTCGACCTCATAGTGGAAACGAGAATCTCCCTCACCGGAGAAGCTCAAGGAAAATAAGGTGTGCACATCCGTGCTATTGAGGAGTGCCTAGGTGGCTCGCCACCTCTCCAACGTAGACGTGCTTCCCTTGGGAAGGAACTACGGGAAACATATCCTTGTATCCTTGTTTACACTTGTGGTTTATCTCGTTACCTTACATATTGCTTCCGTTGCGTATTGTGTTTTTGTATCACATAGGTTGTTCACCTAGTTGCACGTCTAGACAATCTTGTATTACTCGTTTAGCCCAAACTAAAAAGGAAAACAAGAAAAATTGGTAGTCAACCTATTCACCCCCTATAGTTGACCATATTGCACTTTCAATTGGTATCAGAGCCTCGGCTCTTACTAAGGGCTTAAACGCCTAAGAGTATAATGGTCAATGAAAGTGAGCCCGACGCTTCTAGTGCGAAAATTGCCAAGATGACCGACACTATAACTAACCTACAAGAAACGGTTGGAACCATCCAAGCCGAATTTTCCAAGGTTGCTCTAGTGTTGGTTCGGAGGTTTCTAGCATAAAGAAGATGTTGGAGGCCACGATGGGGAAAACCAAGGACTCTGAGGAACTTCCCACCGCCGCCGATGATGTTAGCTCAGATGATGATTCCGTTCGGGACATTGCCGAAATGGAGGCTAACATTGCTATTGCCAAAGCGAAAGCCAAGGCAAAAGCCAAAAAAAAAGCTAAGGGCCGGGAAAGTTCCGAAGGCTCCAAGTCTCAAACGGCTAATGGTTTGGGGTCTAACTAAAGAGTTCCACCACCTCCCAATTATGAATCTATCCATCCCATTGTTTCTATGCCACACATTTTAAATGTTGGACTTCCTCCCATGCTTAACACTAATGAATTTTCTTGTTGTAAGTTTGAAATGGAGTCTCATATTTCCGGCTCTTGCACCGCATTATGGAGAAGTGTTCTTAATGGATTCCATCCTCATGATGCAAGCAACTTGACTCCAAGAAATGATATTGAATTCCAACTCAACAAGACCGCTCTTGTCACTATTCAAAAGGATCTCCCAAGAGAATACCTTACTCACATTCGTGGTATCAAGATTGCCAAGGAATCTTGGGATAAACTTGAGACTTTGTTTCAAGGAAATGCAAGCATCCAATCTTCCAAGTATTATGTGGCCATTGACAAGTCCTAGAACTTCGTAATGCAAGAGGATGAGATCCCCGAAGAACTATATAGGAGAGTTGTCACTCTTGCCAATCAATTGTGGGACTTTGGAAAAGAGGAAATCTTCGATGAGTGGATCAAGAGAAAGTTTGTCAAGGCTATAACACCGTTTGAGAAGAACCTCTCCAATAGCATCCAAAAAAGAGCGGACTACAATTATCTCAACTTCATTGGGGTCCTTAGTGAGTTCATATCCATATCGCTATTTGATGGCTCCCAAGTGCAGGAGATCAATTGTAGTACTTTTCGAATTAGAAAGGTTGTCGAACCCACGAGGAGCAGAAGGAACTGGTAAGTAGAATAGCAAAGGAATAATAAAAGCAACAGGTGTTTTTGTGTTTTAATTGTGTAGTGCAAGTAAAGTAAAATGCGGAAAGTAAATTGCAGCAAGTAGTAGGTCTCAATGAGAGACAAAGCCCAATCCTCTAATGCGCAAGAGGACAAGCTCAAGTGTGTGTTTGTGTCTTATATGTGGAAAACGTTCCCGAGGGCTGCACGGATTTAGCTGGCATAGTGATTCATTGCATAACATGTTTGTATATCTTGTCTAGTTTTAATCTTCCTCGGACGGAGCCACAAATAGGAATAGCTAAATAAATAAACTATCACCCCTTATGATGGATCACGTGGCCAATTAAATGACAGCACGAGAATTATTAAGACATGATGTCCCACCATAGCCTTATGCTCTAAGGTCCCCGATACAAGTACCCTCATAATGCAATTCAACGACTCTGTCTCAAGTTCCTGTCACCTAAAGACATCATCACGTCACTACACTACGGTGTTCTCCTATGAGCCCATGTAGGTGAAGTGTTGTACAGCCGACGTTCGTACAACACCATCATAGAATCACATAAAAGATAAATACTAGACCAAATAACAACTCATCTCATGTAACAAATCATTGCCAATTCATCCTATGCCCTCAGGAACATGCGGGAACTACTCACAACGTGCAAATATGATCATGTATGGTGACATATGTGGTACAACACAATCTGAAACAATGGATCCACCACCAAATAATGACAAGTACTCAATCCCAAACATGCAACGGAGTACAATAACATGTCTAGGGTGTAGCAATGATCAAACTATGAGGGGAACGGAGTGGATCACGGTGATGGTGGAGATGCAGGTCCTGGTGAGGATGGTGATGGAGATGCCTCCTCCCACGCCAAGGAGGAGATGGGGATGAAGATGGGGATGATTTCCCCCTTCTCCGGAGCAGCAGGATCTGTCTCCCCCACGGAGATTTTTGAGAGTTTCGCCGCCCTGGCGGCTCCGTCTCGTCTCGGGAAAATTAGGGTGTTGGTTTTCGGGGAAGACGGAGTCGTCAGCAAAAAGACCTCGGGGAGGAGGTGTTGCGGGCCCATTTGGGGGCCCCACACGCGGCCAGGGAATCTGGCCGCGTGGGCTACCCCTTTTTCGGTCTCCTGGCCCTCCTCCTTTGTGTCTTGTGCCCACGGCCTTTCTCCCGAAGAAAAACTGACAGGGTTTCTTTCCTTTCGCAATTTGGATACCTATAGCTCCTGAAACATCAAAAACATGAAAACAGGTGTTTTCTGACACCCAGAAATTAAATACCAAAAATAGGGACTTTGTAGGAAAGTCCCATAAAATCATCTAAAACATGCAAAACAATGACATAACATTGATAAAACATCCCAATAATGCCTATATGGAGGGTATAAATGATGATATAAAATGCACGTATCAACTCCCCCAAGCTTAAACCTTTGCTCGTCCTCGAGTAAATAAGGACATAGATCATTACATGCATCAATGGACTTATGGTTGATAAATAAATACGGGCATTGTATCATCATCATGTTCAGTTATAATGCAAGATGAATGAATAGAACTCATACACATAAGGATAACATATTCGAAGCTCTAGCAAACACCCCATACTTTTGAAAGCAAATAACCATTGTATGTTGGACAATCGAATTATACTCTTTAATTTGGAGAAAGATAAATGAGTAGAGGTAAAACATGATCAAGTCTCATTTAGTTTCCAAACTATTCAGCTTAAATTACTAATTTTAATGTGGCATCCATTGGGCTAATACTCTCATTGCCCCTTTATCATTAGCATCTTAATTTATGAATGTTGAAGTAATGTGGTTGACAAGGTGTTGGTTGAATGTCTCATGCCCCGTGAGTGTGAAAACCTACTCCATGATTACTCAACTTAAGATTCCTAATAAGCTTTGTACAATCATAATAAGTATTAATGACATCATAGAGAATTGCAAAGAGGTACCTATTGCCCCATGACATAGAAACCAGCCCATGTCACAATTACAAGATGAACAAACGGAGTAGACTCATCATCCTTTTTTTATTTCATTCACTATATGCATAGCTTCTTATTTTATTGTAGGATGTGTTTGTAGAGTCCACTCTAGCTGTAAGTAAATTTCCACCATGATCAAGCATGGCTTGGGTTAGCGGCCCAATGCAATTTCTCTAGTCATATATACTTACTCATCAAAACTTACTATTCCTCTATTTCATTTCGGCATGGCAGGAGTCCAAAAACAAAAGCACATGACATCAACTAAATATAAAATTTCTTTGTGCAATGTTGAAAGCTTTTCACGTGATGCACGTGTTAGCCAACTCCCAACCAAAATCCTTGTCAAGCACAAAACTTTTAGCTCCCATTAATGGTTCATGTTTGTTAAGTGCAATAGAAATAAATGTGTGCATTCAAAAGTTCGTGAGAGTCTTATCCCAAATTCAGCCCATGCCAATTAATAACATAAGCATCTTAATTTAGTGCATAAATGAAACTATAACATGGTGAACATGCTCGGAATAGCCATTAAGCTAATAGATAGATAGTGGATTTATGTCATATTGAGATAATTCTACAATTGTCCAACACACTCAAGTTAATTAATTTCAAGGCAAGATGTGATTGAAACCTATAAATATGCCATGCTCATTTGCATGAGTGTTACCCATAAATCCCCAAAACAAGGGAATCATGGATGACACCATACTTTATTATTCATTGATAAACCATAACACGGGGATGCATGATAATGCTCAATGAGCTCACTCAAGCCTAAACGAAAACGATACTAGATAATAAAAGCAAGACACACCAAAACTAGATAGACATGATAAAGCTGATAAAAGACGGGGGATAGGTGAAACTCCCCCAAGCTTAGAAGTTTGCGTCCTCCGCGGCTATCTCCTTTTCATATTCAGCCTCCCACTCTTCCTTCCTCTTGTCGTAATATTCCTTCCACTCTTCCTGCTTCCATGGAAAAGGCCTTCCAGTATGGAAGGACATGGGTGGATCATTGTACCTGAGAGTGGCAGCTTCTGCAATCTTCTTGAAACGTTCTTCATACTCACAGTTCTGGTTCTCCATGTCCCACATCAGAGCTTGGTACCTATCCATCTCTGATATGACACGCAGATACCTAGTCCCCAGGTCCTTGATCCTCTCCTCGTACTCCTCTATCTTCTTCTCCAGCTCCAGATTCATGAAGTGGTGGGCATCAAGGTTGCGTTCAACAATAGAGTTATACGTGAAAACTGTTTGTTCCAGAGCCTCCAGCCTCTCCTCCAGTGTGCCTTCGGTCTTGGGAGCCTTCACCTCCTCCATGAGCAACACACCATCCTTCAAGGTCAGGGTTTTCATGGGGGTCATCACGGAGTTGAGGTAATGGTTCACAATGCCTCCCTTGGGTGGATCCCCCCCTAGGTTGGATCCGGAGCTTGACATGGCTAAACCCTGGCAGACAGAAACAACAGAAACAAAGATCGCGCGAGAACTCTCAGTGCGGGATTAGATCGACAAAAGGGGTATATATTGACGGGTTTTAGGGTAAGACGAAGTGTCGGAGTCGAAAACGAGACAGAACGGGACTCCGAGGTGGAAAAGGGGTACCTCCACGCGGCGAAGGAATCTGGCCGCGTGTGGGGTCCTCTTTTCCCCCTCGAGGTCCAATTCCTTCCAATTTTCTTGTCCCACACGTTAATTTCCATAAAAAATGAGTTCCGTAAGTTTTCACGCAATTCCGAGAAACTTCCAAACACAATAATTGTAAATTATTGAATTTGGGTTTCTGAAACTGCAGGATCCCTTACAATTACCTCCTCCGGTGTCATTAACTTTATCTCCTCGATGGTTCCTATGAAGCTTTTTCCTGCAATATAATGTTTTAGGCATTGTCCATTGACCACATGAGGTTTACCTTTCATATCACCGTGAAGACGGATGGCCCCCGAACGGTATACCTCCTGTACTACCAATGGACCCTGCCATTTTGAAGCTAATTTCCCTGCAGAAAACTTAAAACGATAGTTGTACAATAGGACTTGATCACCTACTTTAAATTTCTTTCTTTTAATTTTCTTGTCATGCCAAATTTTAACTTTCTCTTTAAACAATTTCGCACTTTCATATGCTTCATTCCTCCATTCATCTAATAGATTTAGGTCAAGCAATCTCTTCTCCCCCGCTGTTTTTAAATCAAAATTTAATTTCTTAATAGCCCATCTAGCTTTATGTTCTAATTCAACGGGTAAATGACATGCTTTTCCATAAACCATTTTATAAGGAGACATACCCATAGGATTTTTATAAGCAGTTCTATAAGCCCACAATGCATCATTAATTTTAAGTGGCCAATCAGATCTAGCTCTGTTTTCTGTTTTCTCTAAAATAAGTTTAATTTCCCTATTACTTAATTCAACTTGTCCACTAGTTTGAGGATGATAGGGTGATGCAATTCTATGATTAACATTATATTTTGCCAATGTTTTTCTAAGAACACCATGCATAAAATGAGATCCACCATCAGTAATTAAAATCTAGGAACACCAAATCTAGGGAAAATAATTTCTTTAAGCATTTGCATGGTTGTGGCATGGTCTGCACTCTTAGTAGGAATTGCTTCTACCCATTTTGTAACATAATCAACAACAACCAAAATGTGAGTATGTTTTGTACTAGATGCAGGAAATGGTCCCATAAATTCAAAACCCCACACATCAAATGGTTCAAGTGGTAATGTATAGTTCATAGGCATTTCATTCCTTCTACCAATGTTTCCTACTCTTTGACATTTATCACAAGTTTTAATATATTTAGCACAATCCTTGAATAGAGTAGGCCAATAAAAACCACATTGTAATACCTTTGCTGCAGTACGATCTCCTGCATGATGTCCTCCATAGGGACTGTCATGACAATCTCTTATAATAGCCTGCTGTTCATGCTCAGGTACACAACGTCTAATAATGCCATCAACACTTTTCTTATACAAGAATGGATCATCCCAAAAGTAATGTCTAAGGTCATAAAAGAATTTCTTTCTTTGCTGGTAAGTAAATTGTGGTGGCATAACTTTCCCAACAATAAAATTTGGATAATTAGCAAACCAAGGAGATGCAACTTTAGCACTAGAAACAATAACAAGGGCAAGTTGTTCATTAGCAAAACTATCATTAATAGGAATAGGATCATCAGGTATATTTTCCATTCTAGAAATATGATCAGCTACGGGATTATCTTCTCCTTTCCTATCTACTATGTGTAAATCAAATTCTTGCAACAAAAGTACCCATCTTATTAGCCTAGGCTTAGCATATTTATTATTCATCAAATATTTTATAGCAGAATGATCAGAGTGCACAATGACTTTTGAATCAATTATGTAAGATCTAAATTTATCACATGCAAATATTACCGCTAAAAATTCCTTTTCAGTTGTATCATAATTTCTTTGAGCACCATCTAGTGTTTTACTAGCATAGTAAATAACATTCAATTTCTTATCAACCCTTTGGCCTAAAACAGCTCTAACTGCATAATCACTAGCATCACACATAATTTCAAAGGGCAAGTTCCAATCAGGAGGTTGGATAATAGGTGCAGTTATTAAGGCTTTCTTTAAAACATTAAAGGATTCTATGCAATCATCATTAAAATAAAACGGAACATCCTTTTGCAAAATATTGGTTAGAGGCTTTGATATTTTAGAGAAATCTTTAATGAACCTACGATAAAAACCTGCATGACCGAGAAAACTTCTTATACCTTTGATGTCTCTTGGATATGGTAATTTCTCAATAGCTTCAATTTTTGCTGGGTCAACTTCTATTCCTCTTCCAGAAATACGATGCCCAAGAACAATTCCCTCTGTTACCATAAAGTGACACTTCTCCCAATTAAGAACAAGGTGTTGGTCTTCACAATGCTGCAAAACTTTGTTAAGGTTGAACAAGCAATTATCGAAAGAAGTACCATACACCGAAAAATCATCCATAAAGACTTCCACTATCTTTTCAATATAATCAGCAAATATAGCATTCATGCATCTCTGAAAAGAAGCAGACGCATTACATAAACCAAAAGGCATTCTCCTATAAGCAAATGTACCATATGGGCAAGTAAAAGTGGTCTTTTCCTGATCATCACTATGAACTGGAATTTGAGAGAAGCCTGAATACCCATCTAAATAACAAAAGTGAGAATGTTTAGATAATCTCTCTAGCATTTGATCAATAAAGGGCAATGGATAATGGTCCTTACAAGTTGCTTTATTTAATTTTCTATAATCAATGCACATTCTATAACCAACAACAGTACGTTGAGCAACAAGTTCATCATCTTTATTAGGAACCACAGTAATTCCACCTTTCTTAGGAACACAATGAACAGGACTAACCCATTTACTATCAGCTATAGGATAAATAATACCAGCCTCTATGAGTCGAATTACCTCCTTTCTTACCACTTCCTTCATTTTTGGATGTAGACGGCGTTGGAAATCAACAACAGGTTTAGCATCTTCTTCCAAATTAATTTTATGCATACATAGAGCTGGACTTATGCCCTTACAATCATCAAGAGAATAACCAATAGCCTTACGGTGGGCTTTAAGCACATCAAGTAATTTCTCTTCTTCCTCGGCTGAAAGGTTAGCACTAATAATAACAGGATATATATTTTTCTTATCCAAGTATGCATATTTCAGATTTTCAGGCAAAGGCTTTAATTCAAAACTAGGATCTCCTTTAGGAGGTGGGAGTACTCCTAGATTATCAGGTGGGATATGCAATTGTAATTGTGGAGGCTGCGGCCATAATATTTGTTCTAAAGCTTCTTTTTCTGCATCATTAAATGGCTCTTCCTGATTAAGCATATAACGTTCCACCACGTCTGATGAAGCTACAGCTATATGAGCAAGAGTTTCAATTATATCTTTAGATTTTGGTTCTTTCTTAGCAGGTTTATCAGCAAATTTAGAAAAATTAAATTCAAGTTTCTCTCCAGCACATTCAATAAACACCCTTTCTCTAGGCAAATCAATTTCAGCACCAACAGTATGTAAGAAAGGTCTACCAAATATAATAGGACAGAAAGAATCTTGTGGACAACCAAGCACAATAAAATCAGTAGGATATTTTATTTTCCCTACCAATACTTCAACATCTCTAACAATTCCAAAGGGACTAATATAATCTTTATTAGCAAGCTGAATGGTCATACCTGTTTCTTCCATGGTGATAGGATCAATATCAGGCTTAATTTCTTGATAGAGAGAATATGGAATGACACTAATGCTTGCTCCAATATCACATAAACCATGATAACAAGAAGTCCCAATAGAGCATGATATAATTGGCTTACCAACTTTGGATGAATTCCCTTTAATAACTTTGGTAGCATCTTCACATAAATAAACATCAACATGATCTTCTTCATTTGATGGCTTAATAATAGAGACTTGGTTCTTGACTTCCACCTGTTCTTTAGGTTGAGAACATCTCTTTCTACTTTTGTCAGCAACAACAATAAGCAAATTCTCTTTAACTTTTTCAGGATAGGGAGGTGGTTCAATATATTCTTCTATTACTACAGATGACACTAGTGTTTCTTTAATAAATTTAGGGACAACAATAGAATATTTAACAGGTTCAACATAATAATCAAAGCCACTTTTAGGAATTCGAATGTGCTCAGCAAATTTCTTAGCTATTTCAATTGCAACATATGGATCAAGACCAAAATCTTTAATAACATTCTTGAACAAAATAGAACTAGAGAAACTTTCTACACATGAATATCCATAATCAAAATAAGCTTCATTACCTTTGTCTAGGTCCCAATATTCAGAGTTCTTCGAAATAAATTCCAAGCTTCTTCTGCAGTATTATTTGTAAATCTTCCACCAGATGAACCATCCAAATATTGCTTTAGCCTATCAGGTAGTCTCACATAAAAGTTTATCAATATAAGTTTATTTGTGAGATCATGACAAGGATTCTTACGAAGGAGGTCCTTAAGCCTCCCCCAAGCTTGAGTAATACTCTCTCCAAGGTGTGGCCAAAAATTAAATATAAAGCAACGGTTCTCATAAGCCTCTTTAGGATAAAATATTTAAGAAAGAAAACCTTCATAAAAGTATCCCAATTATGTGTAATTTCTTCATCCAGGGACATATACCATTTTCGAGCATCACCAGTTAAGGACTGGTACAATAACTTGCATTTTACCTGCTCCTCAGAAATAGCCTTGAGCCTAATTAGCCCACATATATCCTCAATAGCCCGTATGTGATCACTTGTAGCCTTTGTTCCATCCCCTACAAAATACTCATTCCTAGCAGCTTTAACAAATTCAAGGGGAATAATATAACCATCATCATGAGGTTCTTTTTCAACAACTTTAGGTTTAATAGCATAAGCAATCTCATATAAAGCAAGTTTCAGCGAAGCATCTCTCATAAAAGCCATAATAATAACAGGATGCAACAACAAGTAAAATTCAGCTTTCAAGTTTCCTTACCAAACTTACCAATAGCGCTACGCTCCCCGGCAACGGCGCCAGAAAAGTGTCTTGATGGCTCCCAAGTGCAGGAGATCAATTGTAGTACTTTTCGAATTAGAAAGGTTGTCGAACCCACGAGGAGCAGAAGGAACTGGTAAGTAGAATAGCAAAGGAATAATAAAAGCAACAGGTGTTTTTGTGTTTTAATTGTGTAGTGTAAGTAAAGTAAAATGCGGAAAGTAAATTGCAGCAAGTAGTAGGTCTCAATGAGAGACAAAGCCCAATCCTCTAATGCGCAAGAGGACAAGCTCAAGTGTGTGTTTGTGTCTTATATGTGGAAAACGTTCCCGAGGGCTGCACGGATTTAGCTGGCATAGTGATTCATTGCATAACATGTTTGTATATCTTGTCTAGTTTTAATCTTCTTCGGATGGAGCCACAAATAGGAATAGCTAAATAAATAAACTATCACCCCTTATGATGGATCACGTGGCCAATTAAATGACAGCACGAGAATTATTAAGACATGATGTCCCACCATAGCCTTATGCTCTAAGGTCCCCGATACAAGTACCTTCATAATGCAATTCAACGACTCTGTCTCAAGTTCCTGTCACCTAAAGACATCATCACGTCACTACACTACGGTGTTCTCCTATGAGCCCATGTAGGTGAAGTGTTGTACAGTCGACGTTCGTACAACACCATCATAGAATCACATAAAAGATAAATACTAGACCAAATAACCACTCATCTCATGTAACAAATCATTGCCAATTCATCCTATGCCCTCAGGAACATGCGGGAACTACTCACAACATGCAAACATGATCATGTATGGTGACATATGTGGTACAACACAATCTGAAACAATGGATCCACCACCAAATAATGACAAGTACTCAATCCCAAACATGCAACGGAGTACAATAACATGTATCTAGGGTGTAGCAATGATCAAACTATGAGGGGAACGGAGTGGATCACGGTGATGGTGATGGTGGAGATGCAGGTCCTGGTGAGGATGGTGATGGAGATGCCTCGTCCCACGCCAAGGATGAGATGGGGATGATTCCCCCTTCTCCAGAGCTCCGGAGCAGCAGGATCTGTCTCCCCCACGTAGAGTTTCGAGAGTTTCGCCACCCTGGCGGCTCCGTCTCGTCTCGGGAAAATTAGGGTGTTGGTTTTCGGGGAAGACGGAGTCGTCAGCAAAAAGACCTCAGGGAGGAGGTGATGTGGGCCCATTTGGGGTCCCCACATGAGGCCAGGGAATCTGGCCGCGTGGGCTACCCCCTTTTGGGTCTCCTGGCCCTCCTCCTTTGTGTCTTGTGCCCACGGCCTTTCTCCCGAAGAAAAACTGACAGGGTTTCTTTCCTTTCGCAATTTGGATACCTGTAGCTCCTGAAACATCAAAAACATGAAAACCGGTGTTTTCTGACACCCAGAAATTAAATACCAAAAATAGGGACTTGGAAAGTCCCATAAAATCATCTAAAACATGCAAAACAATGACATAACATTGATAAAACATCCCAATAATGCCTATATGAGGGTATAAATGATGATATAAAATGCACGTATCACTATCTCACAAGAGTGCGGATGATGCTCTCGCTCGCTCTAGAGGGATGGGAAAGTCTCCCAACCTTGCCTTTAAGTCCAAGGCGATTGCTCGGATAGAAGAAGTTGATGAGGATGATGATTATGATGAGGACTATGAGGACACGTACAAGGGTGCTCACAAGTGCATTGCTCTTGCCATGCATGGCTATTGGAAGAGATGTGAAGCTCATAAGGCTGGTGCTCCAAGACCCTCAAGAAACAAGGTTTACAAGAAGAAGTGGGAGCGGCCAAGGACATGTTACAATTGTGGGAGTGCAAATCACTTCATCAAATAATGTTCGTTTGAGCCAATAGAGGAGAATGAAGTCAAGCTAGTTCGGAAGGACAAGACCAAGGATCCATAAAACAAGAACCTCGCTAGAAGAGTCACAAGGGCTCTATATGTTCAAGAGGGGCCCGTATTGGAAATATACTTCTCCGGAGATGAAGGAGAAGATGAAGTTGTAGGTGTGTCCCACGTCGCCATAGCTATGTCTTCCTCTTCATCGGTCTCTCTATTTGAATCTCCCAATGAGAAAGCATCTATCCGACCTACATGTCTCATGGAAAAAGCCATCGCGGTAATCTCTTCGTCCTCCAAGTCTATTGCAACTAGCTCTCCCTCATTATTAGATTGTGTTGAAAATATTGTGGATGAGGATGACGAGTCTAAGAATCTAGGCTCTTGGTTGTCTAGCCTTGAAGGTGAAACCAAAGACAAGGTAAAAGCTCTTTTGAGGCAACTTGATGATGCTAACTCTCTTGTAGATGAGAAGGAAGAGATCATTGTGACCTTGGAGAGTTATGGAAGTGACCTTGTAGAAGCTCTTGAGAAAGAGAAATTCATTAGAGCCTCTCTTGAAGAGAGACTATCAAGTCTAGAAGAGACTTATGCTATTAGTGTTTCTAAACTTAGGAAGGATAATGAACAATCTCTTGCTCTTGTTAAAACTCTTGAAAAAGAAGAGTTGAAGCTAGGTATTTCTCATGAGAGACTTGTTGAATGTCATGGAAAACTAGAAAATGGGTTCATGTCTCTTAAAGAAATCCATGACAAACTCACCACGTCTCGTAATAAGCTTCTAGCTCAACAATCTAATAAGAAAGTGATACCTTCCTCTACTAGCATTGTTATCACGCCAAGCTCTTGTGCTACTCCTAACATTGTAGGAAAAGAGAAAATTCTCAATGATGCCATAAGCTCTCAAGGAGCTAATAATGGGAAGGAAGGGCTTGGCTTTGTTGCCAAGTCGAAGGAGAAGAACACGAAGAAGACCAAGAGTGTCACCTCTCCTTCTCAAAATATTGTCTTTTTGATGGAGGGAGAGGTGATCAAGGAGAAGGAGACCAACACCATTGTAGGTGGTGATACCTCTAGGGGGAGAACCACTCACAATGACTTTGCCTGAAAATATAACCCATCTTATGTTCTTATGAAATCTAGAGGTGGTCATGTTTATGCTAAATATGTTGGTACTTCTTATGGTGATGATTATCATTGGACTATTTGGGTTCCTAAGACCCTTGTTACTAACAAAAGAGGACTCATTGAAGGATGGGTACCTAAATCAAGAAATTGATCTCTTGTAGGGAAATGATTCTGGGTCGGGTAGATGCACGGTGGATAGTGGTGCATCCCAACATATGACCGGAAGCAATGATGCAATGAGTAATCTTGAACCTACATCACCATATCTAAATTGTGTCACTATTGGTGATAATTCCGAGCATAAGGTATTGGGACGAGGCAAGGTGGCTATCTCAAGTGATTTATCAATTGAGAATGTCCTTCTTGTTGAGTCCATTGGTTACAACTTGATGTCCGTTCTTCAACTTGCAAATTGTGGTTTTACCTTGTTTTTTTATAAATAGAATGTGATTGTCACTTGGGAAACAAATCTTAAAGTAGCCTTTGTTGGGTTTATCGAGAACGATATGTATGTAGTGGACTTATCTAAAGGAGACACGTGTGCCGCGACATGCCTAATGGCTAAAGTTTATGTGGATTGGCTTTGGCACCGCCAGTTAGCCCACACCAATACGAGGATGTTGGATGACGTTCAAAGTGGCAATTATGTTCTAGGACTAACCAAGGCTAAGTTTGCTAAAAATTGTGTTTGTACCTCTTGCGCCTTTGGGAAGCAACATGGAGAACTTCACCCAACCAAGACCACCATCTCCACCACAAGAATTCTCGAGCTTATTCATTTGAACCTCTTTGGTCCACTGTCCTATCATAGTCTCGGAGGAAAGAAATATTGCTTGGTGAACGTGGATGACTACTCAAGATATTGTTAGGTGAGTGAAACTCAAAAGAGAGTCATCGGGCACTCCATCAGCGAGATCGCGCCTCTACTTTACGCATGCATCCCCAAACAGCGCAGAAAACAGCGGACCGTGGCAGCTGGCCTCCAGGCCAACAGCTGGGCGCGTGACATACATGGCGTCCTGAGCATTCACGAGGTAGGGCAATACCTGCTCCTTTGGCGCAAGCTAGAATGCCTCACCCTCACCGACGAACCTGACCGCCTAATCTGGAAATGGACAACCAGTGGTGTCTACACAACGCAATCATGCTACCAAGCTTCCTTGGCTCCATGTCATGCGACTCTTGGAGGCTGATTTGGAAGCCCTGGGCGCCCCCCAAAGTCAAGTTCTTCGTCTGGTTGGAGAATCAAGACCGATGTTGGACTGCCGACCGCCTTGCACGCCGCGGCCTCCAGCACCACGCCCAGTGTCCCCTCTGTGATCAGGTTCCGGAAACCATCCGTCACCTCCTCTTCGAGTGCCGCTGCTCTAGGCAGGCCTGGCATGAGATCCTCGCCTGGCTGCGGATCACGGCTAACACCCCAAGGAACGAAGCCTCGCTGATGGACTGGTGGCAACACGCTAGGCAGGACACCCCAAAGCCCCTCCGCAAAGGACTCACATCCATTGTGCTCCTTATCCCTTGGATGATCTGGAAGCACAGGAACGGTTGCATCTTCGATGGACTGCGACCCTCTACCCCCTTCCTCATCAACCTGATCAAGGAAGAGGCCGCCCTTTGGGCCCGCGCTGGCGCAGCAGGCCTGCGCGCCATCCTGCCGACGACTTGGGATGTGCATTAGGCCCCCTGTTTTGCTTCCCTGTAATCTGCCTCTTAGGAGGATTGTAACAAAAACTCTTCCTTTTCAATGAAATGAAACACAAATATCCTTAGCGTTTTCTCGAAAAAAAAAGAATCATCGAGTTCATCACTTTGGTTGAGAGCCAACACAATGCTAGCATCTTGGCCATCCAGAGTGATAATGGATTGGAGTTCAAGAACTCCACCGTTGAGGGTTTTCTTAGTGAAGAGGGCATTGCTCATCAATATTCCACTCCCTATACCCCTCAACAAAATGGTGTACCAGAGAGGAAGAACCGGGCTTTGATTGATGCGGCTAGTACAATGATTGCGGAGTTCTCTTCTTCTTATAATTTTTGGGCCGAAGCCGTCTCCACTTCGTGTCATGCTACCAACTAGTTATACCTTCGCAAGATCTTGAAAGATACTCCCTATGAGATTCTCACGGGCAAGAAGCCGGACGTATCTTACTTCAAAGTATTTGGTGGCAAGTGCTTCATTCGCAAGAAAGGTAAACGTTTGTCAAAGTTTCAGACCAAATCTTATGAGGGTATCTTTGTTGGTTATGCCACAAATTCTCACTCCTATAGAGTCTACAACAAGTCCACCGGACAAGTTGAAAAAGTTATAGATGTGGTGTTTGATGAGGATAATTGTCGGATATGTACCGATTAGAGGTATATTCGGCATTGGCCTAAAGAGCCGGATTACCAGGGTGGCCTATTGGTAATGGATCACAGTCCACTAGGCGGCCCAGTAAGTTGATGCGTAGGAAGCCGGATTCTAGAAGAACCCGAACCACGGCCCAAAGTGGTGCGGCTTGGAGAAGAAGACGGATTCCTTACTTTCCAAGTTAGATAATTTCCGTAGTCTTCTAGGTTTCTATTCTGTAAGCCCTAACCCAACTATCTATATAAAGCCGAACGGAAGACACGAAACAGACAAAAATTAGCTAGAAGTCAACTCGCCGAGAAGTTGATCCTCGCCGAGTTAGAGAATCCATACTCACCTTGTACTTTGTATACTTCAGGCTTCAACCCTGATTTAGTGAGATTGCAGGAGTAGAAACGCCGCCTAGTTGCGTCGTACCGAACCTAGATAAAACCTGGTGTTCTCGATTGTCGTACTACCACGCCCCCCACGTCTCTACCCATAGGCCCATGGCACCCTTGTCTATGATCCTTACCACGATGTCTCGACAGTTGGCGTCCACCGTGGGGCCAGCGGCGTCAGGAGTTACGTTTCGTTCGGGGATACTCGGTGGAATCGGCAGTTCAATAACTATCGGAAGCTTGGATTTCGACGGCGACGTCGGGCGCTTCCTCGACAACGGATCATACATGCCAGCAAGGAATCACCTGGTAAGTGCATGCGTTTTACCGATTGGATCTGCAAATATTCTAATCGGATTAACAGCAGAGGCTATGGGATTCTGTGGTGGAAGCAAATTTATCCCACCTGCCCTATACCCTATTGAGGAAAACTACGATACCGGATTCTGCTCAAATCGCCAAAACTGTACTGAAATTGCCGCCTCTTCGAGATTCCTGCAACCAGATCACACTTTATCGGCATGGTGCAATCTGAGGTCGCGGATAACACGAAAGAAACTAATCCCATGGAAGAAGCAAAAAACAATAACCCCACAGAACAAGTGGAAGATCTGACACACGTCAGTAAAACGACGAACTCGGAAGCCGACTCCGTGTTAGCTGCTATAGAAGCAAGATTGGAGTCGGAACCCTTATCTGAAGACATAGATTCCGAAGATGAAGATGAAGACGCTTGTGAGAGAAAGGTCAAATCTATGCAGGGGAGCTTCCATGAAGTACTTACTGCAAAACCGACTGAAAACTCGGATGCCGAAGAAGATGAATACCCCAAAACACCTCCGCCATATGAGGAAAGAGATGATGGCGAAACTAGTCCAACTTATCCTGATGTCAAAGAATTGACAGAAGAAGAACCTGGAAAAAAGCCACCTTCTTCCAAAAAGAAAAAAAAAGACGGCCAAGAAACTCCAGTACAAACTCCAGAAGAAAAAGTTAGCAGATATTGCCAACCAAAACTTGGAAGTAGGAGGAGGAAGCGGAGTCACACCTGTGGAGAAGAAAAAGAAAGAAATCTCCTTTCCCCAAATGCCGGAACAGGACGAGATCGATCTAATCAAAACCCCAGTTGGACCTCACGAACCACCGGAAGTGCTGGAAGCCAGAAGGCAAGCCCTTATGCGGCAGCACCAACACCTATTCTGATCTCAAGAAAACCTTCTCAAAGCCCAAGCTACCTAAAAGCAAAGCAGGAGGAAATTGAAGAATTCGAAAGATGAAATATCTCCGGATAAAACCCACAAGTTTAGAATTGCAAGGCCGGATGCACTGCCAACAAAAGAACGGTTACAAAACCCTTCTTGGCAAAGACAGGTTAACAACGTAAACGCTAAGGGCGAACGCATCTACAAAACCGCAGCTGAAAACACGGAAGCCGCGTTTGCCATCCTTAATGATGATTTGTACTCCAATGACGAAAAACTTCAGGGAGTGTGTGCTTTTCCTAGGAAAAGCATTACAATAGAAATAGCGAGGACAAGCAAGATTAGGGAAGTTGCACGATGACTCGGCCCTATGCAAAACTGCCACATGCGCCGCTGGAGCGCCTGGACCTGGCGAACCTGGAGATTCAGGCGATTCTAAGGAAAAGAAGGGAGATCCTAAGAAGTACAAGAAAATCTCAGACAATAGGGATGAAGCGTCCAGAGCGGGATCCCATCTCCCGAAAGGTGGAAATAATCCCGTGATCACAAGGAACGGGAGGAACAAAATCGGAAAGACGGAAAAATAATGCCGCCTCCGAGACGCCTAGCTGAAAAAGCTGGAAGATATGATAATCCTCACAGGCGTGAGAGATCCCGTACTCTTCCTAGGAACAAAGAAAGGCCAAGGAGTATAACTCCACCTTATTCCAAAGGACACGACAACGGACGAAATAGGGATAATCCCGGAAGAGTGCACTCACGCAACAATGGGCCAGAAAGGAGAAGATCCCCTTCTGTCCATTCAGCCGGCAGATATTCGGCACACGTCGATAAGGCGGAAAGAGACGATTTATACTTTGGACCTAAGTGATTCACTGACAGGATCCGAAGAATTAGTCTACATTCTGGTTTCGTCAAAGTTGGTCAACCTTATCAAAAGTATACCGGAAGTACAAACCCGGATACGTGGCTTTCAGATTACTATACTGTCGTCCAGATTAACAAAGGGACAGATTTGGAGGCTGTGAAGTTTCTTCCCCTTATGTTATTAGATGGAGCCAGAGATTGGATCAATGGATTACCATCAAGAACTGTCGACAGCTGGGAAGATATGGCGAATATTCGCTCAGCACTTTTGGGGCACGTACAAACGTCCTAAGAGTATAAACCAGCTGAACCGTTGCGTCCAATATGAGGACGAGTCGTATGTCGACTTTATCTCAAGATGGACAGCAATGAAGAACAATTGCTCTGGAGTAAGTGATTTACAAGCAATGCATGATTTCATCAATGGCCTGAAACTTGGCCTCGTACCGTTCATGGTTGGTTCGAAAGAGCACAAGTATCTCGGATCTATGCTCACCACCGCCAATGAGCATGCAGCGGCTGAAGATGATATCAGAGCAAGACGTGGAAATATCGATGCTTTGGCTCAGGCCAAAAAGACACCACGTTCTGAAAAGAAGGCTACTCCATAGGCACAGGCAAAACCCAAAGAAATAAACGCAACCTTTGGAAAGGTTAATGGCAGCAAATGGAAAGGAAGAAGCATAGAACCAATCTCCTACTCTAAGGAAGAGTGGGAAAAGATGAAGTCAGAAAACTGTGTCCACCATTCGCAATTTGGGAAGCCTACCAATACAAATGCGCAATGCCGCCTCAACAAACATATGAAGGGCACTGCAGGATCCGGGAATAAGGGAAAGAATTCCAAGAGGAAGTTCAACAAGAAAAAGCCAGAAGCTGAGAAAGAAGAAAGTGAATCGGACACTAACGATAAAATCCAGGAACAGCAGCGAAAAAGCGAGCCAAAATTCCCGAGAGTTGAAGGAGAATGTAACCTAACTTTCCTGGAAACTCCCTCAGCAAAGCAGGCGAAAAGGACACTTCGAGAAATCAATGTGGTTGTTCCTCCAACACCAAAGTACTTGAAGTATTCAAATACGCCAATTACCTGGGATCAGTCAGATCATCCCGGAAACATCCCAGAATCCAGCACACATGCTTTGGTCGTAAGCCCTATTGTCCAAAACATTAGGCTCAAAGAGTGTTGATGGATGGAGGATCTAGTATCAATATTATGTTCATGAGTACATTGAAGCAGCTACATATTTCTGAGACCCAGCTCAGGCACAACAACATACGTTTTCATGGTATTGTTCCTGACAGGCAAGCACAATCCCTAGGAGAAATTTCCCTAGATGTAACCTTTGGAAAAAGAGAACACTTCCACCAGGAAAAGATCTCATTCGAGGTGGTGCCGTTCGAAAGTGTTTATCACGCGATACTCAGACGTCCGGCTTTCGCCAAATTCATGGCAAGATCATGTTATATCTATAACAAGCTGAAGATGCCAGGGCCAAAAGGAGGAGTAATCACCATAACTGGAGATTACAAATTGGCGAACGAGCTGGAGAAAGGAAATGCCCTCTGCATCGAACAGGTGATTCGGAAGGAGGAATTGAAGGAGCTAGCCAAGGAAGTTTCACCGATGGAAATGCCGTCAGGAAAAGAAAGCCGGAAGCCGACAGATAGCTTCAAAGCCTCGGAAAATACAAGACAGTTTATCCTAGATCCCAAAGATCTGACAAAATTTGTTGTAGTGGGAACTGGGATGACTGACAAATAGGAAGACGCGCTCATCAAGTTCCTTCGTGAGAACTGGGACATTTTCGCCTGGTGTCCTACTGATATGCCAGGTGTACCCAGGGAACTTGCTGAGCACCAACTCAAAGTAATTCCAGGTTCAAAACCTGTCAAACAAGGTCTCCGTTGTTTTGATGGAAGAAGACAGAAGGCTATAGACAAGGAAATTATCCGGCTTTTAGCAGCTGATTTTATCCGAGAATTTATACATACTGATTGGTCTGCGAACCCAGTATTAGTCCCGAAGAAAGACAATATTGTTAGGATGTGTATAGATTACACCGGTTTGAACAAATTGTGTCCAAAAGATAGGTTCGTGTTACCGCGAATCGATCAAATAATAGATGCCACTACTGGCTCTGAGCTTTTATGCCTTTTGGATGCTTATTCCGGATGCCATCAAATACGTATGAAGGAGGAGGATCAAAAAAAACTTCCTTCATAACCCCGTATGGAACATACTATTACATAACCATGCCTTTTGGCTTGAAGAACGCTGACGCAACTACCAGCGTTGCATGCAAAGATGCTTGCATAGTCAAATCGGTAAAAATGTCCATGTTTATGTGGACGACATTGCCATAGTTTCCAAGGAAAAAGATACACTCCTTGAAGATCTACGAGAAACTTTCGAAAATTTGCGCACTTATAAGATGAAGTTGAATCCATTAAAGTGCGTATTCTGGGTTCCCTCGGGAAACCTTCTGTGTTTTATCGTTTCTCACGGAGGAATAGAAGTAAACCCGGAAAAGATCAAGGTAATCTTGAATATCACAAGGCCTACGTGCTTAAAATATGTCCAAATATTGACGGGTTATGCAACCGCAGTTAGCAGGTTTATAAGCCGGCTAGGTGACAAAGCTCTGCCGTTATACAAATTGTTGAAGAAAACCGAAAAATTTGAATAGACAGAAGAGGCAGACAAAGCATTAACCCAGCTGAAAGAAACTTTGATGAAAGCTCCAATTTTGGCATCCCCAAAAGACGAAGAACCCATGTTATTGTATCTTACAACAACAAACAGGGTTATCAGCGCAGTGATAATCGTGGAAAGACAGAAAGATGAGCAAAGCGTACTAGATCAACACCCAGTGTACTACGTCAGGGAAGTATTCTCCGAGTCAAAGCAAAGGTATCCACATTATCAAAAAATGGCATATGGCGTGTTTTTTGCATCTCAAAAACTCCGCCATTATTTCCAAGGACATTCCATAACAGTGGTAAGCAAAGCACCACTTGGGGATATCATCAACAATGCGGACGCAACAGTCCGAGTCACCAAATGGGGCATTGAGCTAGCTGCGTTTGACATTAAGTACCAACCCCGGACGGCAATTAAATCCCAGGTGTTGGCAGATTTTGTCGCTGATTGGATAGAAGAAATGGAAAGCACACCAATGCCGGAGTCGAAATATTGGATCATGCATTTTGACGGGTCCAAATTGAAGGAAGGCGCTAGAGCTGGTGTAGTGCTTAAATCTCCAAAAGGTGACATAATGGAATATGTATTACAAATACATTTCAACGCCAGCAACAACGTGGCAGAATACGAAGCTTTGCTTCATGGCTTGCATTGCAAAGGAGATAGGCGTCAAGCGTATACTTTGTTATGGTGACTCGGATTTGGTACAACATCAGCTAAACCAAACATGGGATGCCAAAAGCCCCATTATGGCCGAATATCGGAGAACTGTGGACGAGTTTGCCATTTGCTTCCTAGGATTTGAAGTACTTCATATCAAAAGGGAAGAAAATTGGAACGCTGATGCACTAGCCCGCATGGGATTGGAAAGAGTGAAAACCCTACCACCTGGTGTGTTTATCCAACATTTGCATGAACCATCAATCAAAGGTGGAGATGTTGATTATCCTCTCGTTTCCGGGTCAATTGAAGTCATGCTTGTTAACCCGGATTGGACAATTCTATACTTAAACTTCTTAGTCGATCATAAGTTCCCGGATGGAGCAGACAAAGTCTTGCAAAGGCAGATACAACGCCGATGCAAAAGATACACGGTAATTAATGGTTGCCTGTATAAACGTAGTACTATCAGAATTTTTCAGCGGTGTATTTCACCAGAAGAAGGAAGAGAAATCCTGCAAGAAATCCATGCAGGAGATTGCGGACATCATGCTCAATCAAAAAGCATAGTCAAAAAAGCATTCCGAGCGGGGTTTTCTGGCTCACAGCCAAGACAGATGCAGAGCACATAGTAAACACATGTGTCAGATGTCAGTATTACGCCAAGCAAACAAATATGCCAGCTCAAGCACTCAAAACTATCCCTATAAGATGGCCATTTGTGGTATGTGGGCTAGATATGATGGGACTATTCAAAACTGCAAGAGGCGGACTTACCCATGTACTGGTGGCAGTAGATAAATACACCAAGTGGGCGGAGGCGAAACCCATAAAAAAACTTGACGGTGTGACCGCCACAAATTTCATCATTGACATAGTCATGAGATACGACGTTTCTCACAGCATTATCACGGATAACGGGACAAATTTCTCTATTGGAGAGTTGGCAAAATATTGCCGACAAACGAGAATTCGCCTAGATCTAGCATCTGTGGCACACGCACAATCCAATGGACAGGTTGAACGAATGAATAGTTCTATTCTGCAGGGAATACGCCCAAGACTCGAATCTCCTCTTCATAGAGCAGCCGGAGCATGGGTAGAAGAATTGACTTCCGTGCTTTAGAGTATTCGAACGACGCCAAATAAATCAACTGGACAAACTCCATTTTTTCTGGTTTACGGCGCAGAAGCAGTGCTTCCTACGGACATGCTCCATGATAGCCCAAGAGTGCTAGCATACGAAGACTCGGATGCCGAAAATGCACGTCAGGATGTCGTCGATCTCTTAGAAGAAGAACAAGAACTTGTGCTACAAAGATCCTCCATTTATCAGCAAGGACTGCAACGCTATCATAGTCGGAAAATCAAGCACCGTTCTTTCAAAGAAGGTGACTTAGTGCTAAGATTGGTGCAGGAAAAAAAGCATAAATTAGCCCCAGTTTGGGAGGGACCATTTGTCATTAGCAAGGCTATGAAAAATGGATCTTACTATCTTGTAGACATTTGGGATACAGAAGATGATCCTAAAAGACCGAATCGCAAAAGAAAGATAAAGATAGATGTAGAACTGGGAGAAACAAAGAGACCCTGGAGCATCCAGCAGTTACGTCCCTTTTACACTTAGTTCAAATTCTATGTAAATATCTTTGAGATCATGAAATAAAGTTGTCGGAATTCATGCATTTTTATTTGCCTGGTTGTTATTGTTCAAAGCATAAGTACCATCTTATCTATTTCCCGATGATCTTTCAAATTGCTTCAATGCTAACCCCTGTGTGCTTGGAGTTATAAATCTGAATGCTTTTCTGGCCTAAGGAGGCTTAAGGAAACCCAGATTGTGCCTGCGTGCCTGAGTTTCATACTTTTTCAAAGTTCCTTACTTTTTCCTAAGTATTATCTGATAGTTGGTATGTTGGGTCACTGGAATTAGTAAGTAAAAATGCCTAAGTACAATCCATGTTTCCGATTTCGACTGAAAGGTTTGCACCGAGTCACTTGGCATGAAGATTAAGTACTATTGAGCCATTTCAACACTAAGGACAGTCAAAATGTATAAGCAAGAGAACTTCGAAGGAAAAGGAATTAAAACCCAGAAAACTTGCAAAGACTAAAAAAAATTACTGCAAAAGGAGAATACTTATTTATACAAATGATAGATAGCATTAGAATGGATGTTACATTGAAAGAATAGTAATGCTTCTATTTTGTTCCTGCCAAACTACTCAGGAATCAGGCGGTCTCCTCTGAATCCGAGTCTTCTTCGTCATTGTCGCTAGGGTTCTCAGGAGTTGTCGGAATCTCTTCCTTCGGGTAGAAGGTGGAGATCGACACCATTTGTGCTATCTTTGTAGCATGCCCCTTGAAGGAATCGAAGATGCTAGCTCTCTGTGCTTTCGTGTATCCTTGAGGGATAGCAGTCGCCACACGCCAGGACTTTGCGGTGGTGTAGTGCATACGCATTAGCCCAAGGGCCATGCGCGCACCACCGCGAGCCGCGGAGAGGAACCATGATTCCTTCTGGTTCGTCACCTCCTCGATTGCTTTCGGAAGCTTGCTACTTTCGAATTTCTCTTGCTTTGTCGGGAATGTACTTGTTCACAAGTAACATCACCGCAGTCTTCAGCGCGGCGAAGATTCTCCTGAAAGCCCAGATTCTGTCAATCCGGGTAAGCAAGGGGTTCCCATCTGTTTAAATCAACAAGGAAAAGTTAGAAAAAAAAACAGAGCAGGAAAAAAGAAAACATACTGTAAAAAGTATAAGGAGAAATATTCGGTAAAAGAGCTAAATCTTACCGAGAATCTTGTCCATTTCAATGCCTTCTTCAAGGCGTTGATTTAGAGCATTCTCCAAGTCCAGGATGGTGGCCTTGTCCTTCTCAGCCTGGGCGGAAGCCTTGGACTCGGCAATCCCAACAGCCAGTTGGCTGGCCTCTAGGTCTTTCTGGAGCTTTAGATTGATTTTGTAAAGTTCTGAGTTTTCCTTGCGGAGGTTCTCGGCATTGCCAGCATCTTCAGCTATTTGTATGGCTTTCGCCAAAGAAGCTGAAAAGCAAGAAAAATGAAGAGTTTAAAACTCGGAAAAAGACTTAGAATTTTTTTCACAAAACAGCAGCGCAGAAAGATGAAATATTTACCTGTTGATTCCTTCAGCTCCGCTGAGCAGATGCCAACTCCGAGTATTTATCTTCAAGAATACCAAGGAGAGTTTTAACCTCCTTATTCTTGATGGTAAGTTTATTAAAAACTTCCATGTTTATCGTCTCGGCAGATTGCTGAAACATAGATAAGGGAAAAGTCGCTTAAGTCAAAAAAAACAAGCAGGAATAAGAAGAAAGCATTAAGTAAAAAAGAATTCATTTGTCAAAATGCTTGGGGGCTAGAGATATTACCTGATTTTTGGTAAATTCCTTTGCATACTTCTTTTGCAGGCTTGCCAGATTTTCGGTAAATTCCTTTGCATACTCGGCAAAGGTAATTCCGACATGACAAAGGCCGTCTTGAATGACCTTCCGAGGCGAGAACATGTAATTATTCCTAACTATAAGGCCGTCTTGCGGCCATGGATAGATTAAAGGAGCACGACCGAAGTATTTTTTCGCCCACGGATGAATGTATCCGTGTTCGTCAAAATTTTCTTCTTGTTTTACCTTGAATTCCTTGTCAAAGTTAGGGATTGGTTCCTCCTTTGGAATGTTTGAAGGGCCTCCCTCTTTGGGCACCGCCCTTTCCCTCGCGTCCGACTCGGGCGCAACGGGCTGGCTGGATTGCAAGGGATATTCTCCCTCCCTTGCGGCTGAGTTTTTCTCTCCCGTTGCAGCCGGAGTATCTGGTGCAGAAGACAGAATGTATTCTCTCTGAGAAACAACCTTATGCTTCTTCCGGCCTTTTACCTTCAAAGAGGTAGGGGAAAGTCTGGAAAGAAAAAGAAAAGAAAAAACTCCGAGAAATGAGATTCCGAGAAACAAAAAACATGCAATAAAAAGCATAGAAATTAAAAGCCTGGGACTTTTTACCTAGAAGTTGCGACAGCAACGCCGTCAAGGTCGATCACCTCCTGAGTGGTGGAAGGCTTCCTGCATTTCCGTCCGCCTGACTGAAAGTTGGCACGCAGCGCGTCCAACTCGGCGTCGGTTGCAAGCTCCGCCTCAGGAAGATCGAGAAGCTGCAAAAAGAAGCAAATTTCAAGTAAGGGATAAATCCGAGAAAAGGAAAAACCAAGAAAATGCCCAAGGGTAAGGAATCTTACCTTTGGAGCTAGATTTCCAGCATGGTACATTTGCCGGCTTTCTTCATACTGGTCCCGAGTGGAAACCAGTTGGTTTAGCCGTTTCTTGAAGTCCTTCTTCGTCAAAGCCTTGTCCGTCTCCCTCATTGCGTCCTCCGGGCCCGAGTAATCGCACATGAGCCGCTTACCGCGATGGGCCAAGGGCTGAAAATCCGCCTTCCAAGCCAGCACAGAACAGTATCTGTGCCGATGAGAGGAGGAGTGGCGGATACAAGTTTGGCGATTCGCCTCTTTATCCTAATCAGATCTGGAGGCAGAGTCTGGACCACGTCCACTGCCCAATTGTCTTGGGGAGTGGCCGCGGAATAGACAAATGGTGGAATGTCCGTTTCCTTTCCATTAAATGGGACATCCGCATGATAGAAAAAGGAACCCGTCCAAAATTTGACGGATTCCGAGGTTTTGATTTTGGGGAACCAAACTTTCCTAAACCTACGTAAGGTGAAGGAGATGGTTCCGCAGGTTGGGAGGGCGCCCTCGGAAGGGTTGTGTTTCACCCCAAAACAATACTGCCAGAAATCTAACCTAGGCTCTATTCCTAGATACCCCTCAAAGAGGGCTTGAAACCCGGCTAGGTAAAGAATAGAATTGGGAGGAAGATTGTGCGCTAGATTTTGTAGTGATCTAAGATTTGGAGGAAGAAGGCGGATGGAGGAAGTCCCATACCTCTGTTGAAGTGAGAGGCAGGGAGAACCCGTTCGTCGGCTTTAGGGGATGGCTCGGAGTCGTCCTCGTCGCACCGCCATTTCCCTTCAAGCACAAACCCTTCCTTCTCCATAGCCGGAAGGAGGGATGGAACCACGTTGCAGTGGCTCTAGTTCCCGGAGTTTTTCTCCGCTTCTTCTTCACCTCCGGCCGCGCCGGAAACGGCGATCTCCTCGCTGCCGAGGGTGGTGTTTCCTTCCGTGGGATCGATGACGAGAGGCGGAGGCGGAGCACTCGACGACGATCGCATGTTCCCGGCCGCGGGAGGCAGATCCCCGCGAGCCGGATCACTGGCGGCTCCCTCCGGCGCGTTTGCGGTGGCGCGGACGGGGAAATCAATGAGAGGATCGAGGTCGTTGATGATATCGTCCAAGTTCACGGCGGAGCTCCCCGAGTTGGAGGCGCGCGGAGAGTCTCCGGTGGCCATTTGCGGGCGGCGCAGTCGTGAGTTTGACCCTCCGATGGTGGTTCCGGGGAAGAGCTCGGGGAGCTAGGCTCTCTGTGTTTCAAACTCGTGCTCGGGCTCAGGCTCTGTTTGCTGGCTGTGGCGCTGGGGGCTTGAGGAAGAAGATGGTGCGGAAGGAAATCCAGGGACCCCGAGGAGGCCATTTATAGCCTGACGCGCGGAGATTATCTCCAACGACTATTTCGACCGTTGGATGAACGACGCGTGTTACGCATGAAATTTCCGGGAAATGAGGGGACGGGGTGATAATTGCTATCTCCTTGTTTCCCACGAGAATCTGTCATAGGATACGTTGCAGGGTTTTGACTGAACCCAAACGTCCGTGATGTCAGCACGATTTCATCGCTGACGTCACGAAGTTCCTTCTCCGCGAAGGCTCGTGGAAGAAAAGCCGGACTTTGATAAAATCTGAGTTTTGAGTTAAGAGATTTTGGGGGAAAAGAAGAATCAAGACAAAGCGCTAACATTTCCCGGAAGGGATTACTAATCAACAAAAGGTGGCAGATTGAAGTCTTAATCCTTCTTGGGGGCTACTGTCGGATATGTACCGATTAGGGGTATATCCGGCATTGGCCTAAAGAGCCGGATTACCAGGGTGGCCTATTGGTAATGGATCACAGTCCATTGGGCGGCGCAGTAAGTTGATGCGCAGGAAGTCGGATTCTAGAAGAACCCGGACCACGGCCCAAAGTGGTGCGGCTTGGAGAAGAAGACGGATTCCTTACTTTCCAAGTTAGATACTTTCCGTAGTATTCTAGGTTTCTTTTCTATAAACCCCAACCCGACTATCTATATAAATCCGGACGGGAGAGAAGAAACAGACAACAATTAGCTAGAAGCCAACTCGCCGAGAAGTTGATCCTCACCGAGTTAGCGAATCCATACTCACCTTGTACTTTGTATACTTCAGGCTTCAGCCCTGATTTAGTGAGATTGCAGGAGTAGGAATGCCGCCTAGTTGCGTCGTACCGAACCTGGGTAAAACCTGGTGTTCTCGACTACCACGTCCCCCACGTCTCTACCCGTAGGCTCATGGCACCTCCGTCTATGATCCTTACCACGATGTCTCGACAATAATGGCTCCCAAGGGGGATGTATAGATCATGGTGTTGTAGGAGATGAAATTCCTCCTATCGTCATAAGAAGAATGGGGATTGGTGAAATAATCCCCATTTAGGGTCACCGGATGACGGAGGGGGAATGGGTATTGGTGAAATATACCCCACTCCAGCTGCTCGCAAGGTCAAGGAAAAGCCTAGGGTTTTGGTTGATGAAGAAGAAGATGGGTCCTCTCATCCCCCCTTCTGATGGTGCGTTCAAATGGATGGATCGTTCTCTGAAGAAAGTGTTCCGTGTGAACAAGAAGATTGAGCAGCATCAGTGGGAGGTGCATTATGACAAGGAGCTCAAGCACCGCAGGGCTTCTCTAGCCACTAGGCAACTTCGGTGTGATTGCGGTGAGATGGTCAATTCTCCAGTTGAGGACAACATCACTACTTGGGGCAGGTGGGAGGCGAGGGACTCTAAGGGTGACATTATCATGTGGTCTGACGAAGAACCTGGAGAAGAAGCTACTAGGTCTTGTCGCCGTGCCTGTTCTCCAAGCATCGACGACCTCTCCGGTTGAAGCCTTGGGACGTTAGTGTTGGTCTTTCCTCTTCTTTTTGGTATCTTGCTCGGTTCATTCATCATGAAGGGAGCATAACTCTAGGGGGAGCTTCGTCCATGTTGTTTAGACCTTGTGTTGCAAAATGTTGTGTTGTCATCAATTACCAAAAAGGGGGAGAATGAAAGATCATCTTCCATTTTGATAATTGATGACGACACAATCTAAGGACTAATCGTTGTTTAAGTATATCCAGAGTCCATTTGCATCACTCGCGAAGTGCTCTATATTCCCTAAAATATCAGTGGGGGCATCGCGGCATTTCTCCACCGGCAAAGTGCTCAAAAAGCCAAGTCTGGGAAGTGGTTTCCCAGGTGGCGGTAGTACCGGTGAAACCGCCGGTAGTACCTCTCCGTGGTACTTCCTAGCACAGCCCAGGTGGGGGCATCCGGTGGAGGTACTGGTGGTACCTCCGCCAAATTGCCATTCTGTTGGCACATCGCGTAGGCTACAGCGGAGGTCACCGGTAGTACCCATGGGCGGCACCTCCGGTGTTACCACCGGTACCTCCTCTACCTCTTCAGGCTCTCAGGGGGTGGATCACCACCGGTGGCGGTACCGGTGGTGGGTCTGCTGCGCTATGTTGGCACATTGCGGAGGCCACGAGTAGTACTGGTGGGCGGGGTTTGCGCCGGTACCTCCGGTACTGCGGAACCAGCTGTGAAGGAGAGAGCCACTCTGGCTCTAGATAAGTGGCTCCACCGGTAGTACCGGTGGGAACACCGGTACTACCGCTGCTGCGGGAAAATGGCCAACGTCCATATTTGAGAAGGGGTATTTAGTGCCCTTCCCATTCCTCCCAAATTCTTAAGCTTTACACTCTCTCTTTCTTAGCCATTAATGCGAGCTTCAACTACTTAGATCTCTCTCTTCAACCACCCAAACACTCCGATACTTAGTGGAGAGCTAGAGGAGACCTAGATCAGTGATTCGACCAAAGGAATTGCAATTCCATCCACCACATCCTAGTAGATCTAGAATCCTACTTGGGGCTTAGAAACCTTAGTAGAACTTGTGTTTGGACATTCCACCTTGTTGCAAGAAGCTTTAGATTGATTGAGAGCCTCCATCCATCTTGTGGAGATGCCTCAACCTTGTGTAAAGGTTTGGTCAACTTCTTCAAGTCAATCTCATAGTGGAAACGAGAATCTCCCTCATTGGAGAAGCTCAAGGAGAATAAGGTGTGCACATCCGTGCAATTGAGGAGTGCCTAGGTGGCGCCCCACCTCTCCAACATAGACATACTTCCCTTGTGAAAGAACTACGGGAAACATATCATTGTCTCCTTGTTTACACTCGTGGTTTATCTCGTTACCTTACATATTGCTTCTGTTGCGTATTGTGTTTTTGTATCATATAGTTTGTTCATCTAGTTGCACATCTAGACGGCCTTATATTACTTGTTTAGCCCAAACTAAAAAGGTAAAGAAGAAAAATTGGTGGTCAACCTATTCACCCCGCCTCCAGTTGACCATATTGCACTTTCAAGAGGGATGTTCGGAAAGGGGAGAAAAACAATTTAAGTACTACATTGTTGATTTGTTGAATGCAGAACAAGGAGTAGCTCAAGAATATGAAGGATATTCTAGATGAATAAATCGTCTTTGTATCTTAGTATCAATCTCAATGTGTTTGTAGCAAAGTGAACTCTATTTATGTTTTGTGTATGTTTGTGAGTTTGTAGACCTGAATCGGTTTGTAAGGATTTGATGTCATTATTATGTGCTACATTGATGTAAAATCTTTGACTTGTGATCTTGAGTTGTTACTAATCTGTGTGCTTGTGTGCATTTGATTGTGTGAATTTAATATATATGGTAATTTTGTACATGTGATTGTCTAAATTAAAATTGATTTCATGAACATGTGTTCGTGTCAATTAAAATAGATGGTCATTTTGAACATGTGAAATACAATAGATGGTTATTTGAGTGTTTGAATTTGTTTCTCCATTTTGAGTGAGTGAACTAGGGTTGTCGAGAACCGCAAATGGTTCCCAACAACCCTATATGGTCATTTTGAATGAGTGAACTAGGGTTGTCGAGAACGACATAGGGATGTCGATAACCCTAAATGGTCAAATTGAGTGAATGAACTAGGGTTGTCGAGACCCGCAGATGGTTGTCGACAACACTATGTGGTCATTTTGAATGAGTTAACTCGGGTTGTCGAGATGAATGAGTTAACTAGGGTTGTCGAGAACCACAGTGGGATCTCGACAACCCTAAATGGTCATTTTGAGTGAGTGAAGTAGAGTTTTCAAGACTCACAGATGGTTGTCGGCAACCCTATATGGTCATTATCAATTAGTGAACTAGGGTTATCGTTAACCGCGGAGGGTTCTTGACAACCCTAAATGCTAGAAAAATACCAGAGGCATTTAAACTAATTATTTGAAGCTACGAAAAAAGTTAGAAAAATACCAGATGCATTTAAACTAATTATTTGAAGCTACAAAAAATGCTAAAAAATAAAAGAGGCATTTAAACTAATTATTTGTAGCCAGTAAAAATGCTAGAAAAATAACACATGCATCGAAACACACATTAAGTGGTACTTCTTATCACACAAATAATAGTTCTTACTTAAGTGGCAGTACTGATCATAAAAATAGTAGCTCATAACCATTACATAGTTGTGCATGACTTGGGCCATGACAAATAGTTTCATGACACATCATTACAAGCCAAATACTCCCTCCGTATCAAAATATAAGATGTTTTAACATTTTCTAGACAATAGATATCTAGACATATTTTAGTGAAGATGCATACGATCTACACACTAAAATAGGTCTACATACATATTGTTTAGAAAACGCTAAAACATCTTATATTTTGATATAGACGGAGTAGTTTACAAGTTCACAATTGGTTATATGCTGAGAAGCGGTGCGTATGCATGGGCTGCGTCGGCGTGCCACATGCAGATGCTGTGACGTTTTGGCCATGCTCCCCGTTTCTTTTATCCGAGGCGATGTTCCAATGCGATTTCTGCATCGCACTTGAATGGAGTTAACCGGAGAAGGGAAGCTGACGATGCAGAGGGATGCATGGAGCCCTGATCTGTGCAACCGACTCTGAGTTGTTCATCAGTTATCTGTTTCTTTCTCTGATATGAGTGTTGCGATATGAGTTTTGCGCACATTTGTTGACTATTCATGTGCATGGAATTCAACATGGCATCAGAGAGCGCGCAGGTACATAGAATTCGATATCGAGTACAGACGAGTTTCACTCCAGTATTGGCTCGCAATTGGTTCTAGTGGTGCGTATGCATGGGCTGCGTCGGTTTCAGGTTGGATCTGGATGGAGCTGATCCCCATTTCTTTTATCTGAGGTGAGGTTCCAATGCGATTTCTGCATCGCACTTGAATGGAGTTAACCAGAGAAGGGAAGCTGACGATGCAGAGGGATGGAGCCCTGACCTGTGCAACCGACTCTGAGTTGTTCATCAGTTATCTGTTTCTTTCTCTAATTATCTTTTAGTACTGTAGTTTTATTTTCAAAAGAATTGAGATACGAGTGTTGCGCCGCATTTGTTGTCTATTCATGTGCATGGAATTCAACATGGCATCAGAGAGCGCGCAGGTACACAGAATTCGATATCGAGTACAGACGAGTTTCACTCCAGTAGTATTGGTCCATGAAGCTTCTGTGTATCTTTGTTCTTGTTCTGATATGGTTAATCACACCGACCGGTCCATCCGCGTATAAGAACATGGCACTTGGCGATCGGGTTGAATGATTGGTGGTGAGGCAGGTTTCACGTGGCCGGCATGTGCAAACAACGCGTGAGACGACGAGGGACCGACAATCTCGAAAAGCGAAAAATAAAGGCACCTGGCTGACATGAGCGATTGATGGAGTGCCATGCTTGTTTAGTAATCGCAAGTAGGCCCAACACTTTCAGAATACCTCTCACCAGAGCGTCTCCTAATTAAATCACGCGTCACATCACGGAGATTAGGAACGGTAACAGTTGTAGTATTTTTTTTGTAAAGAAAAAGGTTATAGTATAGACCGTTAAAGATCGGTTGAATTAATTACCGTAGATTTGTCAAGATATAGATGTATCAATACCAAGCGAGCGGTGCTATGTTCTCTCTGGTTCAAGATCTTAATCATGGTTATGCTCCGCGGCGTGCAAATCGTGCACACATTGCATGTTCCTCCGTCTTTTTGTTCCGGAACAAAAGAATCGTAGCAGCTCCCTCTTGTCTTATCGCGTGGACGTACGTGGACGGTGCTCGTGCAAAGATACTTGTTGTTCCCGTGCTTCTCCTTTTCACCGGAAAAAGCGATCCTAAATCGAGGGCCTCTCCTACTCCCAGCATTGTTATGCGAATTGTAGCACCTAGAATTTTAAACGTGGGTCCTGGATTCGCACCACTTAAATCGATATGCCGTCTCATTTATGTTCCAAGCTGTCCTTTACCGGGCAGGATAACGGGCGATTTTCAGAGATTTTTAGTCTTTGTTGAAACGAGATGTTGAGGTTTAGGGTTTACCCCTTCCACAATCTATTGACCTCTTCTCCCCGCCTTCGACCGCCGCTCGAGATTGGCATTGCTACTATGCTACCTCGCCGACCTGCTTGAACCACCACCGTGTCCGAACCAAAACTATAGGATAAAATTACATAGGAAATTTGGAGGATTTGCTACACGAAATATATATGAAGTGGAACAAACCCTAACTAGGCTACGCTATTCTAGATGCAGTAGCTTGTTCCAAATTGAGTTATGTTGTCTACCTACACCCTGCTTATATCACGCAACGAGCGTTAGCGAGCCAACAACCGAGTTTCACTTTACAGCTATCAAGACGAGAAACAGTAAAAGTAATTAAATCTAAACCGTCTAGCTAGGTAACGGTTCCAGAGTTCATCACAGCCATCCGTTTCTCTTGGTCTTGGATTAGAAGAAGGACCGAGTCCTGACATTGCCCTCCCCTTAAGCATCACCTTGCCCACGATGTGAAAAGTATAGAAAGATCTTGGTGATGAATGGGACATCCTCCTAGGTAGTCTCTGCTTCTGGCAAGTTCTCTCGATGAATAAGCCATTGTGCCATAGTTCCTTTGAACGATGCGACGTTGCAGAGCTTGCAGAGGTTTTGTTTTGATTTTGCTAGTTGCAGTCACGAATGGAACATTCAACTGGGGAATTGCATTGTTCCTGATATGCTTCTTGAGCTGGCTCATGTGGAATACCGTTGAGTAATTTTGAATGGTCTGTAATTAGAACGGAGCTTAAGAGAATCACGCAGACCAAATGCATTTTGACGATATGGTTGGATTTTTAGATACACCATGTCACATGTTTGAAAGAAGCGCTCGGATCTCTGGAAGTCTGCAAAGTATTTCATCCTTTGTTGTGCTTGTATCAGGTTCTGTTTTAGATTCTCCATCATTTCAGCTTTTTCAGCCAGTGTACTCTGAACTTCTGGAGCAGTGTGTTCTGGTATCGGAAGTTCTGAAATTTGTGGAGGGGGAGGGGTATCCATATAATGCCTGAAATGGGGTGCACTTGAGTGGTGTGTTGTACCAGTATTTGGCCAATGATAACCACTTCATCCACGTCTCGTGGTTTTGAAAAACCATGCTTCGCCGTTACAACTCCAAACACTGGTTCAAACACTCGGTTTGTCCGTCTATTTCTGGATGATGAGCAGTACTCAGTCGCACTTCCACATTTAGAGCTTTGAACGGTCATTGGTATAGACTACTTGTAAAGATACGATCACTAGTAGAAAACGGGCCTCTAGTCCCGGGCCGCAACGGGCTATAGTCCCGGATTTCTATCCGGGACTGCTCAATCAGGACTAGAGCCCCCCATTTTGTCCCGGTGGGCCACGAACCGGAACTAGAGGCCCTCCATGCGGCCGCGCCGGCTGGACGACTTTTAGTTTCGAGTGGTAATACGAACCATGACTAAATATTTTTTTATTTTCAGATTTTACTTTTCATTTAGTCTCTATTATTTCTAACTTTAATCGTTCTCTCTTGCTCAATTACACTCTCCTTTCATTCTAAAATAACACTTCCCAGCAGGTCACCCATCCTCCGACTACTTCACTCTGCATGCTTAACTTCTTAGTTACTTCCCTCTCAACTTCCAAGAAACAAATCAAGTTTACAGACAATAGTATGATCCAATCATGTTAACATTTGAACTATTATGTCGCACGTTTTTACTTTGTGAATCCAAAAAATTATTTAGTCAAATAACAATAAATAAGTAATAATAATCTTGAATTCAAATAATCATGAATTTAAATAATAATTAATTTTGTTGCCTTTTGCATTTAATATTGAATAATTCGTATTAGAAATTCGTAAATCGAAAATTGGCAAATAATATTGTCTATTTTTTCTAGAAAAATGAGAGAAGTTCAAATATATATGATCGACTTCCATATCATATTTTCCATCATGTGTATACAGGACTATTAATTACTTACTTTATAACTAGTCTAAATTGGTTAGTCATTTCAACATATCTTCATATAGATTTTTTTTCTCTTACTCCACATTATATAAATCAATACTTTCCATTTTGCTAATCAAAATATGTATATCTATTTAAATACTACAATGCATTTTTTTCAGATTTTTTGTAAGTGTTTTTATATTTTCTTTAAATTTCAGAAACAAGCAGGAGCAAAAGAGCTCGGGTGTCAAATTGAATTTTTGAAATTTCATCACATATACATCACAATTGCTTCATAAAGCTTGCTCACATCAAATATAATTAAACAGAGACATAATTAATAGATATAATAGTACTACATAAAGTCTTCTAGGAAATATATATAGAGACATAAAGCATCGCGTCACGAAAGGCTCCCAAGCAGTACATAATATAGAGACACACAACAGTACCCCATCTACCTCGGCTCGTCCTCCAAAGAACCCCAAACAGTAGGAGACCGGGGCACTAGGTGACGCTGCCCATAGCTGAAGATACTACCAATACGGTACAACTCGAAGGAAACGTATCCATCTATGGCGGCATAACAACGTTAATCCTGTCAAGTGGGTTCTTCTCCCACAAATCGTGCTGCCCACTGGGGAATTTTTTCTTCATATCACTGTATGCCTTGTCGATCAAGGCGGCTGCCATATCAGCCATCGAAGTCTTGGGATAATTAAGCTAAAACAGGTCATGGATATCAATATGGCAGTGAGATGATATCTCAATGTTCCAGGTGCGCATCATCTTCCACTTGTCATTCGTTGTATCAATGCTACCAAAACGTATGCCGATGTTGACAAGGAAATCCAGGAGTTCTAGACAATGTTTGTCACTACTGCAACAAAAAAATGGAACAAATGTTAAATACCGCTGCAACAAGTATATTGTTTCAACGCAATAACAAATGGAACAAATGTTAAATACCGCTACAACAAGTTTATTCTTTCAATGTAACAACAAATAGCACAAAATGGGATTCAAAATGGATACATATAAGATTCAGATGGATCGGATACATGTTGCTAGATGAATCAAAAGAAGCTCTCTCTTTCCAATAGGATTCAAATGGCCACATGTTGCTATCCTATGAAAATTTTCCTATCCTATATATGAATCAAAAGAACCTCTCTTTCCAATTGGATTCAAATGGCCACACATGTTGCTATCCTATGCAATTTTCCTATCCTATATATAGATTCAAAAGATGAGAGGAGAATGGGGAAAGAAGAGAATAGAGTGATGCACTTTGTTGGGAACCCCAAGAGGAGGGTATGATGAGCACAGCGGTAGGATTTTTCCCCTTAGTTAAGAACCAGGTTTATCAATCTAGTAGGAGAAAGAGGACCTTCAGAAGGTTGATGCCACTGACGGTGGTGCTGCCGCTTCACCAGTGTCAGCAACAACGTGGAACCTGCACACAACACAACAATAATATTTGCCCCAACGGTACAGTGAGTTTATCAATCTCATTGGTCTTGCTGAAAACAAAGATTAGACGTATAGTGTGGAAAACAGTGTATGCTTGCAGTAAGTAAAGAAAACAGGAAATTATTGTGGTTTGTTTAACAGTGTGGAAAATGGACCGGGGTTCATAGTTTCACTAGTGGTGTCTCTCCATAAAAGATAGCATGCTGGGTGAACAAATTACAGCTGGGCAATTGACAAATAGAGGTTGCACCGTAGTGCACAATATGACATGAAGATTACTATGATATTTAGTGCGGGCATTACAACAAGATAAATAAACCGACATCCATCTGCATCTATGACTAATAATCCACCCTCAGGTTATCATCCGAACCACCTTAAGTATTAAGTTGCAAGCAACAAATAACCGCATTAACAAAGTGTGCAATGTAAGCAATGATTATGCACGCGGGCACTCTCACCGTTGTTTTCTCTCTAATGGCAACAACACATCCTCCCCCTTCACGTTTCTGTCACTCGAGCAAGGCGAAAAGGAGGCATGAACCCACTATCGAGCATAAATACTCCCTCTTGGAGTCACTAGCAACTACTTGGCAAGAGTAACCACTAGCAACGGAAAGCATGCAAGATCACAAATAGCATATGCAAATAAATACTATAAGCAATTTGGCATAAGTTCAACATTCATCGGATCCCAACAAACACATCATATAGAATTACATAAGATCAATCTCGATCATGATAGGCAGCTCACGAGATCTAAACATGGAGGCATATGAGGAGAAAACAACCATCTAGCTACAGCTACGAACCCGTAGTCCAAGGATGAACTACTCATGCATCACTCCGGGGGCAGGCATGGTGATGCAGAAGCCTCCGGTGATGATCTCCTCTCCGGAAGGGTGCCGGAAACAGCTTCAGAACCCCCCTGGTCTAGGGTTGACGGTGACGGCGGCTGCGGAACTTTTCGGGGATTTTTGATCAGGTGTTTAGGGTTTTCCATCCCGGGGGCTTAAATAGGCGAAAGGGCAAAGGCGGTGAAGCTCCAGGGGCCCCACACCTATAGGTGGCGCGGCTAGGGGGACCCGCGCCACCCTATGGTGTGCCCCCCCTGTTGCCCCTCTTTGACTCCTCTTCGATGTTCTGGATGCTTATGGGGAAAATAGGAACTTCAGGCTTTGTGGGGTCCAATTCAGAGAATGTTTGCAGAACAACTTTTCTGAAACCAAAAATAGCAAAAAACAGGGAACTGGCACTTGGCATCTTGTTAATAGGATAGTCCCGAAAAACGTATAAAAATGCAATAAGGGAGAAAACAAGTAGCAATTGGCAAAATATGATCATGGAGCATCAGAAATTATAGATACGTTGGAGACGTATCAAGCATCCCGAAGCTTAGTTCCTACTCGTCCTCGAGTAGGTAAATGATAAAACAATAATTTCTGAGGTGACATGCTACTAACATAAACTTGATCAGTCTAATGTAAAAGCATATGCACGCTGAGATCATAAAACTTTAAACACATGCATGATAAATAAAACTTTAATAATAAAGCATAGCAATTACTTTGCATCACGAAAAGTAACTCAAATATAGGATCATGAATAATAATGCAAAGAAAAGTAAATGTTTGTTTCAAGTATAGAGAAAGCATGGCAAAGTGATATTTTGATAGTCCTTAAGAGTGGGGCAAAACATAAATGCCAGGACACCTTCAAAGTTCATGAGGAAGACAAGAACACATAATTTAAGAACAAATGATATCACATCATGAAGTAATTATTGATGCTTATGGGACAAATGCACATAGAACTCAGAATGGCAAAAATGCTCTCTTAACTGTGCATAAAGTTAGAAGATGGAGACTCAACATAAAAGTAAAAGAAAGGCCCTTCGCGGGGGGAAGCAGGGATCACTCATGTGCTAGAGCTTTTATTTTATTAAACATAGGTATTAAAAGTTTGACTTTCCTCCCATCCATCTTTCACAAACCATGGCTAACTAATCCTCGGGTGCCTGCCAACAATCACATACCGTGGAGGAGTGTCTATATTTTGGGAGATGTATGCTAATGTCAACGAATGGTAAACAGAAAATACAGTATGTTACAAGCCAACTAGATTCACAAGAGCGGCTCCCATGGTGAAGGACACAACTGGTTTAGAAGGTCATCCCTCTTTCTCTTTTGTTTACACAATTATGCTTTGAGTGATAAATCAGAGGCAAAATAGTGAAGAGAATTTGTTTGTATTAATTTGGGGCTGGGCACCCCGCTGCCAGTTCTTCTATCATTTGGATAAGCGGATGAAGCCACTAGTCCAGGGTGTGAAATCCAATCAACAAGTGAGATAAAGATTCTCTATTTACGTGCTCATGAGCAAAAACAGGAACATAAAGCAGGAGTAATTTTGAAGGTTTTAAAGGTAACACATGAGCAGTTTACTTTGGAATGGTAGTTAAATACCACATGTAGGTAGGTATGGTGGACACAATGGGAAAAACTTTGGTTTAAGTGAGTTTGGATGCACGAGTATAGCTCATACTCAGTACAGGTTGAGGCTAGGAAAAGACTGGGAGCGACAAATCAAGAGAGCATAAGAGCCATAATCATGCATAGCGACATAAGCATCATTAATTAAAACATAAGAAGTATCACAAGTTCAAAAACTAAGTGGTCATGGAGGCTGTTCGTGACTGGTTTGTAGTCATAAACATGGTGTGAACATGCGCCAAGTCAACGAAATAAAACATTCGAAAGAGAATACCATATATTGATGCTTTACTATGACAAGAACAACTCATGAATCTTTCAATACATATTAAACACTCTCAGATATTTGAGGCTAATCATGCTACTCAATAACCACAAGGCTATAAAACTAAAATAATATTTAGCATGGCATGAAAAAGTCCTAGCCACAGTCTATACAAGTTTCTACTAGTACTGTTATAAATTCTACTTCAAGCAGCAGTTTTGTTTCTCCCAACAAGCACCATACAAAACATGCTTTAACAAAAATACTCTTCATGATACATCAAGAAAACATGAGAGTACTCACATAACACTATTAAAACTAACAGCTCTAATAAGAGATGCATGCAAAACAGGAGCTAAATAAATGCAACAGCTAGACAGAGATTAAGAATACAACGTATTCTCATGAAAAATCGGAGCGTGTCACTCTCCAATAAAATAATGCTGGGGTCCAACCAAGCTTATTGAAAAGGTAAAAAAAATTAAAGAAAAAGCAAAAAAAACTGAAAACAAAAATAAAAAAGGCTCCAAGCAAAGCACATAAGATGCAACCGAATAAAAATATAGTTTCGCTAGAAGTGACCTGATAATTTGTTGATGAAGAAGGGGATGCCTTGGGCATCCCCAAGCTTAGACGCTTGATTCTTCTTGGAATTTTCTTGGATGTATAACCGGTGACGAAGGCATGGATCCTAGACCCCGCGGGTAAGGACACCCCAACTCAGGCCCAAGGTTAAGGCCCAAGAAAAGGAGCCCTTGGAGTATTCTAGAAGGCCTACGTGAAGCCCACCCGCACTAACTTGCGGGTTAAGTTTGGAAACTTGTAACCGACCTAGGGTTAGAATTCGTGTCCTCTCCGGGTAAGGTTTGAGACATGGCCACCTATATAAGGCCAGGAAAGCCACCGGTAGAGGACCAAGCAACACCTCACCATCCAAACCTTGAACTCGAGTCCTTACTCTCGATTCGAGTACCACCATTGTAACCGATCTTTTCATCAATACAGATCGACAAGAGGCAGGAGTAAGGGTTTTACCTCTACGAGGGCCCCGAACCTGGGTAAATCTCGCCCCCTGTCTAGCCGACGATTCCACCAGCGCTCATGGGTTCTCCTAGTCGAAACCCGATAGGTTCACCTAAGGGATTTGTAGAGTCAGACATTCGACAACCGGGGAATCTCCAAGTTTAGGATTTTCACTCTTCTTGATCACATCATATCATCCTCTTCTCTTGACCCTTGAAAACTTCATTCACATCAAAATTCTCACAATCTTCATTAGCAACGTTAGTGCAATTGAAATAATGAATTCACATGGTTCAGTTTCAACACAAGTCTAACACTCAAAAACACAATAGCTACTGTCACAACTTATTTCAAAACTCATTTTCTCAAAAGAACACCAAAAGAAAGAGATTAAGATGCAAATGCGATAAATGGCAGAAATCTGTCAAAACAGAGGTAAAGATCGATATTTTTCAAAAATCTTATGTTGCTCAAATCAAAAAGTGGTCTTCTAAGAAACGTTGCGTATATAACTCAGGATTAAGCAAAAAAAAGCTCAGGTCATTTTTAATTTTCAGTGATTTTTAACGGAATTAGCAGTGGACAGCAGAAATCTGTTTCCTGCGCAGAAATCCGAAATATAACCTCAATTTTCCACTAGAGACTTTACTTGGCTCAACAAAAACACAAAAGAAAAGATATAGCGGGGTTTCTAAGGAAATAAACAACACCCAGGTGCAAAGAACACCAAAGAAAACGGGTTTAAAACAGCGAAATAAAACGGGTTGTCTCCCGGTAGCGCTTTTCTTTAATGCCTTTCAGCTAGGCATAAAAACCAAAGATGCTCACATTACAGATATGAATTAAGCAAAAGAGAGAATCATGAAGAAAATATAAAAAAAAATAAGTCTAACCCACTTCCTATGCATAGGAATCTTGTGAAGAAATAAATTAAAGAATCTCAAACTAGAAATCATGGGAAGGTAGAACAAGAGCAACTTCAAAACTTTCAACAAAAAGAGAGGTGTGTTAGTAACATGAAAATTCCTACAACCATATTTTCCTATCTCATAATAATTTTCAGTAGCATCATGAACAAACTCAACAACATAATTATCACATAAAGCATGTTTTTCATGGTCTAAAAGCACACAATTCATATCAAGCTCAAAAATAGTGGGATCAAAATTTAAAATCAGCTCCTCTTTTTTCCCACTTCTAGAAATAGCAAAACAACATGATTGATCACTCAAGGTATAGGACACATTATAGCAATCATATTTTCAGTAGAATTATAATTTATAACATCAAGTAACATAGGACCATCATCAAGAGCATTATCATAAGATTTAACCAAGTAGCATGGATTATCATAAATAACAGTAGCTACATCATTCTCACAAGTTTCATTCATAGTAGTATCAAGGTCACAAGTATAGAAAGTATCAATTTCATCAAATAATGTATGAGTTAAAGAGTTACTATCATTGGGAGGTAGACATGGGTAGCTCCATTCTTCCTCCTCTCGATCATCACTCTCCTCCTCTTTTTCATCCAATGAGCTTTCAGATTCAGCAATTTCTTCTTCCATATGTTCCTGCAAGGCATTAGTATCTTCCTTAGGTTGCGAGCATTTATTAAGATATTCCATTATGTAGTAATTTCCATCCTTGTAATTATCAAAGAAATATTCAAGTATAGCATAAATCTCATATTTATAAGGTGCATCATCAATACTTTCAAGCAAATAGGCAATTTCGAATGCACGCTTCCAAGAAATAAATTCTTCAATTTGTTCCACATCATATAATTCATAATTTCCCTTAACATAAGAAGATACGGTGACATTATCATTAAACTCACATCGAAAAGGGAGGTGTTTATACCTCCTGCAGGAACAAGATTTATCAAAGAAATAAGTAACATTATAAGTAGAGCACAAGTTTTTAGCATAGTCATGCAATTTATTAATTTGCTCCCATAAGTGTATCCCTTTTTATGACAAGCGGTGTTCCTTATAATGTTTTTGTGGTTCATACGTGAACCCACCTTGCCTAAAAGATCTTGCTTCAAAGACATCAAACACTGATAGCAAGCATGATAAAGAAAAAATAGCAACTAGAATAAGAACTTTTTTTTTGTGTTTTTGATATAGAGAAGAAAAACAAGACAGAAATAAAAACAAGACAATAAACAAAATAATGAGGTTGAGAGTGAGAGACTCCCCTTGCCAGAAGACTTCTTCCTCCCCGGCAACGACGCCAGAAAAATCCTTGATGCACTTTGTTGGGAATCCCAAGAGGAGGGTATGATGAGCACAACGGTAGGAGTTTTCCCCTTAGTTAAGAACCAAGGTTATCAATCCAGTAGGAGAAAGAGGACCTTCGGAAGGTTGATGCCACTGACGGTGGTGTTGGCGCTTCACCAGTGCCAACAACAATGTGGAACCTGCATGCAACACAACAAAAATACTTTTCCCCAACGGTACAGTGAGGTTGTCAATCTCACCGGTCTTGCTGAAAACAAAGATTAGACATATAGTGTGGAAAATAGTGTATGCTTGCAGTAAGTAAAGAAAGCAGTAAATTGTTGTGGTTTGTTTAACAGTGTGGAAAATGGACCGGGGTTCATAGTTTCACTAGTGGTTTCTCTCCGTAAAAGATAGCATGCTGGGTGAACAAATTATAGCTGGGCAATTGACAAATAGAGGTTGCACCGTAGTGCACAATATGACATGAACATTACTATGATATTTAGTGTGGGCATTACAACAAGATACATAAACCGACATCCATCTGCATCTATGACTAATAATCCACCCCCAGGTTATCATCCGAACCCCCTTAGGTATTAAGTTGCAAGCAACAGATAACTGCATTAAACAAAGTGTGTAATGTAAGCAATGATTATGCGCGCGGGTACTCTCACCGCTGTTTTCTCCCTAATGGCAACAACACGTCCTCCCCCTTCACGTTTCTGTCACTCAAGCAAGGCGAAAAGGAGGCATGAACCCACTATCGAGAATAAATACTCCCTCTTGGAGTCACTAGCAACTACTTGGCTAGAGTAACCACTAGCAACGGAAAGCATGCAAGATCACAAATAGCATATGCAAATAAAGACTATAATCAACTTGGCATAAGTTCAATATTCATCGGATCCCAGCAAACACAGCATATAGAATTACATAATATCAATCTCGATCATGATAGGCAGCTCACGAGATCTAAACATGGACGCATATGAGGAGAAGACAACCATCTAGCTACAGCTACGAATACGTAGTCCAAGGATGAACTACTCACGCATCACTCCGGAGGCATGCATGAAGTTGTAGAAGCCTTCGGTGATGATCTCCTCTCCGGCAGGGTGCCGGAAATAGCTTCAGAACCCCCCTGATCTAGGGTTGACGGTGACGGCGGCTGCGGAACTTTTCGGTGATTTTTTATCAGGTGTTTAGGGTTTTCCATCTGGGGGGCTTAAATAGGCGAAAGGGCAAAGGCGATGGAGCTCTAGGGGCCCCACACCTATAGGTGGCGCGGCCAGGGGACCCGCGCCACCCTATGGTGTGGCCCCCTATTGCCCCTCTTCTACTCCTCTTCGGTGTTCTGGATGCTTACGGGGAAAATAGGAACTTCGGGTTTTGTTGGGTCCAATTCCGAGAATGTTTGCAGAACAACTTTTCTGAAACCAAAAACAGGAAACTAGCACTTGGCATCTTGTTAATAGGTTAGTCCCGGAAAACGTATAAAAATGCTATAAATAGGGGAGAAAACAAGTAGCAATTGGCAAAATATGATCATGGAGCATCAGAAATTATAGATACATTGGAGACGTATCAGAGAGCAAGAGGAGAAGTTTTTGTATTACCTTGCCCATTGGAAGACAAGGACACGCCTTTTGTGAGAAATTTGGATGATGTACACCTCTCGTTGATTGGCGTGTACTCGAGATAAAGTCCCAGAAAGTTGCCATCATCCTCGTGAAGCCATCCCTTCAAATCGGCAAGAAAACCCGGGACCCGGGCGCTCTCGTTCGTGAAGGCGACATCGAGAGTTCTACCATGGTTGGGCACTTTCAAAAACTGACTATCATATTGATCCATGGTGGACAATGGGGAAGAAGAGATGAGAGCAAGAGGAAGAAGAAGAGGGCATCACGGTTACTGTAGCAATGAGCGCTCTACTCTCTGTTTTGGATGCCTCCCGATTGGAACAACTTCCAAAGTGTGCGGGATGCAAACGGTTTGTGCATTTAGTCCCGGGCCGTATTACGACCCGGGACTAAAAGGTGTCGGACCAGGCGAACGGTTTCGAGAACACTTTTTAGTCCCGGACCGTCTTATGACCTGGGACTAAAAGGGTTCGAGACGAGGCGAACGGTTTCCCCGCCCTCCTCTAGTCCCGGTTAAATAGGTAATGGGCACTAAAGCCCAGGACGAGAGCCCCCTTTTCTACTGGTGGATCATAGTCGGAGATAATTTCCACTTCCATGCCATGTAGCTTGAAGATATGATCTAGGGATAATTCAACCACACTATCCACATTGTAGGGATGGGACATGGGAACGAAGTGTGTGTACTTTGTTAGTTCATTAACTACCACAAGAATGACTTCCTTTCCTCTAGAGTTGGGTGGAGGTTCAATGAAATCAAGACTGACATTTGCCCATTACTAGGTTGCTTGTACGGAAATTTTAAAAAATTCGCCATGCATACTATGATGAAGGGTACGTTGCATAGAAAACAAAAAATTTCCTACGCGCGATAAACCCGAATGGCCAAGATCTAATCTATGAGATGAAAGGCAACGAGGAGAAAGAGAGTCTTGAGATAACATACCCTCGAAGACTCAAAGTGGTACGAGATAAAATCTCGTTGTTGGCGTAGTCATACTCACGCCGATCCCGAGCGAGAAGAAGTGCACCGCAATCCGGCGGTGCCTCCGTAATCGGTCACACGTTCAGCTCGATGAAGACTTTCGTTCCCTCGATCCAGCGGGTAGTGGAAGTAGATGATCCCCGTGGAACTCCAGCAGCACGACAGCATGGTGGTGGTGAAGAATCCCACGGTCAGGGCTTCGCCAAGCCGTAGACCATGGAATGGAGCAGCGGGTGGAGGGAAAAGGGAGTCGACAAGTGTGTAGAGAAGAGGGAGCTCTCACCCTCCTTTTATAGGGGAGGGGGAGGCATCCCAAAGGGGGGGGTGCGGCCAGCCACGGGTGCCCCCACCCCTTCCTCTCTTCATGTGAGTGGAAGCCCCACTCACACCCACTCATACTCCCTTAATTTTCCACTTAGCAAATCCAAAGGTTTTTCTTTAATAAATAAATAAAAAAATTATTTCTTTATTTATATTTGTTAATTCCATTAAGAAACATTTGCATGCATCACCTCGAATCATTTGTTAATTATATTAATGACCATTCGATGAAAAACCCCTTGAACTATTTCAATTTTCCCCCGAAACAATTTTTCGAAGCTGCCCAAAATATTCTTCGGTATTCCGTATCCTCTCTAACGCTTCATCGAACCTTAAGTGTGTCACCCTACGGTTCGCGAATAATATAGACATGACCGAGAGTCCTCTCCGATCAATAATCAACAGCGGGATCTAGAGATCCGTGATGACTCCTATATATTCAACGATGACTCTCGTGATCGTGTGAACCTTTCAAAGTCGTAACGATTTCCCTTTGTCTCGCGATATTTTACTTGTCCGAGATCCGATCATTGGTATCCACCATACCTTGTTCGGTCTCGTTATCCGACAAGTACTCTTTTCTCTTTCCCGTGATATAACATCCTTGTGATCATATCACGTGCTTGCAAGCCGTGCCGATGTGATATCACCGAGAGGGACCTGAGTATATCTCTCTGTCATATTGGATGGACAAATCCCATTCTTGATCCATGAGCTTCAACTAACACTTTCCGAATACCTAATGCCACCTTTATAGTCACCCTGTTAGGGTGTGACGTTTGATGTCATCAAAGTATTCTTTCGGTATTAGTGATTAACATGATCTCATGGTCTAAGGAACAATGTTACTCCGAATGTAAGACATAACAACAAAACTAAATGACTTGATCGTATTGTTATACTTAGTTAGGGTCTAAGTTCATCATGTCATTCTCCTAATGACATGATCCCGTTATTAACAACATCCAATGTCTATGATCAGGTTACCTTGATCATCTGTTAATTAGCATCTAGTTAAAAAAGAGGCTTCACTAGGAATGTTGGTTTGTTTATTAATCACACATGTATCAACGTTTCCGGTTAATACAATTATAGCATGAGAAATAAACATCTATCATAAACTAGGAATAACATAATAAACACTTTATTATTGCCTCTCGGGCATATTACCTTCAGTCTCCCACTTGCACTAGGGGCAATAATCTATATTACATAGTGATGAATCTAACACCCATTGAGTTCTGGTGTTGATCATGTTTTGCTCTTGAGAGAGTTTTAGTCAACAGATCTGCCACATTCAGATCCGTATGTACTTTGCAAATCTTCACATCCCCATCCGCGACATGCTCACGGATGGAGTGAAAACGACGCTTGATATGCTTGGAATTCTTGTGATACCTTGGCTCCTTAGCATTGGCTATGGCACCATTGTTGTCACAATAGATAACCATTGGATCCAATGCACTCGGAACCACGCCTAGTTCGGATATGAACTCCTTCATCCAAACTGCTTCCTGTGTTCCTTCCGAGGCAGCAACATATTCTGCTTCTGTTGATGATCTCGCCACCACGGATTGCTTGGAACTCCTCCAGCTTACAGATCCTCTATTCATAACAAATACGTACCCGGACTGAGACTTAGAGTCATCCGGATCAGTGTCAAAGCTGGCATCGACGTAACATATTGCGACGAGCTCTTCTTCACTGCCTATATGAGAAACATATCCTTAGTTCTTCTCAAGTAGTTAAAGATATTCTTGACCGCCGTCCAGTGTTCCAAACCTGGATCGGATTGATACCTACTAGTCAAACTAATAGCATGTGCCACATCCGGTCTTGTACATAGCATAGCATATATGATAGAACCTATGGCTGAAGCATAAAGAATCTTATTCATTCTCTCTCTATCTTTTGTTGTAGCTGGACATTGAGTCTTACTCAACGTTTTGCCTTGCAACATAGGTAAGAACCCCTTCCTACTCTCTTCCATTCTGAACTTCTTCAGAATCTTGTCAAGGTATGTACTTGCGAAAGTCCAATTAAGCGCCTTGATCTATCCCTGTAGATTTTGATGCCTAATATATAAGCTGTTTCACTGAGGTCTTTCATCGAAAGACTACTGTTCAAATAACCTTTTACGCCTTTTAAAAGTTATATATCATTTCCAATCAACAATATGTCATCCACATATAGTACTAGAAATGCTACAGAGCTCCCACTCACTTTCTTGTAAATATAAACTTCTCCGTATGTTTGGACAAATCCAAACCCTTTGATCACCTTATCAAAACGGAGGTTCCAACTCCCGGATGCTTGCTTCAGTCCATAAATGGAACGTTGAAGCTTGCACACCTTGTCAGCATCCTTAGGATCAACAAAACCTTTGGGTTGCATCATATACAACTCGTCCTCAATGTCACCATTAAGGAACGTCGTTTTGACATCCATCTGCCAGATTTTTTAATCGAAAAATGCAGCTACTGCTAACATAATCCTAACTGACTTAAGCATCGCTACTAGTGAGAAAGTCTCATCATAGTCAACTCCTTGAATTTGTCGAAACCTTTTGCGACAAGTCGAGCTTTATAGACGGTCACATTACCATCAGCGTCAGTTTTCTTTTTAAAGATCCATTTGTTCTCAACAGCCTTGCGGTCATCGGGTAAGTCCACCAAAGTGCAAACTTGGTTTTCGTACATGGATCCTATTTCGGATTTCATGGCTTCAAGCCATTTGTTGGAATCTGGGCTCATCATCGCTTCATCATATGTCGCAGGGTCATCGCCTCCATCCACCATGAAGTTTAATACGGTATCTCCGTACAGTTCAGGAGTTGTACGTTCCCTAGTTGACCTGTGAGGTGCGGTAGTTTCCTCTACTGGAGTTTCATGATCTTGATCATTAGCTCTCTCTTCAACTGACGGGGTCGGCACCGGAACAACTTTCGGCGCTGCGCTACTCGCTATTCCAAGAAGAGAAGGTCCAATAACCTCGTCGAGTTCTACCTTCCTACTATTCACACCTTTCGAGAGAAACTCCTTCTCCAAAAAGGATCCATTCTTGGCAACGAAAATCTTGCCTTCGGATCTGTGATAGAAGGTGTACCCTATTGTTTCTTTAGGGTATCCTATGAAGACGCATTTTCCGCTTTGGGTTCGAGTTTATCAGGTTGAAGCTTCTTCACATAAACATCGCATTCCCAAAATTTTAGAAATGACAGCTTAGGTTTGTTTCTAAACCATAATTCATACGGTGTCGTTTCAACGGATTTAGATGGTGCCCTATTTAAAGTGAATGCATGGGTCTCTAGTGCATAACCCCAACCATATCCAATAAAGTACGATTACGACGTTCGGAAACACCATTACGATGTGGTGTTCCGGCAGGTGTGAGTTGTGAAACTATTCCACATTATTTCATATGCATGCCAAACTCGTAACTTGGATATTCACCTCCACGATCAGATCGTAGAAATTTATTCTTTCTGTTACGATGATTTTCAGCTTCACACTGAAATTCTTTGAACTTTTCAAATGTCTCATATTTGTGTTTCATTAAGTAAATATACCCATATCTACCCAAATCATCTGTGAAAGTGACAAAATAACGATATCCACCGCGCGCCGATACACTCATTGGTCCACACACATCAGTATGTATGATTTCCAGTAAGTCTGTCGCCCGTTCCATGGTTCCAGAAAACGGGGTTCTAGTCATCTTGCCCATAAGGCATGGTTCACATGTTTCAAATGATTCATAATCAAGTGATTCTAAGAGTCCATCATAATGGAGCTTCTTCATGCGTTTAACACCAATATGACCTAAGCGGCAATGCCACATGTAAGTAGCAATATCATCATTTAACTTAATTCTTTTGGCATTCACATTATGAATATGTGTATCAGTACTATCAAGATTCAAAATAAATAAACCATTCTTCTCAGGTGCATGACCATAAAAGATATTATTCATATAAATCGAACAACCATTGTTCTCAGACTTAAAGGAATAACCATTCCGCATTAAGCAAGATCCAGAAACGATATTCATACTTAATGCAGGCACCAAATAACAATTATTGAGGTTTATAACTAATCCCGATGGTAGACGTAGAGGCAGCGTCCCGACGGCGATCACATCAACTCTTGATCCATTGCCGACGCGCGTCGTCACCTCATCCTTTGCTAGTGGTCGCTTATTCTGCAGCTCCTGTTTCGAGTTACATATGTGAGCAATCAAACCAGTATCAAAAACCCAGGTGCTACTGCGAGTACTAGTAAGGTACACATCAATAACAAGTATATCATATATAACTTTGTTCACTTTGCCGGCCTTCTTATCTGCCAGATATTTGGGGCAATTGCGCTTCCGGTGGCCAGTACCCTTGCAATAAAAGCACTCAGTCTCAGGCTTAGGGACATACTTGGTTTTCTTCTCAGGAGCAGCAACAGATTTTCCACCCTTCTTGAAGTTTACCCTTGGTTTGCCTTTCTTGCCTTCCTTGAAACTAGTGGTCTTATTGATCATCAACACTTGATGTTGTTTCTTGATCTCCACTTCAGCAGTTTTAAGCATCAAGAGAAGCTCAGGAAGAGACTTCTTCATGCCTTGCATATTATAGTTCATCACGAAGTTCTTGTAACTAGGTGGCAGAGATTGGAGAACACGATGTATCCCTAGCTCATTGGGAATCGTTATTCCCAAGGCTATGAGCTTATCAACGTACGCAGACATCTTGAGTACGTGCTCACTAACGGAGCTGTTCTCTTCCATCATGCAGCTAAAGAACTTTTCTGAAGCGTCATAACTCTCAACTGCGGCATGGGTATCGAAAATCATTTTCAATTCTTCCATTGTAGCAAAAGCAGTGCTGTTCTCGAAACGTTTTCGCAGCTCTGGCTCTAATCCATAGAGGATGCCGCAATGAACTATACTGTGGTCTTCTTGTTAGGTCAGATAAACATTTTTATCTTCATCATAAGCATCATCAGCGGGTTGGTCACCTAGGGGTGCGTCAAGCACATAGAGTTTCTTGCAAGCGGTGAGGAGAATCCTCAGGTTAAATGCCTAGTTGGTAAAGTTGCTCCCATTGTTCGCTAGTTTCTCTCTCCATGAACATATTGAAATTGAAGGTAGGTGGTGCCATGATCTACAACATATTTGCAAAGACTATTTAGACTATGTTTATGATAAATTAAGTTCAAGTTAATTCTAAAATTATCCCATGAACTCCCACTCAAAAACAACATCCCTCTTAGTCGTCTTTAGTGATTACACGAACCAAATTCACTACACTGAAACCGATCATCACGTGAGACGGTGTAGTTGCAAAGGCGAACATCAACATGTTCATCATATCATCCATATGACTCATGCTTTACCTTTCGGTTACGTGTTCCGAGGCCATGTTTGTACATGCTAGGCTCGCCAAGTAGAACCGTAGTATTGCGTGTGTTTCAAGGCCATGTATGTACATGCTAGGCTTGAAAACACCCGTTGTATGCAAACGTTGAGTCTATCACACCCGATCATCACGTGGTGTCTCGAAACGATGAACTTTCTTAACGGTGCATACTTAAGGAAGAACACATTATTATCTTGATATTAAGGGAGAGGGATCATCTTATAATGCTACCGTCGCGATCTAAGCAAAATAAGATGCATAAAAGGATAAACATCACATGCATGGATAATGTGATATGATATGGTCCTTCTTGCACTTGATCTCCATCTTGTGCATCATGGTATGATCTCCATCATTCCACCGGAGTGGCACCAAGGTTCGTGGCACCTCCATCTTGATTGTCCATTACAATATATCACATGGATATGATATACAGTACGCAGGCCATAAAAATAAGACAACCATATGGCTCCAGCCGGTATGTCAATAATTTACAAAAGATATCATCTCATACATAACGTTTGTAACATTGACCATATCACATCACATGCCCTGCAAAAACAAGTTTGACGCCTCTAATTTATTTTTGCATATTTTACGTGGCTTGGGCTTACGAGGATAGAATCGTTCATACCTACGTACAAGAGCCACAACGTTGATAAAATATATTTTTAACAACCCTTCGTATATTAGATCTTAACTATAGTAGGAGAAACCGACACCCGCAAGCCACTTATGCAATACAAGTTGCATGTCAGTTGTGGAACAAGTCTCATGTACGTGGACATGTAAAGTTAGTCTGGGCCGCTTCATCCCACTATGCCACTAAGATCATAAAATACTCAAGGAGGCAATAATATGATCATCAATGCCCACATACACCTATCTGTTATACCCGTACAAATCATCTACGCATAGATCCGGCTCTGATACCACTGAAGGGAACGTTGCATAAAAAACAAAAAATTTCTTACGCGCGATAAACCCGAATGGCCAAAATCTAATCTATGAGATGAAAGGCAACAGGGAGAAAGAGAGTCTTGAGATAACATACCCTCGAAGACTCAAAGTGGTACGAGATATAATCTCGTTGTTGGCATAGTCGTACTCACGCCGATCCCGAGCGAGAAGAAGTGCACCACAATCCGGCGGTGCCTCCGTAATCGGTCACACGTTCAGCTCGATGAAGACTACCGTTCCCTCGATCCAGCGGGTAGCGGAAGTAGAGGATCCCCGCGGAACTCCAACAGCATGAAGGCGTGGTGGTGGTGAAGAATCCCACGGTCAGGGCTTCGCCAAGCCGGAGACCATGGAATGGAGCAGCGGGTGGAGGGAAAAGGGAGTGGGCAAGTGTGTAGAGAAGAGGGAGCTCTCACCCTCCTTTTATAGGGGAGGGGAGGCAGCCCAAAGGGGGGGTGCGGCCATCCATGGGTGCCCCCACCCCTTCCTCTCTTCATGTGAGTGGAATCCCCACTCACACCCACTCATACTCCCTTAATTTTCCACTTAGAAAATCCAAAGGTTTTTCTTTAACAAAAAAATAAAACATATTTATTTATTTATATTTGGTAATTCCATTAACAAACATTTGCATGAAGCACCTCGAATCATTTGTTAATTCTATTAACAACCATTCAATGAAAAACCCCTTGAATTATTTCAATTTTTTCCCGAAACAATTTTTCGGAGCTGCCCAAAATATTCTTCGGTATTTCGTATCCTCTCTAACGCTTCATCGAACCTTAAGTGTGCCACCCTACGGTTCGCGAATAATATAGACATGACCGAGACTCCTCTCCGATCAATAATGAAGAGCGGGATCTGGAGATCCGTGATGACTCCTATATATTCAACGATGACTTTCGTGATCGTGTGAACCTTTCAACGTCGTAACGATTTCCCTTTGTCTCGCGATATTTTACTTGTCCGAGATCCGATCATTGGTATCCACCATACCTTGTTCGATCTCGTTATCCGACAAGTACTCTTTTCTCGTTACCGTGATATAACATCCTTGTGATCATATCACGTGCTTGCAAGCGGTGTTAATGTGATATCACCGAGAGGGCCCTGAGTATATCTCTCCGTCATATTGGATGGACAAATCCCATTCTTGATCCATGAGCTTCAACTAACACTTTCCGAATACCTAATGCCACCTTTATAGTCACCCTGTTACGGTGTGACGTTTGATGTCATCAAAGTATTCTTTCGGTATTAGTGATTAACATGATCTCATGGTCTAAGGAACAATGTTACTCCGAATGTAAGACATAACAACAAAACTAAATGACTTGATCGTATTGTTATACTTAGTTAGGGTATAAGTTCATCATGTCATTCTCCTAATGACATGATCCCGTTATTAACAACATGCAATTTCTATGATCAGGAAACCTTGATCATCTGTTAATCAACGAGCTAGTTAAAAGAGAGGCTTCACTAGGAATCTTGGTTTGTTTATTAATCACACATGTATCAACGTTTCCGGTTAATACAATTCTAGCATGAGAAATAAACATCTATCATAAACAAGGAATAACATAAAAAACACTTTATTATTGCCTCTCGGGCATATTCCCTTCATATGCAACCGTCAAGATCTATCTACGAAGATACAAATGAATAATAATTTCTAGATCTAGTTCTCGAGATCGTGTACCAGACACCATAGAAGCGGAAGAGGTCGGTGATGATGTTGATGAAGCCTGTTGAAGATCCTCACGCGCGAACCTGTGGGTGAGGAAGTTGCCGACTCCCCGTATATAGTACATTGATCCATCAGAGTGAGGGTATCACGTGTTACACCTCTGAGAGTTCGCACATCATGTGCAACATAGTTGCTAATTTTACATTGATTCAAATAATATTTATCATGACTTTGTTAAAGTACTTTGATCTCATCTTAGAATGTATTTACTTATGATTGATCAAGTTTGTGTTGGCTTCATGTCACCATAAAAATTATTTTGTTATCACTACCTACTCGAGGACGAGCAGGAGTTAGACTTGGGGATGCTGATACGTCCCAAACGTATCTATAATATTTGATACTCCATGCTTGTTTTCTACATGTTTTTCCTATGTTTTCCTTTGTTTTCTATCATTTATTGGACTAACCTATTAACACGATGCCCAATGTCAGTTCCTATTTATTTGTCGGTGCATTGCAGAAATAGGTCAAAAAATCAAAGTGCTCGGAATAAGCTGAATTTTTTTAACGATTTTTTTATTCACCGGAAGACTCCAGAAGCCGCAAGGGGACCCAGAGGGGCCCCACAGGGCCTCTAGGGGGCACCATCCACGCCCCCTCCCCCCGCGCCTGGGACCCACTTGGGGACCATGACCACCGCCTTGAGCCACCTCTTCGCCCATAAATTGCCTCTTGGCCTAAAAGTGAAGACACTCGGACTATTTTTTCATAAACGCATCCGAGCTCCGTTGCCATCGAAAACCCTAATTCGGGGGACAAAAGTCTCTGTTCTGACACTCTGCCAGGATGGGGAAGTGCCCCAGTGCCATCTCCATCGATCGTTCTTACTTCGTGATGCTTCGTGAGTAGTCCCCCCCCGTGGATTATGGGTTCATAGCAGTAGCTAGTTGGTACTATCTCCCCCTTGATGTTCAATACCACGGTCTCTTGAGCTGCCTCAGATGATAGAGATCCATCTGATGTAATGCTATGTGTTGTGTTTGCTAGGATCCGATGAACCATGGAATTATGATTATGTTGTTCATGTCTTTATATGAGAATCTTCACTTTTATCCTTAAAGTGTTTTAATGTGTTCTTGCATGCTCTCTGATGTGTATGGTTATATTGATCAGATAATTGTATGCATCTCCAAGAGGGAGTATTTACGGTAGATAGTTGCTTCATGCCTCCCTTACACCTGTGCTCGAGTGACAGAAACATGAAGGGCGGGGGATGTGTTGTTGCCACTAGGGAGAAAACAACGGTGCTCTTGTATACGAATGAGAACCATTGCTTATATTACGTATTTTTCTTAATGCAATTTTCTGTTGCACACAAAGCAATCACTTTGTTGCTGCAACTTAATACGAGAGGGATTCGTTTGATAGCTTTCTTGAGGTGGACTATTACATATAGATGCATGCTGGATAGTGGTCTATATGTCTTGACGTAATGTCTACCATGTTAGAACCCGTGAACTATATCTCGCCATAGTAGCATTATTATGCCCCCATGATTTGTTTAATTCTCTAGCTGTAATTTGTTTACCCAACAATTGTTCTATTGTTTGAAGAGTTTCCGCTAGTGAACCTATGAACCCCGGTCCATCTTTTACTATTGTTGCTACTGTTTTTACATGCTTTTACTACTTGTTTCCTTGCTGATCCGTTTATTACATATTACAAATATCACTTGTTTAACTTTGTATTCCACCACATTAACTATCTTTTCGCTCAACTAGTGCATCTATACAATTGCCATTGTATTAGGTGTGTTGAGGACACAAGATAAACATCACAACACCACTCCATCCACTGTTTTCTTGCACCTTGTGTTACTAACATATTTTGCTAAGTGCTTCTCGGGTGTGGCTCAATTGACAACTCAGATGCTAAGCCTTATAAGTATTTTTTGGCTCCCCTTGTGTCGAATCAATAAATTGGGTTACAGTTACCCTCGAAAACTGTTGCGGTCCCCTACACTTGTAGGTCATCATGGGACAATGCTTGGGAAGGAGTGATGAGATGAGGAGGGGTCGGGCAGTGCGCTAGAGGCATAATAAGGGAGAGGGAGGCCTGGTGGCACACTGTTTTCTCCCGAAGTGGAAGGAGTAGCTATATTAGGAAAAGGGGTGGTGGTCAAGTGTGTTGTCCAAAGAAATTTGATGATGGTTTAGCTTGTTTAGGAAGCTAGGTGGGAGTAGGGGGAACTATTATGTCTAGAGAGCTTAGGGAATCGTTTTATAGGTCCAAGAGCAGGTTAGAGGTAAATAGGACTAGTTACCAAGCTAGGACATGCATGAACACCAGGTGAATTTCTAAGTGCAGATAAGGTTTTGGTAGATTCCTCAAAAAAAATGAATATAACATAGGGGTGAAATCATATCTATGAGGTAGATCATGAAAAGCTGAGTCTAGGGATGGTGGTCTCACCCCTTTCTCAAATGTTGTGTTATGAAATTTTAAGAAGTGTTGAATCTGTTTTTGAATGTTTTTCCAGAGTTTTTGAAACAAACATATAAATGTTTTTAGACAAAAAGTTCACATATGACCATGGGCATGTTGTGGATTTTTCCCAAATTTTTTTGGAAATACTTTTCTTCACAAAATATTTTAAATTCCATTTCTGTCCTTTTTGGAAATAATAAATAATAAATAAGAAAATAATTTCAAAATGAATATTTTTAAATTGAGATAAGAGGGTATACAATATAGGTCACAAAGTAATTTTTCAATGAATGACTACTTCGAAAATCATTTATATTTCAAAAGAAAATGATGAAAATAATTTATATTTCAAAAGAATATGCCTCGAAACCTTGTGAGAAACGGAAATAATTAAATGGCCAAAGTGAAATCAATGTTAAAAAAGGATATGAAAAACAAATCATGGTGATGGCAATGATAGTTTGGTTGAATCTAACTGGAATTAGAAACGATTTTAGAAAGTTTGCCAAAAGATTTATAAAGATAAATAGATATGGTCATTGCTATGAGATGCCATCAAAAGAATTTGAAATAAGATGCTAGACGATTTCAAAATCCAAAGTCATAGCTTGGATAGGAAGTATAGATACAACAGATGAGATTAAAAAATGTGCATGGATGAAAAGATCAAGATTTACCATTATGGCATGTCACCATAGTTGGAAGATTTTAACAAATAAGAATATGGGCTTCAATATAGGATTTGAATATGATCCTTATATAGAGTATTGTTATTGGAAGATTCAGTTTATTTAGGTTCACACACACTCGTGAAAAAACAAGTCTTACCACTCCAAAGCAAACACACAAAAGGATCACACCCTTAGCAAGTTACATCAAGACAATCAAGTCCACTCAAGCAACAATGTTTTTAAACCAATTTCCAAAGGTTTTTGTGAGTTAGTGATCAAGCAAGATCATGACAACATGATTTGGAAAGTAGTTAAACTCAAAATTTGATACTTTAAAAAATAATACAGATAATGTAAAGTATATGGGTAATATATTCCCCACTCATAGTCTTTTCAAAGAGGATTAAAAATAAGAGTTTAAAGTACTTGTAAAAGTATCGATGTTGAAAATAGGTAGGGGATGATTACCTACATAATCCTTTCCATATGTAGTTTGGAAATTACTTTTAGTTTCTCAAAAATTAGGTTTTGGTGTGTTGCTGAAACCAAAACATATTTAAAGGAGTTTGGCCAAAACAAGGAAGTGGAGAAACCTGGTATATTTTTCCTCTCATGACTTTATCGCAATGTGTATGATTTACTTGGTTGTGTTAACTAGGTGGATAATAGATGGAAATAGATTCAAAACACGAACCACACAAGGTCAAACATATCAGAAAGATGTGAAACACACTCATTAGTGAAGCATTTCAAACAGTTTTTTGTCGGCCCTGATTTTTGTCTCTCAAACAACTATGTGGTTCCTAACTCCCAAAAATTGGGGTGTTACACTACTCCCTGCTTATATCAGGCAGCGAGCGTTACGAGCAAACAACCGCATTTCACTTTACGACTTTTAGGACGAGAAACAATAAAAAATAGTTAAATCTAAACCGTCTAGCTATGTAAAGATTCTGTGTTTCTCTTGGTCTTGGATTAGGAGCAGGACTGGGTCCTAACACATCGTTCACGGTCCGCCGTCTGGCTGTCCCTCAAGGTACATGGGTCTTGCTTATTCTCTAAATTCCTTCCTCACCTTCGAACCGTTTCTTGGTTGGTCTAGCCTTGCCATCATCATCTCTAGCTTGGTGGATGTCGACCTCATATCTCTTTCTCTCGGTTCTCACCCTAGGAGATTGTTTCTCTAGATGCGTCTGGGGCCGAAAGAAACATGATCTAGTGCAAGAAATAAGATGGGGACGTGCGGTTATGGGCGCCCGAAATCCCGCCTCCGAGTCTGTTTAACTTTACATTCAACTCTATAGTACGTTCTTCCGTCTTTATTTAGTTGGGGTCCTTGTTTACTTGCCCCATTTTTCCCAATCAATTTTACAAAAAGAATGTGTTACAAAAAACTACAGTAGATTCATGTTTGGAAAAAAAATTAATGATATAATTTTTTATGACGATATATCGCGTATTTTGGTGGGGAAATGGATGGTCAAATTCAAAATATACATAAAACAAAACAAGGACGTCACTAAACGGGGGACGTACACCATTTCCTAAATACAATTCCCTACGTGGTGTCTCCAAGATATTTCTTTTTGTTGCTTATTATACATGGACATTGGAACAAGTGCGTGAAGAAAAAACAATAGTGACGTCCATGAAAAGAGGAAAAAAGTGTACTTGTCCGGCCGGAGACCAAGACCAGAGCGCGCTCCTCGACTCTACTCCTCCTGCGTCAGTGACTGACTCCAGTGAGGCTGCCGGGTATTTTACTTGTCCCACCCAACGACCCGGCGAGCCAAGGCGCCATCTGATTGGTCGCCACACCCGGCCACACACACTCCCCATCCTCCATCCTCCTCCCCAGCTCCGCGTCAACTTCCTCCCGTCGCCCCCGGCCCACGCGCGGCGGGGCTGGGATTCGAGCCGAGCGCGCGAGGAATACACGCCGGAGCGGCAGGCGGCGGTCGAGGAAGGATGGAGAGCTACCTGGAGGAGAACTTCGGGGGCGTCAAGGGCAAGAACTCCTCCGACGAGGCGCTGCGCCGGTGGCGCAAGCTCTGCAGCGTCGTCAAGAACCCCAAGCGCCGCTTCCGCTTCACCGCCAACCTCGAAAAGCGGGACGAGGCGCAGGCCATCAAGCACGCCAACCACGTGCGTCCCCTCCCCCCTCTCTCTGCTGCTAGCTCCCAGCTTCCTGCACTTTGATCCTCCGCGAGACCTGCTGGGGTTCACCGCCGGGATCTGCGATCCGGTGTTTGGTTGGGTTTTCTCCGCTGCACGGAGCTCGTTCGGTGTTATGCCGGGCTGAGATCGCCGCCGCATCTTTGCGCTAGATTTAGCTTTGGATACTAGGTGGGATCGATCGGGATGGCTGCTAGTAAGCTTAGCTATGAGCTATCTAGGGTTGGCGTTTGCTGCTCTTGTGCGAATTCAGCAGCGAATAGTTTGAGACTGCTACAAAGATATGCCATCTTCGTCTTTGCCATGTTTTAGCACCACTAATTTTAACCTCGGTTGAGCAAAGCCTTTTTGGGTACTTGGGCGTGGCTATTTTCAAATCCTATTTTAGATTTATCACAATATCCACCCAATCTTACTTGGTTTATATAACACTTTGCACACCCAATTCGATCATTAGGTGATTAATTTTGGAATTTGGGTAGCCAGTGTTGCTGCTCTGATATACTGCACACTAGCTTCGTTTCTGAACTTGGTTTAAGAGGTTACTGAAATCCATATTGTGGACGTGTCACAGGAGAAGCTGCGGGTTGCTGTGTTGGTGTCCAAAGCCGCACTGCAGTTTATACATGGTAATAACCGGTTGCATGAATCCATCTTTTTCTCTACGTACATGTCATGTATCTAAGCTGCCACTGACAAACACATATGCGCAGGCCTCAAGCTTCGAAGCGAGTATGTTGTCCCTGAAGAAGTCAAGGCTGCAGGGTTTCAGATTTGCGCCGATGAACTGGGGTCCATCGTCGAGGGCCATGACAGTAAGAAGTTGATCACCCACGGTGGTGCTGCCGGAATAGCAGAGAAGCTTGCGACATCCCCGGCCGATGGGCTAAGTACAGACGAGGACAGCATGAGGCGCAGGCAGGACATATATGGCATCAACAAATTCACAGAGAGCGAGATCCGCAGTTTCTGGGTGTTTGTGTGGGAAGCGCTTCAAGATACGACCCTCATAATTCTTGCTGTCTGCGCTTTTGTCTCATTGGTTGTTGGCATTGTGATGGAAGGATGGCCCAAAGGCGCTCATGATGGTCTGGGCATTGTTGCAAGTATCTTCTTGGTTGTGTTCGTTACGGCGACGAGTGACTATCGGCAGTCGCTCCAATTCAAGGACCTGGACAAGGAGAAAAGAAAAATCCAAGTGCAAGTTACAAGGAATGGTTTCAGGCAAAGAATATCGATATATGATCTTCTTCCGGGAGATGTTGTCAATCTGGCAATTGGAGATCAGGTTCCTGCCGATGGTCTCTTCATTTCTGGATTTTCTTTGTTGATTAATGAATCCAGCCTAACTGGGGAGAGTGAACCTGTTATTGTAAGTGAAGATAACCCTTTTCTTCTGTCGGGTACCAAAGTCCAAGACGGGTCATGCAAGATGCTCGTTACAACAGTTGGTATGCGGACCCAATGGGGAAAACTAATGGCCACTCTCAGTGAAGGCGGCGACGATGAAACCCCACTGCAGGTCAAACTTAATGGAGTGGCAACTATCATTGGTCAGATTGGACTATTTTTCGCTGTCATAACTTTCATCGTCCTGTCTCAAGGGTTAATCAGCCAAAAATTTCATGATGGATTGCTTTTAAGCTGGTCGGGGGATGACGCTCTGGCAATGTTGGAGCATTTTGCAATTGCAGTTACCATTGTTGTCGTTGCTGTTCCTGAGGGGTTGCCCTTAGCGGTCACACTGAGTCTTGCGTTTGCAATGAAGAAAATGATGAATGACAAGGCACTTGTTCGCAACTTAGCTGCATGTGAAACTATGGGCTCAGCTACTACCATCTGCAGCGATAAGACAGGAACACTAACTACCAATCATATGACTGTTGTCAAGACCTGCATTTGTGGAAATATCAGAGAGGTCAACAGTCCTCAGAATGCGTCTAAGTTATGTTCAGAACTTCCAGAAAATGTCGTCAAAACTCTTCTGGAGTCTATATTTAACAATACAGGTGGAGAGGTTGTTATTGACCAAAATGGGGAATACCAGATCCTGGGTACCCCAACAGAGACAGCTATATTGGAGTTTGCAATGTCAATAGGTGGAAACTTCAAGGCAAAGCGTGCTGAAACTAAGATTGCGAAAGTGGAGCCTTTTAATTCTACAAAAAAGAGGATGTGTGTTCTTCTTGAGCTTGTTGAAGGAGGATACCGTGCACATTGTAAAGGTGCTTCAGAAATAGTATTGGCTGCATGTGATAAGTTCATAGACGAGACAGGTGGTGTTAGTCCTCTTGATAAAGCAACTGCTGACAAGCTCAATGGTATTATCGACAGTTTTGCTAGCGAAGCTCTGAGGACATTATGCCTTGCTTACAGGGAAATGGAAGAAGGCTTTCCCATTGGAGAGCAATTACCACTGCAAGGGTATACATGCATTGCTATCGTAGGTATTAAAGATCCTGTTCGCCCAGGTGTGAGAGAGTCTGTTGCAATTTGCCGATCTGCTGGAGTTATGGTGAGAATGGTCACAGGTGACAACATAAATACCGCGAAGGCGATTGCCCGTGAATGTGGTATACTCACTGAAGATGGTCTTGCTATTGAGGGACCAGAGTTCAGGGAGAAAAGTCTTGAGGAACTCCTTGAGCTGGTTCCAAAAATCCAGGTTTGACGTGTGTATAGTATCTTATTGACTTCTAAAAGTGCTTACCATCTGTTGAAAATTCTCATCTCGTAATTATGTGTATTAAAGGTAATGGCCCGATCATCGCCGCTGGACAAGCATACACTTGTAAAGCATTTACGCACAACATTCAACGAAGTTGTTGCTGTTACTGGTGACGGCACAAATGATGCTCCTGCTCTGCATGAAGCAGATATTGGACTTGCAATGGGCATTGCCGGGACTGAGGTGAGAATTCTTAACCATTAGAGAGGATACACCAGTTCCTATTAATGAGCTAGAAGATGCATCCCAGTGTATCTTTTTATATGCAATTGTGCAACTTATTCAGCTTTGCTGGACCTAAATATTGCTAATTTGATATTGCATCCTGCTACTTTTCCGTGCTAGTCACTAGACCTAATCCAAGCTTATTCAGGTGGCAAAAGAGAGTGCCGATGTCATCATTCTGGACGACAACTTCTCTACAATTGTAACTGTTGCCAGATGGGGACGCTCTGTTTATGTCAATATTCAGAAGTTTGTGCAGTTCCAACTGACTGTTAATGTTGTCGCTTTACTAGTCAACTTCTCATCTGCTTGTTTTACAGGTAAACCCCTGTCGGTGACAATCCTGTTAACTTCGATACCCTAACCCCTATCTGATTATGTACACTTGCAATGACAGGAAATGCGCCACTGACAGCTGTTCAACTTCTTTGGGTCAACATGATTATGGACACACTTGGTGCGCTCGCGTTAGCCACCGAACCACCTAATAATGACTTGATGAAGAGAGAACCAGTAGGAAGAACAGGGAAATTCATCACAAATGTAATGTGGAGGAACATTTTCGGGCAGTCTATCTACCAATTTGTTGTTATGTGGTATCTCCAGACGCAAGGGAAAAGCTTTTTTGGGCTTGAAGGTTTGAACGCTGATATTGTGCTAAATACAATTATTTTCAACTCATTCGTCTTCTGCCAGGTATGTGTACTGCAGCAAATCCTGTGTTTTCCCCTGATGTTCCGGTCACTAGGCAAGGGAGCAAGTTATTTTCTTTTAGTTAGTTCCCTTGTTTTGTGTTGAAGTGTACTATGACTTCGAAAAACCACATGCCAGAACTTTAAAGAACATAATGCAATAGCCCAGTGCTCTGATAGAATTAGGTAGCTAAACGCGGGTGCTAGCTGGTTAAAATGAATTTTGTGGAAACATGGTGTTAGTGAAGTCCGGCAAGCAACCTTTGGTGTCAAAGTTCTGAAATGAGATTGCACTGATTTTTCATATGCTGTTGCAGGTGTTCAATGAGATAAGCTCGAGGGAGATGGAGAAGATCAACGTGCTCAAGGGCATGCTGAGCAACTACGTGTTCATGTGCGTGCTCACCAGCACGGTTGTCTTCCAGTTCATCATGGTCCAGTTCCTCGGCGAGTTTGCCAACACGACTCCTCTCACCAGCCTCCAGTGGCTCGCCAGCGTGCTCCTGGGCCTCGTCGGGATGCCCATCGCTGTCGTCGTCAAGCTCATTCCTGTCGGGTCCTCATGATTAAGACGGTCTCCGCAATACAAAGCACGGGTTCAGAATTGACCGATTTCGTATCGCCTGGGAGCTGAACCCTCCTCCATGCAGAGTCTTTTGGGATGCATGGAGAAGCAAGCCTGAGAAGAGCTGCACTAGAAGAAATTTCTAGCATATCAACATGGGAGATTAGCATCATGCTCAGGGTGTCAGGATATAAGGAACATTTGTGTTTGGTGCTCGGTCTCATGGCCTGCTGGCTCGTTGGTGCACCAGAATTGTAAGGTTGGTGTCTGCTTCTAGGATTCAGAACAGAAGAAAAAATATATATATTTTGTGGATCGATGAACTGAAATCCGATCATTTCAAACCTTTCTCCGTTGCTTTCTGCATGACCAAAACAACATGTTCCTGCTGGAGTTGAGGTGTTCACTGAAAATTTCTGCGAAATTTTGGAGTTCAAACTGCTACTGTCTTTGGTTACTTTCTTTTTGTTTGAAATCAATAACATGGCACAATATAATTTGTTTTGTTGATAAAAGGAATTCCTATTGGTAAACAGAAGTTGCAGAAGCAGGACCATCAGTTAATCCTATTCCTATTGACTCAGTAAATCAAGGGAAGTTCGTTCTTTCTTTTGCCCATGATTATTTTCTTCTCTTGTTCTGTATGTTTTGTAGGCGAACCTTTTTTCTTGAATGGTTTTAGAAAAAAAAAATATTCCTCAAGGAATATTCATTTCTTATAAGGTTCACATTTGGAGCGGAATTGAACGTTAATGGTACTAGCCCAGCACCGAAATGAAAAGGCCTAGTTATAGCCCAATCCCCTCATTAGCCCGTCGGTTAGGTTAGGCGTACAGGGTAGTCTCCTATTCCAGCCCAAAAATGTAAGTTACTTTTAACAATCCCAGGACGCCTGCTCAAAAACAAAAAAAAAACTCGGGATGCCTGACTTGCTCTCGGGGCCAGCCCGCAAAACCCTAGTCACCGCTGCCCTAGTTTTCTACCCTTCCCCCTCACCTGGCCATTGGCGGAGGAAGCTTGTCTCGTCTCCTTGCGCTGTCGAAGGCCCTCACGCTGGCACGTTGCGACGAACGCATCAATGGAGGTAAGACACCGGGCAGAGCCCTGGTCTTCTAGGTGTTGGCTGTTGCTGGTACGGGAGTACGCAACGGTAGCCGTTGTCGATGGTGGCGATGGTCCGCTCCGTTGTGGAGGCTTTGGTTTGAGGCGTTGAATGATCGTCTTGATTACCATTTCCCAGCAGCGATGGTGCACCTTCCCTGTCCATAGTAGAAAGTGTTGGGTTGCGCAACGGGTCGCCAAGATCTTGCTATGCAGATACAAGTGAATATAAATTCCAAGATCTAGTTTGAGATCGTGTACCAAACATGCTGAAACGGAAGAGGTGTCGATAACGATGTCGATGAAGGCTTTAGAATATCCTCATGCACAAGGCTGTGGGTGAGGATGTTGCCTACTCCCCGTATCCAACACCGACATACCAGAAGACTTAGGCTCTCACGTGTTACCCCTCTAAGAGTACGCACGTATACGGAAAATTCAGCACTGCTTCGCCGTCCAGAACTTGACATTGCAGTTGTATAAGAAGGTGGAGTTCTCAACACATGAGAGAGAGTAATTAGAAGCTATGTCTAATTGGGAGAGGATCACCTCAGCCTAATTAGAAGAATCTCTAATCCAATTAGAGGAGACTCTAATCCTGATTGGAAGATCTCTAAACCAATTAGAAGGGCTCTAATTAGAAGCTCTCTAATTAGTTCTTCTGATTATTATAGAGTCTCTAATTAGAAGTACTCTAATTAGTTCTCTAATTCTTCTAAAGAAAGAGAGAGGCCAGAAGCTTCAATTGTTGTGTCATCTAAGAGGAGGAGGGGTGGGGATTATATAGTGGGTTAAGGAGGGCACTTGCCATAGGAGGACAGGGAGGGGGGGGGGGGGTTCCCCCTCCTAGGCTTGGCTGCACCACACCTCCTAGGAGGTTTTAGATTGGACTCCAAATCCCACCTCCTTATTTTTTTTTCCTTTTTTTTTCTCCCTCTCATTTATTTCTCACATAAATCCAGGAAAAATATTATGGAAACCTTATGCACTCTGTGAGATCATGGGCCCCACCTAGAATTCCCTAAAAATAGGTTTTGCTAGATCTAGTTTTGAGACCGTGTAACAAACACCATTGAAGCGGAAGAGGTGTCGATGCCGATGTTGATGAAGCCTGTAGAAAATCCTCATGCACAAGAATGTGGGTGAGGATATTGCCGACTCCCCGTATCCAGCATCGAGGTCCAACAGACTTAGGGTCTCACCTGTTACCCCTCTGAGAGTATGCACACATACGCCAGGGAAAATTCTACAGCGCTTCGTCGTCCAAGACTTGACGTTGCAGGTGTATAAGAAGGTGGAGTTCTCAACACATGAGAGAGAGAGAGAGTAATTATAAGCTAGGTCTAATTGGGGGAGGATCATCTCAGCCTAATTAGAAGAATCTCTAATCTAATTAGAGGAAGCTCTAATCCAGTTAGAGGAGACTGTAATCCTGATGAGAAGATCTCTAAACCGATTAGAAGGGCTCTAATTAGATTGCTCTGATTAGTATTTCTAATTACTAGAGAGATTTTAATCCTATTAGAAGTGCTCAAATTATTAGTTTTTTCTGATTATTAGAGAGATCTCTAATAAATTAGAAGTGTTCTAACTAGAAGTTATAATTAGTCCCCTAATTCTTCTAGAGAAAGAGAGAGGCCAAAAGGCCCAATTGTTGTGTCATCTAAGGGGAGGAGGGGTGGGGATTATATAGTGGGTCAAGGAGGGCGCCTGTCATAGGAGAGGGGAGGGTCGGTTTCCCCCTCCTAGGCTTGACCGCACCACACCTCCTAGGAGGTTCCGGATTGGACTCTTAGTGGAGTCCAATCCCACCTCCTTATTTTTTTTCCATTTTTTTTATTTTCCCTCTCATTTATTTATCAAATAAATTCAGAAAAATACTATGGAAACCTTATGCACTCTGTGAGACTATGGGCTCCACCTGGCATTCACTAAAAATATGTTTTACCTCCAGGGGAAATCTGCCCGCCCTCCGACATTGCTTCCATATAAGGAAAGTACCCCGGAACTATTCCGGAACCCCGTTACCCTTATAGACAAAATCATCGATATTATCTAACGATGTCAGAAAAACATTTCCAACATCTCGGATATCTCATACCCCCTGTATTTGCTCCGTAAAGCGTGCATCCTCTATTTCTCTTTCATAATGACTCCGGAATAAATTCCGGTAGTAACAGAAACTGTTTCTATCACTTTGGGACATCTCATGCCCTCATTATAAAATATATCTATCACGCAGAAACACTATTATGGTGGTACTCCTAGTTGATCTGGACCTACCAATATACACAAAAATATGCCCAAACTTAAGTGTGTTTTCCCTTCAGGTTCGATAGTGTGTGGACATAAAACTAGAAACTCTTTTCTTTTGAATAATCAACTGCGGGGTCGTGGACACCCATATTGACACCTACATATTATACCAATGAACTGCTGAACCTGTTGGTTATCATACAAATCTCTCATTACTCACGATACTGAACTTACCCAAGACTATTGATCCCGGCATTGCCTGTGAAACAATCTCTGCTTCACAAATACCTTTGTCTCGTCTCATTATCCGTTAAGTTTCCTCTTTCTCGTTACCATATTATGATATCCCGCATTATGTATTGTCATCATGCATTGTCTGCAGAACTTACGGATATCAAGAATACCTAGTGGGCCCAGATATGTATCTCTTTTTTACGGAGGAGTAATTCCCAACTCAAAACATCAAGATAACATACTCCTTTAGAATCACCCAGTAACTACCTTTATGTTCACCCAATTTATGATGTGACCCTTGATAGCACCAAAGTAAAACCTCCAGAATATATTATCAAGATAACCTCATGGTCAAAGGATGCATTGTGAAATAACCATGATGTGATATGATTCTAAGGACAAAGATGTCTTAGTGGAATCTCTTAGCATATCAATTTACTTAGGGAAAACCCATCCATATTGTTCCCTTCCAACAATATGTTATTCATTGATGTTGACAAAAATAATGTCCATGACCAGGAAAACGTAGTCATCAAACATCCAATGAATTAGCCGTAAAAGGAAAGACTAGGGTTTGTATTCCGTGTTCTTGTTACTACATGTGAGCATGAGTTTTCCTATGAATCTCATATTCAGGAACCACGTCAGTTATAGCATAGTAATATAAATCTTAATTATGAAACAAGTATATACATATTATTGCCTTTTGGGCATACATCCAACAGTCTCCCACTTGCACAACTGGCAATAATACGTTTGCATCAGTCCATCAAACAACTAGAAGATGTGAGTGCACACTCATGTAAACAATGTGTTAGACATTTTTCATCAACCCCTTCTGAGGTCGTATGAACCATTTGTATTATGACGAAACTCTTTCTATCATAATACATTTTGATCATTAGATCAACTGTAGTCTAGGCTATTCTAGGTGAAACCTTGGTAAGTCAACTAATAATATAGTTTTGCCGTTTATCACAGATCATCCTTCATCTTTTGTGAAATACCACACCTTCCATATAATGAACTGAAAGCTAAAATATTAGAAGTATTTAAACTTCTACCCATTACTACTAATTGTTGTAGTCTTCATAAATCCATGCTTAAATCAATTAAGCAAATCCAAATCCTGCTATTCATATAATCAGAAGATTATATTTTAATCCTTGGTCAATACTTATCACATAAGTACCATGCACTTATCTCATAAGTTATTTCTTATAATGTAACCCTTACATTATAATCCTATTCTCCAATCCCTTTGAAGAAACATCTTCAAAATATTTCGAGGATAATACTTATAATAATATTGGAGCTAACTGAACTTTTACCAAATTTAATTTTCCAATAATTATTATTTTATATGTTTTGACAGAATGCATGGTCTTAGAAAATTCTTCTATGATCATAAATGATAAATCATTTTATCATTGCTCACCAATGTTTTTCAACATTAGATCTTGCATTCAAAATTTCAATTTCACGTGAGAACCTAGTTCTCACAAGTTCCAAACTTTCATTCAGAACTTCATGCATTTATATATCTCATATCACTTATATTAATTTTCACTCGGGATTTCAATCCTTTGTAAATTAATAACTTTACTGTCACACGTATCTTACAAAATAATATTTTCAATGATACATCTTTTCTATCAATCAAATCTTCTAATGATTTGTAATAACTTAGATATCATTAGAATAACTCCCACTGACTAAAAAGAAAGCAAGACTTGTATAATTTCCCATGAAGTCAAAAAAACTCTCTTTTTTACTTCACAAATTATATTGCCACTCCAAAATTTATGCCAACCGGCTTTTATTTGTACAAACAAATTTTAGCCCTTGTATAATAAATTCTGTATTTATCAAAAACTCTCGAGTTATACTTAGTACACAAACTCGATCAATTTTCCTTTAAGGATTTTTTGTTATTTTCTCATACATATTTATTATACTAATCGATAAAGCTTTGCTACACATCACCAGATCTTTAGTAGTCAACTCTTGATTTTGTCATAAAACTATTTCGGACAAAATAAGCTTTATGATCCTTTATTCCAACAGTAATTTATTCAAGCCTCTCAACTTGAACTTAACAGTATAAAATACTTTTTGACTCTTAAGTTATTTGGATATATCAACACTTCTATTATCTTTACTAATTACATGCACACCCTTTATTTAAGTTTTCTTGAAAGTTTTATGTGCTATCATGTTTCTTGATAAGAATCCATGCCTTAAAACGCAAAGGCTCTCAGTTTTAGTCTAAAAGAATTTTCAATTGGACATGCTTCCGCTTGCACAACTCTGATAACTATTTCCGGAGATTCATCAATCCCTTGAAGAAATACTATCCTCCCACTGAATTCCACAAGGAATTAATTCCTTAAGAATCACGTATTCCTAGTAATAAAACTTTGTCACTTATGCAGTTGTTTTATATGAGGATTTCCAATATAAAATTGGAACAACCAACAGAGTATAACTTTGTTTTCTTAACCTTAGGATCAATTTTCAATATTTGAGAAACTTCTAGATTTTAAGACTAATGTGTCTCTTTATAGTTTGTCTTTCAAAACTATGACACAAAGTTAAGACAATAAATTTATTCTAAAGTAAAACAAAGTTACTATACTATTCCATGGATAATATCAAGAACTTATTTGCAAAGAATCCTTCTTAGTGTGACTTGAAAACTTTCAAGAAATCATTAAGACATATTTTCTGAAATTTTTGTGAAGTCCTTTATTCATTGACTTCTTGGTCACAAATTATTTCAGTATAAATGATATTTCACCAATTCAAAATATTTGTATTTGATCATCCACAAAGAGATTGATCCATAATATTCTCATAAGATAACCAGGAGTTCGTCCTATTAATCCACAAGAGTATTACGTCACCAAGCAGGCGACCTTATTACAATAACTTGAGCTGAAGCTCATAAATCCTTTTGAATTACAGAAATAAAAGTGGAGATGTCTTCATCCTTAGATGATCCTTTACGCGCCTAGCCTGACGCTCATCAACACCTTTTATTTTTCTGTCTCTTTACTTTCTGTAGATCCTGTATCGAATGCATAAAATATTTTAGCAATCGATACACCAGAAATACTAGTAAGAATGACAAATATCATTCAGGTATAACTTTTATACCTTTATCACCTTTGGTGAATTTTTCCTTTTTCCTGAGGTATCTTTTGTAGTTCATCTTCAATGCCCTTTCTTTTTACAGAAAAAGCATTCAGACTTACTATGTGCAAAAAAAAACTTGGCTTATTCCTTATCTTAGAATTTTTGCCCTTTCTATTTTTCTTCATGTTGAATGGTGTAGTTTGGGAAACCATCAATAGTTATTGTTTTCCCTCCTCACACCAGCCTGAACAGTTTTCAGCATAGGAAGGAGCTCATTTGGTGTTTTCTCCATCCCATTCATGTTCTAATTCATGATGAAACCGTTGTAAGACGACGGGGGGAGTGAAGCTAACACCAAATTTGTACTTAGGTCAGCTGAGATTGGGAATCCCAAAGCCCGAAGCCTCGCCCCGTAACCAAACATCTTGATTACATGCTCGTTCACCAGGCTTCCTTCTGCCATGTGGCATGACCACAAAGAATTCATTATTTCACCTGTCTTAGCTTGTGTTTGGTACATGGCTGTGAGTGCAACGATCATGTCATACGCGGACATACGATCAAATCGTTTTTGTAGCTTAGGATCCATACATGTCAGCATAAGACATTGAACAACTATTGCATCATCACTCATCATGGTATGTGCATCCTTTTATGCATTAGAAGCATCATCATCGAGATCTTCTCGAAGAGGAGCATTGAGGACATACTCTTTCTTTATACCACTAAGAATAATTCTCAGGGCATGGGCTCAATCCGCATACTTACTTCACTGGCAGCAAATGGTTTCTTTTCAAGTAGAGGACCAATGTTAATAGCGGGTGCGTTACGAGCCATGGATCTACAACAATTTAATAGTTCAATTAGAAATGTTCATAATTATTTTTTGAGCACTTGTTAAAATAATTAACTACGTGCTCCCACTAAATCTGATATTCCTCGTGATCAAAATTTAATGTATTATGGAATCCATGCTCAACTTATAACCAAAGATGGATACATCTTATGATTATAAGCTCAACGGGTAGGCTAAATTGACAATCACTACCACCGTGATTTTCGCTTCACCTTTCGGTGTGTGTGCTCCGAGCTCCTGACTGTCATGCCTGAACGTCAAGACAACCAACTGATCCTACTGCATCAAGTGATGTCATGCTGACCCTTGGATACAATTCGTCAACATGGATCAGCCTCATGCCCGCCTCCGGATCATAAGAACACGTTGACCCTTGGATACAAGTGATGAACGCGAACGCCAATTGGTTTGACGGTGCTACAATTGGAAGAGCATGTTCTACCTTGATATTTTATGAGTAATCACCCTAATAATCACGTCTACTGCGCAATCAAAGGGACAAAAAGAAAACATAATAAACATGCAGAAGTAAAACTAGTGATGTAGTATAGTCCTCCTCCATCTCCAACGGATTCTGCGTTAGCGGTGCCATGTCGAGGTTCACGAAAACTGCAATCCTTCTCCATTCCTATCATCGCCATGATCGGGTTTAGGATGCTTTGCTAGCTACAAAAGAGTGTTAGATAAAGCATCTCAAAATTCTAAACTTCGAGACTATACCACATCGCGTCTCCTGCAAAAACAGAGTTAGACGCCCCTAATGTTTGTTTTGCATATTTTAGCATGGTTGTAGGATCTATGAAACGAACTGTTAAGTAACCTACACTTTCATAAGGTATGGTTATTCACATTGATAGATTGACATTGCAGGGTGATTCAAAGACAAACATTACGAAAACATCTAGAGCCTCAATCTAAACTTATTCATAACCATGACCCCCGTGTGGTTCCAATCCACATAACCCTTCCACAATGTTGTTTTCGAGACCAACTATAAAGAGACCCAAAGCTACAGAAACACTTCTTTGGATCGAGCGAGATATGCCAGGGGAAACTCAAGCGTCCTAGGATTGCGAGAAGTTTATAAAAAAATCTCAATATGCCATTGGAAACAAAACAACAAAGCTTACTGGGAGGCAATTACAAATAATCTGAACGTTGGAGAACTTCCCAACGTACTTGCAAAAATTTATGCAATACCCGCACACTCTGGTCCTCTAGATCAAAATTTTTACCTACGCATATACCGCTCTGATACCACTGCTGGGTTGCACAACATGATTTCTTTTTGCCAAACTACTACGCAACCGCCAATATCTTGCTATGCAGATACAAGTGAATATAAATTCCAAGATCTAGTTTTGAGACCATGTACCAAACACCGTTGAAGCGGAAGAGGTGTCGATGCCGATGTTGATGAATCATGTATAACATCCTCATGCACAAGCATGTGGGTGAGGATGTTGCCGACTCCCCGTATCCAACACCGAGATCCAGCAGACTTAGGGTCTCACCTGTTACCCCTCTAAGAGTATGCACACATACGCCGGGGAAAATTATGCAGCGCTTCATCGTCCAAGACTTGACATTGAAGGTGTATAAGAAGGTGGAGTTCTCAACACATGGGGGAGAGAGAGAG